>CM064968.1:47278574-47974574 GCA_032847665.1 Solanum chilense | reverse complement strand
AGTGAAAAGCTTGCTATTGCATTTGCCCTTATGAAGACACCTCCTGGAACTCCTATCCGAATCGTGAAAAACTTACGAGTCTGTGAAGATTGCCACTCTGCAACTAAATTCATTTCGAAGACTTACAAGCGAGAAATATTGGTCAGGGATAGAAACCGATTTCACCGTTTCATAGATGGGGTTTGCTCATGCAAAGACTTTTGGTAGCTTAATGTGCATTGTAATCAATATCAGTCATGGCAATCAGGAGTGTCTTTTCATGAGCATTGTTAGCTGAGCGGCTAATCCAATATGCATGATCTTCTTGCGTAAACAATGGAACTAAAAGTATGATGCTACAAAAGGACATTCATTTTTGGACGGTCTTCTTGATTTCCCGAGTTTCTTTTGTGTCTTTGTCTCTCTGTGGAGGCATTGTTTCGATGGAGACGTTGTAATCATGGCATCATTGGCTTCCTTAAACATATTCACAAAGGCAGGTATACTCAATTTGTCTTTGACTTGTAGATGACACTAATACTGAACAAAGTTGATGGATGCATGAGGCTTCTACAATTGACAAAGAAAACTAATGCTCATAATAATAGTTGCGTGAAGATGCTTTGAGAAGAGAAGCCTTGTAGCAACGGTAAGAGTTGTCCCCGTGTGGCCAAGATGTCATGAGTTCAAAGTCATGAAAACAACCTCTTGTAGAAATATAAGGCTACATATAATGGATCAAATATGGTCTGGCCCTTCATGTGAGACTGCATATAGCCGGAGCTTTGTGCTAGTGCGCGAATTTTTCATCTCCAAGGAAACATATATTTTGCCAAAAGTGTCGTACTGTTGATTATTGATTATTCACTCTGCTGACAAGAGAAAGTTGATCGAATGGTAACCAGTACTTAGCTTCAATCCTAAAGTTGTCGGCTCGAGTTACAAGGAAGTAAACACTACTGTATCACAACTTCCATTACTCTATAGATTTGTCCATGCATGATAATAATAATAATTATTATTATTGTAATGACAAGAAGATAAATGACTTAAAAGTGTAACAGTTTATTTATGAATTTTTGAAATTCAAATACAGAAAAAAAATATTAAAATGGAAAAAAGTTAAAATTGGCCTTTCACACAATTTTGCCCCGTGTTAATAGTTGAGATCAGTACGTTGATTTGATTTGGTATTTGATTAAAGAAGATGGTATAAAATCAACGTCTAAATATGTTGTAATTTAAATATACTTTTTAAAAAGATTATATAAGATTTTACTTTTTTTTTCTAAATGTCAAAGAATATTTGTGTTTTTCTTATGGGATGTTTAATAAAACTATAGTGTCTACTTTTATGTAATCTAATAATAAATAATGCTTAATTCTTATGTTTCTTCGAAGTTATGATATATAATCGATAATTATAAATGTTAAGCACAAGTTTATTAGTTTTTTCTGCTTTGTGTTAACTTTGATATTTAATAATTTTGGTTAAATTTAAACGCAGTTAAAATTATTAGCTTATTTTGCATTGTTGTTAAAAAAAAAATTATTTTTAAAAGAACTTCATAAAAATGACATTTTTGAAAAGTGCTTTTGAAAAAAAAAAAACTTTTTGTTTGCCTAATTATCTGAAAGTGATTTTTATAAGCAAATTGTGTTTGATTATTTTTTAAAAAAAAAATACTTTTAAGAGTCAAATTACGATTAAAAACAAGTATTAATGTATTTTTAATATTAAAATTATTTTATAGAAAGAAATTAATTTAAACATCTATCACAAAAAATTAAATTAAATATTTATATTCAAAATTTGAATCAATATATATGCATTTTTTTGAAGGGTTGAAATCTTTAATTATTATTTTTTATTTTTTTAAAAAAATCTTACAAAAATATTATTGTTACCTTTTTGTTTTATAATTCTGTAAAATAATACATAAAATAATAATATGTAAAGTAAAATAAATATAACATTTATTATGTAAAATTAAAACTAATAAATAAAATTATTAAATGGAATTTAACCAAACATATAAGATATCTTAATTAATTAATTAATAATATATATATATATATATATATATATATATATATTTCTATTTTCTTCAAACCACAACTAAAAAAATATATATCTCAAAAAAAAAAAAAAATTAGTACTGTGAATCACCCTTCTTCCCTGTACCATTCTGTTACCTATCTGTCAACATTAGTCCTCCCTCCACCTTCTTCTTCATCATCATCATTCTGCTGAAACTTCTTTTCTGCTTCTTTTGCCTTCAATTTCTGCAATTTCTGATGATTATAATAAGCAACTCCCAAAAATGCTAATCCATATCCAACCAAATTCAATGGAGTCACACGATCTTTAATCACAGACCAAGAAAATGCTATAAGCAGCCAATCTTTAACAACCCCACCAATATTCATTGTTAAAGCTGAAGTCTTTCCAACAACTAAGAACACGGCTAAGTTTAATGCAAATGCACACAAACAATTACTACCAAAAACCACCAAATCAAAATCTAAACTAAAACCCCTTTCTTTAAAAACTGGAAGTTCAACAAAAACCCATGGAATTGACAAGAAAAGAAAGCAACTTGGAGCTACATAGTATAATGTAGCTATAGGGTTTAGCTTAATTCCCTTTGAGTTTAACAAAATCTGAATCAAGATTAATCTAGTTGCTTCCACTAAAACAGAGAGTAATTGAAGTGAAACCCCAAAAGAATCAAACTTTGATTCACCATAAGCAGCAATGGCAACCCCAATTGATATTGCCAACATATTACACATTGTGGATTTCTTAAAACTCTCTTTTTTCAACAAAATCCCAATTGTGTAAACAGCAACTGGCATTAGGGCTTTAAGCATTTGAATGAAGGAAACAGAGAGGTAAATATAAGCAGAATTTGATAGCCATAGTGAAACAGAGTAAAGGGCACCAATGGGTAAAACGCAAGTCAAATACACTCTGCGGGATAAGGTGAAAAGTTCAACCAATTTGAGGATACGTACGAGGAAGAAAGCTAAAGAAGAACAAAAACCCATGTGAATCATTGTAAGAGAAATTGGAAAAGGCCAATTGTAGAGCTTTTTATCAAGAATGTATTTGTTGTATACAATGACAGTGCCGGAGAGGACAATCCAGATGGCTAAGTAAGTATACGAAAGAATTACTTTTTTCAGTACTCCGCCGGAAAGGGTGGCGTTTTTTGCCATCATGGTGGCAGTTCACGGCGGTTCACGGCGGAGGGATTGGTTGTGTAGAATTTGAGGAGATGGGAAAAAAAGTGAAAAGGACTTCGTATTATATGTAGGAAAATTTTAATTAACCAATTTGAGTATAAGTCTAATTAATAGCATATGTTTTTTAATACAAGAAGAATACTTAAAAATTCGAGTCCACCGTCATAAAATAAATATTATTTTATCCATAAAAACATTATCTCAAAATAAATATTATCTTAAAAATTGAAAACAAATTAATATGTTTTCCTAAATATATATCTTTTTAATGTTATTTAATTTTTTGAAAGAAATAATTTTTAGTTAGGAGTAATTTAAAAACTATATAATAAATATAAATCTTACTAAGATCATCCTTATTTTGAAAGAAAAGAATAGTTATAAAAGATATAACATGAAATTATGAAATTATAATATTAATGTGTGCTTGAAAGATATTACATAAGGATCGTTTGGTATAAATTCGTATATTTAATTGTTGTAACATAAATTTTATCCAAACTTATTTTTGAAACACTTTATCTTATAAATTTATCTAAAAATTATAATCGCGAATTATAAATTATAATTTAGAGATAAATTAGATCATATATCAAAGAATTCATTTTTTTAATTATTATTTTTGTAATGGAGCTTCTTTTATTTTTGACTTCCTTAGTAATACGAACTTATGAAAAGTTACTACTCCGTGTTTATAGCAAAATAATAGATGAATGGTAATATGCTTTATAGGTTGCCTTTTAACTCTTAATTATAGTTTATTTATATACATTTTTATCTAATCAAATTATTCAATTATAAACATTTATATACTATAAAATAAAATAGGGCAGATAGTCTGACCTCTGATACTCTCATTTTTTCAATAAAATCCTTGTACTACTTTTCATTTTTTAGAAAAATTAGCACGTGTTTTTATTTCATATTTCGATATTTACTAGGTAAGGGGATCATATTGTACCTAGGGATAAGTAGTGAATTTATTTCTACACTAAAGTGAAAAGTGCAACTTAAAAGAGGAAAAACAAATGTATCTTTAGGCAGACAGCTGGTTAGATATTATAAAATTTTCGATTCAGAATAAATCTTTTAGATAAAATAAAATAAAAACCAGTCACTTTTAAATTCTTCTCAACGAAGGTTTATTTGAATTTGAACGGATTAAAATTAATTTAGATCATAAATAAAATAATATCAGCCCACACAAAAAACTACTTGAACTCAAAAGTGCATATCACAATCGAACCTCTGTAAATTCAAGTTTTTCACTCATTTATAATTATTAGTACGAAATAAAACAATTTTTATTTAATTATACCTATACTTTTAACATTAAATTAGAAAATATCCTGAAGAACATATATCCTATGACATATAATCCATTAATCTATTTCCTCAATTCAATCAATCAAAACCACCAGGTTATCATCTAAACAGTTTTAAGACCTGCTAGAAATACATGCCACAAAATAGAACCAAGAATATTGTAACAAGTACACATGCAAACATAACCATAACAGCAAGTGTAGAAAGGTACAAAGAAACATACAACATATGGTTTTAGGCAACTTGGCGTTATCGAGAAGGGTTCCCTTGCTGGTGTAAGATGGGAAATATGCTTCCAATGAAGCATCTTTTATATGGTCATTAACACTCACTTTACGAGTAAGAGATAGCACCAATATCCACTCTTACACTTGTAAACAGCAGCTCTATCAGCTAAAGACGATAAAGTAGGTTACTAGTCAGCAGACTCAAGTCCAACCGTAGCAACCATGGCCATTTCTAACAGTAGAGTGTATCATCAGTTAAATTCAAGGGGACAGAAACATTTTATGTCATCGGCAGGACAAAATTCATCATGCCAAACTGAGGAGTTCCACCCCCCATAATGATAACAAAATTTTCTCCTCAAGTAATTCCACCGGGTAGGGTAGAGCTTCAGGAAAATAGCTCTAGAAACTTAAATTAAACAGCTAACAAGAATATGATTCAAAAACAAGGCATAATAAATCATTGAGAAGTATAAATTATAGAGCTAAACAAGATAACACTCAGAGACATTTGTCATGTTCCTCTTAACTGATAAGAAACAGCATGGTTCAATTAGGGTACAGCAGTCCAGCAGTGTCAAAAGCATAGAGTAGGAGGCCACCATTCCTTCAAATTAGAAGGTCCAAAAGGCCAAGATAGGCGATAAACAAAAGCAAACATCTGTCAGTTTCCCCTTATCTTCAGGCAAAATGATGCTAATATCCGCAAGGACACTCTCATATCACTAAGATGGCACTGCATAAACAAACAAAAAATTGTTAGCCCCAGATCAACTTGATTAAAAGCATTAAGATATTGCAGAATTCCTCTACATGGGATCAACCCACTACAGGTATCATAGCTAAAAATATCCATAAAACCCATTTAACACAAAACTAGTGGTGAGGAACAAATGTTAACCTTCAAGATAAGGGCCTAATATACCAAAATTGGCTAGCATTTCAAAATAAATCAGTAAAAAGGAGCTAACCCACCCACTCTTGGCTTTTCGAGAAGCACAATTCAGTTTACAAGATCTAAGAGCCTGTTTGGATTCGCTTATTTTAGGTGTGCTTTTGACAAAAATAGATTTCAAGCTTATTTTAGTGTTCAGGTAAAATTATAGAAGTCCTTATAAACACTTGTTTTTAAGCCAAAAGCCACAAGTTAGAAATTCTAATTGTGGCTTTTGGCTTAGAAATCATAAGCCAAAGCTAATCCAAACAGGCTCTTCAAAGTCAACAATAAACTAGCAGATACATGTTTCTCATCTATATTCCAGTTCAGTTTTTACTTGACACTTCTCTAGATAGAGTCATTCTGCAAACGGAGGAATGGACTAGAATTCACGTCTAGGACATAACATCTTGTTTCTTTTTCAGAAGTTAAGCTGCAAGTTTAAGTAAATCATATGCCAGTCCAAGATCCTCATGAAGCTACATAATCACAGCAGACAAATACTACTCAAGGCCTCCATATAAACCATGAGATGTTCTTAAATGTGCTTCCATGATTTACAGTCAGACAGAAAAGCACTTCCACACCAAGAAACATTAAAGGCATCAATAAACTAAACACCAAGGAGGACGACATACTGTATGTAGAAGTATCAATCTGCTCAGGAAGCTCTTTTATGTCTACTTCAAACCTTTCCTGAACCTACAATGGTGAAGCACAAGCAACTTAGAAAATTATGGACAATACTTCCATAACAAGATAAAATATTCAACAGTCTCCAAACCTGATTAAGAACTTCAGAATCTGACGCAGAGGACACAAATGTAATGGCAAGGCCTTTCGTCCCAAACCTACCAGCTCTACCCACCTATCAATGTTTTCAATAAATAAGTAACACTAAAAGCATAATTAATCAAAAGTTGAAACTGTGAATCCAAATAAATAAGGACTTACTCTGTGAAGGTAAGTGTCTGCAGAATCTGGCATGTCATAGTTAATAACAATGTTAACCCTTTCAATGTCAATGCCCCTACCAACCAAATCAGTTGCCACAAGAATTCTCTTATGACCCTCCTTGAAAGCTTTGTAGCGCGTCAATCTACAAGTCAAATAGTCACTAACAGTTTAACATACATCAAGAATAGCATCATAAGAATTTCACACCCTAATTATTCCACTCAATTGACATGCAATAAGGTCCTGAAGTAATTCGACGGAAGATCTCCAAACTTAACCATTTCAACAAGGAAGAAAAAAACTAGAACAACAACACACCCAGTAAAAGCAAGATCTCCCAGAAGTGGGGTTTGGAGAGGGTAGTGTGTACCCAAACCTTACACCCGCGAGATAGAAAGGTGCTTTCAGATGGACAAGTAAAAGCAATTCGGAAAAAAAAACAAGGGAGAAGAAGCCAAGACACATTGCCAAGGGAGCATGACAAAGCATACTAAAACCTTACACCCGGAAGTGTAATCCCAGAAGTGGGGTTTGGAGAGGGTAGTGTGTACCCAAACCTTACACCCGGGAGATAGAAAGGTGCTTTCAGATGGACAAGTAAAAGCAATTCGAAAAAAAAAAAACAAGGGAGAAGAAGCCAAGACACATTGCCAAGGGCCATGACAAAGCATACTAAAGAAAGGACACTCGCTACAGCAAAATAATCTGATCGAGAAGGGCAAGAAACACTAATTTGAAGTAGAAATGGAATAACAAGAAACTCATTGAGTAATACTACAACTACTAATATGAAGGAAAATGAGACAACTCTCAATTGCCTAACTAATTATCTACCCTACCTCCATAACCTCCTATCTAAGGTCATGTATTCAGCAAACTGAAGTTGGGCCATGTCCTGTATAATTCACCTCCCCAATGTTTCTTCAGTCTCCCGTTACCTCTCCTATAATCATCCACAGCCAACCTCTCACTCACATTGGGGCATCCAAGTGACATTTTGCACTAGCAACTTTAAAAACGATTTCATGTCTATCTTTGGCTCTAGCTTCTTCCTTGTCAATAATTATGCGATTTGTTAAGCTCTCTTGAGCCATTTAATAACCCCTTTCTAATGAGGTCGCCGACTAGAGTTAGCAGTTTCTTTTTTAATTGCCATTGTGTTTAGGCTTTCCTAGTTTAATTTCCATTAAAATTTTCATTAAAGCTCTTCATCCAAGCTCGTAGTTCAACCCTACGGTACTACACTTTATGGGTAATAAATGTGAAGCTTGTTTATTTAGTCATTTCTATGCTTGAATGTGAAAGTATCGGTTTAAAACATTATTTTATGACCTATTAACTAAGTTCTCGATTGAAAATGAAAAATTGAGTTTAGATAATCTGGATAACAAGGTATTAGGCTAATTGAGGAGTCAATTAAGCTTAATTACAAAGTTTTGAACTAGAGTAGGAATAACCTCTCTTGGCTTCATAAGCAATTGCATGTAATGTTGTCTTATTTGACTTGAGAAAGCTAATATCGGCCAAGTTCCTCATTAATCAAGAGATATTTAGTATTGAAAGTGATAACCAAACCCCAATCATAACAGCGAGCTAATTAGGTATTACCCATCGTGTTAGCACCTAGGGTAAGAATTACAACTCTAGGACTTCATCTATTAACTACATACGTAGCAAATTACTTTGTGTTTTCTAATTGTCTAGTTAATTGTTTACTTGTTACTCCCAATTAGTAGTAGGACCAAAAAGATAATCATTCAGGTAATATCAGGAAGGCTGAAAAGTGGCTGTCACTACCTCAACTTATCACAAAAAATCATCGATATTGTACCATATTTCATGCTAAACTAGAATAGAAGTAGGTCCAAAAGGAAAACTGCAATCAACAACAGTCACATACCTTTCTTCCTGAGTCATGCCAGAGTGGATGCAGATAGATGGAAAATTACACTCCGCTAGTAATTTATTCAGCTCTGCTGCCCTGTTCACACTCTTGACAAATATTACTACTTGATTGAAGTCCAAGGCATCCAGCAGATCATTTAGCTTCCGGTTTTTCTCCGTTTCACTCAATTTGATGTAATGCTGTTATAATAAAAGAAACCAAATAAGAAAGTTAATTCAGATGCTGTTATAATTTGAATCATGGCTTCATATCTTAGCACCCAAGATGTACCTGTACAAGTCCATGAAGGGTCAACTTTGCCTCATCATCAACATAAATTTCCATTGGCTGAAAAGAACGTCACAGAAAAGCATATTAGGAGCTTCATGAAGCTAATGGTACCCAGAATGAAACAAATCAGGATTGAAGAAGAATCCACAATCCATCTGTGCATTTTCTCCTGGGAGATGGTAAAATCAGACCAACTATTTCTCATCGTTGCTCAACATATTTACAACACTACTAACAAGAATAATTCCCTTAATAGTGCAAGCATTGATCCGACCTAGATAATCCCACACAATATCTTTACTCCCATGACAAAAACATTCTAATTTGTACTTCTGATACATGCACAAATGGAAGAAAACAAAGGAACTACAAGCTCAGTGCACAACAACCCATTTTTTCCCGTACACATCCTCTCTAGCTTTGACCAAATAAACAACACTACTAAATGCTAGCAGAATTTTGAAATGATGGAAATCGGAAGACTTCTACTCTCAAGTAGAACAGGCAGAGGACATTACATCTTGCATAAATTTTTTGCAGACTGGACGGATCTCCTTGCTGAGCGTAGCTGAAAACATCATTACTTGCTTGTCATGGGGAGTCATCTTGAAGATTGCCTGCACATCTCTCCTCATGTCTGCAAACAGAGTACAGGTAATGAGTTGCTAGAAAATAGTGTCGCGGAAATAGGCAACTAGAATCATAAAAGCAGAAAATAAGGCCAAGACATACCAAGTGAATCAAGCATCTTGTCACATTCATCCAGAATAAAATGCCTCACATTCTTCAGAGGAAGGTCTTTATCTCTAGCCAATGCAAGTACTCTTCCAGGAGTTCCAACAACAATATGAGGACATTCATTCTTCAGAAGCTCCTTGTGAAGTTTGATATTGACACCACCATAGAAGACAGCAACCTTGATATCAGGTAAATATGTGCTGAACCTCTCAAATTCATGACAGATCTGCAGACAACAAAAGAACCCCACAAAAAAAGAGGGTTACTTGATATGTTTGGAGAGGAAAAATATGGTAGTGAAGCAGAACAGCAGATTCCATTGCATACCTGATAAGCTAATTCCCTTGTATGACATAGGACCAAAGCAGCAACCTGACCAGGAACAGGTTCAATCTGCTGCAGAGTCGAAAGAACAAAAACAGCAGTTTTGCCCATTCCAGATTTGGCTTGACAAATAACATCCATACCCAGAATAGCTTGTGGAATACACTCATGTTGCACTGATGAAGAACCAAATAGAGTGGAGCCAAAAAGGCCTCAGTTTCAGTTTTAAAAAGTTTACCACAGTACACTTCTCCAAAATAGTAGTGATAGTAATAATTTACCTGAAAACAGATAGAGAAATAGATTGTCAAGAACCCATTAAAAAGGCAAACAGGGTGAGATTTTACCAAAATCAATGAATGAATAAACAAAATAGAAAAAATGAACTGAACACAGCGTGCATTACTGGGTGTATCAATTTTTAACCATTTGTTTTCAATAAAGTACATGTTTGCTTCATTTGAAGCTTAAAACCCTTGGAAAACGAAGATCCTCTTATAGCACTGGTGAAAGCATAGAGTATACTCCCTCTCCACCTTCTACTCCCAGAGAAAAACTTCTTTTATAGTTGGATAAAGAAGGTGAATTGTAGATAGATATACACATACACCAAACAAAGTAACAAAAAAGAATATTCTGTTTCTTTAAAGAAGGAAATTGTGTGAGACTGTGAGTGCAGTTGGAGAAATAGATGTAACAACCCAAACCAAGCAAAAACAGTTCTTATTTTATTTTTCGGCCAAGTTCTTTGGTGACAACGCATATAATAGTATACACTCATTGTTTCTGGCATCTTCTTTTTTCCAGTTTTCTTATGTATCACTATAAGCCATCTTAGGAAGCCCAAATTAACCTGCGCTAACTGATAAGTTAAGTTCAACTGTATCCATACTAACCATCTATGAGCATTATCCTTGTTTATTGGCGTGTTGGGTTGGATTACAATTTTAAGGGCTAAATATGACATCTCTGAAGAACAATATTCTCAACCACTAGCATACTTTGTTGCACAATTTCAATAAGAAAACTCATAAATTAATGAGTGAAAAAACAAGACCACAGAGATCAAAATGCCTTCAAAGATAGTCAAATTTAGCCCATGCAAGTGTAACTCAGTTAACCCATCTAAACTTGGACGAGTTGAGATAGGAATATACACAATGATGAGCCAACTCGGACACAGCCAAAATTAGCCCATCTTTCACACATGTTTGAAAACTAGTTGAAAAGCATGGTGACAACTTGAAACCACATGGAAAAATATTCTTATTGGCAGTTAAAATATCAAAAAAGGAAATATTAAGACCCATAGAACAACAAATTTGCAGAATCAATGTACAGATAAGAGATGACTTGCCTTCAGAGGGATGCTCAAACCCTGAATCCACAATAGCCCGCAGTAGCTCTGGCTTTAAAAGAAAGTCTCTGAATCCAGAACTGTGAATTCCAACATAACCCCTACATTGACAAAAACATTTAGACTTAGTATAATATCCAAATCACAGACTTAAGAAGAAGAAAAGAAGAATATTAATCAGATATGGTGTGGCGTATTAACCATTTATTCAGTAAGTGCACAGTTATATTTACTGCTAAAATGGAAATAGAAGAGATCCTTACTTCTCGCTATATGTACATGACAGAAGACCTTAGTTTTTCCAACTCAAACTATATTAAAAAGAACAAGAAAAAATATTCACCCTAAGCACTTTGCACTCTCAATCTCAGTTTATAAAGTTGAGGCACACAGAAAAAAGACATTCACTTCAATTATAACAGGGACGGACCACAACAATCGAATTGATTATCCCAATGAACAAGTATACTCTATTACATAGTAGAAAAGATTATAGAACAAACACAAGCCACACCACTTGCTTTACACACATTGGGTCAAACTTCAGGGTCAACTTCTATGTTAAGCATCACAGAACAACACAAATTTCAAAAAAAAAACGAAAAATAGAAAATTAAGTAAAGCTCACTTCTTGGCAGACTCGCCGTTAACTTTTCCATTAACGGAATCTGGGGCCTTCTCATCATCTTCTTCGTAGTCGAGAAGTTCTTCCTCGTAAGCTTCGTTCTCCTTTGTATCTCCCATCTTTGCTACTTTACTGTAAATGTGAATCGAAGATCTCATTAAGCAAATAGTATCAAAATTCAGATCAGTAAACATGAATACTTAGTTTTCCAGACTAAAGATCAAATCTTTCAAAGTTCAAACTAAATCGTAGAGAATAAAAAAAGAAAACTTTCTCACAGGGGAAGTGCTTACCAGTTGGAGACTGCCGGAATAGCTGAGTTCTTGCGGCGAATTAGGGTTAGGGTTTGGAGCGTCTGCAGAAAAAAATGTTAGTAGAACTAAAAAGTGTGTGATAAGGATGTTTGAATTGAAAGGGGATAGGTTAATAAAGAGGGATACTGAAATTTGTCTACCATTTTTGTCCTTGTGTTTTATCATAATTACGGTTTTGTACAAGTTGGGAATGGTAGATTTGAAATTTGGGAGGTCTATGTATAAAATATTTTTTCCAAGTTTCCTTATAATTATTTTCTTAACTTTCTCCAATTTCTTCACTCAATTCTTTCAATTCCTATTGTATTTTAACTTCTGGTTATAAGACAATTCGAATTTGATATTATATTACTATAAGTTCGATAATTATTATTTCATAATAAATATAATACATTTCTAACAATATAAACTAATTTAAATAGTATCAAAGCATTTAAAATTTACACATAATATAGATAATATATTTTTGTTTTAAATAATTTTTATTTAAATATTTAGTGAAATTTAAAAAAATTGTATTAAAATTGTGTTATATATAAATGTAAATAAGTGACAGTTTGATAGTGGTGATTTACCCAAAAAAAAAAAAAGAGGTGATGTTCTTGAACATTGATAATGATCATGTTATTTGTGTTTAAAATAAGTCTAACATATGTAAGAGTACATATATCATATAATTTGTAAATAAAGTTATATAATATATTATTTATGTAAATTGGCATTTTTAATTTTTTTTTTTAATGATTGAATGTCTGAATTAAATTTTACGACTTTAATTAATTTTATGCAATTATTTATTACCTTTATGTAAAAAGTATTGGTAACTTTGTTCAATTAGTTTGAGGTAAATTGAAAGAATCATCTAGTTTTTTTGTTCTTACTAAAATTTTAATCGAAAAAATGATTTAAAGCCCTCCCCCCTATCTATATCCGAATTTTTAACTACACATTTTAACTTTACGAGAGTCTCATCACCCACCTAAACTGTTTAAAACTGTAATAACTACATCCTTAAAAAGCCGCAATCACATCTATCTAGGCATGTGAACTTCATACGTTTTACAGCTGGAAATTGATTGTTTTTTTTTTCAATTTTCTCATATTTTTTTTTAAACTTTCTCCTATGCTCTTCTAATTTCTTCACCCAATTCTTTGAAATTCCTATTGAATTGTGAGGAATAAAGGTAGGGGAGAAAGGGTAGGTTTTCATGGTGGTTATCTTGAAACGAGAAATATAAGAGGGGAGTGGGAGGGGAGAAAGGGTCTCTATTGGTGGTTTGGATTTTGCCGAAGGAAAAGACAATGGTGGATAGTTGAACAACAAAGATAGGGAAACAAAAATACAAACTAAAAAAAGTGAGTAAGGAAAGATGGAGGACGAATGAAGATGGAGGTTAACTGTGACAATTACAATCCTCTTATTGATTAAGATTTGACATTAATAATTAAAGAATATAAATTATATAAAACCATCCTCATTTGTGAGTTTGATTGAATTTGATGTAAACCAATTTGATTTGTTGATGAGAACCGATCCAAATATTTTTTTTTGAATGATGTAAATACATATCATTTTATTTTCAATTGAATTGATTGATTTTTAAAAGTTCTTTTTACATAAAAGTTTTAAAAAATTGTGTGAACTTTTACAATGATGAATCCACCGAAGGAATTTGGTCTATGTTGCTATGGAGAAGAAGACTATAAATAAGAAAATTAAAAATAAAATTTTTAATGTTTGTTTTTTATGCTCATTCTCTCAAAGAGAGTAAAATGCACTTTCTTTGCCATCGAAGCATTGGGGGATGTATTAATTTCAATTTTAAACACTTCAGAGAGTGATAGAATTTTCGTAAAGTTTAAGTGTGTAGTTGAAAATCCAAATATGAATTAGAAAAGTTTTTGGCCATTTTCTCATTTTAATATGAAATTTCATAATTCTTAACTATTTCTTTAACTACTAACTCAACTACTGCACCATGAAAAAAGAAAAATTTGAAGATTATCTTTTTATTATTATTATTATTATTATATTTTTTAATTTTATGACAAGTCTATAACTTCACAATCGTAGGGGAAAAAAAAACTTGACTACAACAACCATCACACGTAACACAACTTATTATAATTTTTCCTCCTCGATCCTTTCTTTGAGTTATAGGAACAGGAGGTCAAATTTCAATTATTGGAAAAGTTAATAAATGAATCTAATATGATGGTGGTGAGATGGAATAGATAATTCAATAAACGACATAAAGATGAAAAATATTTATCCTAAAAATAGAATATTCATCTTTACTTTTGAAACTTAGATTTAAAATTATAGAGGGATAGACTAATTTTTTGAATCGCATCTTATTTACAATAAAAAAAAGAAAAATAACCCAATCACTTAAAGCGGACATTTACGAGTTATTATTTGGTGTGGCTAAGTGCATACAATTATTTGTTGCTAAGTTTTATTTAATAACATTTCCCCCACCCCATTCCAACATGATATTACTAGCACTATTCCTAAGTATTTATTTGACTTAAATTTTCAATATATCGATCTATAATTAAAGTGTTCAATTATTTTAGCAAGCCTCACTTATTTATTATTTGAATCTTAATTATACGAAGTATAAAAAGAAATTTAATTTTACAAATAAAATAAAATAATAATAAGTGCTGCATAAGAGTTTGTTATCGTATAATATCAATAAAAAAAAGTGAAATAACATTAAAGAAATAGAAGTAGTGATTCTACTACACCATCTTAATTGAAAAATCGTGATATTTCTACGATAACACTTGCATTAAATAATTGAGTGACAATAGTTTCGTATATTATATTAATGTTTTCCACAAAAATAGGAGGAGAAATTTACGTAAATGGTGGGAAAAATGGATTACTATGAATGAAGTAATTTGTACAATCTATAATATTATTTTAAATTGTGATGATACCTATTATCGTGTAAAATGTGAACATAAATTGTGTGATAGATCGTCTGAAAATTCATTGCCTCCAAATCAGATAGTAATATGAGTAAACAACACTTAATTAAACAATAAATAAAACAGTGTTGGTACCATACTATCTAAAAAATAATAAGATGAGTAGATTAAAAAAAATAGAATCGAATTTGATTTAATAAAGCAGCTAGTAGGTTACACTAAAACCAGTACTCACTTGCATATAAGCCTGATGTGAGTACAGAAAACACATGTACTCGTAAGTTCACATTTTCTATTGGTTTCCTACAAAATCCGAATAATTATTTAGATCTTATTGTGGAAGAAATAAAATTTCCTATAAAACGATATTCCGATCCAATCTCATTCATTTCTTTTGAAAAACATGAACTTGTATCGTGACATAAATATCCATTCGAAAATATAGCATAACATGTGATTTCTACCAATCATAAAAATGGAAACTCTTATGTCCGCGGAAATATGATATATGGATATATTGATTCTAGCAATTTTTAAATAGATAAAGATTTTTAAATAAACGGCAGAGCCAGAATTTGGTTCGGAAAAAGTAACACAATTAAAAAAGCAAGGGGAATCGCGCCAGGTAGGGGTCGAACCTACGACTTTCTGCTTAGGAAACAGACGCTCTATCCACTGAGCTACAGGCGCTTTACATTTTTCTTCTTCTTCCTTAATAACTAATATAAAAAAAGTTAATTGCACAAAAGACAGTCGAGGCCCACTGCCGCACCACTGGCCACCACCAGCAGCTCAGCACGACAACTTTCCGTCTCCATTTTTGACTGACTGATATCTGCAAATCTAGCAAACCCACCAGGAATTTCTCTAATTCTTTAAGATTTTCAGCGCTTATTCACCAACCCAAAGATCAACAACAAAATCTCATCCTCACAGGTTTCAATTCCCCTCTTCTTTCGTTTTGCTTTTTGAGAAATTTACTAGACTGAGTAACTAAAAAGACCATTTCTTTTGCTTTTTCGCATACCCATTTTGTCGGTTATTTATAGGATGTCTAAATTGAAATTGATCTGAGAATACAGCAGAATTGTTTCATACTTCATAGAGTCGACCTGAACTGATTTAATTGAGACAATTATTAACTTCTGTCAATAGCTGAAGAGTAAAAAGTTTTGATTTTGCACTTATTTTGAGCTTCTTCTGCAGGCGGGGATGTTTTTTTTTTCTGTATTGGAGGTCCAGAGGTTGAAATCTGTGCTTTGACGAAAACCCATTTGCTTGTAAATGCAACTTTGTAGATCAATTGCCTCTTGGATATACCGCATATTGGCTTGCATGGGGTGAGTAACTCGATTCTTCCTTTATATGTGTTTCTCAACTAAAATTTAACTGGATAAAACACTCAGGCGGGGTGTTTGTATTTTTGTGTAGTATTGGTCTGAGATAAGCTTAAATGGGGCAAAGTTTAGCCCCATCTTGAGTTTGGTATTGAGGTGTAATTGTTGTTGTATATTTGTTCCTGAGGCGAGGCAGGGGTGGACGTAGTATTATAATACATGTGGTTGTACTCGTAACTACTGCCCTCGACTTGAACCATATATGTGTGTTTGTGTGGAAGTGTATGTATATACTATATATTATGCTATGATTGTAACCATAGTCATAAGGTGGTGGTCGGTATAATTTGTTCTCATTGAACTAAATTTCTAGATCCGCCTCTAGGCGCAAGTGATTTTTATTTTTGGGAAAGAAAAAGCGGAAGTTTTGTTATTATTGAAATTAAAAGAATATGAGACTAGGAGTGAAGAGTTGCAATTAAGTTTAGTACGAATTCTTCAGAATGAAATTAAGTTTAGTACGAATTCTTCAGAATGCTTTTCTTAGTTTACTGGGAAAGCTATGTGGTTTCAGCAGTTTTTTTGCGTGATTTGGAATCTGGGTACTTGCTTGCAGGCTAAGCAAAGTAATAATGGCGCATAAAGCAGGAATTAGCTGGTTCCTTTATCTGTTTCCTTTATTTTCATGCTTTGCATGATATGTTAAGGTGTTTCTTGCTTTGAGTGCCACATTCCTCATGTACCTTTATTGGTTAGCTACGTTTGAAAAGAGTTCTCTTGCTCAGCTACAGTGTGAAAAGTTTTTCATCTAGCCATGTGTATTAGGGGTTGTTTATGGATTGAAATGAATCCGTCTTTTGAAAGGAAGTCTTTTTGTTCAGTTTTGGTGTATTTTGGAAAACATCTTCGAGCCCTTATTGAGGTGATGATGGAAAAGTTGAAGGAAAAATGCAGATCCCTTTGTAATGTAAGAGGTTATTTTTGTCCTGTCTTATAATTTGGTGGAGAATAGATTGAGGATCTATTTTCTAGATCTGGATAAATTTGAGGATACCAATTTGTTTTTAGCTTTAAGATGCTCAAGCTACTCTGACTTTTTCTGGGGCTAACATAGATTAGGTTGCCAACGGCCCTATAGAAATTTTTATATAAACAGGTCGCTTTGACCAGTCAAAATACTGTTAATGGGATTATGCTGCTAATCCCTTATCAGCATCTCAAGTTCAATCTGTTTACGTAACAGGTCCATTAATACTGGTTTCTTGATAAGAACTTATCTGATTGCAGTCCATAACTGGATTAAACTTATTAATTCACTCGAAGCCATTGATTTGGTGGCTACATCTTTTTTTCCTTTTCCTGTGAAGGTAACTCATTGGGATGATCATCTCAAAGTCATTTGGATATTGAGATTCATAATGATGGGGATTGGAGAAAGGAAGTGTTCTTCTAATGATTCTCTCGAAGTCTTACCTTTTAATTAAACAGAAGAAGTTGTAGTGAACACTGGTTTAAAATCCATTTAGGTAATAGTTGGAACCACAATGAGACATGTTTTAGGGGATGAACTAATCCACTTACTTATTGATAAGCACTTAAGAACATATTATCCAAACTATCATTACAATCTAGGTACCGTTTCCATGAAAGCCACTAAAGATTATTTAAAACATGAACTAGTTAACATCAAAAGTGGGTTAGAATACTTTCAGAGATGATATAACCTATAAAAACAACTTTTTACTCCTCTTTGTAGATGTCCTTTATAAAGGATCAATTGTGAATCTTTATTAGCTGATAATTAGTGAAGGAATTAGAACATTTTAAGAGCCCTAAAGAATAAAAGTTAGAAAGTGAAAATATGGAAATTGGGTGAAAATAGAAAATTGTGTTAACATTCTCTATCTGCCCACTTTGTTCCTATCATCTTTCTTGTCTTGTTGTACTTAACATCAAAAGTTCTTCACTTTTATGATATTATTTATGCTAAATGACTTACTGAATGCATAACTATCCTCAAAGTTACCAAGTTCGAAAAAAATTTGCATAACAATCAAGTTTTTTCTAAAAAAAAATGAGTCAGTAAATGCTGTGGACCTTAATTTGCTAGCTGAATAACTGGACAGAGGTTCAGGCTTTTGATTGAGCTTAAAGTCAAATTGTCCATAAAGATCTATTCAATTTAGTCCTGAGGCCCGTCTTGATCATTTTACGCATCAATATAGGCTCACATTATTATGGGGTAGCCACTTTATGGGGCTCTCAGGTCTTCCTTTCAACAATTTTGCACTCCCCTACAACACAATGTTTGCATTTCCGCTAAATTCATGTTTCATTCTATTATAACTATATAAGAATAATTTTGTTTTCACATCAGATACAGCGCTAGACCAGCAAAAGAAACTATCATAATTTCTATAGGCCTAAAGGAGATCAAGTTCTGTACTTTGTGGTGTTCTGACTTATTTAATTCAATCGATTTAATTCTGACTTGGTGTGCATCAAGCTTAAAGATAGTAAAGGGTGTTGTGCTGAATGCTAATTTGCTATGAAATCAATACCTAGAATTCATAACTTGTTAATGAAATTTTGGGGATTTTATAACGAGTACCAATAAAGAGTACCAAGAAAGTACAAAAGAAGAGTACACCAGAACAAGTGTTTTCCTTCTAGATGTTGAAAGAATACAATAGATTTAACAGTGTAGCTTTATCAGATACAACATTTTCCCTACACTGCTACACCACAAAGATAAATTCTTCAAACATCTAGATTTTACATAAGAGATGCTCCTTTTTACCCGAAAAACATCTATTGTTTCTCTCTAGCCAGATATTCTCAGAAAATGCAACTGGTACTGCATTCCAGTAGAGACTACTTCCTATATTTGATGTCTGATTGTGGCTACTGTTTAAGGCCTGTTTGGTATGATTATTTGAATCCCAAAAATTTCAGGAAACACAGATCATTAACTGTCTGGAGAAATTACAATGGAGAAGTAGGCTGTAGGCGATGAACTGATTTACAAGTTTCTTCATGTAGTAAGCATCAACTGCTTATAATAAAACCCAAGTAAAGCAAGCATCATGGATTGTCATGAGTAACACAAACACCAAGGATAGAGATCCAAGTAAAGCAGGCAACTCTAGTATCCAGATTATATCTTCCATGGCCAGTTTTCCGGATTTCCTACCATTTTTAACGTTTAACTTTATAACATACCTTGACCCAAAATTCTGCATCTCTCCATAGGTAAGAATCAGCCAGCTGCTCATCAATCTTGACAGATTCTAGCTTTTGAATTATTTAATTAATATATTTCAGAAGCTATTAACTACTAACTAAGAAAATGGTTAGTTATCAGTTTTGCTTAGCTCCTTTGACTTTTGCGCCTGTATTTTAAAGTTCTCAATGTTTATGATTATTTGTGGAAGCATGGATTCCAGGATTTAAATATGTGATTGTCATTACTGATTGTTGACTTCGATTGTGGTTCCTAATGGTTTCTTAATGGTCATTTGTAGCTTATATTTCTTAACTTCTCAAATTTGGGTACACCTAATAAGAAAAAAGCCTATTAGATTGTCCATGGATCTGTAGCTTAATTGCACCTAGAATGTTGAATTTTGTTGGGGTAGCTTATTGTAACTTTTGCTCCGCTAATCAATTTCAATGGTTATAAACCTGGTTGCAACAGAGCAGAAGTTGTCTTGGATGCTGTATGAATTCTCCTCATGTTGTTTCAGTGGATAAGCCATCTAAAGGACTGAAAGTTCCGAGCAAACGATTGAGGAAAACTAGTTTAAGAGACGACTTTTGGAGCAGTAGTGCATGCGAGATGGAGAATAGCACATTTCCCTCCCAGAGAAGCATCTCATCAATTAGCACATCTAATCCGGCCCTTGATTCTCACAGTAATTCTGGCACCACGAGCAGCACTTCGGAATTTGTAAATCATGGCAAGTGCATACTTTCGTCTCCTTTTATTTTGATGTAAATCATCCCAATTGTTTACTAGTAGCAAGTAAACCTGCATGGGGATCAGCAACGTCTTAGTATTTGTACACAAATACAGAGACATGATTCATGATGACGAATGGGTAAGATAGATAAACCTTTCCTGGGAACACTACCAAAAATGGTTAAATAATTATCTGATAATATCTCAACTTCAATTACTTGCTTTCTAGGGTCACTCTTGAACTTTGGTCCATCTAGAGGGCCCCAAACTGTCTCATTTTTTGGTCATGCCACTGCCTCATTTGGATGGCCAAAAAAGGGCCCTTGTATTAGGATCTTATTGCAAATGTTCCCATTTCATCGAATTTTTACAAAGGGTCGACCCAAAATTTCATAAACACTTGGGATTTCTGTTTTTTTTCAAAGGGGGTGGGTATCTTGATTAACTTTCATTTTTCTATGAATGGCATGGCTTATGGGCTTTGCAGAAATCCCATGCACAATTTGAGGCATAGACTAGAGAGACCATATACAAACTTGAAAGCATGATCTTGTGGTGTTCTTTTCATTTTAGCTCAATTTTAAACTCCTTTCTGTATTTTCTTTATCGTATCATTGAATTAAACATTAACTGGAACAGGTCTACTTCTTTGGAATCAAACGAGGCAACAATGGTGTGGAAATAAAACACCACAGAAGGGTGCCTCAGTTCGAGAACCCAGATTAAGGTAAGTTTCTCACATTTTTGGAGGTGTAAGCATGAATAGTTCTTTGAGTAAAGGGAAAAATTAACTGATGGTAGAAAGACAGGGGAAAAGGCGTGCAGGCCATAGTTTTGATACCGTGTCTCTTGACTTGGGTGATTTTTGCTTGTAACTGTTTTCAACTATCGCGCATTATGCTGGATTACATACATGTGTGACAAGTTCATTCTACCATCATAAATTGCAGTTCGGATACAAATTATGTAACGTTGCTAGGGACTAATAAGCTTTTCCCTCAGCCAATCCCTCTACCGGTAAGTTATCGAATCAGCTAAGATAGTTTTTCTTTCCATATTACATGCAGCTAGTTGCTAACTGTTAGTGCATTTTATATATCAGGAAATGGTAGACTTTCTTGTTGATGTGTGGGAGCAGGAGGGGCTTTATGATTAAGCAGCCACATAACTCATCATTCTCAGCAACTGCAAATTGTGTTTCTGCAAGTTTTTATCACATTAATTGGATGTTTTATAAGGACTTCTAAAATATTAAAATAAAAAATGATATCCAAAAGTTAAATGAAGATATTTTAATTTTTATTATTTTATATTTTGAAATTTTAAAAAGAAAATCAAATAAATGCATGCATAAAAGCTTTTCTAATTTCTATTATACCAAAAGAAATTGAGATTATACTATTATTTTATATTTGGTTTGATTTGGTTTGATTTTAAATTTTGAAAACTGATACTATTTGATTGGGTTTACTAAAAAAAATCGCGAATATAACCAAATTGAACTGATTCTTTCTTACTATCAATCAGACAGACACCAATCTTAACTATTCCAACAAATTTAAGATTCAAATTGCTTCTCCCTATACATTGAAGGGTTTTGAAATTCAAATTGCTTCTCCCTGTTTGTCAAAAAATTGATAAGATGCACAACGAATATTTTGTGTTTGTTGAGCCATTCAAGAATCTCGGAAAGTGATGTTAGATATGAACCATACGTGATGAAAATTTCAGTCATTGCAACAAATTGAATAATGATGAATTGAGGAAAAAAATAGAGATCCGATACATTGTAGAAGATAATTTCCTCTCAAATGAGAGTAAAGTACAACACATGGAAGGTGATGAAACATGAAGTTGGATTTGCTATGTATCTAAATTTCTTCTCTTTTTTCATCGAAGAACCTTTTAAACTTGTTGATAAATTATTCTGATACAACATGAACTTATGGATCTTGTTGAAACATTTTGGAATCTCGAAAAGTGAGGTGATGTATGAACACGATAAACGTGATGAATTTTTTGTTGGTCAAAATATTTATTTTGTGAATCTCAAATCAGGCATAGCGGCTGAGATAGAGATTGATGAGTTAAGGAAATTCTTATAGATTAGATACATCCGTTGAGGTGAAGAAACAAGAGTCAGAATTTTTAATGTATCCACTATGCATTAATACAACATGCAAAAGACTGAAGAGATACATAACCTTGATGTATATATATATATATATATATATATATGCCTTTCACGATGATTATATTTACATTTTATGCTTGAATATCTATAATAGATATACTTATAAGTATTGTATTTTAAGTTTTTCTTATGATTTATATTATAAAGTATTTATAAGGGATTCAATATTATTATTTTGATTATGTTATTGATTATTGACATGACCGAATAATCAAACAGAAAAAATCGAATCGAATAGAGGAAAATCAAATCAAACCAAATTTATTTTGAATCAAATTGAGTTACACTTTTACAAAACAAAAAATCAAAAAATCCAAACAGAATAGTGCAAAACCAAACTAAAAAGTCAAATGCACACCCTTATTATTTACACACCCATAAATATAAAAACCATTTATCAACTCTGATAGTATACTTATGCTATTATTATCTTCTTAAAAGAACAGTAAAATTTATGATATTTGGAAAATACGAAAAGAATTGGAAGATTCGTTGAGTTCATTGACCTTACCATTAACTCTTTGGGTTTCTGATCGTCCTACCATTCATGCTTTTGTATTGTAGATTAGATGATTCTTGCCCGGGCTGAGCATGGGCCCAATAATTTTATTTCTAATATAGTTTTATTGTGTTTCATCTTTATAGGAAATATGTTCGAGAAACCAAGTACCATAATGAGTAAAAGCTTTTATAATGATCAACAATCTTAGTGAACTCTAGCTTTGAATCGATCAAGAAGTTCCTAAATTCTATTGGTCGCAGCAAATATATTCTTTAATTACTCTATCATCTCTAATGTCATGTGTTGAGTTTTCTCTAACGTCTAGCAATTTGGTTCAGTGCATACACATTCAAAGTTGTCATCATAATTATAACTCATCCCTAACATTTTCAAAATTAACTATAACACTTAGTATGTGACGAACAATAAACAACATAAACAAGTGACAACACTAAAGCAAGTATATATGTAATTAATCCACAATTTCAGAAACACATATCAGGACTCAGACCTCCACACCATGCTCTTTTGAGAATTGAGTTCTTTGAGATTGAGTACATTAAGTTATTTTAAGTGAAAAGGGTCTAAAAAATATTTCAATTTTGGCGGAAATTGTTGTTACGATACCAAACTTTATGGAGAACCTTTTACCCCTAAACTAATTTAATAGTGTATTTTAAAGGTATATATATGTGCCTACGTGAACACATTACTATTTAAAATGGTCAAAATTTATTCTTTACTTGGAGAAAAAATCAATTTTATTCTTCCTTATTATACTATTAAAATTTAAAATTAAACTACCATTACTTTGAATAATTCAAAGCTAAATCTAAAAGGTGAATACTTGATCCAATATAATAGCAAACATTTTGAAGAAACAAATATTACGTGTCATGTCACCTTAATGTCCCAACCCATTTTAGCCTCCCCTCCACTTGTTCTTCCGTCATTAATGTTTCTATTCTTATAACAATCACTAATATTGTGTGGTTAAAAAGGGTGAAGTGTTGTGCTTAAATGAGAAGAAAATTATTTATCTAGATGAAAATAATTAGTGATGGAAGAACAAGTAAAAGGAAGAGGTAAAATGAGTTAGGATGTCATGTCGTGGTGTGACTGATGTTGGTTTCAAGGATATATATTTCTCATTTTTGGGCTATTGTCATCCGGGCTTGTTTACTCAGAATGAATGTTGATTAAAGTCAAAGTTAGGCGTTAACTTGAAAGTTAAAACGTTTAATCACATTGATTCACGCTGAAAGCCTCGGGAGTTGTGTCAACTATGTCACTAGCCTAAAACGACCCTTCTAGAGCTGATGATAGCATACGAACTAGATTGTGAGGTCATCCTCCTTAGCTTCTAATAAAAAATGACAGTTCAAGGTTCAAAAGCTCCAAAATACTAAAACTCGTATAATTTTTTTTAAAATGGTGTTGATATATCTAGAGTCGATATTATATTTCGAAATGATTTCCGTTGCACAATCAATATCTGTAAAGCTTTCATAGAAAAAATTATTTACTTCTGTACTTCCATCCAATTGATGTAGCCTATTTTTTAGGTTCGAGTGGTTCTACCAATCTGGAGCATAGGAGTCCTGATGTTGAGAATGATAGTCGAATGATGAATTCATCTACAACGCACCCTTGTGGTAGTACTCATGTTCCTTCCTGGAAGTACGTACCTATCATTGTGTACAATTATTACTGATTTGAATTCAGCACATGCCTATATTTTGATGACCCATCTTTGCTAGTAATTAGTTGACTGATTAACTTACTCTTTGTATTTTTCCTGTTGATAAATACGTTAACATATATAATACATTTTGTCAACAACATAATATTGGTCCATGACGAGATGACCTAGTGGTTAAGGCACAAGACTAACAACTTGGTCATTCTAAGTTTGAATACCAGCTAAAACACATGGTGCGTCCATATAATCTAGCCTTACTAGGCAGTATTACCTTGTAAATACGTGTTTCTGCGATGGATAAGTTGTCCAATGAATTAGTTGGGGTACATGCAAGATGGTTGGAACGACATTAGTATCGCTAAAATATTGAGTAGGACACTAAAAGTATATATAACATAATGATAATCTGAATATGTACTACTTAGTCATCTGATAATTGATCTAATCTCTCTTTCTATCTGCATCTCAAGGGAAGTTTTAATATCTTAGCTGCTTTGAAATTTGTACCCGGGATGCTCAATAATTGTATCCGCGCTCATCTTTTTTTTTTAGTTTACTTGAAAATTTTAAGAGAGATTGATCTTTTTACACAAGGTGTTGTTCCTCTAGAAGAAAATTGCTAGTTAGATTATCAATTTTGCTTTTCTTTTTGAATATTTAATGCAGGTTGTGGCATTTAATTCTCATAAATACTATCTGTCTATTTTATGCATACATAATCCTCTTCTTGTTTTAAAATATTCAGCCTTTTCTCTTCTTTTTAGATATTGCTTGCTGGGCTATTATGTTGATGCACCAGTTGATTGGTATTATGAAGAATGTGATATTGGAAAAGGGAGAATGTCTTCATCAAGCGGGCTAGAAAATCTGCATTATGAGGGATCCAAGTTACATGCGTCTCAAAAGATTTTTCAGAGTACTGTGCAACCAAAGAAACATAGTAAATTTCCTGGTGGACATCGTATCAACTGGGAAAAAGAGGTACGGACCGTAAAAATGAGATATCTACATGTTGAAGAAGCACTTGATCTGTCGTCAAACATCAAGAAATATGAATCTCCGCTGATAGATACGGTCTCCTCAAGGGTTGTGTTAACCAAATTCATGGCAACCAAGACTCAAGGGATTTTTAGCAAAATTTATTTACTTCTGTACTTCCATCCCATTGATGTTGGCCTATTTTTTATGTCTGAATGGTTCTACTAGTCTGGAGCAAAGGAGTCCTGATATTGTGAATAAGAGTCGAATGATGAATTCATCTATGACACACCCTTGTGATCCTGCTCTAGTTCCTTCTCAGAAGTAAGTATCCTCTATCATGTATAGTTATTGCTTATTCAAATTCAGCTCATGTTTGTTTTGAATGCCCATCATTTCTAGAAGTCATCTCACTAATTAACCTAATCTTTGCAATTTCCTTATTGATAAATATAGAAATATATATAATACATTTTTTTCAACAAAATAATATTGATCTACGAAGAGATGGCCATGTGGTTAAGGCATACGACTAACAACTTAGACATTCTAGATTTGAATCCCAACTACAACAAATGGTGCACCAATTTTACCTACCCTTACTGTTAAGCATTGACGTGTCAATATGTGTTTGTGGGATACATTAGTTGCCAAATAAATTAATTAGGTACATGCAAGTAGGTTTGGGATGCCATTAGTATCACTAAAATAATGAGTAGGTCACTGAAAGTATATACACCATAATATAATCTGAATGTTTACTACTTAGTCATATGATAATTAATTTCATCTTTCTTTCTCTTTGCATATCACGTGAAGTTTTAACATCTTAGGTGCTTTGAAATTTGTAACTGAGATGCCCAATAGTTGTATCTGTGCTCATTCTTTTTTTTTTTTAGTTTACTTGACAATTCTAAGAGAGATTGATATTTTTACACAAGGTGTTGTTCCTCTAGAAGAAAATTGCTAGTTAGATTATCAATTTTGCTTTTCTTTTTGAATATTTAATGCAGGTTGTGGCATTTAATTCTCATAATACTATCTGTCTATATTATGCATACATAGTCCTCTTCTTGTTTTCAAATATTCAGTCTTTTCTCTTCCTTTAGATATTGCATATGGGCTATTATCTTGATGCACCAGCAGATTGGTGTTATGAAGAATGTGATATTGGAAAAGGGAGAATGTCTTCATCAAGTGGACTAGAAAATCTGCATTATGAGGGATCCAAGTTACATGCGTCTCAAAAGATTTTTCAGAGTACTGTGCAACAAAAGAAACATAGTAAGTTTCGTGGTGGACATCGTATCAACTGGGAAAAAGAGGTACGGACCGGAAAAATGAGATATCTACCTGTTGAAGAAGCACCTGGTCTGTCATCAATCATGAAGAAATATGGATCTCCGCTGATAGATACAGTCTCCTCAAGGGTTGTGTTAACCTGTTGGAATTGAAATTAAGAAAGTCAGTGAAGAGGAGAAAGAAGCTAAGGATGCTCAAGTTTTGACTACTTGGAAGCTTCTCAATCAAATGAAATTCACAGACAATATTGGGTCTATATCTTAGCTGGTCCAAATGCAGAATTTTCAAACCAAAAGTTAATGTCTCAGCCAACAACAAATGAAGGCCCATAATTCAATTCTGGACAGCCTTATTTGAGAGATGATTTGGACAAATAAATGAGGACATATGGATGAACATTAGGCAACAAATATGCAGATTTCTATGTAACGGATTTGTGTATTTCTTGTACGAAATAGTACAGACACAGCTGTATAATTTTGTAGTGAAGTGATAGCCAATTAGAATTCATACACGTATAGGAGTTATTTTGTTTTCTTCTTCTGGATATTTTGTATATATACATCATTGATAAATGAATGAAAGGCAAGAAATAGTTTTCCTTTTATACTCTCTGAATTTCCACATAACCAAATCCATTGAAATCGTGACTCGAGGATTTTTTAGCAAAATTTATTTACTTCCGTGCTTCAATCCAATTGATGTAGCCTATTTTTTTAGGTTTGAATGGTTCTACTATTCTGGAGCAAAGGAGTCATGATATTATGAATAAGAGTCGAATGATGAACATGACACACCCTTGTGATTCTGCTCTAGTTTCTTCCCAGAAGTAAGTATCTTTCATCCTGTATAGTTATTATATTGCTTATTCAAATTCAGCTCATGTTTATTTTTGAATGACCCATCTTTTCTAGTAGTCAGCTCATTAATTAACCTAATCTTTGAAATTACCTTATTGATAAGTACGACGACATATATAATTACATTTTGTCAACAACATAATGTTGATCTACGAGGATATAGACAAGTGGTTAAGGTATAGACTAACAACTTTAACATTCTATATTTGAATCCCAACTACAACACTTGGTGCACCCATTTGATCTAGCCTTAATGGGAAGCATTAACGTGTCAAAATCTGTTTGTGGATGGACTTAGTTGCCAAATAAATTAGTTAGGATACATGCAAGTTGGTTGGGATGTCATTAATATCGTTAAAATAATGAGTAGGGCACTGAAGAATATATGTCATGATGATAATATGAATCTGTACTACTTAGTCATAGGATAATTAATTTAATTTCTCTTCCTCTTTGCATTTCAGGGGAAGTTTTAGCTACTCTGAAATTTGTTTCTGGGATGCCCTATAGTTGTTTCACGGCTCATCCTCTTTCTTTGTTTTAGTTTACTTGACAATTCTAAGAGAGATTGATCTTTTTACACAAGATGTTGTTCCTCTGAAAGGAAGAGGAAATTGCTAGTTAAACTATCAGTTTTGCTTTCCTTTTTGAACATTTTGTGCATGTTTTGGTATTTCTCATAAATATTACATGTATCTTTTATGCATATATAGTCCTTTTCTATTTTAAAAATATTCAGCATTTTCTCTTCTTTTTAGATATAGCATGTGGGGCTATTATGTTGATGCACCAGTAGATTGGTGTTGTGAAGAATGTGATATTGAAAATGGGAAAATGTCTTCATCAAGGGGACTAAAAAATCTGCCCTATGAGGGATCTAAGTTACATGCCTCTGAAAAGATTTGTCAGAGTACAGTGCAACCAAAGAAACATAGTAAGTTTCCTGGTGAACATCATATCAACTGGGAAAAAGAGGTACGGACAGGAAAAATGAGATATCTTTCTGTTGAAAAAGTACTTGGTTTGTCATCAAGCATCAAGAAATATGGATCTCCGCTGATAGATACGGTCTCCTCAAGGGTTGTGTTAACCAAGTCCATGGCAGCCGTGACTTGAGGGATTTTTAGCAAAATCTTTTCACTTCTGTTGTTCTATCCAATTGATATAGCCTATTTTTTAGGTCTGAATGGTTCTACTAGTCTGGAGCAAAGGAGTCCTGATATTGTGAATAAGAATCGAATTATGAATTCATCTATGACACACCCTTGTGGTCCTGCTCTAGTTCCTTCCCATAATTAAGTATCCTTCATTAATCTTTGTAATTTCTTTATTGATAAGTAAGGAAACATATATAATACGCTTTGTCTATAACATAATGTTGATCTACGAGGAGATGACTATGTGGTTAATGCATAGGACTAACAACTTGGAAATATTCTAGGTTTGAATCTCAACTACAACACATGGTGCACCCATCTATTCTAGCCTTATTGGGAAGAATTAACGTGTCATATGTGTTGGTGGGATGGACTGGTTGCCCATTAATTAGTTATGGTACATGCAAGCTGGTTGGGGTGCCATTAGTATAGCTAAAGTAATGAGTAGGGCACGAAGAATATATGACATAATGATAATCTGAATATGTACTTCTAATTTAGATGATAATTGATCTAATATCTCTTCTCTTTGCATTTCAGGGGAAGTTTTGACATCTTAGGTGATTTAGAAATTGTACCTGGGGATGCTTAATAGTTGCATCCAGGCTTATTCTCCTTCTAAAGTTAAATGTAAGGTGTATCAGCTCTCGGGTCTTTTGCCTGATACTCTTAAATTTGAACTTGTTCCTCGAGGGTGCTTTTGGAAAAGTCTATTCAACAACCATATTCCCAGTAAAGAAGGCATATGACTGTATTATTTTGCAAGTGAGAAATAAAGGTCAGCTTCTGCCTTATATATCTATCCGTAAAAAGGCAAGGGGTTGCAAAGTAGAAGTGCCCCTTTGCCACGAACATTTTTACTAGAAACTAATTCTCATTTTCCATTATATGTAGGTCTGAAAGATATATTGCTCTAGTGCAGTTCATGTGCAACAAGAATATGGTGATAAAAACACTTATGAATGATGTTGAGTTCCATATTATTGCATCCACAATCATGTGCAGTGATTGTCGAAGTACGTCTATAATTTCTATGTTATTTTCTCATTTTCAATGAATATTTAGGTAATAATACATTTACCTATGTATGCAGAAGATTATCCCTTTTTAAAGTGGGAATACTTGTTTGGTTTCATTTGTTCGTCAAGGTTTTTGTTCTATAAAAGATTATCCAAAAGAAGATGTTAACAACGAGAGTCTGTCTAATGGTATAACATTTAATTAAAAATTACAAAATTAAATATAATACATGGAATGCACTGGTGGATATGATTCTACTATATATTATGAGAGAAAAGAGAACTTGATTTTGCGTATTTGATAACATTTTATCTCTGCGTATAATTCTGTTCATATGGTAATATTAATTCCAATCAAGTGTACGTCAACTTCTAAATTTCCTGTGTTTTCTATGTGAACTTGCAGAAAAAAATGTGAAATGTACGGTGACACGGGTTTTGAAAAAATAATTAGTACCTGTTATCAGTGTAACACCGTTGACGTGCATCAGTAAGTTCTCTCTTTCTTTTCATAGCATGAAAAGTTGGACAATCAGTTAGAAAAGATGAAGCTATGTCTCTCTTTCAAGCTTTATCGCATTGTCATATCTATATGTTCTTTGTAAATCTCAAACATTGGCCCAATACCAAACCCTTTTTTTAGTTTACTTGACATTTCAAAGAGAGAAGTTAATCTTTTAACACAAGGGGTTTCTCCTCTCGAAGGAAATTGCTAGTTAGATTATCAATTTTGCTTTCCTTTTTTAATCTTTTTTTTTTCATATTGTGGCAGTTAATTCTCATAAACGGTGCCTATATCTTTTATGCATACATGGTTCTCTTCTTGTTATAAATATTCTGTTTTTTTCTCTTCCTTTTAGATATTGCATGTTGTGCTATTGTGCTGATGCACCAGTGGATTGGTGTAGTGAAGAATAAGACATTAGCAAAGGGATACTGTCTTCATCAAGTAGACTAGAAAATGTGCATTATGAGGGATCCAAGTTACATGCCTTTGAAAAGATTTGTCAGAATACTGTGCAACCAAAGAAACATAGTAAGTTTCCTCGTGAACATCGTATTAATTGAGAAAAGGAGGTACATACTGGGAAAATGAGATATCTACTTATTGAAGAGGCATTTGGTCGGTCATCAAGCATAAAAAAAATATGTATTTACACTGATAAATACAGCATCATCAAGAGTTGTGTCAACCAATCCATAGAAACCATGACTGGGGGGATTTTTAGCAAGCCTAGAGCTCAAATTTCAAACACTTTTCATGCGAAGAGTTAAGTGCATTTGCCTTTAGAATCAACGGGATATAATAAACCTCAAGATCTTCGAATTTCCAAAAACACTGAACACAGAAAAAAATGTTCAATTATCGAAAGGTTAAGTGTTCTCCACAATATTTTGTATTAATGACTTGATTTGATTTGTCCTCTTCCTATGCCTTTAATCTACATAAATTTCATTTTCTAGCTTATACTCTAAAAAGTTTTTTCTTGAATAACCCTGATATATCTCGAGTTTCTATTATCTTTCAAAATAATATCCGTTACACCATCAACATCTATAAAGCTTTCATAAAAAAATTTCTTTATTAGCATACAAGTCATGATGATTTGAATAAGAGTCGAATAATGAATTCATCTACAACATACCTTTGTGATCCTTCTCTAGTTCCTTCGTGGAAGTAAGTACCCTTCATCGTGTACAGTTATTACTAATTCAAATTTAGCTCATGTTTGTTTTTGGATGACCCATCTTTGCTAGTAGTCAGCTGACCGATTAACTATTCTTAGTGATTTTCCTATTGATAAATACAGGAACATCTATAAGACATTTTTTCAACAATATAATGTTGATCCATGAAAAGACGACCTAGTGGTTATGGCATAGGACTAACAACTTGGACATTCTAGTTTTAAATCCCAACTACAACTCATGGTGCGCCCATCTGAACTATTCAAACTGTAAAGCATAACCGTTTCAATATATGCTTGTCAGATGGACAAGTTGCCCAATGAATTAGTTGGGGTACATGCAAGTTGGTTGGGACACCATTAGTATCGCTAAAATAATGAGTAGCACTGAAGAATATATGACATAATGATAATATGAATGTGTACTGCTTATTTAGATGATAATTGATCTAATCTCTCTCCCTCTTTGCATTTCAGGGGAAGTTTTGACATCTTAGGTTCTTTGGAATTTGTACCTCAGATGCTCAATAATTGTATCCACTCCTTCTAGAGTTAGACGTAAGGTGTATGAGTTCTCAGGTCTTTTGCCTGATACTCTTAAATTTGAACTTGTTCTTCGTGGGGATATTTGGGGAAGTATATTCAACAACCATATTCCAAGTAAAGAAGATATATGATTGTATCTTTTTGCAAGTGAGAAAGAAAGGTCAGCTTCTGCCTTATATATATATATATATATGTAAAGGGGCAAGGGGTTTCAAAGTAGAAGTCCCGTCCCCCCTTGCAAAGGAACGTTTTTACTAGAAATTGATCATAATTTCTCATTATATGTAGGTCTGAGAGATACATTCCTTTATTGGAGTTTATGCGTAGCAAAAATTTGGTGATGAGAACACTTATAAATGATTTTGAGCTCCTTATACTTGCATCCACAACCCTGTGCAGTGATTCTCAAAGTACGTCTATAATTTCTATGTTTTTTTTTTAATTTTCAATGAATTTTTAGGTTGTACATTTACCTGTATATGCAGATGATTATGCCTTTTTAAAGTAAGGATACTTGTTTTGTTTTATTTGTGTATAAGGTTTTTGCTCTGTAGCAGATTGTCCAAGAGAAGATGTTGACGGCAGCTAGAGTGTGTCTAATGGTATAACATTTAAGTAAAAAATAACAAATAAAATTAAATAAACTACTTGGTATGTCCTTTCTTTAACAAAGAATGACCTGGTTTGACTTCACGGAGTTTAAGAAAATAAAAAAGACTTTTGAATCTTGTGGTTCTAAATTAAAGTTATGTCAAATGTATAAAAATATCATTTAATCTTGTGTTCTTAAATATGTTACGTGGAAAGCTGAAATTAAAATGTTACCAAAAAACGAAAGAAGTGATTCTTTTTAAACAGACTAAAAAGGAAAGAAGGTCATTCCTTTTTAAACGAAGAGAGTATGAAAGAAGACGAATTGATTTTGTTGATTATGATTTAGCTTTATGTATTGATGACATTTTTTCTTTAAGTATCATTTTGTTCATATGGTAATCTTAAGTCCTATCAAGAGTCTGTTAACTTCTAAATTTCTTGTGTTTTCAACATGTACTTGCAGAAAAAACTGTGAAATTTGCAGTGATACAGGTTTTGGAAAAGCAATTCTACCAGTTATCAGTGTAATAATGTTGACGTGCATCAGTAAGCTCTAACTCTCTCCCCCCCCCCCCTCTCCCTCTCTCTCTTCTTAGCATGAAGAGAGAAGTTGATCTTTTTATACAAGGGGTTGTTCCTTTAAAGGAAATTGCTAGTTAGATTATCACTTTTGCTGTCCTTTTTGGTTTTTTTTTTTTTTTGCATGTTGTGGCATTTAATTGTCATAAATATATATTTTATGCATACATAGTCCTCGTCTTGTTTATTAAAAAATCTGTTTCTTTCTCTTCCTTTCAGATATTGCATGCTGTGGGCTATTATGTTGATGGATCAATGGATTGGTGTTGTGAAGAATGTGATATTGGCAAAGGGATAATGTCTTCATCGAGTGGACTAGAAAATGTGCATTGTGAGCTAGTGCCTGTGTCAACTGTGTGCTTTCAAACTATGGATTGGTTGTTTGTGTCAAAGCCTTTAGTCTCACTTTAGAGCATTCAGTTAGAGGAATGTCACCTGATTTATGTCTTATGCATTTGTGTCTTTTTATAATAGTGAATTTAATTTCAAAATAATTTTTAATTTTTTTTACAGCTATCACATCATTAAATTGGTATCGAAAATTATATTTTTCAATGAATAAGGAATGCGAAGATAACTAATTGATCAAGTATATCAATCATTTGGATTGGTTGTGCTCTATTTAGGTCTATATTTTAAAAAAATTAAAGATTCACCTTAATTTTTTTATATTTATAGGATAAAATTCTTAAATGATCACTAGCTTAATTGAATAGTAAAATCACTTATTTATGGTCATATCAATAATATCACACCAATAGGAATACAATTTCAACTTAATTCATCAGAATCATCTATTAGTATTATCAAGACACTTATTTTTCATTAAATATTTTTCCTCTCTACCAAAAACATTTCTCTTATATTATGACTGTTCTTATAGGCTACTAAAATATTTCCAACAAAATTCTCTATGAGGAAAAAGCCATAATTGTGATTCCTCTATAAATAGTGGTGTTCGATTCAACTTTTGCACACCTATATAGCCTACGAGCACTTGCTACATCCTACGAGCACAAGTCAAGTCGAAAGAAATCACCTGGGGTGGGAGAACCACACACCAAAAAACACTATTCAGGTGGGAGAGACCGACCTGAGGCTATATAAACCCCACATCAACACTTCGTATGGGACTTGCAATGGACCATAACACAAAAGTTCATAAGTACATGATCTTTTTATTATAACAGAGAAATGGTAGAGGTCCAGAGGGGCCCGACTCGAAACTCGGAGGATAAGGACATGATGCATCAGATGACTACACTAGAGTGACTCAAGGGAGGAAAAGATTCATAATACCTGAATAAAGCTAGAGCATCATGTAATGTATATGTAATTTATAAATACACCTTAATAAACAAGCAACAACCATTTGGTTCAACAGAACAGTTTCAGCAGCCAGTACTGTCTCAAGTTTTCTGCAACTGCAAAGTACTCGACTAGTAGAAAAGACAAAAATTCTTAAGGATTTCTGGCTACTCAACATTTAGATAACAGAGGCAAGCAGCCTGCATGTTTCTGATGACCACACTCAGCAATCTTGAAAGAAGATATAGACCACTACAAATTCAACCTTGCTGCGCTGACTATAGACAAAATGGCGATGTTTGCCTAGTACAATATCAAGTGCATTCATACCTTTGCAATACTTGAGGCAAAGAGCAAATGAAGATTGCTCCATGAGTATATATTCAACTTCAGTGGTTGCTTCTACTGCTCGATTGTGACATGTTCCTGCACCAGATTGGTCTCTATTTGAGCTTTAACACCAGTCTCAGTCTGGCTCGGTTCAACAACTGATACAACCTCACACTCTCGACCATCTGCATCAAATTCAGTAGAGTGCTTGTGTTGGTTATTTGGTTGAGAAGAAACTTCACTTGTTTCCTTGGGTAAAGCATTCGGCAGAGATGCAGCTTCAGCTGATTCTTTGGATGAGCTAGACTTGCGAATGGAAAGCTTTCTTGTTTCATTGGATAAGTTGGTTTTCTCAGATGGCAGCTTTGGAAGTGACTTCCTCTGAGGCTTCTTAACAATGAGAGGAGAATGCCCTTTGACTGGGTTATTTTGGGATGCATTTTCGTCCAAGCTTAACCTACCCGGGCGCATGACACTCTCATTGATTCTTTCTTTGGTGGGCGAGCTCTTTCTCCTCCCAAGTTTGGGGGATTTAGCTCTGGTTGGTGGAATCTAACATCATAAGATAGTGACAGAAGGTGTTAATTAAACACCGCAACTAGTAAATTTCAAAATAGACAGGAAGAATAAACTACTTTAGGAGGGGCTTCAGCTGTACATATACAAAAATAGTAAGTAAGAAAGCAAATATTAGAAAATTTATTTAGATAAACTCAAAAGGTAAGGCATCAAATTTAGGTTATGATAGATATATTTTACAAATGTATAGGGCAGCCTGACACACCAAGCTCCCACTATGCGGGGGTCCAGACCTTCACAGCCTTACCCGGCATTTCTACAAGAGATTGTTTCCACAGCTCAAACTCGTGACCTAGAGATCACGTGGCAGAAGCTTTACTAGGTATGCCAAGACTCTTCTTCATTTTAGATATGTATAGATACAAAATATAATACACATGATAAATAGGGGCAGATGTAAACATATACACCAGAATTTACCTTCAGAGCAGATAATTTTTGCTCAACACTTTGGAGAGATCGATACCAGATAGAAGTACTTCCGCATACTATCTAGTTTCGCAACTCCATTTCTTTGCCAACTGAATAGTGAAGTGCCTGAAGGGAGCTCCTAAATCTTCTCATACTACCTACTAATAAAAGCTAGCTTTGACCATAATTTGCCTGCTTGACCCTTATAATATTTCCTGATCTTAAGTAGAGTAGATGGAGGAACTCTAATTTATGGTTGTTATGGTGATTAAGGACGTCATGTAGTGTTTATAGCACAAAAGAGAGTGCTATCAAGAAATAATAAGTAATGATCCAAAGCTAAGAGAAATTTTACCTAGTCTTAGATTTACTGAATCGGGAATATATCTAGCCTATGATGGACTGTCAAGAACCACATGTGTACTCTTCACATTTCTATCGTGCTTAACCACTTTGCATCTCGTTGAGTTTGCTTACAATAAGAGTCACTAATCCAGTATTTAGATAGCACCTTATGAGGCTCTGTACAGGATGTGTCGTAAACCTCTCACTGCTGGTTTGGGCCAAGGGAGAGGAGGCTCTTGGGACCAAATTGGGTACATAAATCCTTGAAATAGGTTCAGTTCAATAGGAAAGGACTAAGAACAGATCAAAACGGGTAAAAGTCATACACTGACAAAAGAATTAGAGAGTTTGACTTCATGCTTAGTACGGCGAGTGTTTGTGAAGGTCTCATCCATGAAGGGCATCGATGTAAGAAAATAAAGGAAAGAGATGCCCGAGATTCATGGATCCTAAGCATCATTGGGTGTGCGTGTAGGTGCAATTGTGTACCTTTAGACACTACCGCTAGAATTTACAACTTTACACCCAGTCTTTCATGCATCGCCTATTAAGTGTATACATGGTCCCATGCACATCATATTAGCAGCCTTTGGCCCAGCTAAGTCAGCAAAGTAGCACTTCAAATATGAACATCATCCCTCTTACAAACCCAGAACTTAGTAGCCTGTGTCCCAACCGTCTGCAAACTAGCACTTAAAACAATGGTTCCATCTGTGTCAGCAAAAGATCAGCCCTTCAGTGCTAAAGATCTATCAGGTCCAACCATCCAACAATTTCACTAACAAATAAGAGCCATAACAATTTTACAATGTTGAGATGGCACACTAACGAGAGAGGAATGATTCCAAGACTAACTTTTCCACAATTTAACTTGCATATAGTGTACCTTTTAAAGTGAACAGGTAATGAGGTTGACCTTGTCTGATACTCATCCAGGAAAAATGAAAAAGCTTGACCTGATTTCCAGTATCATGAATTTCTACACCAGACTCATATCCTTTTCTATTGTTACTTAAGCACCAAAATCATATCTTACACACCTATGACCTATTCTATCAATTCTGGTACTGTATCTTCAGATTTTATTCTTGTTGACTTTTCCGTCAAAGATCAGCCACATCAATTATGCATCAAAAAGTAGAGCTTCACATATAATACTGGAACTTCACCAAGAGACAAGTTTATCATGCACTTCTTCCCGATCATGCTAAGCACTTAAAATATCACAAGAAATGATGATGAAATTCCACTAGCTAACAATAAAGTCAATCTTCACATAAATGTATCAATTGCAATGCTCCATTTGTGGTAAAAAAAAATCAAGAAAATGAACACCCAACTCTACAAAGCTATATCCAGTTTAACATTGATCTATGGCTTTTTAAGGAGCTCAGTAGTACTGCAATTTCACATAAATATATCAAGGGAGATGCGCCAATAGTGGTTTAAAAGTCAAGAGAATGAACCTCCCAACTCTAGCTATATCCAGTTTAACAATTGTCAGCTAAGGGTTTCTTTTCAGAGCTCAGTAGAACTGCAATTCCTTTCTTCATAGTTCATCACATATAGACAGAATATGCAGTTTCAGTGTCAAGTTGAAAGCATTCAAAAGATCAGGTAAAGGATGAACTTTAACCTAACTCCTTTAATATATTTTACTAGAGCTTCAAAAAACAAAAACAAAAAAATTAAACAGTGCTCCACATTACCTGACACTAAATATATTAATTTTTTGCAGGATAAAGCAAATGATATTTATCAATTCTGGTAACAAAATCATTTTGAGCCAAAGAACCACTAAATATTTAACATACTATGTCTAAGAACAGCAAAAGGCATTTCAAGCCATACGAGATTGTATTTTTCGGCATCATAACATACAACACAGCATAAAATTACCTTCTTCAACTCCATCTTTGGAGGTGCAGGTTCCTGATAAAAGCTTGGCATGGGTGTCGCTTTAAATTTTAAGCTCTTCCTTAACATTTTGATCTCAGCTTCCTGAGTTTCCTGTTAGAGAAATGAAAGAAATGAAAAATGGGAATTCTACAAGATAACCCTACAACAAGAAATTTTCTACACCAAGATATCCAGATGCAGAAGTGTCACAACACCTTAGTCTTGGCTTGCATATTACTCTTCTCAACTTCCTTTGCCTGGGTTTTTTCTTCAAGCTTGGAGTAAAACTGTCCAAATAACAAGACAAATGTTCTTATTGACTTCACGGTGCAAGACTGTCAAGCACATATTATAAGCTTCAGTGATGCAAGCAGAGGGCTAACCTCTTTCCTTTTTTCAGCTCTTTCATCACACTTGAAACTGATATTGTAGGTTGGAAGAGTACCTACTTTGCGAGGTTTGGTATCTGATGCAGCAGTAGGACTGCTATGAAGTGATCAAGGATAAACTGAAAGACTTTTATTATGCTAATAAAAATAAGACTTCAAATCTAAGGAGTGAAAGAAAAAAGAAAGAATTATTAGGATACGAAGATGATTCTGCACTTCCATCAGCTTTAGTAGGGGGCACTTTCTTCAAAGGCATCAGTTTTGTTTTTTCCCTGCAGTAACGAAATTATAGTTCACAAACCACTGGGGAAAAGTTATCATTGATTGTTGGCACGTTTTGAAAGCATTCTCAGTACAATTTTATCATAGGACTCGTCCAAGTAATAGGTAAGAAACAACAATAGAAATCGGACATACTTAAGGCCTTCAGACTGAGCAGCACTCGGAGAAGCTGATGCTGCTACTTCAGCATGACCAGGTTGCTGCTAGAAGACAGCAGAAAAGGAATATGATATTGATGACAATAAACAGATGCATATGAAGCTGCAATATTGAAATTCAGATTGCTGTTACTCTGGACTGCAGGTCATAAATTAGACCTAAGACATTTACCTTAGCACGATCAACATTTAGATGAGCCAATGCTGGTTTCGAATAATACTCAACAGTTTTCTTGTCACTGAATGATTTACCCTTTGCATCAAGGGAAGATGGCTGCTTAGGACGCGGTTTGGAGGCAAGGGTACCATTGGATGCCTCTTTTCCATCTTTACTTTTCTTGGCTACGCCATTTTGGGGGCCTGAATTCTTAGCATTCCTTGCCCTAGGTGGAGTCTTTTGCTCTTTACTGTTCGTTGCATCATCAGATTCTTTTGCTTCGTGTTCCTGCAAGTAAATAAGCAATTACCTAGATGTGGTGTTCAAAATGTCCTTAGTAAGTATAAACTGGATAAACTCCCTTACCTCGGAACTGATACCAGCATTGCTTTCTACAGTAATTGTAGTTTCATTACTGACCTCTTGGACAGAAGATCCAACTGTTTCACTATCCGTCAATACGACAGTGCTCTGGAAACTCCTCTCTAATTCTTCATTACTGGGACTTGCATGAGGCATCCCATTGGATATGCCAGCAACAACTTCTGGAAGTTGGTGAACTCCATTTCCAAAGCCCAACCCATTTCCAGAAACAGCTATGTTATTGACAACATCCATCATGCTCTATAATGTTTCAAATTTTGCAATCACAATTCTACATGTCAAAACCACAAACAGTAAACCCCTCATGAGTCATGATTAAAACAGGTTTAAAGTATAATCAAACAAAATAGAGTTTCATACTCTAGAAAACAACCAATCCAGAAGAAAACAAATTGTATATAGAGGATTACCAAAGCAATGCTACAACCATAAAAAAGCTCAACTTACAAAAATTCATACTTTAGAACACTACAAACTCTCATCTAATACTCCAATCACTTTGTTCTTCAAACAGACTAACAAGACACAAATCAAAACTCAGGCTTTACATCAAGTCAATACCATTTCTACTGAAATGAGAAACAAGGTGAAATCACCTTAAAAATCAAGCCTTTCCATTAATTACAATCCAATCCAATTATGATGTGGATCTTGGGTATCCATTCCACTCTATTCAAGTTCATCTATGCAAAATCTCAGCAAATGACCACAAACAAAGAACTCAAAAACCCAAATCCAAATACAATACCAGAAAACGACAAAATCAGTAGACCGACACTTACTCTACTTAGATCTCCAACCCCAGTAAAAAGATCCAATCTTTTTCTCAATCCAAGATTCACCACAGCAAATCCAAAAACCCCAAAACAGCAAAAACCCATTTTTACAAAGCTAAATACCACACATAATGTACCAACATTTTATAAACACAAACCACAACAAATGCAGTTGCTAGCTACTAAATGCAATATACTTACCTAAAAAAACCATAAAAAGATCACAAGCCCATGAAATCCACAAGGGATCTGATAGAATCTTGACACAGAAAGCCAAACACTTACAAAACAAACAAGAATCTTGAAAATCTTAGAAACAATTTATGAAAATGCTCTAAAGATGGTGTTTTCTTGAACTTGAAAGTAAAAAGTTGAGAACTTTGAAGATGGGGTTTCTCTATTTCACAAAATTCTCAACTCAAAAATAGAGAAGAGGGGGGGACAGTTTTGCTCATGTGTGTGTGTTGGGGATGGTTTTCATTTTCTTTTTTTTTCAATTTATTTTAGTAGTTGTATGTGACAGAAGTATTCAAATCTATACCAGGTCACTGTCTGAAAAGAAAAAAAAATCACCTTAAATTTAAGGATAGGGAGGAACAGACATTTACCAGCCCCATGATCATGCTTACCTGGTAATATCAGTGGCTAACAATTGAAGATTATTCCCTTTTTTTTATATATTGGATTTAATTATTAATTAATTAATTTTACCTTTTTTGTGGAATTTATATTCATTTTATCATCCAAAAAGACCAAAGTCACAATTTTAACGAGGACAGTGGTAAACAGAAGTCGCACAAATTTGAAAAATTGAAGAAAAAAATAGTTTATTTTTATTTGAAATTACTTTTTGAATTATTATTTTTTTTAGTTGAAATTCAAGTTTAGAAAGGTGTTTTTGACTAACTTTTCAAGTGATTTTTTTCTCATGAATATTTTACTTGAATTTGTATTTTAATCGTCACTTAAAACATTTTTTCTTTAAGCAAACATCATATTTTTCAACTTTTCATGTTCAATTCCCAAAAACCTATTAAATAAGTTGTATTTTTCATGATTTTTTCATGTTACAATTTTTATGTCAAGTCGATTAAAAATAATTTGTCATGATTTTCATTAAGAGATGAGTTTGAACTCTTTTATGTAATATTTGTTTTGTTAACTCTTCGCTTATGAATGAAACGAAATTAAAAAAAAAACTAGTAGAAATGAAAAAATTTCCTCCATGAATCAGTGAGAAATTTGTGTTATAAAACCTGATTTTTCGACGCATTTTCCATTGAAGCATTTCACTGAAAAAATGAATAATTGAAAACATATTTTCATTAAAATAGCGAGATGTACTATTTTTTAATTCTCAACAATTTAATTAAAATTTTCTATTGAATAGACATTAAACATTTTTTCACTAAAAATAATAACATTTTTAGCACAAATTTTACAATGATACTGCAAATTTCCATCAAGGGGCTGTTACATGAAGAGCTAAAATTACTATATGTTTCAAAAACATTTCCCTATTTTATCCTTAGTACTTTTTGTATGAAGATATATACCTATTAACATAAAAGGCTATACATATATATAGTTGATTTTTTTATTTTTTTGGGAAAGATATATAGTTGATTTTGAATATGTTATTAGTTCAAATATGTTTATTTATATAGCTTTAAAAAATCCTTCTAATTAATATTTTGCCCATTAAAAACAGTAATATTTCAATTTAATCACAAAGTCGAAATGAATGGGACATAAGGAAACAAAAGCATCATAATTTTGCACGAGAATCAATTTTAAAATAATATTTCTTAGAAAAAAAATGCAAACATGAAAGTCAACAATTTTTTGACAAAATTGAGTTAATATTCTTCACTCAAATCCTATAAATATGTACAAATCAGAATAAAAGATATTCAGAATAAAAGATATTCTTGATAGGTACTATAATGTTGTTATATATATATATATGTATGCACAAGTATGAACTCCTAAATTGAATGTTAAATTATTATAATATCTCTAATTTAGTTATGAAATTTTTGAAAGGTGCGATTATTCTGATAAATTGTGACTTTTCCAATAAGTTGTGGATTTTCCAAAGGGTTGTGACTTCTCGGAAAGGTCATGACATTTCAGATAAGACCCAAAAAATACTTGTTCATGCTATCCTTTGTTGTCTATAAATAGAGGAATTTCCTATCATTTCTCAATCATAATTTTTTTAATCTTCTACTCTTATTCTCTTGCATTTTTTAAAAATTTTATGTAATTTGTTTTCATAGAGTAAGTTAGATGTTCAATAGAATATGAGGTACCATTGCTGATGAAGTAAATCGTTTTATCCTAAGAAGGTATATTCCATATACTCGAGTACTTAAGTAAAATAATTTTGACGATATAATAATTATTCTTTTTGCTTAATATATGTAATAGTTTGTATTGTTTCAATATATGAAGTTAACATGATATAGTCTAAAGTCATTTGTTTTTGTTAACAATTTTGTTGTGATGTTGTATGCTTCTGAATATCTCTTTACAAAATTTAGAAAACTGTCACAATTTATTTTTTCTAATGCTCAAGACAAAATATTAACTTTATTTATCAATACTACTTATGTGTTTTAGATTGTTAGAAAGTTTGCTTCAAAATAGTTATTACTATATAAACGATTGACTTTCTTAATAGTATAGTATTTTAATGAAGAATACTTCGAATAACGCAGTTGAAGTTTATAATAATTTAATTTAATTATTTATTTAATAGCTAATTATTATGAAATAAATATTTTCGTTAATGCAAATATATATTTATATTTGGATAGATATTTGTATTTAAATTAAACTATTATATATGTCACCAGTGTATTACCAAGTTAACAAGATATTCTAACTTCAAAATATATTATTTTAAAATGTTTAGAGTTTTTTAAAAAAAAAAAATCACCAAAATATGTAAAAATGTGTGAATATATATGAATCATCAAAAATTTATCATTTAAAAAATAAATTTTGTCTTATGTAATATGGAATAAACATTTATATTTGTCCTCCGAATTAAAATCTAATAACTATATATAAAAAAAAAAGTAACCTCAATTAAGACTCCTATTTATTTATGTAAGTAAAAGATTTATTAGAAATTTAGCTATTGCGCATTAGTTATTTAGTTATAACATTATAAATAATCTTAAATATTACTAATTATTGCAAGTGTTATTTACACACCTTACATTTTAGTTATGATATTATGAATTTCATAGTTATTAGATTAATTATTTCTAACTTTCATTTTTCCTTATATTAACTTTTGATCAATAATATTTCATATTATTATACCATCCCTATATGTATGATAACACGATATTTTTATTTTTCCTTTGATGAATCATGTATAGTAGAATAAAGGAAAAATTGTATAAAATAGCAAATTATTAATTTAAATTAAATGTTATAGTCACAATTTATTTTATCTGTAATTCGCAACATATATTCCCTTTTTTGGTCATCTGTTTCAGTATACGATTAGTTATTTTTGATATACAATTAGTCATTTTATACATTTTGGTATAAATGTATGATATGCGTTTGTGTTTGTAAAAAGAGAGAAAAATATATATACAAATGCAAATACATACATTTTCGTCCTATACACTTATAATTATATAAATTACAATGTATAAATCAATTTATACAAAACTGAACAATTTGTATAGAATTGGATGTATCTGGCGAAATATATATATCAAAAGCTCCATAACAAATATAAAATTTGTTTGTGGAGCATAATTATGCAAACTATAGCTACAACATAGAAATATGATTTTTACATTTGCTATATGTGAAAGTTGCTATTGAATATATTGTTGTTATTTTTCCTTTAACGAATCATGTTTAGTTGAATAAATTGAAAAATGTTTACAAGTCTATGAATTCTATTTTTTGTTGGGTGTAAGATGAACACATCTGGTTAGATGACAGAAAAAATGCACAACAAAAATCATCTCAAAAGATAATAGTGAGATACGATTAACTACATGATTAACCTCATAAAATTAAAATAAATACATTATTGCATTAAACTAATAAAAAAAATTATTAACCATTACACATTGGACATTCACAAAAGAATTTGGAGTATTATTTTGTGCTAAACTTATTATTCAAATCTTTGATTAAATTAGTAATTCTACTTACTATAACATATATATATATATATATATATATATATATATATATATATATATATATATATATATATATATAATTCAAGTTTTTTAATTTTTCAGTTTTCTAAATCCAAATTTAAACAAAAAAGCAAACATAGTAATTTATGAATTTAAAACCAAACCAATAATTCAAAAAATCAATCTAAATTAAAATTTGATTTAATTTTTCGATTTACTCCAAATAGTGCACACCCAACGGCCTCTAATTAAGTGTTTAATATACATGATTAAGTTAACTATATAAGTGCTTAGTAAGAATATTAGGTGTAAAAAAAATCTTACATACCAACTTTTGCTGATTTGGAATTACACGTGGCAAGAAAATGATATGCTGGACATATTAGATAGATTCCTTCTTACACATGTGACCTCATTATAGGATTGTTGCTTAAAATGGACGAAAACTTTTAGATTATTATAGTGCCCATATAAATCAGGTCGGAGCTAGTAGGTCAATTACAAATTCGATAAAACTCAATATAAATCATGTCTTTATAATATAAAATTCACGTAAAATGTATAGATAATTCCCAAGAATCAAATTTTTCAAAAAATAACCTAAAATTCATAAATTTAAAATTTTCACTTCGTCTCTCACTATAATTTAGTCATCAAAATGAGAAATGGTGTTGGAGTCAATGACACAATTAGAGCATAAACAAAGAAAATAAGTTTATTGAAGTGGCCCGCCCTAATCTTTTATAAACTTATGATTTATCATTAGACAAACTCAATTATAGAGGAATTTTCCTAGTAGTGGCCACTTGGGAAAGCAGTTTTAACATAGATGGCAACTCTGAATATGATGTTTAATTAGGTTAATCTTCCTTAATCAATTAGCTATAGAAACTTACTTTGAGCTTTTTCCTTGGAAATATATCGCGATAAAAATAATTACTATTTCTAATTTATCTTTAGCGATATTTATTTTTGAAGAGTATAAACTTTAATTATAGAGCGTGACACATAAATAAAGTAAATATCTAATTAAAAGATGTTAAATTTAAATAAATAAATAAAAATAAATATTTTTAATTAATGTTTTTTAATATACTAAATACGATAAGGAGTAACTTATTTTCTTAGGTTGTGCGGCATGTTCCCAGAATTGAGTATGAAAATAATTTTGGGTCAATTGATCATTTATTAATTAATTAATGTTCCAAACCTATATCCTTCGTTTCAAGTGCAAAATTCAAACACACGTTCCATTATATTATTATTATTATTAGGGGTGGGTGCTTCATTGAACCTTTTGATATGTATTGCTAATTAATTATATACACTATAATAAAAATGATTATCAACGATATTTAATTCTTAATTATTGTTAAATATATATTTTTAATGATAATTATCACTTTATATATATATATATATGTCTCTAAAGTCTTTAGCGACACTGATTTTAATGACAATTAACTAATATCGATAAAAATATAAGCACTATTTATTAGTGTCAATATTTAATACTGTTAAAAGTTATTTTAATTATAGTGAAATCAGATCCGATAAGAAACAACTCAATTTCGCGGCGGATAGGGGCTAATGCATTTAAGGTTAATATGATGTTAATTGAAGTTGATGAGCGGGTAGTACAAGATTAAATAGCACCTCACTTCTGTATTTAACGGTGATGGATAAGTGATTTTATTACAAACAAAAAAAAATTCATTACGAATCAGTGAAAAATTTGTATTAATCATTTTTTTTATTAAATTAGCTCATTGAAAAAATATATGATAAGAAATTATATTTCGTTAGAAATATTAAAAACTTTTTCATTTTTCCGTAATAATAAATTTTTTTCCTCAATAATTTATTTAAAATATTTGTTTTTATTCCTCAATAATTTATTTAAAATAATTGTGAAAAGAATCAATGAACATTTTTCGATGGAAAGTATTAGTGAAAAAATAATGATTTTGTAATGTGGGTGGGGATAATGGTGGTTAGGGTTTGTGTGTGAGTGTATAAAAAAAATCTCCAAAATTTCTAATATGGTTTGTAAATAAATTTATTTCTATATTAGTTATGATAAATATTAAATTATACTAGATAAAAATCCCTTTTTGCACCTAGTAGTTTTGCATTATAGTAATATTGGGCTGGGTTGCAAAGGCCCAGCAATAAGAAGGCCCTGACCCAGAATGAGCTACCAGGTCAGCTTGTCGTGGCCCGGGTTCATGGGATTCCGTTAAATATTCGATAGCGAGCGTAGTTATTATCGTATATTAACTTAAAATCATTGTAAAAGTGCATATATTTTAAATCACGAATTTGAATCGTACCGTTGAAAAAAAAGAGAAACACGTTAATGGATAATTAATTTGAAGAAAATTTCCCCCAAATATTTTTTCGATTTCATATTATTTGTCCACCTTACTATAAATAGTTGTCTCAAATCAAACCAACAAAATAAATATAAAATTACATTATAGGATAATAAAATTACAATGTCAAACTCATTTAACTAATTTTTTCTTCTTCATATCTTTAAATCAATTACCTTCAACATTCTCTACTAATTAAACTATATAATATAATTAAAACTCTTAAGAAATATGGGATGATTTACTTGTGCTTCCTCCACTCTTCCAATTACTTAGAATCTGTATTCTCTGAACTGTCTCCATGAATGTTCTGCAAAATTAAACCATTAATTATATATACTCTGAATAAATACCGGAAAACAATTTCTAATTTATATTTTACTCGTCTTAAATTAAATACAAATAATGGTGTAGCAATAACAACGAGTATCCTGAATTTAAAGTTTATGATTTTTACATAATTTCAAGTAAATATATACAATAAAAATCATGTTTACAATCAAATACTCCTTCATTTCACTATTGTTTGTCATTGTTTCTATTTTTAGAGTCAAAACTATAAAAACTTTGACTAACTTTTTAAAATATATTTTTTTCATCATATCGATATGCAAAAAAATTGCAATTTATAGTACTTTTTCATATAGTTTTTGAATATCTAAAATATCGAATTAATATAATTTAATTTAACTTTGAAAATTAGTCAAATTAACTTTAAAAAAGCGTAACATGACAAATAAAAATAAACAAAGAGAATATTCATCTAGAGATGTTAGTAAATTTTTGAATACGTATCTAAATCAGAGTAAAAGTTACTGAATTTACTTGAATCCCCGTAAAATAGAAAAGGTAAGGTACATACTCCCAAGGTACATCTCCAGCAAGCATCCAATCTCCTTCTTTGTCTTGGTACAATAGTGTAAATCGTCCATCATCACAACTCTCATGTGCTGCATATAAATTAACCAAACTTAATTAGTAATTCAAGTCTTAAATTAATTCTTTATTGTTATTTTGTAAAAAAAAATAAAAATGACATGCTATTGTAATTTTCATATTTTTATATAATAATAGGAGTGAATTAATTACTTACATTTATTAAACATTTGGAGCAAAGTGTTAGTAAGGATTTGGTAAGAATTATATAACATTAGATCAATTTTTCTTCCAATGGCTACTCCTTCCATTTTAACCTTCACATACATGGAATTTCTAATTCCAATATTGTGTCTATGATTATTATTATTATTATTAATAATAATATTTTTGTTCCATCCAACTTCATGATTAATCCCATGAATTAGTTTTTTTCTCCATGATTTTATTGGTGGCCACCCCACTATTCCATTTTCTTCCTTGAATTCCCTGCATCACAAATGCAATATTTATTAGTTAGTAATAATTAATATATCATAAGATCAACTAAAAATAATGATTTTTAATACACTTTTAGGAAGTTAAACTAAAAGAATAACAATATTGTTAGACAAGATATATAAGTCAAAGCCATAGATTATAATTTCTAGATCTTGGACTTATTTTGATTTAATAACAAATGTTTAATTTTAGAGTATTTTTTAATCTTACCCAAATGGCCAAACATTATACTAGTGTTTAAAATCTGTTTTAACTTAAAAACATCCAAAAATAAATCAGGCTCATAAGTTTTCAAGCACATATACAAGTATGTTCAAAGTCAATTTGCCAAAAACATGACATTAACCTTTTTTTTTAAATATGGGAAGATTATGATATGGAAGATCAAATCATAATTTTCATAAAGAGAGTTTAAAATACGATAAAATAAATAAATAAGTTAAAAAAGGTAAAATCTTTCAATATCTACTATTAAATAATTTTAATCATATATAAACAAATGAAAATTTTCTTCAAAGACTTCGAATAAACCCTTAGGTTCTATCTGACTCCACCGTTAACGAAGAGTTAGTAAATATATGAATAAAACTACACATAAACATGATATACAACAAATTAATTACACAAACTTACTGATTATAACAAGCTTCAACATATCTCCTTTTTTGATGACCATCATCATTATCATCTTCTTCTTCATTTGGTTGGCCATTCCATATAAGCAAAGACAATGTTTTACCTTCAACTTTGTTGCTACCATAATCATCATTATTAATCTTCTTCATTTCTGAGAAGTTGTCATCAAATGTGTCAATATTAATATTGTTGTCATTTAGGTAGGAATATTTGATAGGATTTGAATTAGGAAGTGCAAGACCAAGACCAAGCTCAAGTTCCATCTCATAAATGATATGAAAAAAATAAAATATAGTATAGAGAGATTATAAAAGATTTGGTGGTATAATTTTCTTGAAGATGTTTATTTATTTATATATATATATATAAGTAAAAGTAAATATTAATGTGGTAGAAAAAGGAAAGAGAAGAGAAGGAGAATTGTCTGGTGAGAAAAAGAAAAAAGGGATTGAGCATTGAAGTTGGGTCGGCCAAAAGAGTAGCAAACATATCGACACCTCACAAAAGCATGTTTTTGGACCATCTCTCTTCTATAATAGTGGCATAGTTACACTTCGTTTGGTCTATATATCACAAATTATAGTAAATTACGATTAAAGAGATAAATATTTAAGTTGAAACGTAAATATCTTGTGTTTTTTTAAAGAATATTTAAGTTTATTGTATGCATTATAATTTACATCGATTCAGATAGTTGAACTTTTCTTTAACTTATCTCTCTTTCATGATATAACACAATTCAATAATGTCGTATAACTTAAAAACTTCATATCACATTAGAACGTATTCCTTCGGTATAATATTTTGCTCTTTTCAGTTTGTGAATAAGTTGGAGATTAAGAATATTTTTCGTTCTCTCCACTTTCAAATACTAATTTCACTACACATTACAATATTTTTCCAAACTAATTCTCGTAACTCTGAAAAATATTTCATTTCAATACTCGAATTAACGTATTAACTTTTGGTAAAATGCTTCAACTAGAGATTCACTATGATAAATAAAGAATTTAGGATCAAAAATATAATTGTCTCCTTTAACGGCAATAATAAATATGAGTGTTTATAATAATATTCTATATAAATACTTCTAAAAGTTTTAGCAATTCTGGATGCGATGACATTAACTCAATCGCTGATAGAAAAATCTATTGCCACAAAATATCTCTTTTGTTATAATGACTTTAATTAGATTTAATTTTTGAAATTGTTTTTGAATATATTCTTACTCATATATTAGATATAGTCAAATTAATCATAATTATCGATCTCAATAAATATGTTCGATGTATATTAGTTAGTTTAACTCTTGAATTCAATTAATAAAGTGTTTATTGGTTTTTCTTTTGTTTTCAACTTTTTCATATATAAAGTAGAGCTTAATTAATTCTCTAGTGATCCATCCGACAATGCAACTGATGGTACAATCTCTTGTCTTTTACTTTTGTTACCTCCTAAAGAAAATTACTGATTTGAATTTTATTTTAGTAGTCATAACTCAAAATTAGTTTAACGAAAAAAAAATTATTGTTCAAATTATATACAACCCAGAGTTATATGATTCATTCTATTTACCATCTTTCTCTTAAAGCTCAAATACAAATATTTTTTATCAGCGGTTTCACTATCTGATCTAATGTGTGCAAATATATTTATAAAGTATTTTATATTTCCCCGAATAACTATTTGAGATTCTAAAAATTCACATTGAATTAGGTCCGACTCTAATAAGGTAAAAAAAGAATTAATTTCTTAAATGAACTCATGAAAACATTGTCCCACATTTCCTTCTTTTATGATTTTATGAATACTTGTTGGACCAAATGAGCCAGCATGCAGTCCTTTGTTTACTAAGAAAAAAGTAAAAAAAAGATACTATACTACACTACTATAATTTTCCATTAACAATCAATGGTAAATTGAACATTATAATAAAGTAGAACAACAATATATCTTCTCTCTTTAATTTTCTACTAGTTGGAAAATGACATATCATTACTAATTAAAGGATTAATTGCTAATTCAAGATTTAATGCGTGTGAACGAAACTTAAACGTGTTTTATCAAATAAAGTATTAAAGCAAAATTTTTATTTTTGTCTGGCATGACATATGTTTGGACAAATTTAGGTCATGACTTGTTTATGTCCCCATTAAAATATAAGTAAATTTACCTTTAGTTAATTTAAAACCACAAAAGGCGGGGTTAATACTTCATAACGAATTACTGCTAATTAACTTAAGAATTTACAGAAATAAATTACTTAAAGAGCAATTATATGTAATTTTCTTAATTAAATAATCAGTACTCTGAAAATTAATGATAAAAAATGATAGAAATCTTAAATTCTCTTATTACCGTTATTTCTCAATTAGTTTTACAAATCCCCAAAATTTTTCATTTTTACGCATCAAATTAATGTATCTCACGCATTCAATTAACGTATTTCCCACATTATATTAATATATCTCACGCATAATTTATCGTTTACAACATATTAAAAATAAAATATATACAAATTGTAAAAAAATTAAAAAATTATACAGTTATCACTTATATTATCCTTATTATCTAAGCACAAAATTAAGACCAGTCAACCATCATGATAATGTTGTCATTTGACTTTGCACGTTTGAATACGATATATCTGGTTACACTCATTAGAAGCAACAATTATTAATTGGGGCAGAGCTAGTGAAATAGTTATACGTACACGTGAATTTAATAAATTTTGTGTACATTATATGTATCTATATTAAATAATTTATTGAATGTATTTAATTAACTTGGAATTTGGTTCATCAATCTGATTATTCTAACAATATTAAGTTGAGATTGTTATAAGATAAATCACGTTTAAATTAATTTTTTGTATTTGCCTTTGATTATTATTAGTACTTGTCTAATTAACTAAGATTAAATTTAAACACGTGATACAGAGATGAAAGTTCAAGAAATTAAAGTCATGATGCAACCACTCTCATCAATTGAAAAATCTCCAAATAAATCATGACAAAATTGGCAAAATATTCTATTGGTTTTGGTTGGTTAATTTGGAAGCATGCGACTTAATATTTCTAAATTGGATTAAGGGTTGATTCCTCAGGTCGAATATTATTATTTTTTTCCGCTTTTAATATCAAATATTCATATTAAAATTTGATTAATTTAAATTTACATCATGTAGAATCTATTTGGGAGAATATCAAATATTTTGTTGAGCATATTTCCACATGATATAATATGATATGATTTTTCTTTTAGGGGTTGGGGTTGGGTGGGTGGGTGGGTGGGTTGGGTGGGGTGGAATCTCTAGCTAGCTCGACAAAGCAACCAACATAGATAGACAATAGTTTGGTGAGTGTTTTGGGGTCAATTGGTTTTCAAGAAATTTACATAGTTATTCGTAGAATATATATATTTTTTTCAATAATAATAATTATCTATTCTTTTTATTTCAATTTGTTTTTTTTAGTTTGATTGAAATTTACTTATTTTCTTAGACTTTATCGTTCTAAATCTCTTATACTAAAGATATTCAAAATGTATCATTTTTTTTAATCGTTTTAAATATGTCATGAGAAAGGTTATTTTGAAATTAACAAGTTACGAAATTATGATATCACTGTCGATCTAATATACCAAACAAAATGGAGCTACCTTATATCATATATGATGAAGTCATGGATCACAAATCACATTGTTGTCTAATTAGGACTTGTATTTTTTTTTTTCAAAAGAAGTCATATGTCTCCCAAGACTTAACATTTTGGGGTCAGTTTCGATTACTAATGTCTCAATTTTTTCTATCAAAAAGTAAGCTAAGAGAACAATTAATTAAATATTGAAATTCAGCTTTCTTTTGTTTTCAAAAAAAAAAAAACTTAAAAAAGTCATTAATTTAGAGCAAATTAAGGATCATATCATAATAAAAGGCTCATATAAAGAGTCCCTAAATCCCCATTCCACAGATGATGTGTCATGTGTGGGAGTCTAACACATTAAACTTTGTTTCATTTTCTAATATTAATCATAATTAAATGCAACAAATCATACAAATAAAGATAAGGTACACGTATATGAACAATAAATTGTTCATGAATGATACAAGTAGAACAAAATTATGTTGTCTCGATGAAATGTATAATTTCTAATTGGACCACCTCGTTTCAAAGGATATTTCAAAAGTGTCAATTGGGCATGCACATTACAAAATTTAAAGAAATTCAATGTAATATATATATATATATATATAAAAGTTATGCAACGAATCATTTTTTTAAAAAAAGTTTTCTGTTCTCTCAAGCAATTACTTTAAAGTATTCGAATTACCTCGTTTAGCAGTGAACTTTCTGTTAATTTTTTTTGAGTATATTAGTCGAAGGATTAAAATCACTCACTTGATATAACTAAAGGTTACTAGTGCTAAGTTAAATAACACGAGAACTAAAATAAGAATATAGTCTTAACACAGGGACTAAAAATGCCGTTTACCCTGTGCCATAGTATTTGTATAGTTGTGAAAAAAATTCTCAATTGAATGTAAATAAAAAATTAAATTAAATAAATTTCAAATTTGAGAAAAAACATTCTTGTTAAATGCAATAAAAAGAAAATATGATTATGTTAGAAGTGTAGCATTCTTGTCTAGGAAAAATGTACATGTTGAATAAAGCAAAGATGATAAAAAGAACATCAACAACACATGATTTACTTTATTCTTCCATTGAATAAAAAAAGAGAAAAACTTTATTCCTCTTAATTGATTTATGGAGACATTTGGCTATTAGAGGAGGAGCTTCCTTTGAAAAGCAAATACATGATGCATTGTACAACATTGTAAAGAATAAAGAGAAGTTCCAAACACAAAAAAATGTGTTTACTACTCTACAAACACATTCTTCTTCTTTTTTTTACTCTTTCCGTTCACTATTATTTGTCATAATTTTTATTTTTAGAGTCAAATAGTAAAAATTTTGACAAATATTTTACGATTTATTTATTCATCATATTGATATGCAAAAAATTACAATTTATAGTACTTTTCATATAATTTTTGAATATCTAAATTTTTTGTTTAAAATATCGAATTCATATAATCTAATTTAACTTTAAAAATCAGTCAAATTAACTTTCGAAAAGCGCAATATGACAAATAAAAATGGACGGAGGAAGTATTTTCTAGATTTTCCATCGTGTAGAATAAAAATTATATGTATTTAGGACTAGAATTTATTGTCTTTAAGAATCTTACACATTGTAAGAAATTACCTAAATACATATAAGATTTTATCATAATCTCTAAACATTTCAATCATTTACAAAAATTTCAAAAATTTCCTCTTGAATTTATCAATCTCCTCTCGCTGATATATCTCTATACCCTCTCAGATACACTCCTCACATACGTATCTGGATGTCTGTTGATGTATCCGGAAGTCCAGAGATGTATCAAAATGTCCTAATTCCCCTCTCGGATACATCCCTTACCTATGTACCTGGATGTCCAGTGATATATCAGAAAGTCCAATAATGTCTCCGAAGTCCATAAACTTAAAGGAATTTTTATAATTGAAAAAAAATAAAAAAATAATGTAATTAATTTTTGACACTCATTTTACGACAATCCTTGTTGATGTTCTTCAATCTTCAATCTTATTTACTCACGAAAAGGATTAAAATCGAAACGGGCCTAGTAGAATCACGGGTTCTCGGTGGCCCAACTTTGTTATTCCATCTGTGGCGCGTGATAGCGACGCTTCATTCCATTTAGGAGCAAAACATTCTCCCTCCCAATCATGAACAAAGTCGCATGTTACGGATTGATAAGTATTTCTTTATTCTTATTCAGAGCTTTCAGATTTAAGTTATATAAATATTGAGTTATTTTTATTAGAAAATGCTTTAATATGATTTTCGAATGAAAATTTAAACTCATTAGACTCTAATATAAATATCGAACATAAACTTAAAAAAAAAAAAAATAGGCAGAAAGTGAGAGTGGAAAGCAATTGAATTGAATTCTTTTATGTTCCACTTAGAATTTCCTCCAACATAAGCCAACCACAACCTTTAATCTGCACCAAAGAATCAATCAATCACCAAAAAGAGATATATATAATAATAATAATAATTCTAAAACAATAACAACACTAATATTAGAAAACTTAAGGAGATCAAATTAGAGGTCTTTAAAATGGTGATGTTATGAATCAAATATAATTTTAGTTTACTACTTATAAATGGTGTACTAGTTATGGAAGTTTTAAAGAGGGATGAAGAAGATGTTAGTCCAAGATTTTCATTTCAAAAGAATGTATCATCATTGTCTTGTGTAGTACCACCATTTTTGCTCAGCCCACAAAAGAGCTTGCACTACAACAAGTTACCTGAGGAACCACTCAATCTCACAGTACTCAAATTGGATGGCTCTTCCTTTGGTAATTTTTATTATTTTCCTCCTCGTGTTCAATTGTCTTGTCAAATACTGAAATTGATTTCCATCTATATGTGTTTGTGTAGACGACGAAATTCAGGATTTAGAGTCAGTGAGTTCAAATAGTACTGAAATTCATGTGTGTATGCCCTTAGAAATGGATCTAGAATTCAGAGATTAGTATTTTTTATGTGTGTATATTTTTTTTTAATAATTGGGGCTAGGGAAATGGGATGGGATTACAAGGTAGGGGAATGATCCCTACCCGAGGTCATAGTTCAAGTAGCCAACTAATTGGCCTACCAATATACAATCTTGGAGCCAGGAATTTGGCGAAGGGTGTGCAAATTTTCTTCTCAGTTGTGTTAAGGGGGTGCTAAATTAAACATACACACGTAATAGCTAACATTTAACCTCTGTATGCCACATAATTTTCAAGAGTGTGCACCAAACCATCCTTCACCTACGATGGCTCCGCCCATGTACATATATGTATATGATATTTTAACACGTATGTATGGTTTGAGTCAAAGATAGTAGGACATTAGGTGCTATCACACTTATTCTATACTACGTAGTTTGATCCACATGTGGATCGCTAGTATTGATGTATTCAGGGGCGGAGCTAGCTTGGAGGAAGGGGAATTAAAATCCCTTCACTATTATGCAAATAGGGTAACAGGTAGTCCTTTTTTTTGTGTGTTGTTTTGTTATATATAAGTTTTCAAACGCCCTTGCACATGAGAATTCTTTTAGTGGAGCGGCAAAGGGGGTTCAAAAATTGCTTTAGGTAGCAGGCTTCATCATTAGTGATGTATCATATGTTTTTTTCAAATGGTCAGATCAATTGAATTTTGTGTTGTGCAGATATTAAAGTTGCAAGGAATGGGACAGTGGCGGAGCTGAAACAGGCGGTGGAATCTGCCTTCAGTCATTTTCCAAATACAGGATCAGGCAAGGTTTCATGGTATGTGCATTGCTAAAGGAAACTTTCAAACTAAACTTCTTCCGTTGTAGATTGCTTGAGGCTTATACTTCGATTTCTGTCTAATGTAATTTGCATAGCTGTCTCACTGTATATTACCTTGGCTAGTTCTTTCGAATTTTTCACTAGTTTTATTGTGACAATATTACAGGTCACATGTATGGGGGCATTTTTGCTTGAGCTACGATGGGCGGAAGCTACTTACTGATAATGATTTGTTAGGAACCTATCGGATCAAGGATGGCGATAAGGTTTCTTCTCATTCATCATATTTTCGATCTAGGAATTCTCTTTTATCTAATCTTTATATGATTTGCTTAGAATATGCAATTTGTAAAAGGAGATTTATAGGCTTTGAAGAAAATTGATTCTTTTTTAGCCAAATCAGAATCTTGACTTCTGCAGTTGAATGTGTGTGGTTCAATATATTCCCGTTTGTTTGGAAATTAATAAGCTCGTTCGAGTACATCTTCTTTAGCAAATAATTCTGAATGCACTTTAAAGAGGTGAAAATGGTCTGAAGAGAGACCTGCAAAAGCAGTTTCAATTACTAAGGCTTTAAAGGTTTCTGGTTCATATGAATTCTCTCAACCGAAAAGAAACAGATTTATCATCAAAATATTTTAGATAATCGTGAATATGTAAGGTTGCTCATGTAGACGGATTTTCTCATGGTGTTTGCGTATAGCCAGAGGCTGTGATTTCTTTCACTAGACTGATTATCAATCCGATTTTGTCTATATTCTGGTTTATGAGAGAGTTCAGCAATTTCTATCCACTCTGGAGTTAAGAACTTTTCAGATCATTGCTAATGATTATGTACTTTTTTTCGTTGTAAATCCCAAGTGGAAATCTTTTAACATTTCCTTAACACGCTAACTCTTGATGTTTTTGCATGTGCAGCTCAGTTTTATGAGGCATGTCTCCATCAGTTACAATCTGGTCAAAACGCGATCAGAGAGAGAGGACTCTAGTAAGAATGAACCTAGCATGTAAGATATGTATATTGTTGGTTCATGTGTTAGTCTAATATTGCAGTTCACCCATGCCTGTTATGGTATTGTTTGCTATCGATGCTTGATTCTTCCATAGATTGCAAAACAGTTCTTCTCGGCGTAAGTTGCTGGAGACACTTGGTCATAAAAGTTGAATCTTGTTCATCTAGGTGTTCCCATACATAGTTTCTAATACTAGAATATTGTCATTTATATGTTCCATTTATAGTTACTGTGTCGAATTCTTGCCAGTACTGCTCATCATCATACATATATAAACCTGGCTATGTCACTTTGTGTGATCATGCAGAGTTTTATGCATATTTTTTATGAAATGTTCACTATATGTATTGCATAAGTGGTATCGTAAGGGCACATAGATAACATCATCTTTGAAAATGCATTTTTGCAGATCAAAAGGCTGTGAAAGCAGACAACGGAGAGGAGAACGAGAGGGGAATCACCATCAATATTACTTATCAGAGAACCAAAACAATATTCATGACAACAACAGGAGTGTTGTAGCTAATTGTGAGTCCAGGCTGGTTCATTTGTTTAGAGGCTGGCTCCCATACAAATTGACAAGCCCAAAGAGGAGAATGAAACAGAAGAGCAGGACATCGAGTTCACACGATGGTTTACTTATGGAGTTCTAACAGTGTTGTGCTGTGATTAGTACTTTTGAAAAAGAGGAATTCATCAACTGTTTGCAAATGTCAAAGAGAGTTGGAGAAGTTAAAGCTCTAAACTTTTGGTTATCCAGTGACTTTAGTGTCCAACCTGATTCTGTAAACAAGATCAGTTGCCTGCCTATGCATCTCTTCTATTTCTTCATTTGCATATCAAAATTAATTGTGTAGAACACTTGGTGTCATTAGAAACAACAAATCCACAATTATCAGACTTGAACTTCTGCATTCTGGTTTGGGATCTCCATGAGTATTCAAAAAGCGTTTGCGTTTTATGCACTGACGGTATACAAAGCTACTTACACAATTCAGTCACAAGTACATCGTACTACAAGGATTAAATGTTAACTAATGGTATATGTCCTCTGACATATTCAAAAATGTCATTGTGCGTGTCAGATCCTTCAAAAGAATTGTGTATTTTTGAAAAATCCAACATGAGTGTGTACATTTTACGAGAATCCAACAAACTTCATACTTGCCTATCATCATAGCTTAAACTACACTAATAATAGAGTAAACATTATTGACACTGTTAGCATTACTTAAACCGCGATAAGAAATTAGGTATATGAATTAACTTGGGCATCACAATTTTCAAACTTCTTAGTCAATCTACCAACAAATAACAAATGTAACATTTTTTTTTATTTCCCATCTCATTATACCCGTCTTGGAGCCCTATTAATTTGAACTCGGCCCATTCAAATGTAGCATCCGTTACCAAAAATTATTAACCTCGTCCACTGCACCAGGTCATTTGGAGATACGACTAATTAAACAAAGATATGACTATAAAAAAAAAATATACTCAAAAGAATGACCTCACGTGAGTGGCACACCCTTAGAGCTCCAATTCTCAGCCTCATCGTATTGTGTGGCATACATTGAGATAGCCTTTGCAAAAATCAAGAATCGAACCTCTCAAAAAAAGATTTGTTTTTTTTTTTACAACTGCAAAATCCCAAGTTGCAGAAGAAGAGAAAAAGAAGAAGAAGAAGCCATGGCCAACATGATGATGAGCTCCTCCAAAGTTTTAATCACTTCTTCATCCTCCACCATCCCTCCATCTCCAAGATTCAAACTTTCCCTCACCCAAATCCCATTTCCAAAACTACCCCTCCCCAAATCACCCAAATCCCTTGAAACCCTATCAATCCCATCAACTCTCAAGTCCATTTCTGTCATTCTTGCAAGCTCATTGGCCATGGCACCACCTTCACTAGCAGAGGAAATTGAAAAAGCTTCCCTTTTTGACTTCAACTTGACACTCCCCATCATGATGGCTGAATTCCTCTTTCTCATGTTTGCTTTAGACAAGCTTTACTTCAGCCCATTAGGGAAATTCATGGATGAAAGAGATTCTGCCATTAAGGAGAAATTGAGCAGTGTAAAGGACACATCTACTGAAGTGAAGCAACTGGAAGACCAGGCTGCTGCAATTATGAAGGCTGCAAGGGCTGAGATATCAGCAGCATTGAACAAGATGAAGAAAGAGACTCAGCAAGAAGTAGAGCAGAAGATTGCAGAAGGAAGGAAGAAAGTTGAGGCTGAATTGCAAGAAGCTTTGGCTAGCTTAGAGAGTCAAAAGGAGGAGACAATCAAGAGTCTTGATTCTCAGATTGCTGCCCTTAGTGATGAGATTGTCAAGAAAGTCCTTCCTGTCAGTAACTAATTCTGAAAAGTTGTAATGTCTTTTTCTTGGGATTGGTAAGAGTTAACAGCTTGTTTGGATGGATGCTTCTTACATGTAATATTGTACCGTGTTGTTAGTTTAAATACAAATGTTCATTTTGATTGTTCGTTATATCATATCATCAAATCCATTGTTATGTAACCACGAGAAGTCTCATTTATATGATGAGATTTGGTGTGATCACGTTGTTATGTTGGTTTTTTTCTTTGTTGTTGTTGTGATGCTCTTGCAGGTGACATATACGGGGACATTGTTGCTTCGGCTATGATGGGCAGAAGCTACTTACTGATATTAATTTGTTAGGAACCTATTGGATCAAGGATGGTGATAAGGTTTCTTCTCAATTCATTGTATTGTCTTAGAAAGTTTTCTTTTATCTAATCTTTATATGGTTTGCTTATGTTGCTTGTTGCTAATGCACTGAAATATGCAATCTGTAAAAAGAAATTATTAGATTAGAAACCACATTCCAATAGTTTCCAGTCCATCTTATGTCCAGGCTTTGAAGAAACTTTTTTTTCTTAGATGAATCAGGATTATGTCATTTTGCAGTTGAATGTGTGTGGACTGGTAAAAATGGAGCTTATAAGTCAGAAGTTTGGCTCTTATTGTTCCGATTTGCATTTTTATTGTTTCGATGTAGGAGTATTTGATTGGGAACTAAAAAGCGGTGCATATGGTCTGATGAGAGACATGTAAAAGCAGGTTCAATTACTAAGGCTCCAGAGAATTCTGGTTCATATGATTCTACCAAACCAAAAGGCAACAGATTATCACTTACAAGTTAAGAGCTGAATATGGGCCAAAGCAGAGAATTCTGTTTATATAAGTTTTAAGAACTTTCTTTTGGAGATTTTATAAGGATATCTTCCAACCTAATGAGATATGTACATTTTCCTCTATGAAGCACAAGTGGAACTGTTTGAACATTTCCTTAGCTCGTTAATTCTATGTTTTTGCATGTGCAGCTCACATTTATGATGCATGGCTCCATTAGTTACAATTGGTTAAAATGTGATCAGAGAGAGAACCCTCATGAAAATGAAACCAAGCATGTAAGTTCTGTATACTGGCTTCGTCATTATTGTTCGTTCATCTGTTCTAATATTGCCCTTCACCCTATTGTTTTGCTACCAATGCTTGATTCTTCCATATAATGCAAACACTAGGCCTTAGTTGTTGGACTTTTGGTTATAAAAGTTGGATCTTGTTCATCTAGGTGTTTCCATTTATAGTTTCTACGCTGAACATTGACATATATATGCTCCATTATAGTTTCTATGCCGATATTTTCCAATACTGCTCATCATCATACTGATATAAACCTGGCTGTGTTACTTTAATTTGTGTCATAATGCAGAAGAATTGGAAGAATGGACGTAGTGTTGCAGAGTTTAATGCATATATTTATGAAATGTTTAACTACATGTATGAATTTGTCTTGCATAGACGCACTGTAACTTGTAAGAGCAGTTTAGGTAATATCCTCTTTGTAAATGCATTTTTGCAGACCCAAAGGCTGTGGAAGCAGACATCAGAGAGGTGAACGGGAGGGTAATCACCATCAAGATGATTTATTAAAGAACCATCAAACTAATTTTAATGACAACAGGTGTGTCGTAGCTAATTATGAATCCAGGTTGGTTCATTTGTTTAGAGGGTGGTTCCCATACAAGTTGGCAAACCCAGAGAGCAGAATAAAACAGAAGAGCAGTGCATCGCGATCACATGAATGGAAAGCATTCACCTCTAGTTGATAGAAAATTAGTAATTTGTATCATCTTTTCCATTTCCTCATTTGCAGATGACAGTCAATTAGTTGTGCAACATGATTTTACATGGGGTTTGGCATAAAAAAAACTCTTGGGATTGTGTAAAAGAGCACCCCCACACACTATTTTCTAGGTTGTGTGTAATCAAATATTGATTTTCATCATTTTGCCTAAGAACACAAATGCACTAATATCTCTTGGTCATTGCCTCATTGGAAAGAGCAAATCCATCTATTATCACACTTGGAAATTCTGCAATCTGGTTTGGGATCTCCATGGTTATTAAGAAAAAGTTTAACTTCTTACAATCAGGTTAATAAGGTAACTAAATGTAAATCATACGATAAGCATTAGTTGATAATCACATAAAAACATCAACTAACCTATCATCCAATGTTAAACTACACTGTTAGCATAAAAATAACTTCAATCCAGGTTACAAAATTGGTATATGAATTAACTTGTGCATAATATTTCACAAACTTTCAGTTACTCCTTAGTGAATAAAACCAAAAGGCTACTTACCAACCAATTACCTTTTGTGCATATCAAATGCCAATGCCTTTGGTTATATAGAAATACTAAAAGAAAAACTCACAGGAAAAAAAAAGAGACCAGTTGCACATCCATCTCAGCCTCATCATATTGTGTGGCATAGATTGAGATAGCCTTTCTAAGATTTTCCTTCTTCCCTTCTAAAACCACCAAAAAAAATAAAATCAAGAATCAAATCCTCTAAAAAAAATCCCAAGTTCTAAGAAGCCATGGCCAACATGATTATGAGCTCCTCCAAAGCCTTAATCACTTCTTCATCCTCCACCATCCCTCCATCTCCAAGATTCAAACTTCCCCTCACCCAAATCCCTTTTCCAAAACTACCCCTCCCCAGATCACCCAAATCCCTTGAAACCCTCTCAATCCCATCAACTCTCAAGTCCATTTCAGTCATTTTTGCAAGCTCATTGGCCATGGCACCACCTTCACTAGCAGAGGAAATTGAAAAAGCTTCCCTTTTTGACTTCAACTTGACACTCCCCATCATGATGGCTGAATTCCTGTTTCTCATGTTTGCTTTAGACAAGATTTACTTCAGCCCATTAGGGAAATTCATGGATGAAAGAGATTCTGCTATTAAGGAGAAACTTAGCAGTGTAAAGGACACATCTACTGAAGTGAAGCAACTGGAAGACCAAGCTGCTGCAATTATGAAGGCTGCAAGGGCTGAGATATCAGCAGCATTGAACAAGATGAAGAAAGAGACTCAGCAAGAAGTGGAACAGAAGATTGCAGAAGGAAGGAAGAAAGTTGAGGCTGAATTGCTAGAAGCTTTGGCTAGTTTAGAGAATCAAAAAGAGGAGACAATTAAGAGTCTTGATTCTCAGATTGCTGCTCTTAGTGATGAGATTGTCAAGAAAGTTCTTCCTGCCAGTAATTAATTATGAAAAATTTGTCTAGTAAAGATATATAAATGTGAAAATATTTGGTCTTTTTATATCATGAATCTCATGTGTACATCTTGGTTTTTGGTAATATGAGGATTCTAAGTGATTTTTCAGGATTTTGTTTATGTAGTTAAAAGAAAAATTGAAACTTGAAAGCCAGAGATCTGCTCATCTCTCATTACTGTTTTAATGGATGTAGAGGATTTATAAAGTTTAATCACAGTAATTTGATATTAAAGGCACAACAACAACAATAAGAAATTTATCTTAATATATTACCAGCTTAGACATGTTCTTGTTATTAGTTTAATGTTTTAGATTATTTAGTCCTAAAATCTTAATCACTCGAATGTAGATCATGAACCTAGGTTACCTCCACCACTGTTGTCCAAAGATTAAGGAGACAAACACAAATCAACTTGTTTGGGAGGCATAATAGTAGTTGTAATCCATCAAGGTAATTGTAAGTTGTCAGTTATGAATAGAGATTATTTCTTTTACGACAAATTTTTGGTTAACAGCATCCACAAATAGAGTCTAAAGAGGGTAGGATGTATTTCTGCGGGCAATTGTGAGACAGTACTAATGATGCTTAATTAGGTAATGGCAGAATTGTCAACCCACATATCCAATTGTTCAATTTTTTTACTACCAGGCGTAAATTAAGACCACATCACTTACAGTGAAGATAGCAGCAAGATGTTTACATTCAACACAACCTTAGATAAGCAAGGTTAAAAAAAAAAGGCATACACATCCAACAAATAATGAATTTTAAAGAACCATGCTGCTTTTTTTTTTTTTTTTTAAACTTTCCAAAAGATCAAATTAAAGGCCATAGAGAACCCAACAGCTGAATGCAGTATAGATTGGAATAACTTCAATAGTCAGCAAAGAAGAACAGATTTGGAAATAATCAGTTCTGCTGCTCCTCGTTGTCCCCGTTTTGCTCTGCTTCTGCAGCCATTAACTCATCAAACTTCTCAGTCTTGCCCAACACTATTTCAATCTGCACCAAGCAGATGATAAATAAAACAAAAACCTTAATTTGATCAAAAGGATGATACCACATATTAGACAAGGATGACTGTTCGGAGAAGGAATTTTTTTAAAAAGATGTACGAACCACATTTAACACCCACTAGCTCACATGAATTCAACAATGTTTTAAAGAGTATATGGGGGAAGAAGAACATGAAAGCTGTAAAAGCAGCATCTATATGGACATAGTGTAATACTGACTAGATTCATTTTTCCATCTCTGTTGTTGCCAAAAGAATATGATTTTACTCTGTTCAGTGGCTTTTGAAAACAGGAAAACAACAATGGGCAAAACCATAAGATAATGCGTTAAAAGGGAATGTACTTTCAACAGGCATGGGGATGTGAAACTAACTTCCAATCAAGTCGAAGATAACCAAATGGGACTAAACAATTTGGTAAGGATGTAAACCATCACTGACCCTACCATCAATTCTACAGCTTTTCTAAAATTCTGCACACATCTGAACTTAAACAGAGCAAAATAAGTGTGCACACACACATCAACTACCTCTTGAACACTTAACTTGATCTGCTATTCTGCGGAAAGAATTTTAAGTCCCAAGCTAACACTTACCAGAGAACCACAACAGAACGAGTTCCATTACTACCAAACCACCAAAACAGAAGCAGACTAATACATCAATTGACCGACTCAATGCTTTTGGAATTTACCTTTGCTTTTGGTATCGGCCGGGCTCCTGGTTCATCCCTCATGTCCACGGTGAGTGTCCTGATCTCTGCAAGAAGTGTACCCTCAAAGTTAGAGGTCAAGAAAGATAATAAAAGGGATGGGAGTGGAGTAGGAGAAGCCTCACTCTTCTCAACAGCAAATCCATTGTTCTTGAGAATTTCGGCAATAGTAACCACTGTCGAAATAGCTGTATACATGCGGAAAAGATTGTTAATCCTTTAGAGTATATGGCAAGCCAATTGAATTATTAATGAGTTTGCAACATAACACAAAAGGATGAGCCCACAAAAAAAAATGAAAAGAACTTCAAACTGAACTGTACCACCACTATGTATTTCTTTTTACTCAATAAGGTTTACCGGCAAGCACAAGGAACCACTTCAGCCATTTTCTCAAGCACGTTCTAACTTTATAAGTAAAAGATCCCTGGGAAGCCGCAGGAATAAGGATGTGATGAATTTATCCCAGATACGCCCAACTACTAACTAAAATTTAAAAATCATGGTCGTTTTTATGCCAGAAGTTGGTTCAAATTTGTTTCACTCGGATATCGCTGGTAAAGTGAGCAACACTGTGTATTATGCTCTTCTTATACACAAGCGGTTGCAATAGTAACCAGCACATTCTTGAGATGGCAGAAAACTTCACATTGCAAAGTTTGGAATTCACAAATAATCAAGAAAACGTTGATTAGCATAAACACAATTAATGTAGAAGAAGACCCATATGACATTATAAGCAAGGGGAAACCACAAACTAGTTCTCAAGATTGAGGGTCCAGAAGATTTACCCATCCCAAGAGCAGAGAGTTCCACTTCATTGTACTGTTGCATGTACCTCTGCAAGAAACATACAAATATCTCAGTATACTAACTCAGATCACTAGCAACAATTATAGATCTGGTGTAAGACCAGGAAAAATAAGATAGAGATGGTCATATGGCTAGCACTTTTCAAGACTTTCTAATGCATGTCACAGGCCCACTTGCATCCAGAAAAAGCTTCAAACAATATATTATAAGTCCTGCGCCAACCCTATTATTGTCACTGTATGCGGGGAAATTCTTCAAATATACATAAAGTATCTTTTGTTAAATAATACCTATGAAGTGCCTAAATTGCACGTCCAAATTATTAACTCGGATCCTACATAGACTCACATCACTTTCATTGCAATTGCTCTAGACTTTGTGAAGTCCTGTCTGAACTGCTACAGCAGACAATTAGAACTTGAACCATGTACTAATTTTATGTTTCTCAAACAAAAATATTTATTCTCTTTAACTCCCCGTATTACATATAGAATTTTTTCTTCAATCACCCAACTCATCAATTAATTATTGTAATACAGATTAGCAATTTTTCTTCCATCAAAACTAAAAAATCCCAGGAAACTAGACCTCAGTTAACATAAGCAATCAAACACATTGAATTAACAAAAACCCTGGTTATTGTTCATTAACTGACAGCATTTTGCAGGTCTCCCACTATGAGCAATGTCATTTTTTAAAATGTAATTAAAACAGTATGCAAGATCCAAGTCCTTCTTTTTACCTTCTCTCACACAACTTGTCAGCAAACAACTCAACAACCATAAAAGAATCTACCATTGTTCAACAACCATAGACCCTCATAACCATTAAACAGAAACAATTACTAAAGAAGCCAATTTTTTGCAAATCTAGTCGTCTTCATAAAGAATGCTCCATAACCCATTTACAGACAAACAAGTATAATCATTTTAAAACTCCGTCCAATTACCCAAAACTTCGCCGATGGATACACAGACTACAATGCATGGCTTTATAACATTGAAAAACAAGTAAACAAATTTAAATAGCTAATTGCTTAAAAACTCCTTATGATTTCAACGTATATATAAATTCAAATGAATTAAAAAAGGACCTTTGAGAGATTAACATAAAAGAAGAGTGATTTCTTAGTGTTAGAAACTTGGATTCTGTTCTTCTTCTGTGTCTCTGAGACACTCATCTTGTTCACTCCTTCTGTGATTCCTTCCATTGATTTGCTGATTACTTCAGGTAAACCCTAATTTCGCAGCCTCCTTTCCCTTTTGAAGAGAGGATCCGTATAATTTGGGGAAAATTATACTAAAACAGTAACAGATAAACCCTCGGGTCATATCCAGGTGGTTTTAAGGGTTAGGCACTTTAAACGACAACGTTTATGGCTCTTTGATTTTTTTTAATCTCTCAAATATACCCCTCTTCTTTCGAATATTATACTTTACACCATGTTTGGTTTTGAGGCGTAATTATATTGGCTTAAGTTATGATAAGAATTGTTTACCTCAGAATTTATTATTATGTACATCACGGGTTGTTAGAAAATGTTTAAATATTTTGTGTCATTCAAATATTTCGTCTATTTTAATAAAGATTTATTTTTAATTTGATACATGAGAGTGATAACAAATTACTTTGATCACAATGTTTATCATGTCGGTATGTGTTGGAGTAAATAGATGAGTAAAGTCAAAATTTAGGATAATTTAAAAGAAAATTTTGAGTTGATCGAAATTAAAAAGAAATATATACATATATAATTATTTTTAGAAAAAATTCTCTTTATCATCTTACAATGACGTAAAGAATTGTTTTATATTTAAGGTGAAACAACAAATATTTGTGTGTTAGCTTGGCTTTCCTCATGTAGAAATCTTTCCTTGAGAATGAGAACAAATGATGAAGTACAAATTTTGATAACAATATGCTAATTTGTTTGTAAGTTTTTTCTGTAAAGTAATACTTTTGAAATGTCAAAATTACCCAAGGTATTATTAATGGGATCCCATTATTATTATTATTATTATTAATTGAAGTAGAAACCCCAACTTTCATCATTCTCAAATAATTTCTTCTTAAAATTACCTTCATTTATCTGCTTAACCCTAAATTGCTTGAAATAAATATATAATAATTATAGCAACAATCTTAAACCTAGTAACCATAACAAAAGGCCATTCTTGACAAATATTCCCCTTTCATTTTTTTTCTTCTCCTTATTTGAAAGTACACTTATTTAGGGTACTATTTGGTTCTTCGATTCGATTCTATTAAATTTTAATTTGATTTTTGATTTAAAAAAATATGCACCGGATCGAATTAGTTCAGTTTGATTTTATTTATTTCAGTGTTTTCTAAAATGATTTTTTAGTGTGAATGAAAAATAAAATAAGGATCAAATCAAATTATAATATACTATTTTTTTAAAAATGTGATCATGATCAACAACGGCTATCCCTATTCCCAACTCTCATTACATTTACAAGTTACAACTTTCGTTTCTCTTAACAATAATCAATAATTCAGCATTCAACAACTATCAATTCAGATCTGCATGCATTGATCTATAACGTCATATGGTAATTGGTATGTTAAAATAGAATAAAATGGGAAGAAAAAAGATATAATCTTTAATCTTGCGTTTCTAGATGAAAATGAATGATAATTATATAAGAAGATCAACATGAAAGAAGATTTACCATACTTTTTAAAAAAATATATATATTCAAGAAGTTTGTTTTTTTGGTTATATTAATATATTATAATGTATTTTCTTAAAGAAATATTTTATCAATATTTTTTTAAAAAAAGTTTCTTTGCAAGGATTTTTTTGAAAAGAAAATATATAATAAAAGTTTGACACATTGAGTATTCACGATGAAAAGATTAATTTGAAGTAATAGATACAAAATATTGCTTTGAATAATAGAAGGAAATACAATTAAATAATTACTGGAATCGGTTAAATTATTTTGTTTTTTTTATAACAATTAAATTATGTTAAACCTGCAAAATTTTGCACTATAAATGAATAAAACTTAACTTTTTGTTGAATATAAACTTCTTTCGGGGCGGATGTTAGCGTAAAAGTTAACTAACATATCGTAATTGTCTTATAAAAATTTAAGTTTTATGCCTTTACAGTATATCTCTGACGGAAGCTATTCACCATTTTTCAAAGTTACCTACAATATCTATTCATTATTAAGTTTTGCTTGAAATTGCATTTTCAATAACCTAATTGTATGGACACTTTTTTATTTGAAAAATCAATACATTGAACTTGAAACTTTTCATATAGATGCAAGTTTTCACAAGGTGAAGAATGTTTCACACTTTATTGAGCACAAATGACAAATTTATTTTACAACCAACCAAAACAAAAAAGGAACCTAGCTAGATAACAAATCAAACATACACAAATCAAGATCAAGTAACAACACAAACATCATTTTACAACTCAATGATTAATTAAAACAATAAACTTAATTAACTAGCTACCAAATCTTGAAATTTGATATGCTTTACTCCCCCCCCCCCCCCCACACCCTTAGCTAATTAATACTCTAATTAACCACACTTAAAACCTGTTGGAACTTTCTTAGCACAAGCACTAACCAAAGCACTAAGTGCAACAGGAATATCTAATTTGACAATCCCAAGTACATTAGCCTTAATAGCAGTGCAAAGACAAGCTGCAACTTCCAAATCAGCCAAACCTTCAAGCAATGAGCAACAAGGGGTTGTCACTTGGCTACCAATTGCAACATTTACAAGGCCAAGTAGGTCAGCACAAACACCAAGCTTCAATGTGTCCCTTGGACAATAAGGGTTCACTGGGGGTGCCTTTGGTGTTGGGTGAGGCTTTGGCTCACATGGACCACAACCACTAGTGAATGTGGCCAAAATTAGAAGGGAAAATATGAAAATGGTGGAGGAGAGGGTAGCCATGATTTATTTTCTAGAGAACTTTAAGTGGTGGTGTAGCTTGGTTTCTTAGAGTTTGTGAATGATATGCCCTTAAGGGAGTTACTATTTATAGAGTTTACCAACTTCTGATGAAGTCGTAAAAGAATTTTTACGCTATCAGATAATAATAGACAAGTGACTTATGGTATTTGAATTTTTTTAAAAATATTGTCATGCTCATGTTAGAATATCTTTTTTTAAAAAAATATTTTATATATTTTTTTATGAAGTTGGCATGTGTCATTTTTGGAGGATTAGATAGGGACGTTGCATTGTAACCCTATCTTTAGAGAATTCGAGCAACATATGTAGCAAATACTTATTTATTGAAAATTAGTAACATAAAACATGTTATCTGCTATAATAAAAATATATATTAATTAATGAAAAAATAAATTTTGAACTAAATCAATTAATTCAATAACTAGTTTATAAAAATTGAATCAAGAGCATATGAAAGACCAAATTCGATCTCCATCTCACCAATATATATGTGAAAACTCAACGCCTATTGCCAGGGGCGGATCCACGTATCGTCTAGGGTGTTCACCCGAACACCCTCGATAAAAAGATACATTGTATATCTAAGGTGAATTTTCTGGATTTGTGTGGATATATATATTTTGAACACCCTAAATCACAAATGAACGAGACAGCCTAGTGGCAGCTAAGCTTAAAGTTACGAGCAATGTCTCGGGTTTAAATCCCTGGGTTGGCGTTTTATTTATTTTATTTTGTTGGCTTATTTATTTACATGTTTATATTTTTATTTTCCGAACCTCCTGAAACGAAAATCCTAGGTCCGCCACTGCCTATTGCACACCCAAGATAATTAATATGAGATGGACACAATTTTAATATCATGACAAAAAAATAATAGACTTTAAACTTTATTCAACTTCAAAAATTAAAATTATGAAGCGATAATTATCTAAGATCATATACGATACTGTTAAAGATTGACAAAAGTCTCACATCGGTGGTTAATGAGATGGGTGAACTCCTTATAAGGCTTGGACAATCCTCCTTCCTTTGAGTTAGCTTTTGGGGTTTGAGTTTTAGGCCTAAGACCTAATTTCACATGGTATCAGAGCAGGGCTCGTCTCACCCGATTGTGGGGGTCCCAAAATCAAAATTGCACATGGATGGTCTCAAAACTTAGGCAATCCTCCTTCTTTTGAGCTAGCTTTTGAGTGTGAGTTAGGTCTAAGACTTAATTCCACAGATACTGATAAATTTCTCGTCCCACCATTCATGTGGGCTCATGAACATTAGTAATATAGAAACTCTTCATACTATAAATGTGTATAAGTCAAAATGCATTATGTTGCACAGGGGGTAAATTGTGAGGTTGAAGTTAAAAGTTCGATCGAGTGGAAGAGAGAGTGAAAAAACAAACAGGATGATGCTGGAATATTTTGTAAGTTTGTGAAGAAATTAAGTTTATTTGACCTCATAGGTTAATTTCCCTGGTCACCATGTAACGTGTATAGTGGACAGGACCATGTATGCCAGTAGGCACATTATCTGTCATGGACCTACCTCATTTTTTATATTTTTTTACGATAGGTAAAAAATTGTAGAGATTAATCGTTGATTCCCGTAACTAATTTGCATCAAATGTGTATATTAAATTGGTGAATATAAGATATGTATATCTTGTATATATATTTTACATGTGAAATGATTGGAAGATAGAAGTAGGGGCATATAAAATTGAACAGAAAATTGAGTTAAATCGTAAATCGAGTTAAATTGGAAAAAGAAATTGGGCTAGCATTTGGTTTGATTGGTTTGGTGTTTAAAAAAAAATGTTCGACTATATTTGGATTGATTTGATTTTAACTAAAAAAACCTAACCCGAGACCAAACCAACCCGACATTATATATAAAATTTTAAAATTTATTTTATATAGAAAAATATTTACTTTGATCTAATTTTTAATTATATCTTATATTTTTTCATAGTTTTTATCTTTTATTATATTATTTCAAGTTTAAAATTTAGGATTCTGAATGATCCAATAAAGATTATAGTCTACTACAAGTAAATTATTTGTTTGTAAGAATATTTTATCGAAAAAATTTGAAACGACCCAAAAAACCAAAAAAATCGAAAAAAATGAGGTTGAGAAACCGGAATTTATTGGTTTGATTTGATTTATAAATTTAAAAATCCGACACAAATGGTTTGGTTTGATATTTGAAAAATCTGAACCAACTCGAACATGTACACAATGACAAATCGAGAATTTTAACATTGTGGGCGCTCTGAATGAGCAGAGTGAAATTATAAAAAAAAATACATGTTAACAATGAGATTCGAACATTGATTCAACAACACTAAAAGAGTCTTAAGCACCCATTCAAGAGTCATTAGGTGAATTAAATCATTTATTCATTGGGTGCTCTATGTTAATTTTATACAAATCCATTTAATTTCTACGTTGATATATATATTCTGTAACGAAGTTAATGAATGCTTGAGCACCGACATGTACACCCCTAAGTAAAAGGAAGGAAGAAAGAAGCATTAAGTGAAATCCCATTTATACTTGTGTTAGTCAAATAATTCAACATTCAAACTTTATGGATGTAACGACCTGTTTAGTCATTTTGAGCAGTAGAGTTTATTTCTGGAAATCACTGCCTGGGTCGACGGATCCTACGACGGACCGTCATGGGCACGACGGACCGTCGAGGGGGTCTCGTTCCAAAACACTTAAAATTCTGAAATTTGGGTACTGAGATCGACTCTCTGAACTTCGTGACGGAAGGGCAGGACGGACCGTCGTTGGCACGACAGACCGTCACAGCCATGACGGACCGTCACAGGTTGCGTAACCCTGACTGGGTCGGATTTCTGTTAAAAGTTTTTAAGGGGCATTTTGGACTATTCATGCTTATAATTATAAAGTTAGTGGGTGGATGTTAATAATTCAATTACTTGGGGGTTAAAGGAGATAACCTTGAAATAAAAAGTGGGTTATTTTTATCATCTTTTAGACTTAATTATATGACAATTAGGGTAAAAGAAAAAGGGTTTGAATAAGAAAAACAGAAAGAACAGAGAGAGAAGGGAGAAACGAACGAGAGAAAGAGAAGAACGCAGAGGAAAGCAAAGGTTTTGGAAGATAGCTTGTTTGATCGCGATTCTTCGGTGGAGGTAGGTTATGGTTTATGCTACTTCATAGTAAACTCTTAATAGCGAATGATATGTATTGGGTAGTATTGTAAAGTCTTCTATATGCTTAATTGTGTGCCTGCATGATGTGATTATGTAATTGTAATGGGTTGGGAAGATGAGGCTGTGAATCTTAAATCTTAAATTCACTTTGTTAATGATGATGCCTTGGTATAAAAGAAGGCTTGATGAACTAAAGTAATGAGATTAGAGGATCGGGTGTCACGTTCCGACACCGGGATAGTAGTAGAGGATCAGGTGTCACGTTCCGACACCAGGATAGTATTAGAGGATCGGTGTCACGTTCCGACACCAGGATAGTATTAGAGGATCGGGTGTCACGTTCCGACACCAGGATAGTATTAGAGGATCGGGTGTCACGTTCCGACACCAGGATAGTAGAGGATCGGAGTGTCACGTTCCGACACCAGGATAGTAGGGGGTCGGAGTGTCACGTTCCGACACCAGGATAGTAGTAGTGGAGCGGAGTGTCACGTACCGACACAAGAGGAATGAAGAGAATGAACCTTGAATTATGTTAATATACTCAATTTAAAGAACTAATTCCCAAATGAGTATGATGGGGAGGCTTGAGTCCTCATAGATATGTTGGGTGTTGTGGCCAATGGTTATGGTATTTGTTGTTATCACCTGTTGAGTATGTAGTTGATTTTATATTATTATTTGATATATACTGTTTTCTATTTTAAGTTGGCCGATGATACCTACTCAGTACTTGTGCCTTGTACTGACCCCTACTTGTATTCTTTTCTTTGATTATTTGTGGAGTGCAGCAAACGTGCCTTCGTCTTCAACTCGTCCTCAACTCTAGCCAGTCTTCATCACGCCAGATTTCAGGGTGAGCTATTGCTTCTAGCTTGGACTGGATCTTCCTCTTCATGTCTTGATGCCTTAAAATTCCGGCATGGACTAGCTGTTTATTTATTTTAGCTTCTTAGACATTCTTAGATTTAGTAATTTGAGGATAGATGTTCTTGTGGTGATGACTTCCAGATTTTGGGGATAATAGTTAATACATTTTAGAAGTTATTTATTGGTTATATTAATGAGTTTAAAGTCTTCCGCATTATATTCTGTTATTATGGTTGAAATGTTGGGGTTTAGATTGGTTGGTTCGCTCACATAGTAGGATAAGTGTGGGTGCCACTCGCGGCTCGTTTTGGGTCGTGACAATGGAGCATTAAGACGATCGAATAAGATATTAGATCTATTCTACTTAGATTATACACATAAAATATCATTAATTTGAATTCATTATTATCGATGTTTAATAACTTTCAAAAGGTGTTTAGAAGAGAAAAAAAAGTATTTTTAAGTATTTATATATAGGTAAATAAAAAATAAAAAAATAAAAAGTTTAATATCACCAACTTATGACTTTTAACTTATAAGCTACTTTTAAAAAACAATTCAAACACTCTTCTGTAGTAATGAATGAATCTACTACGATACATCATCAATTGATCAGTATAATAGAGCAAATGATAGGATAATAATGAACATAGTAAATATAATTTCAAGAATTTCAATTGTAATTCCATGACCAATTAGTCCTTGGCGTTACTATAATTTTTGTGACAAATCCACCCACCCTAAAAATTATAAAAGAGATCAACTTCTCTTTATAGACAATATATTATAATTTATATTTTCCTTTTAAACTATTAAGTTACCTCTTAAAAGATAATTAGAGGCACTGTCTATAAGAGTCCGAAACTCAAAGGGTATAAATTTTTTACAAAAATTCCAAAACGGTATATAAAATTTTATATTAACCAAAACGGTAAAATCGCTGCAGGAGCAGCGATTTAGTAAATCGCTGCTCCGGCAGCGATTTAGCAAAATTTTTTTTTTTTAATAAAAAAATGAAATCGCTGCCCAAGCAGCGATTTCAAAAAAAAAAAAATTTTTTATTAAATCGCTGTATTAACATTTTTGCGATTTAATAATTTTTTTTTTATTTTATATTAATCAAAACGGTAATAACATTTTTGTGATTTAATAAAATTTTTCTTATAAGTTATATATTTAAATTTTAAAAAATATTATAATTTTTTTAATATAAAATCGCTGTATTAAAAAATTTTAATATATTTTTTTAAAAAAAGCTTCGTGCAGCGATTTAATAAGGAAATTTTTTTATTTAAATAAATCGTGCCCCTAGCAGCGTTTTAATAAAAAAATTTTTTTTTTTTTAAAATAAATTGCTGGAAATTTTTTTTATAAATAAATCGCTGCCCGGGGCAGCGATTTATGTAATATTTTTTTTTTTTTTAATAAATCGCTGCTTGGGCAGCGATTTAATAAAATTTTTTTTTTTTTTCAAATCGCTGCTTGGGCAGCGATTTCATTTTTTTATTAAAAAAAAAAATTTTGCTAAATCGCTGCCGGAGCAGCGATTTACCTTTGTAAATCGCTGCTCCTGCAGCGATTTTACCGTTTTGGTTAATATAAAATTTTATATACCGTTTTGAAATTTTTGTAAAAAATTTGTACCCTTTGAGTTTCGGACTCCTGTCTATAATATGATATGGAAACAATTTATCTTTAATAATGTTTTCTTGTCCTATATATCATGTATGTTTATTTGGTCACATCAATTATTGAAGCAATACGATTTTACATGTGCATTGTGTCTGGCCTACGCGTTGCTGCCATTTCACTCTTCTTTTACTTGTTTTTTTTTTTTTTTTTGGAAATGACAACTCGATCTATCAAATTTTGTATAACACAATTTTGAAACAGGACTTAATGGTCCTTTAAGTATAAACAATTTAATCTTATTTTTCTCCTAAAAAAAAGTTAGTTTTACGAATTGAACATGTGTAAAATTGCAAAATGACTACTCAAACTCGGAGGGAAATGTAATTGTTTAGTTTCGGGTTTATCTTGTATTAAGAAAGAAAAATATTTTTAATTTTTCTATGGTTAGTGTGACAAAATGTCTTGAAAAAATATTTCTCCGCAAAAACAAGTTCCATAAAAATGTGCTAAATGACTTTCCAAATAAAAGTAGAGAAAACAAATTTTGCAAGTGACATTTCAAGTTCATTGTCTTCTCCATCAACTATACTTGTTTATTGATACTTTTTTCTTCTTTTGATATATATTACACTATTTTTTCTAATGAGATTATCTTTTAAAAAAAAATTATTGAGAAAAAATTAAATATTTTTTTTACTTTTTGAAAAACCACTTGCAGAAAGTCCTGCATATGCCACTCAAATATCAATTATGTATATAATTAATACGTTTTATGATTATTAAAAAATGGTCTCAATTTTTTTTTGTTTCACTCAAATATTTTGTTAAATTAGTATAAGTTAGTTAGTAAATTATATTTTTGAATTAATTATTTTATTTTGTTAAGATTAAAAAGTTTGTAAATTAATCTTATTTAAATCATAGCCGGATTTAGAAAATTTGGTTATCTTCTTAATTAAAATTGACCATAATTGAAACTGATGTGGCTATGTCCTAATTTGAAATTTAACTCCTTTTATTTGTAAATGTAACTATTTTGTTACCTCACCTTGAAGTTTTCAATTTTTCAGACCCAATTTGGGCCAAATCCAAATTCATTAAGAAAAGAACGGTTAAGGCCCAAAGCCCAGTGTGATATGCCACTGAATTAAAGACCCGCCACGTTATCCATTTTTTAATTATTGTAATAAACATAATATTTTTGTTTTCATCAAAAGGACCGTACAACTTACAAAACTCTGTTCTCTTCTTCTCTAATATTCGTTCTCACACAGACACGGACTCTCCTCAGTTCTCATGACTCTGAAGAACCATCAATTTCTCTAAAATGGTGAATTTTTCAATTCCCCTTTAAGTTTTACTTCTTCTTGGATAAAAGAAAACCAACTTCTTTTTGTATGCAGCAGACAATGGCGAATAGCAATGGAGTTGGTTGTGATCAAGGCAATTGAGGAGAGACGTTGGTGTGCTTCTTGATTCCCCTATGGATGTCAGTTGCTCGTGTTCAGGTACTTTTTCCTCTGACTTAGGGTTAGGGTTGGGGGCTCAGTTAATTGATTGATTATTTGAATAATTTATATGTAACCTCCAAATCAACTCACAGGGATAGGGAATTTATATTTGCCTCGAGGTCGGGGGAGGAGGAGAGAGGGACTCGGGGCACGAGTTGTGCCTCGAGGTTAGAGGGGAGGAGAGGGGACCTCGGAGCAGAGGGTGTGCCTCGAGATTAGAGGGCAGGAGAGGGGACCTCGGGGCACGGGGCAGCCTTGAGGGCACGGGGTGTGCGTCGAGGTCGAGAGGGAGGAAGGGGGAAAAAGAGGGGGCCTCGGGGCACGGGGTGTACCTCTAGGTCGGGAGGGGGCTCGGGGCACGGGGTGTACATCGAGGTCGGGGGGGAGGGGGCCTCGGATGTACATCGAGGTCGGGGGGAGGCGAAGGGGCCTCGGGGCATGGGGCGTACCTTGAGGTCGGAGGGAAAAAGAGGGGGCCTCAGGGTACAGGGTGTGCCTCGAGGTCGGAGGGGAAAAGAGGGGGCCTCAGGGCACGGGGTGTGCGTCGAGGTCGGGAGGGGGGGGAGGGGGAAGGAGAGGGGGCCTCGAGGCACAGGGTGTGCCTCGAGGTTGGGCGGGAGGATGTGCCCCCTCATGCCCCGAGGCACAGGGTGTGCCTCTGGGTCGGGCAGGAGGGGTGTGCCTCGAGGTTGGGTGGGAGAGGCGTGCCTCGAGGTCGGGGAGTGGGGGCCTCGGGGCACGGGGTTTGCCTCGAGGTCAGAGGGGTCGGGGGGAGGGAGGGTCGGAGCACGGGGTGTGCCTCGCGGTCGAGAGGCCCGGGGGGACGGGAGGGGGCTTGCCTAGTGTGGTTTACCTCTCCTATGTGGTTTGCGAGCTATTGCATAGGAGCAACATTTTACCCTGTGCGCACCCAAAAAAGGTAGCGGCTGCAGGTTTCCCTTGTCTTAAAAAAAAGTACCTCGAGGCAAGGGGTGTATATTTTCTTCTTACGGTCAATCATACAAAGGCAAATCCTAATAGAATGAAGAAACAAAATTTCAAATTACTCAATAAAGAAACCTTTCAGATTTGATACAAAATTTTTTGTCGAAATTGGTAAGCGAGATGAGTTATGAAGGATACAAAAGTGATTGAATTGTTGTTGGACAAATGATATCCTTTTGAATCTTCAAGTTCATCGAAGATCCTTTCAATTATGATTCAAGATTATCAAAAAATTTGAGATTCAAGATTCTTTCTTCTCCAATTTAGCAAAGATCCTTTCAATTTTAATTCAAAATTATTGAAAAATTTTGAGATTCAAAATTCTTTTCCTAATTTATTGAAGATCATTTTGTCAAAAAATTTGAGAAGATACATCATGAATATCTTTGCTACTTAGCATTTTACTACTTGTGTACCTTGTTTAAATTTATTGTATTTATTTATACTAGATACATTAAATAAATAATTGTTGACCATAAGATGTTAGATTTAACATCGATACATTATTGTGTATGAGTTTCAATGTAATTGATACATTAGTATAAATTCGAAATTAGTGCATGATACATTACTATTTATATATCTCATATAATTTGATAAATATTATATTTATACTAGATACATTAAATAAGTAATTAATGCCCATAAGAAGTTAGATTTGAGATCGATACATTATCGTGTGGTACAGATACAATTAGTATAAATTCGAATTTGCGTATCACATCTAAAAATTAGTGTATGATACATTACTATTATATATTTTGTTTAAATTGATAAGTATTATATATTTATATTGTTTGCCTTGAAAGATATGTATAACTTACATAATGTATCATTTTGTAGTTGATAATAATATATCTGATACAATAAGATTGTGAAAGAAGGATGTATGTATCCAGCGTTTGGGAATTTGGGGGTAAAATAAGTGATTTTGAAAAATTTTAGAACTGAAAAGGAAAAATATAATAAAAATTATGGGAAAAAATATGTATATAGGTAATTTATAGGAATAAATGGAGTAATTACTACGAATAATTTGTCCTATTGTTCAAATTGGTTCAGATTGATACTCTACACACTTTCATTTATTTCTCTTAAAATAATTTTAAAAACGAAATTGTAGTCTCCATCCTTTATATTTTTGTTCTTGGAGTTAATTTCCGTCAATTACATACTAAATTATTTTTGTTTCATTAAATGCCAACTAAGAGGAAGAAAGTCTTTAAAGTGTTTAGTATTTTTTTGAAAAAATAGAAATACATTCATAAATGATTTTTATGGACAATTCTCGAAATACGAGTGATCATCCATACAAATAACTCGTTGATTGAATTGCAAAGTTTCTGTTCATAAAGAGAAGTAATTCTCCCTTAGTCTCAACATATATGATATACTTCAATGTCATATTTATATTTGATTAAAAATCATTTAACTTTTACATTAATACAATGATTCATAGTTAGAAAAATATCTACGATTTGTTTTCGGTCACAAATTTCAAAAAAAAAATTATATTAAATTAAACGACACTATATAAATTGAAACAGAATATATATATATATATATATATATATATATATATATATATATATATATATATATATATATATATATATATATATATATATATATATATATATATATATTTGACATTTTGTCATACGATTTGAATTGATACTTCAGAAAATGCTCAAGAACGTTTTGTCATTTTTATAGGTCTTATCCAATTTAGGATGCTAAAAAAGTTATGAACAATGTTTTGCCAAGAAAAAAAAAATGAAAATTTATAGATTCTCTCTACTTTGGAAAATTAATAATTCAAACAACGTTAATCTAATAGATTGCTAATAGTCATTTGTTAACTAGTAGAAATATGTTTCAATCGATTTGTCTTACCTTTTTAGTTTATTTTAAAATATTTTTTTTACAATATTTTAATTCTAATTTTTCATGTTACATATTTTAAGAACATAAAATTAAATAACATTTTAATATATTTTACCTGAAGAAACTAAATGAAAATAAATTACTTTTTTCCGAAGCAACATTCTCAAAATTACTTCACATTATTTTGAGAGTTTAAATGTGAAGAATCAATCAGGTGAAGGCACGTAGGGTAATGTGTGATGTGAGTTCACTATAAAGTATAATACAACACAAATTTTTTTTAGAAAAAAAAAAGTTAATAATTTTTCTTAAAAAACATTGTTGATGAATGTTCAGTATTATATATATGTACAAAAAATCTTAATCTAATAAAAATTATATATATATAAAAATAAGTAACACTATAACAATCGCAGGTAATAATTCACCACTTTAAAAAGATGAATAGGTTAAATACTCTTATAACTACTAAATTCATAAAATTTAAATTAGAAATTTATTTTTATTTATTCCCTTCTAATTATATATATTCACATTTTTTTTGACAGCACATTCAACATGGTTTCTATTCGATTGATAATAATATGTAAAAAAAATTTATTGTTGTATATCATTAATATATTTTCTTTATTTATTATGCATATGAATTGTTTGATTTTATTTAAAATTAAAATTTTTGTAGAATTGCAATTTAGGCTAGAACATTAATATATTTTCCTATAATAGTTAAGCTTTGGATTTGTTTTTGCTAAAGTAAATTAGGAATTTGATTTTCCTTCTTAAAAAAGAAAAAAACTAAAGAGTTTTGGTATGTAGTTTATTTTACAGCTGATTGTATTCGTTTTATTAACTTCAACAAGATATTTCATTAAATAATTTCCTTTTATATCATTGCATCATTAATTTATTTCCCATTAAGAATAGATTTTTGAATCCTACTTAAGTTAATGACTATATATTGTGCATATTTCATTAAATAATTTCCTTTTATATTATTGCATCATTGATTTATTTCCCATTAAGAATATATTTTTGAATCCTACTTAAGTTAATGACTATATATTATGATTTTATTTTATTTAAAATTTAAAATTTTGTAGAACTGCAATTTCTGTTAGAACATTAATATATTTTCTTATTATGGTTAAGCTCTAGACTTGTTTTTGCTAAAGTAAATTAGAAGTCTGATTTTGTTTCTTATAAATAAAAACTAAAATTTTTTGGTATGTAATTTATTTTACAGCTAATTGTATCATATTTGTTAAATTCAACATGATATTTCATTATATAATTTCCTTTTATATTTGATTTTATTTAAATTTTTAATTTTTCTAGCACTAAAATTTATGATAGAACATTAATATATTTTCCTATTATGGTTAAGCTTTAGATTTGTTTTTTGCTTAAACAAATTAGATTTTTGATTTTGCTTCTTATAAAAAAAAACTAAAAAAATTTGGTATGTAATTTATTTTATAGCTAAATGTATTCATATTTGTTAATTTCAAAATAATATTTCATTATATAATTTCCTTTTATATCATTGCATCATAAATTTGTTTTCCATTAAAGTTGAATCTTTGAATTTTATTCAAGTCAATGTCTATTTAATGTTAATGCATATAAATAAATTAAAGTTTACTTTAAATTTGAAATTACTTTAATTTGCACTTTATGTTATTTCTAATTATAATCAATTATTTTTAATTGTAATTTGATTAATTTATGCAAAAATATTAAGATATTTCCTATTATAGAAAACTTTCTGATTTATTTTTGTTACTATATTGTTTTATTTATAATATAATTTTTTTTAAACATTATTTTGTCTTTTTAAAATCATATTCATATTTTCTAACTTTAACTTAATAAATTTCATGAGTGTATTAAAATATTTGATTAAAAATTATATTTTAATAATGGGGTGAATATACAAATATATTTACAGTATAATATTGAATTAATTTTCTAATTTTCTCTATGATGAAAATATTATTTTTACTTGTGTTGTTTGACTAAAGAATTAATTATATATCATTTAATAAGAAAATTGATGTATATAAATAAGTGAGATGTCATTTTTTCACAAGTATCATTTGTTGAAAAACATTTCATTTAGGCATGGAGAGAAAAAAGACTAAAGGACGTCAAAAGATATCAATGAAAAAAATTGAAAATAAAGATGCGATGTTTGCTACATTTACAAAGCGCCGTGAGGGTTTGTACAAAAAATCTAGCGAACTTGCTAGAGAATGCAATGTTGATATTGGAATAATGATGATTTCCCCTACTGATAAGCCTCATTCATTTTTTCACCCTACAGTTGATGCAATTATTTCTCGTTTTCAGAATCCTAATATGCAGTTAGGTGAAACACAAATCTAGAAACGAATGCTGCTAGAAATAAAGTGAATCAACTCAAAACTAAGCTTGAAGAACTTGATGTCATAGAAGACATTGCGATTGCTAAAAAAAATTCTTATGAACAAATGGAAGAAACAAGGCAAAAAGGCTGGTGGGAGTTGACTGAGCAGCTCAATGAAGATGAAGTGTTCATATTTGAAACTTGGTTAAATGAAACTGGTTTCAATTTACACCATCGTTTGAATCAATTGGAAATTGAAGCTTCGTCCTCAATGAGATATGAATCTCTTGGAGTGTGAATTTTGAAAAGTTAAAATTGCAAATGATTCACCCTAAATTATCACTCATGGATATATTAGGGAAGAGTAAGTCTAAATCTATATTAATAAGGTGTTATGTTTTAAAAATTTTATTTCAATAATGCTACAAGCATGTATCTGATATGATTTTTATTAATAATATATTGATATGGTTGATATGAATTATTTGTTTATGAGGATAAAATTTCATGTATTGTTTAATACTTTATATATATATCGACATAATTTATCGATGACTACATAAAATTGACATCAAATTTCATTTAAACATCTCAATTAAAATTTATTTATTTTAAACAAATCAAATAAGACTTGACGATGTTATTTCAACATGTTTTACTAAGTGAAAGTTGATGTCAATTTTAGATGACCACCGGCGATTTTTGCTTAATATATTGCATACAAAAGCATTTGTATACATTACATCATCGAATCATGATTAATTTTTCCTCTCAATTGATGTATGATTAGAAAATAAATATTGTGTTGGTTTAATATACCACAAATGTTGTACATTTGAAAAAAAAATGAATAAACAAAATTTTTAGGTTGAGGCATGGATATCTCGCTCTCTTTAAGGAGACTCAAGCCCACTACAGTATAATCTACACCGATCCAACAATAATACTCTTGATTTGTCCTTCCCAGATACAACAGTCTAAAAACATCGTAACACTCGAGCAACTCCGAATTTAGTTGATGAATACAAAGCTTCATATAAGAACACCTTCCTTCAACCTATAAATATTTTCTTTTCTATAGTGAATATAGTAGAAAACTTAGAGTATTTTCGTTGTATCAATTTCCTCTTTCACTACACTTACCTCATTATATCCTACAATATTGTTCCACACATCTCATCTTTTTTTTATATCCCTTTCACAAAGGCAGAAATACCACTATTTTATAAGGGAGAAATTCTTCTTTGTATTGAATAACTATAATGTGGATAGATATAATGTAGGTAAATGAATGATTTAAATGTTACATAAGTTACAATGTATAATGAGGTAGAATAATGAGTGAAATTAATGGTAGACAGTGTGAATAATGCTTATAAGAATCACACCAAAATAATGACCACATTCTTGTCAACTTATACCACTAAACTTATGCACTTAATATTTTAATATTAAAATGCATATACACCAACATATTGTTCATCTATTTTTTTCTGATAAAATATAACACGACACAAAAAAATGAATTCTTCAAAGTAGACTAAGATATATGTAAGGTTTTTAGTGACACAAGGGGGAGAAAATAAGCAACTATAAAATACTCTATAAATTAATAATCTCTCTAAGTTAATGTAACACTCCAAAAATCTCTAAGTAAATCAAGACTCAAACCATTCTTCATTTACTTGAAGGATCATAATCTTGGATATAATTAAGGTAACTAGAATCTCCTAACACAAAGTTGAGTTCAAAAATTTCCTTACCAATTAAGTTTTGATGTAAGATTTTACTAGGTCAACTTTAAACGATCATATCTTTTAGAATATAAGAGTTATGTGTCTATAACCTATCAAATTAAAGATATTTGAATCTACTTTTCAGCGTTACCAATTTCGCGTAAATTCAATTTCTGAACAAAAAGTTATGGTCATTTTAGTAACTGATACAGTGTAACGGTGAATTAGCCAACGAAAAAACATTAAAAGAGACTTATTGTCTTTTTACCTCCAAGAAAACTCTAAACGGCTTTCTTGACTAGTATAAGGCTCAAAACAATCAAATTTTTATCTTTTAATATCATTCTCTTCTCTCTCAAACCCTAGGGCAAAACCCTAAGGAAAAATAAAAATAGAAGACCCATTCAAGATTCTTCTTCAAGATAAGTTTTTCTTCTAGAATTTCATTATTTGCAACTGAAATTCCTCCATAATTCTTGGCCATAAGGATTTCAAGTAAGTAATTCAAGAATCTTAAGAAAGGTTTTCTTGATTATTCTCCTTCAAGCTAGAGTTTTAAGTTTTCTAACCAAGTTCTTTTACAAGATTTTTCATGAATTTTGTTCTTTCAGGTATGCAAGTCTATGATAGTGTTAGATTAGTTCGTCCTCACATCTTACATCTACTTTCAAATCAGTAAAAGAAAAATCTAGGATTCTTTCCCTAGATTTGAGTATTCTTGAGATAAGTTGATTTTAAGTTCTTGAGTTCATGTTTCTTTTTTAAAAAAATTCTATTCCTAATTATTGAGTTTCTATATTTTTATTGAGATCCTTGATTTGATTTGTTCACGTCTATATTTCAGCATGAACCTTATGATTTGAGTTACAAATTTTGGAAAACTTCTAAAGTCAACACTTGAATTCTTAAACTGAGTTTTGAGAAAGTAAAGATGAATTTTGGGAAAAGAGTTTCTAAATCATGATTAGTATGACAATCGAGTGTGACAGGTGTCTTGATATATCATCAATGTTTATGTAGTATGACTTCCTGAGTCATCAATGATCATATTAAAATATGATTTTGATATATTTTCTAGAAAGAGTTTTCAATTATGAATTGAATAAGAGTATAAGGGGGATATGTACTCTCAGATGTATCAATTTTTACATTGATAAACGATAAACTAGGATTTCTAAATGGTTCAAAAGATATTTCAAGAGCAATTACTTCTTAAGAGGGTAGTTTGAGAAATTATCTAAAACTAGAGGAAGAGTTATGTTTTTAAACATATGAGTGAGATTATATATTATTGGAAGTATTATTGAGCACCGATATGAAAACGAGTAGTTTAGATAACTCAAAATCCTCATAAATCATGTATGCCAACATGGATAAAGGGTCTTATTTTTTAGGTGAGTGCTTATTGTTTTTTAAGCATAACTTATAAATCTAATTAGTTGAGATATCTAATATCCCGACAAGGTAGGATAGTTTTGACAGCGTGGACGAGATGTTGTATCATCATGTAGTTCATAATGATGGTTGTCGATTAGGGGATCTCACAAATAGAGTTAAAGTGTATTTTTATATGTAACGTATTAAGTTGAGTTCGGAGATGAGAACGTATTTTGTAAAACTTTAAATGATTTTAACTCCTTTATTTCTTTTCATTGAGCACGGGTACATTGTTATCTCTATTTTGATCCTTACTTACCGTTATTTGTTATTCAACTGTATTACATATTCGTACATTCAATATACTGATGTCATTCGACCTTCAACTTTTAATGATGCAGATACAAGTTATTAGGATCCTCAACAAGAGTCTGTTGAGATTTCGAATGATGTCTTTGCTTTTGGAGGACTCTAGTCTTATGAGACTCATCTTTGTATAATAGCGGCTTCATAGGTAAACAGTTTTGTAGAGTCTTTCAGTTTCAAATGTTTTATTTAAAACTTATGTTTCATATTCAGTTCAAATTTTAAGATTTAGGAAACTGTTTTAAAAGTTTCTGACAATTTGATGCTTATGTATGCTTGAATTAGTCTTCCACTTGTACTCAGTTAGGATGTAGGCTCGGCACCAACAATGATTCTCGAGTGTCAGCTACGTCTAGGATGTAGGTTTAGGTCGTGACAAATAATATTTTCTCCAATCACGACTTGAGCCAATGAAAAAATCAACTATTCTGATAAGATAATATATTTTTAGAAAATACATATAAATATATACTTCTCATTAATATTATAAATTAGTAATTCCTTAAAAGTACAAATATATTTAACACAATTTAATAAAATATGATTCTATTGTGTATTGTTTTTTCTTAAAATTTAAATCTAGTTGAAACTCATTTCTAACTTTTCTTGTCGCAGTCAAAAGTTCTAACGATGTCTTTTTGAAGTGCACCATAACATTCAACTGATTATTTGAGTGTGTTTGGAATTGTACCCTGACTAGCTTTTAAATGAAAAATTTTCAGAGTTAATATCTCAGATGGTCACTCAACTATGCACTCTTCTCTCAGAAAGTCACTCAACTTTCAATTTTCACTCAAAAGTCACTCAACTATGCATTTTTTTCTCAGAAAGTCATTCAACTTTCAATTTTCACTCAAAAGTCACTCAACTATGCACTTCTTTCTCAGAAAGTCACTCAAGTTTAAATTTTAACTCAAAAGTCACTCAACTATCTACTCTTTCCTAAAAAAGTCACTCAATCTATTAAATTATTTTTTTGATTAAAATTTATTGATATTAATTATTTATATAACAAACCAAAATTTTCAAAAAAAATAAAAATACCATTTAAACCATTTAGTGATCCACCCACCTAACCCGATCCATTAAAAATATGATATGACCCATTTTATTTTGTCTTTAATCCTAATTCAAGGTTTAAAGAGAGGGATTAATTTAGGATTAAAGACAAAATAAAATGGGTCATCATATTTTTTAATGGGTCGGGTTAGGTGGGTGGATCACTAAATGGTTTAATTTATTTTTAAAATTTTTTGGTTTGTTATATAAATAATTAATATCAATAATTTTTAATTAAAAAATAATTTAATAGATTGAGTGACTTTTTGAGGAAAGAGAGGATAGTTGAATGACTTTTGAGTTAAAATTTAAAGTTGAGTGACTTTCTGAGAAAGAAGTGCATAGTTGAGTGACTTTTGAGTGAAAATTGAAAGTTGAGTGACTTTCGGAGAAATAAGTGCATAGTTGAGTGACTTTTGAGTGAAAATTGAAAGTTGAGTGACTTTCTGAGAGAAGAGTGCATAGTTGAGTGACTTTTGTGTGAAAATTGAAAGTTGAATGACTTTCTGAGAGAAGAGTGCATAGTTGAGTGATCATCTGAGGTATTAATTCAAAATTTTCATTAATTCATGACTGCAAATTCTTTTGAGAGCATGTGGAATGATCTCTTTGTACGCATATAATGCTTTATGTTTTTGATCTGTTGATTTTGTGACATCTTTTAAATGAGAAGTCATTTTTTGATATGATTTCAAAAAAAAAATTATATTGCTTATATAATGTATTGCCTCACCATCATACATTAAAATTTTTGTAGTAAAAATACAATGAATAATATTTGATTAAGAATTAATGCACATTATGTACATTACTTTTACTATGAATCATTGAATTATTGAATTTATACTACAACAAATCAGTTAACAAAATAATATATATAATTATTCATACACATATATTGTACTTTTACTTATAATGATTCTTTTTATATGAATTCAATAAATATAATACATAAGTTAGCAAGATACAATGATTTTGACATATTCATTGTACATTAAACTCAATAAATATGATACATAGATTAGTAAGTTACAATGAATTTGATGTAATCAGAATTAACATTCACTAATCTCAAAATGATCTTTAAATGGATAAATATAAATTTGTCAATCAAATAATATTTATATAAAATAAGGGATAATGCCCAAGTACCCCCTCAACCTATGCCCGAAATCTCAGAGACACACTTATACTATACTAAGGTCCTATTACCCCCCTGAACTTATTTTATTAATAATTTTTTACTCCTTTTTAGCTTACGTGGCACTATTTTTTGGGCCCAACGATGATTGACTTTTTTTTTCAAACTAGTGCCACGTAGGCTAAAAAGGGGTAGAAAATTACATATAAAATAAATTCAGGGGTAATAGGACCTTAATATAGTATAAGTGTGTCTTTGAGATTTCGGACATAGATTGAGGGGGTACTTGGATATTTTCCCTATAAAATAATAAAATTTCATAATTCCACGGACGAAACTCTTGTCTATTTCACTAAAATTTTACATTACAAGCTTACAAACACAAACCCAACAAATTACATGTGGGGTGGTGACTTTTCCATTTATCATATTCGAATAATAATATAATAAAATTATCATAGATATGTCAAATCAATACAGAACGAAATAAAAATCATATCAAATATCATCCAAACACATGCTTGCCAAATTTAAATTCAAATAACAAACCATGATTGGTGGCATTAAAGTTAGTTGACAGCTCGGAAAGGGTAAAGCGTGGGTCAATCAATCTAACGCCTCTCTCTTCATCGCCTTCTTCCTCGAAAAACAAAACAAAGAAAAAGGTAAACGCTCTACTGTAACGATACGATTTTCTTCGAACTTAGCTCTAAATTTATATTATCGAAGCGGATCTAGAATTTGGAATTAGAAAGTATATATATATATATATTTTTAATAAATTTTGATATAAAAATGTTTATACAAATGTAGAGGCCGATCTAGAATTTGAAATTTATAATATGCATAATCATACATATTTTTGATTTTGTATGTATATGCAGAGGAAGAAAGGTGCAGAGGAAGAGAGATGACGATACTGTATGCGCTGGTAGCGAGGGGATCGGTGGTATTGGCGGAGCAGAGCGGGACGTCAACGAACGCGAGTACGATCGCGAGGCAGATTTTGGAGAAAATTCCGGGGAATAATGATTCCAATGCGTCGTACTCACAGGATCGGTATATTTTCCATGTTAAACGCACTGATGGACTTACTGTTCTCTGTATGGCGGATGATAGTGCTGGAAGTAAGCAATTTTACCCTTTTGTATAATGCAGTTATGTTGTTAGAATGTGTTTAAATTCATGTTTATGTCGATTCAGCTTTCTTGTTATGTGTCTTTAATCTAGATATATCGAAACAACATCAACAACATAGCCGGTGTAACCTAACAAATGGGGCTGGGAGGGCGGTGACTGGTGTGTATGCAACCTTATTAAGGTAGAAAGATTGTTTTCGATAGTCTCGACTCAAATATAGATATATCTAAACAACAGCAACAACATGGGTCCGGGGAGAATGGTGTGTATGCAACCTTATCCTGATAGTAGAGAGACTGTTTCTGATTGATACTCGACTTGAATCTAGTTATATCTAAACAAAACAACATAACCAGGGTAATCTCACGAGTGGGGTTAGGGTAGGTTGGTGTGAAGATGACTATACTTCAGTGAGTTGGTGAATGGATATATTAAATCCACAAGGACCCCTCTCAGTGATTAATCCTTGGGCTATAAGTCATTTTATAAATCAGAGGAACAGAATATTGTGAAGTGTTGTCTTTTAAGCAGACTTATGGTCTTTAGTTACAGGTTCATTTCACAATATCACTGAATAATATCCTGCAGCATTGTTTATTCTGTTCTTGATTTATATTTATATTTTTATTCTGTCTTAGGGACATCTATTCTCTATCCTTCTTTAATATGTTTTACCTTGGCATCTTTTCCTTGGTTTTGTATCTCCTAAGTACACTGTAAATATACTTTGGTTAGTTGTTCCCCAAAAGTGAAGAAGATTTGTAGTTGTATGCGGACTTCTCCTTTTAATTTAGTTCGAATTTAGATAGTGGTTTAACTCTTTAGTAACACCAACATATTTCATTTTCATTTTTGATGTGTTGCCTTGGAAGATTGACATATATTGTGGATATTTTACTATACTGAATTCCTTTGCAGGGAGAATCCCTTTCGCATTTCTTGAAGAAATTCACCAAAAATTCGTGAGAACGTATGGCCGAGCAGTTCTGTCTGCGCAAGCTTATGGTATGAATGATGAATTTTCGAGGGTTCTTAGCCAGCAAATGGAATACTACTCTAGTGATCCAAATGCAGACAGAATAAACAGGCTAAAGGGTGAAATGAGTCAGGTCAGTCACCAATGTTGTTATGCCTTAGGGAGCTTAAGTTCTAGATGTTGGCTCATGCAAATTCCACATTTTCTCAATCTGATGGGGCTTGCACATTTCAATGTGTCATGATTATCTCATCAACAAGCATATTGTAATGAGTGATCAGGCTTAATAATTCGTGGTGTTTGATTCAGTAGTCATTTATATGTTCCTGTAATAAAGCTTTTATTGTATTGATGAGTAGCGGTGATAAAACAATATTAACAGTTTCAGTTGTCAAATCTTATAAACTAGAAATTGCAGCAAATCATATTTACCAGCAATTATATTTTGACATTAGCTAAGGAACTTTTGGATGTATGTGCCATATAACAGGTGCGCACTGTCATGGTTGAGAATATCGATAAAGTTCTAGAGAGAGGTGATCGCTTGGAATTGCTGGTCGATAAAACAGCTAATATGCAAGAGAATACTTTCCGCTTCAGAAAGCAGGCTCGCCGGTTCAGAAGCACTGTATGGTGGAGAAATGTCAAACTCACGTATGTTGCTTCCATTACTTGGACAAAAGCTATTTCTTTGTTTCATTTTTCCTTGGTGGGGAAGGGGGTTGTTCTTTCAATAGTTGGATGAATTATAATTATTAGATTTCTTTTATTGGGTAAGACTAAATTCTGATTCGAAAAGTTAGACTGTTACATGTGAAGATTCCTTTTATATGGCATTACTGAAACTAGCTGGGCTCTATCCTGCCTAAAATGGTTTGACAAAACGGACAGTGTATCTTCCAGGATCAATTTGAGAAATTTTAAAATGTGAATAATCAAATTTTACATCTTTGGGAAGTCCATCAAATGATTGATCAGTATAAAGCTTCCTCATGGATTTCTTGATTTGGTTATTCCTTTCCTTATAATATGTGTTTCACGATCTTTTATCTGCCTGCTCCTAAACAGTATGAATTTTTTGAAGCAATTCTAACAACAGATCCCTACGTTTACAGAAGATTTCATAGTTTTATACTGTACTTATTTCTATTCATTATTTGATTTTGTCATCGTTCTTTATAATGATGTTTGATTTTTGCAGGGTGGCTCTGATATTCCTCCTCCTAGTGATAATATATGTTATTTTGGCTTTCGCTTGTCATGGACTTACACTTCCAACTTGTTTGAAGTGAGGATTACTGGATCAGCATCACATCTTTTGTCCTTAAAACATTATTTTGCAATTTTTTTCATCTTAATCAATCTTGGGGTAAAGCTTGGATGTGTGTTTTGGCATGGATTTCATCCTTGATATGTATTAATCGTGTGATATATTTAAGCTTATAAGCAAGCCAAAACTCTTGGTTTGATAATGTAGATTGTATTTATATATAATTTTGACCCATGTGAGGAAAATGAAGGGGGTCAAATAACTCATGATTGATTTCTTGGTTTGATATCTGTGTTAGAAATATATCTTGACTATCTTTTTATTTGTACTCTATGTTGAAATTTGGTTTTGTTGCTTATTTATGTTGAAATTTGGTTTTGTTGCTTATTTCTGTTTTTCAACTATCTGTTATAGAGGAAATGCTAATGCAATTTCAAACTACCACAATTCCATCCTTATAACAAGATATGTGATATATATTCTGTACAAAGATGCACTATAATTCTGCATTGAATTGTTCCATGTCAAACATTACAGTGAAACCAAATTGCCATCTATAAGGGAAACTTGTTCAATAAAGCTTGTAATTCTTGAAGGACCGCCATGTAATGCTCCTCGGATTGAGCCCCTTCTTCAACAACTTGCATGACATGTTTATGTAGATGATTGTATAATTCCACAGGATATTCACATCAACATGACTAAACACAATCTACTGGAGTCTTACCTTTGTAATCTTTATCCCAACGCGGTAGGATGTATTGTGATGGAATATCTTCTATACCATTATAATTCAGTACATTCAATGCATGTCTGCATAAGTATCCTTTAAAGTTAAACAAACTGCAAATACAACGTACTTCTACTTGTGTAGTCTCATAGAGAACCTCAAACTGCCTGATCTCCTTCGGATTCTACTCTTTCTTTGACAATAAATGTCATTATTGGCCCAGCAATGTTTACTTGTCTTGTGATAAAGCAAGAATGCATTTCCTCAACTTCTTTTTGGAACTTCTTGAGTATTTCCTTTGTGAGTATCTGCGAGAGTTGCTGCTCAAATCTGCATTTTGTTTTCAGTTCAAAGCTTGAACTTCTTGACTCCATATCAGCCATTGCTTCTTTCAGGTATTTCCTTTGCAGGGCTAGGTCATACTTATCAACAAATTCTGTGAATGAAGTGTGTTTATGTACATAACCATCAAAAAATGAATCCAAACTCTCGTTTTCCTTTATTGGCATAATTCCCATGAAGGAAATATCTTTTTAAGTAGACTGGTACCCATTTTTCACGATCTTCATACAATGATTTAAGTAGACTTGAGTCCATGCTGACTTATCATCTGACCCCAAGAACTTTCAAATTCGGTGATCTTCAAAGAATTATAAACTGTTTTATACAGTTGCATCTTGATAGACTTGTACCCTTCAATCCTCCCAACTTCTCAGGAACTCGCTGTATGATGTATGACAAACAATAACAATGACAAGCTCGAGGGAAAACCTTAGAAACTGCAATTTGCAATGATTTTGACTGATCCGTTAGAATAACTTGTGGATGTCTCCCCAGCATACATGTTTGCCATGATTTCAACATCCAAATAAAGTACTCTGCTGAATCATGTCCAAGAAAACCACATCCCAGCAAAACAGGTTGCCCATGATTGTTTAATCCGACAAAAGAAATTAGAGGAATTTCATATTTGTTTCTCAAGCTTGTTGTATCAATTGCAACTGCATCAGAAAAGGAGTTGAAAGCAGCCCTTGACCTAGCATCAGCCCAGAACTCATTTCTCAGGCATCCTTCATCATCAAGATCCATCAGGTAAAAGAAGTTTGGATTTGTCAACTTCATACGACAAAAATAATTATACAGGGCATGTGCATCCCCCTCTTTAAGCTCTAAATGCTTTGAGGTATCAACAGGAAGCCCACTATCTGTTTCCTCGACTTCTTGCGATCCATTATAAACAGCATCAATAGATGTGTGGTATAACTTGATTGTATGTACTTCTGTAACAGGTGTCAATTCCTGCTGTTTTTTTAGAAGCAATAATCATCTTTTTGTGAGACTTATAGAACCGTCTGATCTCTGCGCTTACTGTATGATTATGCTGAAGCACAGCTTCAACAATTCTCCATCTTTTTGAGTCCACAAGCTTAATTACTAGCATTGCAGGACAACCAGTTCTTGTTTCTGGCCTAGGGTGATTTGCTCCACTTTTCTTCTTGAAACCTGCGTTACTGCAGCTAAGTTTTGCTCTATACCTTTCTTTCCATAACTCAACAATGATCGAGTTTGGTCATTGATGAAGTATTAAAAACCATATCTTATATAATTATGCCCTTTAATAATAACAAAAGTAGTATGAGATCAGGTGATATTCTACACAGATCAATCGAATAAAAACAAAAATGAATCATCATCAACTGGAAAGGTAAAGTCACCCTAACTTCAGACAACCTCCATTCTTATGAACAGTTAGAAATTTCAACAATTGATAACTAAGTGTTTAAACGCAACAAAAAAAAATATAATAAAATTTAGCTAACAATTTCAAGGAAATAAAGTACTACATACAATTAGCAGGAAAAAAGAAAGAAGAAAAGATTATACCTCTACCGGACAAAATTAAAATTTTCTTATCCAGGACTAAAGATTTCAATCAAAATCAAAATTTTAGCTCAGCTGTTGCACAGAAGTTATCAATTTCCGAAGCAGGCTAATAATAACAGTCACACGCCGGCGAACGAGCGGTGAGGGTGGTGGCGGAGAACGGCGGACGACGGAGGTGGAAAGGCTGGTTTTGTACGACGGCGAGCGAACCAAAATCGGTAAGGGCTTAGAATTTGGGAAAATTAAAATTTTGCAAACTACATCCTTGGAATATTGTCTATACTGCGTTACTCACCTCGAAACATTTCAATTTCTCCAATCAAAACATTTCATTATTAAAGCCAAAGATTACTAATCAAACAAAAATTTATTTTTTAATACAAAAAATATTTTTCTTTTAATTTGAACTTTTTTTTACACTAATTCAAATTAATAAAATTTCAAAGCTAATAAGATACTAGTTCTAGTAGTACTACAAGGGCATTAATCATAATCAAGATAATGAGATCCAAAATAGTCCTTCATCTTTGAGTTAAGATTTAATATATCTATACGTTTTCATATGAAGTATTAATAGTTTATCCTTTATGTTTGTAATATTGATGCATTTTTTATCCTCTTCTAATTTTTTGCTTATTTTTTAACATTAATTTAGTTTATAATTTTATGTAAGGAATGTCCCATCATTTTTTGATATATTTAGTAGAAATAATAACTCTACGTAAGAGAATGTGAAAAAAAGAACACTTTGTTTTGTTCAATATAAATATTATTGCAGCTAAACTAAGAACATTTTAACATATGACATAGCAAGAAAAAAAATTGTACCATTATACGTAAAATCGTCGTGATTAACCTCTCGACTTTACCTGCAGTACGATTTGTACTAAACAAAATAAGGTGTTTTTCTTTTTACGATCTCTCACATGGAGTTATTATTTCTACTAAATATATAAATGATCATTAAACATTTCATAAATTCTGAATAAAATCAATGTTAAAAAAATAAACAAAATTTTGATGGAAGACCAAAAAGTGCATCAATATTACAAACATGAGAGACTATTAATACTCAATGTGAAAACTCAAAAATGACTTTTGAGTCTTAACCTAAAGAGTAAAAATAAAGAATTATTTTGGACCTTTTCTCCGAATGTATACTTTAACTTGGTTTTAATTAGTATTTATGCCCTCAAATTTGGGGTGCATAATTAGGCACTTAAGCTATATAAAATTGAACAATAATCACGTTCGTCTCACTTTGAGTTCTAAAAGTCAATTTTGTGTTCTATGTGACATTTACTTGTTTAATTTTATATAAATTTAAATATATATTTACACACCTTAAAAGACATAAATATCAATTAAAGAGAAATTAAAGCGCATATCTACTGCATTTCGAAGGTGTAAAGTGAACTAATTATAACTAACTTACTAACTTCAAGGGTATGATTTTTAATAACAAATAAAATAATTCAATAAGAAATGTAAATAATTGTATAATTCAATTGAAAAAATTGTACCCATTTTTGTTTAGTTTTTTCTTTGGAATTTTAGTCCTAATGGCAGTGCGATCAATATTTCTTCTTCAGTGCTTCTTCTTATGTTCTATTCTTTCTGGGTATATAAATTTTCATGCACGTAAAAAAAATGTACTCAATTCAGAAAAATTGTAAAATTTTAGTTTATTTTTTTTAAATTTATTAAGCTTGTTCATTAATAACAATTTGATTATTTTCCCGTATCTTCTATTTAATTTTAATTTCCATTTGAATTTTTTGGCATTGGATGGGAAACAAAATATCAAAAAAAATTCTAGACCTTCAATCTTCAAATTCCCCTGTTTTGAAGTTTTTTCGTAGCTTGTTGATAATAAATTAGTAAAACCTAATTGATTGATTTGTTTTTTAAAAAAAAATTGAATATGAGAAAAATTACAGAGAATTGAATTTATCTGTTTTTATTTTCTCTACATTTTTATTAAATTTTTTTTTTGCAGGAATGTTGATGGTTATACTGTTACCGGTCGAGTAAAAATTCCCAGTACATCTTTCATCTTTCTCTTCCTAGTTATATTTTAGCGTTTGATCATATTTTATTGTGAAATTTGAAAAAGACTAGTTCGGATTGTGTATACATCATCTCCCAGACCTCACTTGTGGGAATACACGGGGAGACTTGGGTATGTTGTTGATGTATAGAAATGTAGTTTAGTTTACATAAGCTTCATATATTGGATAATATGTCATTTATTTGCCTAGTTTCACTAATATGGTAACTAAAATATCATAAAATTAAGAAAAAAATAGGTCAAAAGTAAACAATTATGTGGAATGAAAAAATTGTAAGTCTTTACTATACTTTGATGTTTTTAAATATTCTTTTGTGATGATTTATCAGGTTATAAGAAAATTGACTTTGTTTTCTTTAGTTGAGAAAAGGTTTTGGAATTGTTATTCATATATATGAAAATGATCGATGTGGACTAGATTCATATAGACGACTCAACTTATTTGTGACTAATGCCGCGTTGTTGTTTGTTTGTTTTCTGTAGTCTTTAGCTTGAAAGGATCTGGTTTCTTACCTAAAGCTTCAAATGTTAAAGTCATACTCAATGCTGGCCAAAGAGTTACTTTCTTGAGACCCAATGGGTATTTCTCATTGTATCCTTCCTGTTTCGACGACTCAAGTTGGTACTTCAGCTTTCATTAACTTAGGTTATGTATACTGATATGAGTTTTGTGCTTCCTCAAATGCATATTTACTGCTGCTCTACACTCCGGTAATTTTTTTTTCATATAATGTGTTTTCACTGTTTTTGTGTGCTGTTTTCTTGTATGATACAATAACAACAACAAGAACAAACAACTATGCATCAGTTGCGTTGTGAGTGGTTCATCTGAATTATACTACGTTTGCGGGATAACATGAAAACTAGAATGCTACTCCTCTTTGCCAAGACTATGCTATTCCTTAACCTTAGCAATAGTCATAATGTTTCAGCAGGGACACATCTTATTGAGGTGTCTGCAATTGGCTACTTCTTTTCTCCGGTGAGCTTCACTACCGCGATATGTTTGATTCTTCACCAATTTTCTAGGACAAAGATTTATATGCTTAATGTATCTCTCGTGATGTCAGGTTCGAGTTGATGTCAGTGCCAGAAATCCAGGTAAGGTTCAAGCAGCATTAACCGAGAACAGGAGGAGTCTGATTGAGTTGGTTTTGGAGCCATTAAGTGAGGAGCAGTATTACGAGGTCGGACTTTGATCTCCTAGATTTCCGTTTCATTTTCCACTTCTTTCTCTAAAAAACTGTTTGAATTTCTCTTGCAGTTAAAGGAACCTTTCTCCATTATGTCTCTGGTGAAAAGTCCAATTGGCCTGATGTTCGGATTTATGCTGTTTGTAATGTTTGTGATGCCAAAATTAGCAGAAAATGTTGGTGAGTACTCATGTGCTCTGTGTTTAAACCAAAATGAAGTTGCTTTCACATGCAGTAGGACGGTAGTTCCATAACGTTGCTCCAATTTAACGTCTCTGTAATGCAAGAGTTTTTTGCTTTGGGATGACTGCACTAAATATGTGATTCACTAGGGATTAGTATCCAATGGTATCAATGTGATGTATGTACATATATGCATCAATCACTGATTTTCTTCATCGAATTGGATCATGAATATCGCGCACTAAATATATATGTGGTTCACTAGGGGTAAGTAAGAAGCATCATCTGTTAATCCTTATATCTGAGTGAACGCGAACTTCACTGTCTCCTAACACTTAATTACTATGCAGACTAAACTGTCTGAAGATTATGACTTTTTCTGAATCTGTTTTCTTATATATATTGATGGATATCTATGTTACGATGACTAAATGTTATATGCATTCACACATTCCCTCACATACACAAATAAATACAGATGCCCCTACACATACAAAAACAATATTCTCAACTGTATCTATGGATACTTGTGGTTGCCTTATTGTCTATCATAACGTCTCAATTGTATCTGCGGACATGTGTTTCAAGTCCTATATGTGTCAGTGTTTATGTATATGATCTAATAGAATAATACGTCTGATATTTTATCTACAAAATTACGAGAAAAATTGTTAAGCCAGAGCCCTTGAATTGCATCATTAATGGCTCCACGCCATCTCAAAGATCATTCAGATTTTGGAACTTGACGTTGATTGAGTGCACTCTTGCTTACATTTCTGCAAGTTAATTTACCTTTAGATTAATTGTGATGAAACAGGACATTATACATAAAATAACTCGCGCTACTGTGCTGATTTTCATGTGTGGCAGATCCTGAAGAAATAAGACGAACACAAGAGGAGATCTTGAGAAACCAAGGCAGTCTTTCAAGCTTGTTACCTGGGGCTCAAAGTACCAACTAGAGACAGGATTTTTTGGCCATTCTACGAAAAAAGCTGAATTCTTCGTAAGCTCAGTTCCAACGATCCTTATCAAGGTTTTCTCTTTTAAAGTCAATGAGTACCATCATTAGTTCATTTATCACTTGCAAAAATCTCTCGTCTCGTTTTGGTTAAAATTCTAGGCCTCTGGTATCAGTTTTAATGTTTTATGCATCGATCGTTGTCCTAAGAATTATTTAATACTGAATTTGCCTGTATTCGAATTAGTGTTGCCATTCTTGATCACTGTATACGCTTGTGTTAATACAAGTTTATTGGAACCATCAGTTAATAGCTCTAAGGAAAAAGGAAATTCACAACAGAGTTTGGAAGTAAGTTGCAAGATAATTAATACTCTTTCTAGTATTCTATTTCTGTTCTAAACAAACTGTCGGGGGTTGTATGGTAGCTCATTAAATATAAATCGTGCATTAGTAATATCATGTTGTTTGTAATAAAATTTAAACATATGGAAAATAAACAAACCATACAAATAAAATATGAAGAAACATAATTTTATTGATTAAGATAGCGGGTATAATTCTGTTGATCTCTTGATTCTACTCTCCTAGGATTTATCCATGATACGAGGGCTCGAACTAGGATGATTTAGATTTGGCCTTTCTATGTGAATAATCCATCAATTTGTGGAGTATTCAAGATCTTGATCTCTTTATGGAATTTCTGAGATGCCTTTTAAGGGAATTTAGTACCATTTATATAGGTATAAACTAGGGTTTAGGGTTGAGTGACCTCCAAGAATCCTTGAGTTGAACACAATTGTAGAGTCCCAACTCGAATTGAACGCATCTTGTAGAGTCCTATAAAAGTTTTATGTCTACACATGTTTGATAGCATTTTGTAATGATGTAGTGTAAAATTTAAAACACATTATTTTATGCAGGATAGAAGATAAACTAACTAAAGGTACGTAAATTCTCTCATAACTAATTTATGTATCAACTAACTAATATCTACCTAACTCTATCCAATTACCAAACAACCCCTCGATGTCAAATAACTAAGCATTGCATGGAGAAACATTTGATAACACATCAAATTTGTAAATGAAGTACATCATATTACATATATCATCAATGATGGTGGAATAGATGGGATCCCTCGTGCTTAATCAAGAGGTTCTGAGTTTATTTTTGCTTCGAGTATAATTTTGAATTCGTAATATCATAAGAGTGAGGAAATCAACAATGAGAATATATACATTAGAATTCATAATTTAAATCTTAAATTTGTCTCTTATTAAATCCATAAAAATTAAATCTTGAAACTAATATGAAATACAAAGGTTGAGCTTCAAGAATTTTTTTCCCTCTGTGTTTCCACAGCATATTCTGGAAGAGAAAATGTTGAAGCTCAGTATAAGAATAAAAGTGATCGATAAGCATTTATATATATTCAGTGATAAGAATAAATCTGACGAAGAATATTATTATCAATATAAACAGAAAAAGGTTCCTTAGAAGATAGAAGTGAATCTTATTCCAATTGATGAATCTTACTTCATGTTACTGACGTTTGCATTATTACCTCATAACTTGCATCAACTAGACTTATGTTAACGCACTACTATATATCTACTCATTTTAATAATAATAATTACTTTATTATAATAATGTGGTTATCAATAGTAATAAGTAAGGATGCTTATCTATTCAAATCAAAAAATCAAATTAAATCGATAAAATAAACTGATTTTAGTTGGATTTGGTTCGATTTGATTTTAAATTAAAAATCGATAGTATTTGATTTGATTGTGGTTTTGTTCGAAAAAACCCAAAGAAATAACTAAACCAAATTGACAAATTATATACATATATTTTATTATTATATATACATATAAATTGTTTTTTCAAACAATTTTTTAAAATTTTATGTATGTATTCATCAAAATCTATTCATAATTTACTTATTAAAGCAAAAATGTCCAAGTTTAGAATATTTGTCTTATTGATTTTATTATATGAATATTTGTCTTATTGATTTTAGGGCTTAACTTCTATGCACTGTCAGTGTATAATTTTTTTACACTGGCGCATACTTTTAAAGCAAGACTCGTTTTTTAGTAATATTTTTTATTTTATAAAATCTAAGTATCAAATACAGTAATGTATGGTAATTAGGACTCTATTTTTATTTTAGCTTAGTTTAGGATTATTTTTCCTTGCGAAATAAAATTATCATGTTTGTTTTACTAGTGTACTTTTACAGAATTTCCTTTAACATTACTGTTGCTTCTCTTGTTCATTAGCATTGAAGCAAATTACGAGCATCCATCATTGAAACATTTTAAAGAGAAACTATTATCAACAGAATTTATGGTAACTATTTATTCGTTATTTATATATATTTCAAATTTACAAAATACGTGTAATCATGTCCATTGCCATTAATTTTCAAACATTCACACTATAACATTTTGTTTGTCTCTTCACCAATTATAAAAATTCCTCTGTTTTCTTTTTTAATGGAGTTTGTTCTTGTCCCTTTTTTGAGTAATCTAATATCCATTAACTAAAAAAAAAATAAAAAAATATTCATTAACTTTATGTTGTAGGATAAAGAAGGACTTTCTACGGAAGACATCACATGAAGTGTATTCCACAGTATTCACAGAGAAATATGGAAGATGTTGCTATGGAGAAGCAAAAGGGTTAATTTCTTTATTAATCTCTGGTCGTTCTTTTGAACTTGTGTTGTATATACGAAATAATGTAATACAATTTCATATGTGAATTATTTTTGGACTTTAAGTCTAAACTAGAAACTGGAACTATGACGCGCTATATGAACCCTCATTCACCATATTGCTCCATTTAAGACATCTCTAGCTCTGCTTTTAAACTCTTGAAAGTTATGTACTAATATTGTACACTCTTTCGTAGATATAGAATCGTTATTGAAAATTCAGTTAAGTTTATGAATCATTTGTAGTTTGTCGCATGAAGAGAAAATTTGTGAATGTCATTTATTTATTTGAAAAAAGAACTATAGTACTGTTTAGGTTCTTTTTAGCAAAATATTATAGAAATTTGTATTAGATGTATATCATGTAGTTCTTCTGTTTGTTTTGCTACTAATACAATTTTCTATTCTCTACAAATATTGTGTATATTGTCAGTTACAACTATGACAATCATTAAAATATACAAAATTAATTATTGTGAACCTTATCACAAAATATTCTAAAGTGTGAAACTTGAATGGATGGTCTAAAATGTTTTGCACTTTTTGTAGTAAACGAAATAAATATGAAGTACTGTTTTCACCTATTTGTACAACGCTTCAATAAATATCAAAGTGGAAAAAATATTTACTTATTAAAATTTTATGATTGAAAATGTTGATGGAAAAAATCATAATGTAATCTATTTGATAAATAAAAACAAAGGATCGAGTAAATAAACTCATAAATCAATAATTTAAAGCTCAAAACATGAGTTAAAATAATAATTGTGCCAGAAATATACAAAAATTGTACTTTAGAAGTTAAAATTATTTTCTACTGTAAGAAAAATTAACAACAAAATTCTAGATACTTGTCTCTCCATTCGTTTTGAAGCTCTATATGTTAAACTAAATGTTCATTAAATTCTGTTAAAAGTGCACCCGGTATAATTACAAAGTTGATAATTTTTTTAGTAAGAAAAGAAAATCTTAAACAAATGGGTAAAATAAAAATAGAATTCTAATTACCTTATATTACTATATTTGATATTTATATTTTATAAAATAAAAATATTAATAACAAAAAAGAAAATTGCCTAAAAAGTAGGTGTTAGTGTAAAAAAAGTATACACCGACAATGCATAGAAGTTAAACTCTTGATTTTATTATATGAGTGTCTATGTTTGTGAGATTGAAAATGTATTATCTCTTCCTTCTAGGTTAAAACAGTGAATTTTGAAGCTTTATTCATAGTAAATTTATTTTAACTATTATTTGTTTTGAATGGATTGTTGTCATTTTTTTCATGTTTTGAATTAATTGTTTTTTTTTTCTATCAACTGAACCAAAACCGATAACAACCAAACCATAAATGTATATACTTATATTTGGTTTGGTTTGATTTTGATAATTTTAAAATCGAATAAGCTGATTTAGTTTTGATTTTGACTAATAACCAATCCAAAATCAAACTTGTGAACGCCCCTAGTAATAACGAAATTAATCTAAATCTTGTTACTAATTCATAGAAGTTATTTGCATCGTCAATATATAAAAGTCGCTCATTTTGATAAGAAGTTGATTCTTTGCTTCCATTTTAAGCAGGAATCTTATGATTAGTATTTTCCAGTAACTCAAACTACCTCTATAAATACTGTAATTAATAACATATATAGACCAAGCAATACATAAACAAATTAAAGAAACACAAACACAAGAAAAGAAAAAGAATGAACAGATCAGGATCATCAAACTACATGTTGTTGTCTACTAATCATGTGAATGATAGTCTGGACAGCCAGCGATATTGTAAGATGTCTATTAACAACGATGACGAAGATAATTACAACGTTAATCATGCTGCATCATTTCAAAGAAAGAGTCGCAGTAATCCATGCTCGATTATAGAATCTTCAGAAAGCGATCAAGATGATGCTATGATAAGTCGTCAACGTTGTTCCAAAAATGATATTACATCTCTTCTGAAAATGCTGATGATCAATACCACTCAACGTAGTCGTGGTGGTGCTGGTGCTGGTGCTGGTCGTTCCCAATTGACGATTCCAGACTATTCAGACTCATGTACTGATACTGACGAAGGGGTGATAAAACACTTTGGCCATTCCCACAGCTTGAACATGTACAACTTCCAGCACTACTCACAAACCTACTGCAACGTATGTAGTCTGCAAATTGTTGGCTCGGGTTACGGTTGTGAAAGTTGTCAATTTCATCTCCACGCATCGTGCTTCGATCTTCCGCGGAAGATCCAGCACAATGCACACCCAGCACACCCTCTCACGCTTCGTTACCCGTCCTACTACAAGCATTGTGGTAAGACATGTGACGCTTGTTGTGAACACATCAAGCAAAGCTTTCTCTACTGTTGTGACCTCTGCCATTTTGATCTTCATGTCACTTGTGCCACGTTGTACGGCGTCGTCAAGGGACCCAATAAATCAAATGGTAAACTCCGACTTTATCACACCTTCCCTTTTGGTGACAATATCATTGCGCGATGCAACGTTTGTAACAAGAAGGTGTCTAAGGAAGGTTGGATGTATTACAGCAAAGATACTGGCCATATTGCACATATCAACTGTGCTAAGGGTAACATTCGACCTTCTTGGGTTAAAGAGAGTCTCAATATGCTTAAAATTAAGTAAATATTCTAGTAAATATGGTATAGGGGATTAATTAATATGCAAAATTATTAATCCTCATGTACTGTATTATTTTAGTTAAAATAAGGTGTGTGGTGTGACCTCTGTTATTAACTAGTATCAATAATAAGTTGTGTGTGTTTATTAAATAAGTTGTTTGTTTTATGTTAATACTTTTTATTTTCATTTAATTCTCTCGAAGGGAAAAAAAAGAAAATAATATATTTATCTTTGTTGTATAGTAATTAACGAATACTATTAGTCCACCTGTACTGGAATAACCTCAACTCATGACAAAATTAAAACAATTAATTTACTCGTGACGAATTCAATTTTTGAGTAAAAAAATAATTACATGAATTAATATATTTTAAAAAATAATTATTGATTTAAGCGATACCTTTTATTTATTACCATTATAGCAATCCTGTAATAAATCTGTAATATGCATTAAAAATGAATTATTTATGCAATATATTTGAATTATAATTGTTTTTTAAATATATTGTGTTTGTTTGGTAAAAAATAATCACATTTATTATAAGTGTATTAAAATGTGATAAATATATTATCTATTCATCATTAAAACTTGTACTATGTGAAGAATAAATTGTTCTTCGTCCCTTCAGAGTATAGGTAAAAGTAAAACTTTTTATTTATTTTTTAATCAAGTTAAAAGGGTATAAGTATAAGTTGGAAGACCACATCTATTGACTTTGCTTTTTTACCACATACTTCATTAAAATGAAATTTAATGCTAATATTTTTCAAGAGGGGACCAATGGAAAACTTACATATATTTATATATATATATATATATATATATATATATATATATATATATATAACTTTATATAATTTTATTTTTTAGAAAATGCTCAAGTATTCCCCTCAACTTATGTCCGAAATTCAGAGATACACTTATACTATACTAAAGTCTTATTATTTCTAAATTTATTTTATAAGTAATTTTCTACCCTTTTTCGGTTTACGTGGCACTAACTTGAAAAAAAAAAGTCAACCAACATTGGGTCACAAGATAGTGTCATGTAGGCCGAAAGGGGGCAGAAAATTATTAATAAAATAAGTTCAGCGAGTAATAGGACCTTAGTATAATATAAGTATGTCTCTGAAATTTCAGGTGAGGGGTACATTATCCCTTATTTTTTCATAAATCCTATTATTTTCTATCATCTTTAAAAAATTTCAAAATCCGTTGTTTCGAGTGCAACACAAAATTTCTCTATACATAATTCCCCCTCCCCAAATCCATGTTTATCATTGCCTGATTTCATTAATTGCTCCACTACATTTATCACTTCATCCTAATTTTAAATTTTGAAAAGTTTTTCTATCTAGTAAACCAATTTCAAATATGTCAATAGCTAGTTTCATCGTCTTCACAGTTCATTTTCTCATCGATTTTTTTCTTTCAGTATCAGATCAACAACCACTAAGTCATTAAATATTTATGTCAACGAAAATTTCCACTTTTCAAAGTCAATTTGAGTAATTTTGAGAGTTTTAAAATTATATTATTTTTTCTATATTTTAAGTAAAAAAATAAATATTTCAAAAACTATATGGAAAAATACAGTAATTTGTAATTTTTTATTCTAAAAAAGAGATCATAACAATTAAAAATAGACAAGAAACTAGTGTTTTGGTTATAGAATATGAAAAAGTTTTTGCCGGAAAACAAATATTCTATATATAGATTTAAATAATTTTGGACCGTAAAATATTTCCTCCATTCCCATCTAATCAATGAAGACTCGAGAAAGGAACCAACATGGGTTGTGGTGCACTGGTTAAAGTGTTTCACCTTTAATCAGAGGTCTCGAGCTTGAGTCATAGATATGGAGAAAATTCTGTTGGAAGTGTAACTCCCGAATAAGCCCTATAGTGCGCTATCCAAATTTAGTTGGACTTCTAATGTAGACTCCAAACACCGAGTGGAAAAAAAAAAAAGCTTAAAAGAAAGGAAGAGTAACATGAAGATGTCTCAAATGGTTGAGAACGTGATTTGAAAGGGTGATGTGAGTGTAGTGACTGAAGCAATATCGATTTATAATCACAACTTCTAAATAGTCTAAATAAATTTAACATTTATAATAATTTTACGATTTTATTCCCTCTCTCGTTCTAAATAATTTATTTAGTTCATACTATTTTCAAGCAGCATTGTAGTACTGCATATATTACATTTATCTCATACTAGTTACTACTCTATCTATATAGAATCTAACATTAAAAAAAAATCTCAAATTTAAATTCGAACTGATATGCAATTACTAGTTTCCGATAAAGTAATTATTTTTCACGAAGCAGTGTCAGGTGACGTTAGGTGTCTCTACGAGAACCCCATTTGGTACAACATTGTCTGCAATGACCAAGTATGCCTAGATTAATGTCTCATAGATTACAAGGCCAAAATTAGTTGTAACATCCAATCTACACAAAAAATCAAGAAAAGTGCCTATGGAAAAATTAAGTGTCTGCTATTGACACTAGTGATCAAACAAAAAACATCATGGTCGACATAATTTCTGTTTTTGTTTTGAATTGTAGAGACCAAGTGATGGTGGAGTTCATCAATTATGTTTTGTTCTACATTGTTTAACTGATTCTTCTGATTGACAATCTGACCCAAATGTTTTTTCTAACGTTTTTCTTTTTTGGCCTCTAAACAGTTAAGACAAAAACCTTCAGCTAAAATCTAAGAATATTGCATAGTATTTGGACAGTTTAACCTATTCATTTGCCTTCTAGATAAGCGAGATATGTCGTGAACAGAGGTCACAGTGAATTGACCTATTCAAGAAAAAAATAGTGGTTGAGTATGTAATAAGAAAAGTAAGATTATATTTGATGAATGTAAATTATGAAAATCGTGATAACACAAATTTGGATAATTAGTGGGCCGGGGTAAGGTTTAAGTGGAGTTCGGAGCCTAAAGGGCAAAAATAATTGACAAAAATTTCAAAAAGGTATATCTAAAAACTTTCTCACCAAAACAGTAAAATTGCTACTGATGTAGCGATTTTATCTGGCTGGCGTTAAGAAAAATCGTTGCTCTAGGAGCGATTTGTACAATTTTTATTTTTAATTGGAAATCGCTGCCTTGGCAGCGATTTTGGTTTTTTTAAAACAAATCACTGCCAAGGTAGCGATTTTTTAGTGAAATTTATTTTTTGTATATTATGAACTGTGAATTGTTATTGTAGCTGTTTCAAATTAAAAATAAAAATTGTACAAATCGCTCCTAGAGAAGCGTTTTTTCTTAATGCCGGCCAAATAAATCGCTATATCAGTAGCAATTTTACCGTTTTAGTTATAAAATTTTTTGATATACCCTTTTAAAATTTCTATTAATATTTTTTGCCCTTTAAGCTCCAGACTCAGTTTAATTGTTGTTGAACATATTTGAAACCCTAAAAGAATCACTAGGAATGTTAATAGCACAACCAATATCTTGTACTCCATTTATCAGTGTGATTGTTTTTCAAATGTCTACCTCATGTCCTACTTATAAATGAGGAGTTCAAGCTCCAAATAGAGTTTGAGTTGGAATTTCGATTATTGATTTAGTGGATGTTCATTTAATTCATATTTTTCTATCTCATTCATATTGTCATAATCGCCAAATTGTTTTTTTTAAAATTATTTATTATATAGTGGCTCCCTTGTATTAATATCAAAATCAGATTTAGTAAAAAAAAATAAAAGAAAATCAATCAATATGTATAAATTTTTTTAATGTTTTCTAGTTTTAGGTACTTTAGGCTTACAGGAACTAGCAATTTAATTACTTACATCCAAAAAATGAGAGAGGAGTATGTCTATTATCTTTTTAGGAACTATAGTATAAATATATAATAAAATTAAATACAATATTAATTGAAATCTAATATCTGCGAAAATTATAATCATAAGTCTAACCAAATGTTCAAACTTGAACCTTAAAGTTAGTTAACACTTAAATGATTAGCTAATTGACTAGGATAGAGAGATATTGAGAGGGGAAAAAAAGAAGGAAAGAAGGATAATGAAGAAAAGAGCTGCTCAAAATCGAATAAGAAAAAGGGAAAAAGGATAAATATATTTTTGTATTATGATAAATGATATGTAGATATCATTTATCATATTTTTTGAGACATTGGTGTTTCTGTCGTCCAAAAACTAAAGAGTATATGCCCTTCACTCTAACGAATGACTAAATGGGGACACGTGACACGATCCTATCAATCGATATGATGTCGGATCGGTGAATAAGATTGTGACACATGTACTTTCGTTAGTATAAAGGGTATATATGCTGTGATTTTTGGACGATAGGGGCACCAATATCTCCTAAAGTGTGATGGATGGTATTCACATACCATTTACGATAGTTCAAGGATATATTTATCTTTTTTCTCAAAAAAGAAACTTAATGATTTATGGAAAAAAGCTCAAATATGCCATCGAACTTTCAGAAAAGGTTTATTTATGTCATCAGTTAAAAGTTTGACTCATCTCTGCAATTACCATCCAAGAAAAGGCTCATTTATGCCATTATTTTGTAACAATGATTTTGCAAATCCATTTTTGACACGTGGCCAATTGTAATTCGGCCACGTCATCAATTTTTTAAATAAAAAAATCATAATTCTAAAGAAAAAAAATTGAATTAATTTTTTTAATTTTTTGAATTGATGACGTGGCCGAATTATAATTGCCCACATCATCAATTTTTGTAATAAAAAAAATTAAAATTCTGAATAAAAATTGAATTAATTATTTTTTATTTTGTTATTTAAAAAATTGATGACGTGACCGAATTATAATTGACCACGTGTAAAAATGGTTTTGCAAAACCATTGTTGAAAAATAATAACATGAATGAGCTAAACTTTAACGGTAATAACATAAATAAGTCAAACTTTTAACTGATGAAATAGATAAACTTTTTCTAAAAGTGTAGTGACATATTTAAACCTTTTTCCTTAGATTTATTAGTAATGGGTACTGATTTAACAAGTAATTTTTTGATATCATGTCATATATAAATTTACTGACTTAGGATTTAAAAATCATGTTTTTATTTGTAGCACTCTCAAACGTTATGTTATTATATGATGTGTTAGTGTTACTTTTAAGTCAAACTCAATCTATCAATTTATGTGTATTATTTATTTAATTTGTCATCATATTTATAAGTAAATTATGTATATTTGAAAGGGAAAAGGGTCATATACTCCTTAATTTTGTCATTTAGAGATGATATACCCCTTGTTATGAAAGTGACTCATATATATCCCTACTTGTAAAAAAAATGGCTTACATATACTTTTTTTTCTCTAACGGAAATGGAAAAAAAATTTAATCTAAATTTTTATTATTTTTTTCTAAAAAGTATAATCTCATATGAGTAAATTTAATCCTCGTCAAACATATTTTTTTTGACTTTTTTTGTTTCAATGACTAATTTATAACTATTATTTTGATAATAAAATTTATTTATATTTCACTAATATTCTTGTAAAACTTATTGTAGATGACCAAAATTTTTCTTCGAATACGAAATTAAATTACAATACACAAAAAAAAAATAGTTTAATTTTTTTCTTTAAATTAAGGAATGAAAGAAAAAACAAAATAAGAACAAGAAACTCAAATAATTATAATAAAGAAATCAAAAAATAATTTACGTATGAAAAAAATTAAAATATACCTTAAACTTTGATACAAGAATCATATATATTCCTAAATAATTTTTTTTTTTAGAAAATTAGAAGTAATAAATATAAATTTAAAATTGATTTTTTAACTTCCGTTAAATGAAGACTATATTATGTGAACTATTTTGTAACGGTATGAGTATATGTGAGCCGTTTGTATAATGATAAGGACATAGAATCACTTTTATAACGACGAATATATCAATTTCAAATGATAAAATAGAAGAGTATAGACCCTTTTCCCTATATGAAATCTTAACTGTTAAACGGATAGGAAGTTGATTTTGAAATATAAGTAAAGTATTTTGTGATGGTGAAGTATAAGAAAGCAATAGAGAGATTGTTAATAGCAGCCGACAAAATTAAGAATGAGGCACATTCTATTTCGTGTTCCTCCTCCAACCAACACCTCCCACCTCCCTCTGCCCCCCTTACCCCCAAACTACAATCCTCTACATATACATATCTGTATCTAACTCTTAGTATTGCTTCAAGAAAATTTGATTCAACTTGTAAATTTTCAATTTTGAAAGTTGGGTACTTGTTTTTTTTGAATTGGGGTTAGCTCCATGTGGGATTCTTGAATTTTGATTTGATGAATTTCCTTCCAAGATGTTTGAGTTACAGTGAATGTAGTGGTGGAGCTGGAAGAAGTGAAATTAGGGGTGGTGAAAGTTCCAATGGTGGATTTGGGAAAGATGGGTTGTTGTGGTTTCTTGATATTGGGAATTGTGGGAGTGGGGAATATTCCATGGCTATTGTGCAAGCTAATCAGGTCTTAGAGGATCAGAGCCAGATTGAGTCTGGTCCATTTGGAACTTTTGTTGGAGTCTATGATGGTCATGGTGGACCTGAAACTGCTCGTTATGTTTGTGATCACTTATTTCGACATTTCCAAGGTTTATCTTCTTTCTCTTTGTAATTTTTATCTGTTTTATTGGAGAAAAAAAAGATGTTAAATTTGCTATATAGACAATCTTTAGTCAATCTACTGCGTCTCATATCGAAATTAGGATAGTCGATTTAAGTGGGGAATGTCGAATCAAGAATGAGGCAAGAGTAGCCCCAAGTCTAATTAGTATTAGGATATGTCGATTTAAGTGGGGAAGCTTGAGTCAAGAGTAGCCCAAGTCTAATGAGTATTAGGATATGTTGACTTAAGTGGGGAAGGTTGATTGAAGAATGAGGCAAAACTAGGCTCAAGTCTAATCAGTTGAAGTCACAGGGCGGGGAGGGGGTCCTTGAGTGGATTCCGCATTAGTCCCAAGACGTTGGTTTCTAACTAGAAAAGTGAACGTTTGAGCTTTAGTGAGGAGGGGCCTTCATGTTTATTGACTTGAACAACTGACCTTTTAAATGAACCTATGAGTCAAAAAGGACTTAACTAAAGGCACCTGCTCAGTTATATGAATCTTTTGTATTCCGCTTAATTCGAGCCTATTTCATTCTAGAACCTTACTAAATTTTGTTTCTGGGAATAATCATAAGGATATGGAAATTCTCCGTGATGTCTGGTAGCAGTTGCATTGTACAACTGAAAAAGATCAACTCTTGAGAATCCCTGTTACAAAAATCCTAACTCTAGGTACCTTCTCTGCAGGTTTCTTGATGAATAGGGTGTGTGGATATTTTAGAGGCATTCTCGTCGAGGGGTTTAATTGCGTAACTAGCTTATAGCGTAAAGGGTTCCTAAATTATTTTATAGAAATTCCTGATATCTACTTTGTTAATGTGTTCATGTAAAATACTATAGTGGGTTGGTCTTCATCTGGGCCTTCTGCTCCATTACCATCTATAACTCCCAAAGTCCTAAAACCAGGGGCTCACACTTCCATTGATTGTTTCCTTTTTCCTCAAAATTTTTGAAATACTGAAATATGTTGGATATATTTTCTTGATAATAGAAATCCGCGAGGGTCAATGGCACACATCATGCACTGCATTCTTAGTACTAGACCAAAGCCCTGAGGGTTACAAATTTGAATTTAGGTGTTGAACATTAGGAAAGGAAAACTTTTGTAGTAGTTTCATGGACTTTACCCTTAATGCAGCAATATCAGCTGAAGGAAATGGTGTAGTCACAGAGGAGACAATTCAAAGGGCCTTTCTTGAGACAGAGAGAGGGTTTACTTCTGTTGTTTCGGAAAATTGGCATTCTCGACCACAACTAGCAACAGTGGGGGCATGCTGCCTGGTTGGAGCTATATATCAGCAGACACTCTTTGTAGCAAATCTTGGTGACTCTCGTGTAGTCCTTGGAAAGAAGGTTGGAAACACTGGAGAAATTGCTGCCATGCAGCTATCAACGGAGCATAATGCCAATATTGAGTCTGTTAGGTGGGAGCTTAAAGACTTACATCCAAATGATCCTCAAATTGTTGTTCTTAGACATGGTGTTTGGAGGGTAAAAGGAATAATTCAGGTAAGGTCAACTATACGAAAAGTTTCATGTTATTAAATTATGAAAAAAACTTCCAAATTCTCCCTGCATTTCCCATATTCCTATGCTTGTAAAGGATATGCGTAGATGCTTTGATGTGTATCACGATCTAAAAGAGTAGAGTCTTATGTGAATAATTTTATTTCTATGGCCACTTACAGTAAATAATTGAGCTTCTGTCGGTCTTCTTTTTTCTGGGGAATTACCATGTTATGTATGGTCATATAGTGTAATAATGAACTGAAGTAAACTGAATTTTGGGTAGAAAAGCAGGTTTAAAAACTTTCAAGATGACATCATGTTTTAAAGAAAAATTGATACGCGTCTCGAATATCTACTGTTTCTCATCGATTTTAATATTTTATGTCTTTATCGATAGGATAAAGAATTCTGTTTTTTTAGCTGAAAGTGTCACTAGTATATGGTTGATCAGTTTGTACCTGTATGTCATACTTTCGAATTGGAGTTCTACAATTGTTGCTTTACATGGATAAAAATTAGAATTCATTCTCTAGTCTGCAACTTATTTCTTATAAACAGTCTCCTAAATTGACTGCAGGTCTCAAGATCCATTGGTGATGTTTATCTTAAACACACAAGATTTTGCAGGGAACCAACAAATGGAAAATTCAGAGTTCCTCAACCCCTTAATATGCCTATCCTGTTGGCCACTCCAACAATTTTAAAACATCCTCTACATCCAAATGACTCCTTCCTCATATTTGCTTCTGATGGTCTATGGGAGCACTTGAGCAATGAAAAGGCCGTTGAAATTGTGAAGAGTCACCCTCGTAAAGTAAGTTCTATGCACCAAACCATTATACTTTCCTGCATATTCTGTTCAATTTAAGCTAAATATGCTTCTTATGGGCAAACTATGACTTCAAATACATGTTTACTTTTGATGATATACATAATTTTTATTTTTATTTTGATAATTCAAGGATAATTTTCAGTAACTACCAAGTATGTAGAAGTCTATAAAATCAAAGCGCATCAAACTACTGTAACTTAACCATCTATTAAGAGGAATACTGTATTCTTCTTACACTAAAGGCAAACCACACAGAAAACCAAAGAGATAGATATATATGCTACCCAAATCGGCAATCACACAGTGATATACATCCAGTGTACTAAATTGGACCATCCAAGAGTCAACTTCCTCATACACTCCATAAGTGCTTGTCTATACCAGCATAAGTACACATCCTACGATCACCCTCATGATTTCTGAATGATATCTTCAGACGTTACTTCTCTTTTAGGTTTTCAAGCTCTCTGGCATTCCCCATTAGATTTCAGCAACTTGTAGATGACTTGTCTAATGTCTTTCCATTATTTATACCCTGAATTTTCTCCTTAATTATTCCTTCATAATTTTATTGAAAAGTCGATCTCTTTAACACCAAATAATCAGGTTTTCAGGTGAGAAGATGCTTTCACCTTCCAAGTTCTATTCTCCTTGTGATCTCTTTAATTTCTGCGAGTAGGTGTGATGCCTCTTTGTGATGTCTTTTAAATGAAATGCTCAGACCTTCCAAATCTTGTTTGAAATGGGATCACCTGTTCCTACGGTGTATATTTTATTTTTATGGTGAATGGTGAAAGAAAAAGTAACAGAAGTGTACCAAAGATATCATGTATTTTCCAAAAGAGCTCTGTAACATATGGATGATAATCAAATGTTACTTTGATCTTGGGAGCACACCAGTGATTGAAGCCACTCAAGCTGTGGCCCTACCTTGAAATTCCATTGATTTACTAACAGTTATATCATCTTTACTCTCCATACTAACAACCCTGTAAACTCAGTACCATGCCAAATGACATAACTCTTATCCTTTTACTCTTCATGGTTCAATTTATTAATTAAGGCTTACCCTTCGAGATCCTCTCTCTCTATATATATATATATATATATATCTTTCTGTTTGTTAAAGTGTATAAACACATGCCGGACATTATTGACTCTTTTAAAGAGATGGTTTTAGCTCGTTGTCCCTTCTGATATATTTTGGTATGCACTCTTCAACGTGAAAATAAATCTGCTCACTTTTTCATGCTCATATTTTTCTTGCAAATACAGGGAAGTGCAAAGAGGCTTGTCAAGGCTGCTCTCCATGTAGCTGCCAAAAAAAGAGAGATGCGATATTCTGATCTTCGAAACATTGACAAAAAGGTCCGACGTCATTTTCACGATGATATAACTGTAATTATTTTATTCTTAAACCATGACCTGATATGTAGAGGCGTTGTGCAAGATCCAACACTTTCTGTTCGGAGTGCTTTAGAGCACTGATTGTTGAAGGAATATATTATTTTTTACTAGTGCCTGAGGTTCTGTCACAACACCAAAATTTTCCTTGATATGCGGCTCCGGAGCAGCATCAGTGAAGCAACTACACTGTATGAGAGTGTTTTTTTCCTTTGAAGAGGCTTATAATTTGAATTTCTCAAACCTTGTTATAGGTGGAGTTCAAGAAGAATGCTAATTCAAAAGTTTCGGATACAGTCAACCTCTATGTAACAGCCTTGTTTCATTATTAATTTGTTCTGTATACTAGTTTTTATTTCTGGATTCTGGAGTATTTTGTTAATTTCTTGTAACATTATCGCCTGTTACAAGTGTGTAAAGGAAAAAGTTCGCCACAAGAGAATGATGGCTTTTGAATTAAAAGAGGATGCTGCTGCGGTCTTATTGTTTAATTGGAAGAACTTTATTTCCCTTAGAAGAAAACAGTTGTTTGACCAATCAAACGAGCTCGCTTGAATTTAATCTTAGTATTTTGTCCTCATAGATTTTGTGTATATGGTTGTTGTTCATCTTGTATTCCAAACTAGAATAAAACTTTGAACATTTTTGTGAGAAAACAAAGCTTAAGAACATTTTCACAACTAGAAAATTAAAACTAGTAGCGAAACTAGAATCAGAAACAGATTTTTTTAAAAAATATACGAAATATTTTTCTTAAAGAAAAATTGTTGTTAATATGTGTCTAAAGAATCTCACTGATTCCAACAAACTTTGCAGAAATACGAAGTTATCAAGTTTAATGAACCAGTGAAGAACAAAAGAATAGAAGAACTAGTTGTAGGAGCAATGGGCAACTGCACCTGACTCTCTTGAAGCAGTAGGGTTGGGTTCACTTCTCTTAATAATATACTGATTCTAATAGATTTTCATATATATATATATATATGCAAGGTCGGAGCTGCTACATATACACTATATTCGGCCCTGTTGACATACACCCCTTTCTTTTGCTTACAGCATTTTCTGCTCTGTTAATTTATAATCACCGTTTTCGCGATGTGGATGGCTAACAGTAACAATGGGAAGTATTAATTATAGAATAAACTTCTCTTGACTAGCTATATACCATATCTGTGAGATTGAATGAAGACGAAAAACGAAAGTGCAATTTTTTATATTACAGACTTACAAATTCAATGTTACAGTTTACTAGCTTTGAGAAAATTGAATGCAACTAATTTGCATGGGTCCTCTAACAAAAAATAACAAAAAACTGTAAAAGCCAATGATGGCACAGAAACCTTCACATGTAGAACAAACAAATCTCTTGAAAAGATGGTACTCGGCGAAGTATCAGCAAAGGCAAATATAACAGAACATGAAGACAAAAACTCACAAGAAAGAATCTGCAAGAACACGAGAAAATAGCTTACAAGTGAAGGATATGCATCTTCTATATTTAGCAAACAGTAGTAATCTAATATGTGTATGATAAGTTATTATTGAAAGCATATATGATCCCTCGGCACCCAAGGGTGTGGCCTAGTGGTCAATAAAGTGGATTGAGCACATGAGGTCTCAGGCTCAAATCCCAACTGGGACAACAACACTAGGTGATTTCTTCCCATCTATTCTAGCCTTAGTGGGCAGAGTTACTTGGTACCTGTTGTAGGTGACTGGTATCCCGTGGAATTAGGCGATGCGCGTGCAAGTTGACCTGGACACTACGGCTATTAGAAAAAAATTGTATGATCCCTCTACCAGTAAAACAAAAGCAATAGAGAGAGGTTCTTATGCAGCTGCAATTAAAAATAAATTGCGCACAGTACATTCCTCAACATATGGCATCTTCAACAGCCAAAACTAGGATCATCAGGCTATATGTAAGACTTTAGCTTTGACAAGTTAGGTCTGCAAGGTTTACCCTGTGCGCACCCAAAGGATAGCAATTGCGGGTTCCCTTGTCATCAAAAACTTGCCAATACTAACAAATTGGTGAAGATTTCATAACATGCAAAATGAACTATATTGCAGAGTTACATTCAAGTGCTAGGTAGATTTGTAGTTTATTTTGTAACATAAGTAACTAGCATAACAACAACAAAACCTTCGGGGTGGCCCAGTGGTTTGAGTGGAAGTCTCAAGTTCGAAACCCCTTGCCAGCGAAAGCAAGGGATTTGCCTTCTGGGTCGAGCTCGTCGCACCAAGCTTGCTTAGTGCGGGTTACCTCTCCTATGTGGTTTGCGAGCTATTGCATAGGAGCGGGGTTTTACCCTGTGCGCACCCAAAAGGGTATCGGCTGCGGGTTTCCCTTGTCGTCAAAAAAAATAAAAAATAATGCAATTTATGAGCCAGGATTCTAAACAAAAATTATTCAGGGTTCAGGGAAGATGCTGTTCAAAGGAAAAAGCCCCTTCCACAAGGATATTTGTGAATGACAACCAAAGGAACTTCTTATTGGTAGCTATAACTGAATATTTGGGTCAATAATGCTGCAGTTGATTAAAATCAGTATCTTTTAACTGAGTTTCCAGTTACTGCTGAACAGTACTTTTATAGGAGACTTGCATATGAGTTGTTTCACTGTCAGATTTTCTGCAGTTAGGACTCTATTCTTCAAGTTTGTAGCCTGTTTAGCCAAGCTTTAAAAATCTGTTCATTTTGAAAATTGTTTTTTGACAGAAGTGCTTTCCGAAAAGGGACCTTTAAAGAGTAGCAGTTTGTGTTTGACAAATTTATTTGAAGAGCACTTTTGCCAATGTTAGAGAACCAATTTGTGCTTGGCTAAGGTTCTGAAAGTGCTTCAAGGAAAAGCTTCTTTTTTCAGCTTTTGAAAAACACCTTTGCTGCTACTCAAGATTCAACAACACATTTTTTTCCTAAAAAGCTTAGCCGAACACCTCAACGCTCTAAAATTAGCACTTCTGGCTTCACAGAAGCTTGGCCAATCCTATTTAACTTCTGCTGCTTCTATAAAGAGGATCCAGAAATACACTTTCTTTCTAATTTAGCTCCTATATTATGTCCTGTTTCAACCGAAGCTAACATGACATTCTGACTTGTAACTGATGTGAAGATACGGCAAAATCCCAAGACAGACCATAACAATCACAAGAGTTCACATAAATAAAATCTTTGTTTTGAGATGATAACATTGTCAATCAAGAAAATATCGCATGAAATTTTATTCAGAAACATGCATCTCTAAAATTATCTTCCTTTTCCTTTTTTGCCGTTCAAGTTACTCTTTTATGGTTTTATTTTCTTGTAATAACTCAAGAGTGGGAAGAACAGACAGGAAAAGCATCAGACATCGAGGGTAACATGCTTCGAGTTATTCTCACCACCATTTAGTCACAATAGCATTAGTATGTAAAGGACACACTACTCTGGGAAGCAGTACTTACATATTGACTTGGGAAGTATATCACTGCATAAAGTTGTTGAGGCGACACCAATAGTCTTTGTTTTAATGTATCATAGCTTTGCAATTCAAATATTTTCCAGTATAGAATGAAGGCTTGAAACCCGACGGCGGAACAATGGTTCTAGCCTGAAAGTTGGCACCCCAGTCTGCCACCTGTTTGTATCATACATCTCGCTCCATGCCTGAACAATCTCATCAACTTTGAACCCTGGAATTGAACAGGTACAATATGTTAAATAAAATCACTTAAGAGGAACATAAAAAGACCAGCTAATAAATGTCTCACTCATATTTTACCTTCGAGAGCAGTTTCATTGGAACAGTGGTTCTTTATCATGACTGCAATATCAGAATGTGATGCTCCAGCTAGTTCAAACTTTTCTACTGCAACATCTAGACATTCTTCCCAGGTTGGTAATCCTATCTTAAATTCCACCACGGAACGCTCGTAGAGCATGGTTCCCCATAACAGGTAAATCTGAGACCTCATGTTTTCAGTCTGCTCTTTAGTTTCTTCAGATGATTTATCTTTAAGTATACCCTCCAATCCCCTTTTGTACAATTGAGATTTATGTTCCTCATATTTTGAGAGTCCATTTAGATGTTGTTCTTCCATCTCTTCCCACATTTCCATCCCTCTATCGATGCTATCCTCAGCCTTATTATATAGCTCCAAGATCTCTGCACATGTCCCTGTCTCTAATTCAACTTTACTCCCAATCAAATAGTACCATGAGAGTTTTGCTTGTTCAAACTGCTGCTGACCTAGTGCAAGAAGGCTTTCATAGAAATCAGGCTTGACTCTAAGAGCTTCTTCATACCTCATTTCTGCAGTTTCATATTCTTTTTCTGCCCATTCATATGCAGATTTAACCTGTTCCGACACCGTCTCTCCAGAACCCTCTTCTGTGAAAAATACTTCTTTTCTTGCTCTAGACATGTGTACATTTCCCCAGTTAAACAAAGACAAAGCTGCCATCTCTTGGAACTGAGCTGAAGCAATGTCAAAAAGCTCTTCTGCTTCTTCATTTGTAACAGTGTCCTCCATAGCTTCTGAATATAATTTCATTCCTGTCTCGTGAAGATCCAGATACGAGTCACAATCAACTCCAACATGGTTCTTGAATAGCCTTGCGAATTGGACAAACCAGTTCTCAGGGCAAATTGGCCCTTTATTCAGTTCCCCATCCTTTTTTACTATATTTGATCTGCAGATGCTCGATTTCTCATCTTCTTCAACCCTCAAATACATAGGTTCTTTATCTGGACTAACTTCTTTGATGTAGAGTCTTAAAGAACCTTGAAGACCAACAGATGATTCAGCCAGCCTGAGCTCATCAGTAGTTGTAATAGTTACCAAATCACCTTCTTGATCCTTGTACTTGATAAGTGCGCCCTTCAAATTTGGAAATCGATCTAGAACTATATCTCTCACAAGTCGAAAACTGCAACCAACTGGTAACTGTGCCCATCTTATATCCTCTCCAAGAACCAACTTCACTGTTCTTATCATCGTTTTTTCTCCCTGGACAGTTCTCTTCTCCTCCACTACCACCTTGTCCTCGGCCTTCTTTTCTTCAACTCCATCAATCTTAGTTTCCTTGATTTCAACTATCCTCTTTCTATCAAATTTATCGTTCTTCTTCTCCTTTTTCATGTTATCCTTCACAACATTGGCAGATACTGGAAGGGGTAAGACTAACTTCTTATTTTCAACTTTAAGTATTTCTTCTATTTCCTTTTTAACCTTGTCTGCAATCTCTAAAGCAGTCAAATTGTTGGGTTCAATACTCAAGACATGGTTCACATCTCTTAAAGCTAAATCAAGCCTATTCAATGACTCATAACACTTTGCTCTCTTCAACAAAGCTTTGCTATACTTGGGAGCAACTTCAAGTGCCAAGTTACATTCATTTATAGCTTTTGGAAACTCGCTACGCCCCATTTGCATGTAGCAACTAGCCAAGTTGCTATGCAAATAGGCAACATCAATATGGTTCCTAGGAAGCAATTTGAGTGCCTTCTCATATTTCAACATGGCTCCCTCGTGATCGCGTTTCTGAAAGAACCTGTTCCCTTCTTCCTTCAATTCTTTAGACATCTTGATAAATACAGCTGTGTCCTCATCAAATGCTTTTGATTTATGCTTCACATTTCCATCATTTGACTTGGGTTTTACATTACTTTTCTTCTTACCAGTTGGCTTCCCCATGGTTTATAACTCCAATAAGCTAATCTTAGATTAGCCCCAAAATCAAACTTATATTTTTGCCCTGAAAATGAATGAATAACTATAAATTTAAGACCAAATCTTTTCAAACATGTTCATAGCAAATGATCATCAAATTCAATTGTACAAATGTAATTTTGATTTTATGGAATTAGATAATAAATTGTAGAAATGTAACCTAAATTGAAAGAAAGAAAAAAAAAAGATTACCTTCAATAACACGCCCTTCCAACAAAAAAGATCATATGAAAACTTCTCCGTTTACTTTTTTTAGAACGTATCGCTATCTTGAAATAATTATTTTTTTTTATTCCTATATATAGTCGATCGACAACAATTAATTGATAGATATATATGGAAGAGAAAAGGAAAATATTGACAAATAAATCAGATCTGCAATGATTGTTTGTTTGGATTTGTTTTGTTTTCCTTTCTCTTCCATGTTTGTTTCTACGTTTCATGTTCTTTTTTTTTTTTTGCAAGACGTGCGCACCATAATTTTGAACAAAACATTCTGAGGACTCTCTCAATTTGGTTTTAAATTAATCGTTTCAACAGTAATAATTATTTTAGAAAATATTTGTTGGAATTTTGGTTATAACTTTAGAAAAAAAAATCCATTAATGTTGTAAAATATTGTGTACGCAGAAATTACAAATTAAAAATTGATTAACGGTATATTTATGATCAAGAGCGAACCTACTTAGCAAAATTCATAGATTTAAAATTCTGAATCAGTTTTTTATTTTTATTTTTTATGATATGTTAGATTTACAAGAAAGCCAAATGATTTAGAATGTTAGTTTTCATCGTTCTTCTATAGAAGGTGGGCTATATTGGTCCTTAATGTATACTTTATTTTGTATATTACTTTGTTTTTGGTTAATTATATTTTATTTTTATTTTACATAAAAGCTCTACCTAATATTCTGTTTTTTACGTAGGTTGTATTTTTTATGTTGTTGAAAAAAATATGATATAATTTATTCGAACATCATGAATATTAAAAATATAAATATAATATAATATATTATGAAGCAATATATATAAAAGGATGATGGTTATGGGAGGCCATTTTCCTAGTAAATAAATATGTATTAACTTCTCTTTGCTCTGTGTGGAATTATATAAATTTCAACTGCAAATTCCATGAGAAAGATGTACTTCATGGAATCAACATCTAATTGTTGCACTTGGGTAGAGCAAAGACAAACCTTTTATTGCTAACGTGTTGTTCAAAATCACATCACAACATTTCAACTACTTGTACCTAGATTTGACATGAATCTACTCACAACTTTCATAGTTGGTAGACTCTACTCCTCTCCCCGGTTTCGCTGTGCTCTACGTCCAAAGCTTCAGCTTCAACTCAATCATTTGAATGGACATATGGGATTTGACCTACCAACCTCAAGATCGGGTGTGAGAATGGTATCCAAGTGTTTTCTGCCCCTCCCAATAGGACTTGTTTCTCAACCACTCGTTTACTACAAGTATGTATCATGATAAGAATCAAAGCAAAGTGGTCTTGTGAATGTCCAATTCTCGCGTCTTCTTTAGGTACGTAATAGAACTCAAAATTAGTTTTCTTCTGTGTATAAACTATATAATTCTCTTCCTTTAGAGGTTGTATATAAACTATATATTTCTCTTCTTTAGAGATTGAACTGAAAGTCGACTAACATAGGTGACCACAAACCAAGCAGAGATGGAAAAGATTAAATACAGGAATAAGAAGCAAGCTCGCCTTCCTTTTTGATCATTTGAAGAAAGTGCACTTTAGATACTCGGTAACTTAATTTCCCAAACTAATATACTTGTTTGAAATATCTCCATGTTGTTGGAAAAATGATTCTAGTATCTCAAAAGTTATATTATTTCCTATTATACTTGAAAGAGAATATTATTTTATGTTCTAAATATTTCTCTCCATAATTAATAATATTCTATTACCATTATTTTTATCTTTTAATTAGCCCTTTTTTTCTGTTATAATATGGTTGTTACAAAATGTTTCTTTTGCTGAAATGAATTGCCTTCAATTCATTAAATGTGTTCAATGCCTTTTCTGGTTTTTGACTATTTCAACCATTCACATATTTGAGAGGTTACTAATTTCCTATATAAGTCTAATTCTTACTAATATTGAGTAGGAGGGAAGATAAGAAAACAATAATATATTCTTATGTTGGGTTTTCTTTTAATTGGATCTTTGTTAGTTACTAGAAGAGCTTGTTTGAATTCTGGGATACACTGATACCGGGTGAAATATCCTTAAAGACAGTTTCTTTCGACACGCCTCAAGCTATGAGAATTTTCTTTTAGAGTTCGTGGTGAAGTACAAGCTTTAATGAATTCGGTGAGTGTTTGTGATGAGGATATTTTTCGTATAAATTTACAATTATCATGATAAGATAAGGACCAGTAGGGGCCGATTTGTCCTTTTTTCAACAAGAACATGAGAAATATTTGATTTTGTACACATTGCCATGATTCATCTTTTAAGTAAGTCCTAGTTGGCACTTATTATCAATTTGTTCTAGCATGTACTTGAACAAATCTTCAGAGCTTAGTAAGTATATCAAACTCTAAAATTGAAATAAAAAACTAAATTTTTTTATCAAAACTTTATTCCGACAAATCTTCAATAATTCGAAGAGATATCAAAATCTCTAAATGATGTCAAGTATCGTGAACAATCATAAACCCTACTAAACACAAGTTTATGAAGTCTCTACCGACAGACATGGCTCAACAAGTTCGTGGTCCAACACAAATCACAACTAAAGTCCTTGCATATTATTTTAAAAAGTATATATATATATATATATACATATTTTATTCCTGCTTTTTGAGATGTGGAGTCACTAAAAATTGTTATAATCAATTTTCTCTAATAGTTTTTTTCTGACTGATTTCTCTTTGATACATTATCGATCTTTGTTAAGAATTTATCAATTCTAATTTTAAGAACTTAGTTTCCAAATATGCAAATGTTATAAAAATTGTCAACATGATTCCGCAAGCAATGTATGCATTTGAAAATAATCAGGTCTTTTTTCTCAGCACTTTTCATTTAAAAATAACCCTAAAAATGTGTATCTGAGGAACATTATGTTTTGAAGAAAAAAAATCGAGGTCCAGGCAATTTATTATTTTCATTTTCCTTTCTCGACTTGAGGAACGTTGTGATCAAATCTATTTTGAATTTTTTTATAAAAAAAAAATTAAAAATTACAAGTTTTAATTTAAAACTTCTTTTTAAAATAGTAATAATAATTTGTAAACCTACTACTATATTGAAAATTAAGGCCCCAAATAGTGTTTGATTTACCGGCTTCAACCACAAGAGCCGACACTTTCTACTGGAGCACTAAAGGGAATGCACAGAACACAAATTTTCTGGCTATTCCCCAAAAACTGAATTAAAAAAATTCTAACTGAAAAAAGAAGAAATTCCACGGTGAAGGGTGGAGCTCACCAAATCAACTTCTGCAATAAAGCAACACTTTGTAATCTGCTCCTCTATGAAACCTGTGTCTATATTGGCATAGGTCAATATAGAATCCACAAAAGAAAACGTCACAGTAGAGGTCTCAGCGTTCTCCTCAATGAACTCAAACCAAGGCATAAAATGAAAACATGTAGTTGATGAACGGATAATAAAGAAAAATACATCCCTTTATATGGATGCTCGCTCGATGACTCTTTATATGGATCATCATTCATGTTAATACGATTGCCATTTTTTAAAATTTTGCATTGAAGCTTTTTACATTTTAACTTTATCAAAACCATGCATAAGAGAGTACATTATGGCTGTTGTCACTATGAAAGACGACACAATTCTTGATGGGATATGTTGTCTTTTCTTGGTCATCTTTCCAGGGAATTAGGTATTGTTTTAGGGCTGAAAAGAGTTACCACAAAGCACTCATACACAAATAAGTAGACTTTAATTAGATGGATAAACACAAAGAAGAAGATAGAGCACGAGAAAGACTCATTCAATGATGCGCAATGTGAGCTCACTCATTCCAGTTTAGCTCACATTGATACTTTAGAAACATTAATTCAAATAACTTATGGGGCATGATCTCTTCAGGAAAGAACTTTAGTAAGAACAAGTCGTAACTCACCTCAAGATTCTTCCTTTCTAACAAAGTTAACTTCTACGCTTGCCAAAAACAATCGCCAATTCAAGTGACCTGCCAAAGGACTTGCTTTCAGATTTTCTTGAAATGCACCAGCTTGGCATCCTACATGTTAAGCCTCTTTAAGATTTTTTTTTCAATCTATTTCTTCTGACTCAGCTTCAACCTGTCTCTTTCAATTTCCAGTCCCAAATTCTTTATCAAAAAATTCACTAAACATTTGCTCCTTCAGTTTTGTGATCCCACACATGTTTTAACCTGTCACCAACATATCATCCATATACAGGAGCAAAGTGATGTACGAATTTATAAATTTCTTGAAGTAACAACAGTGATCATCATTATACCAAGTAAAACCAATAGTCATCATAAACCTGCCAAACTTCAAGTATGGTCTTGGTGCTTGTTTCAAACCATAGAGACTCTTCTTCAGTCTGCGCACCATATTTTTCTTATCAGCCTGTATGTACACTTCAGGTTGCTATGCATACACGTCTTTCATGTTGATCTTCATAAAGAGAGGCTGTCCTTACATCTAAATGCTCTAAATATAAATCTTATGCAACAGCAATACTAAAGCAACTCGAATAGTAGGTAATTTAATCACATGGGAGAAAATCTCAGTAAAATTGATACATGCCTTTTGTTGAAAACCTTTTATTACCAACCTTGCTTTATATTTCATTGAACTATTATGCTTCTGTTTCATCCTGTACATACATTATTCTGGATTGTCTTATTCCCTTCTGGTAGTTTGACCAACCCCCAACTTTGATTTATGTGGAGTGAGTACACTTCATCCATTTCCTCAATCCACTTGAACTTGCTATCAACCTGCATTGCCTTATCAAAACAGCTAAGCTGACTGCCATCTGTTAGTAACAAGTAATCAAGAGAAGGAGAAAATCGTTTGTTAGGAAACTTCTGTCTTACATACCTTCTTAGCAGAAACGGTGTGTTCTCATAGTCAGCCTCTCACACCTATTTATTGGTGCATCCGCACACCTCCTCTTCACATGTCCGAACTATCTTAATTTCTTCCCTCATCTTGTCTGCCATAGTGGTCACTAACTTCCGCCTTATCTTGTATAACTTTGTTCCTAATCTTATCTCTCTTAGTATGCTAAACACCCATCTGAGCATCCTCCTCATATCTGCTAATTTCATCTTTTAAACATGCGTGTTCTTGATTCGCCTGCACTCTATCCTCATACAACAAAGTAGGTCTAACCATTACTATACAAAACTTACCTTTAAGCTCTAGTGACACATTCTTATCACATAGTATGCCGAAAGCAAACCTCCAATTTACCCATCCACTCCAATAAAACGTGTGAGTCATCATCAATATTTTTCGTTTTCTTGGATTATTGACCCAAGATACTTGAAACATCCTCTTCTGGGTATGACTTGTATATCAATCTTCACTTCCACCTCCGTTTTTCATGTGTTACACCACTGAACTTGCACTCCATGTACTTTGTTTTAGTCACGTAATTTGAAACCTTTAGATCTAGGGACCGTCTCCAAACTTCCACCCTATCGCTAACTCAACTGCACGTTTGGTTGATCAATAATATGTCATTAGTTAATTCATCCTAACATATTAAGGGTAGATCCCTCGTGCAACCTCGTCATGATAGAAAAATGTTTTAACAATCACCTCTCACAATTCCTATCCAAATCTTTGGCTCCATCATAAAATGTCTTTAATTGCTTTATTATAAGCCAAAAGAGAACACCTTTAAACTCCAAACACCTTCATAAAACTTCCTTGGAAATTTTATGAACAATATCGTATGGCTTTTCTAGGTCAACAAGCTTTTTACAAGGTGAGTAAGTTATGTGGTTGCTAAAGATCTTTAGGTAATGGTTAAAATCTAACTTATAAAAGAATTACGTCAAATACAGTTCAATCATGACCAATAAGTGTTACTTTAGGTTTAAAATAATTGAAGATTTCTTGCAAGAAATATTGATGGATATTAACAAATAGAGTGGCAGTGTGGCAACCATTCCAATGGTGTCATGTTTAGATTGATAATAAACAACTTTCGTTTTCCAAGTCCTCTCCTTAGCACTTTTGTGTCACTAGTTTTTGGTATATATAGTTTTCAAGGGTGGATTTTTCCACGAGTATTAAATGGGAGTGTGAATGAATATGAACAAAAAGGGACTTGGATCATGAAGTAGGAACTAATCAAGACCTCCCTTTTTTTGGACTCATCCCTCATTTCCCATCTTTCCCTCAATATGCCAACTAACCTCCAGCTATTTTTAATCATACCGTAACTTCACAATGTTCGGGAAAGTTCATGCTTAGGACCACTGGCATCCTAACTGGGCCATACCAGTACAGCCTGTATCCCATTTTCTTGCTTTCATTAATGGCGTTTCCCCTTTACTTAATTTCCAAATTATTATTTCTCCTTTTAGACTTTACTATTATTATTATTCTCATTATTGTAATAACAAGATTCCTCTTTTGTTACTTTGTCCAGTAGGTTCAAATGTCTCACTTGAATTTAACATTCATTTTCAGTCTCCCATCTCCCTCCGTCATTCCAAGACAAGGTAAAATTTACGAAGATCTGTAGTTAAATACGTACACGGCATCAGCTCTCCGTTAGTCCAAGAATTTGAATTATATGCCGAACCTGTAAACAAGGACACCAAAAAGAATAACATTACCAAATTCAACTACAAATAAATACTAAATACGTAAATAAAACTATATAAAAAAATATAGAAAAGGAAAATATATAAATAAAATACCTCGAACGATGACGCAAAGATGCCAAAACAGGACGAACGCATATACGGCGAACGAACGGGAAATGCCATCGCAAAACGGAACGTTGAACGCCAAACACGACGGAAAACACAAAGGCTGTGAACGAACACAAAGAGAAACAAGTCACACCACTTCATCGAACATCAGAAAAATCCACAAACGAATTACTCATGATTTGTTAATTAATCTTTAATCGAAGTTACGAATTCCTGATTTTTTTGCTTTAAATTTTAATCGGTTTAATTAGATTTTAAAAGTCCAAATTGTCCTTTCAATTGCAATCAGTAACTGCAACAAAACCATATGTACAAGGGAGAATTCTACTACTTCCATACTGCATCAAAATTGCCCTACAGCTTTCATTTCACCGGAGTAGTAAGAACCGCAGCCAGGATCAGACGCCGCCGCCGGAAAACTCTCAAGAGATGAGCCTCAGTTAATATATGAAAATCACCAACCTGTTACCACGGAAATTTCACAGGTTATCAGCTTTGGACATTCTGGAAAGCCGGCTAGGACGCGGTTGAAAGTCACCTCGACGTCTCTGATGATGCGACGATGGCCTAATAAGAGCAGCCAAAGCTCGTTTCACTAAATCACCTTCAACAGAACAGATACGCACTAGTGAATTCGTCATCGCCGATCTCCGTGCATTCAATCGGCTGGGCGAATACGAAATCGAAGGAGTATTCTTCACATTCTTATGCATACTACACCTGAACGAACCAGGATGCGTCGTAGGTGAGCATAAGCACGTCCTCTTCGGGATCTGCTTCCGAACCACCTGATCACGTTGAGACACCGCCATGGAACGCCGAGGAGAAATGGATCTGTCAATGGAGAACCTAACGCTAGGCGAAGAATTCACCGGCGCCAGAGCGTGAAGATTCACGCGCGTCCGAGAAGCCGATCGGTTGAAACAGCCGGTCGACGGAGAGGAATAAAAGCTAGAGTTGCTGTACGAAGCGAACGACATCGCATCAGTTGCTGTGGTGGTGGTGTTACAGAACCGACCGGTAGGTGAGATTGACCTCTCAAACGCCGATTTAAGCAACACTGGCCCACTAGGCCTTCTAGAGGAATTCGCCATTTTCAGTGAAGATCTATATAAACAATTTCTGTTTGTATAGATCTCTTAAAAAGTGCCCTAAGGCTTTTCAGTTTGGCAAACCTAGCGAGTCTCGAAGGGTAAATTTATAGGTGGGAGAAGATGATGGTCGGATTGTAAATAAGAAGAAGTTTTGAGGTGTAATTAGGAAAACAAATTGTTAGTGTGGTTAACGTAACCATGATCACTAGTTAACCCGAGAGACGAGAGTGGAGGTTGAATATGGGCTTCTCAATTGACAGCGACTTATATAGCAAACGACAACAATTGGAGCCGTTTTGCCTGACTGCTTTTGCAGAGAATAATATAGAGTACCACGTATTTGTGTTTTGTTTGATTGTATATAAATTTGAAATTCGAAATATTTTGAAATTATAATTTTGTATTTTTACTTAAGATTTTAATTTGATATGGTGTGGAAAAAAATTATAACTTTGTATTTTTTACTTAAGATTTTAATTTAATTTGGTGTGAAAAAAATTTGAGGATTTTGTAATTAGAATATTAAATAAGTGAGTCGGGCTATTTGATAGTTAACATCAGTAGAAGTCATAATTTGCTAACATTAAATTGAGTCAATTCGAGTTGAACATTAAGGTATTTTTGAATTATTTTTGTTTGTTTGCTTTAAAATATTTTTTATTTGAAAAATTATACGAATTAGTATAATTTAATAAATAATTAATGATTTTAGTGATACTGTTCTTTTTATTATCATTTATAAAAATATTATGTTAAATTTGTAATATGTATTAAAGTGAATTATGTATGCAATATATATGAATTATAATTGTTTTTTGAAATATATTATGTTTGTTTGGTAAAAGTTTGACACATTGTACTATAAGTGTATTAAAATATGTTATAAATGTTTATTAATTATTAAAATGTGTAGTATATGTGAATAATAAATTATTTTATGTAATATATATTAAACTTGTATTATGAATGAATTAAAAGTGATCAAATTAAATAAATATTATTACTATAGATGATAAATATTTTTTATTATAATATATTTTGTGTAACTTTCCCTTTTTATTTTTAGTTGAAAATTTTGTAACTAAAAATAGTCTCTTTTTTTACCTTTAACATAACTACCAATTCCCTCATCATTTTTCAAAAACAAAATCAAAATGTTGGTAGTCATGCATATTATAGTAAAATACGCATTTATTTATCATTATATTAAATAAAAATTCATCGTCAATAAGTGAAGGTGAATAAAAAGAAATATAACTTATCATATCTAAATTATAAAATTCTTTATTTATAATTTATTTATTTATCATGACTATAGTAAATAATAAATCAAAATGAAAGAGATATTTTTATACACCGTAATATCTTTTGTTATTTTTTGGATCAACTTGGACTAAATGTTCAAATTATATATAAAAGAAAAGGAAAAATGTGCAAATACCACTTTAATTTATGTTCAAAATTTTAGAGATATACTTATACTATATCAAGGTCCTATTATCCTTTCGATTATTTTATAAGTAAATCTTTTAATCCTTTTCGGCTTATGTGACACTAACTTGAAAAGAAATCAATCAGTATTGAGCTCACAAAATAGTGTCACGTAAGTCGAAAAAAATATATAAAATTATTAATAAAATAAGTTCATAGAGTAATAGAACCTTAATATTGTATAAGTGTATCTTTAAAATTTTGAATATAAATTAAGAGGTACTTGTGCATTATCCAAAAATAAAAAAATATATAAATTATATGCGCCGACTTAAATTGGCGGAAGCATAGGATAGGCTGATTTATGGTTTGGCAAAATAGATGTCATATATATCTAGCTTATCCAGTAATCTAGTTATAATCAAGTCGGACCACTTTTATTTCCCTGTAAAAATTTGAAAATATTGCTTCTTTTTATTTAATGTAAGAAATTTAAAATTTTAAAAATCAATTTATATTTTAAATTAAAGATATATAGATGATATCGAAACATTCTATTATTATTTGTCAAATATTTTCAAAAGTCAAAAATTAATTTATCCGAACACCCTTCGAATTTTATAGTCTTAAATAAGTCATATCAAATATTAAATAAATAAAGAAGTATGAAAAAATATTTTTTAAAAAAACAGATTAAAAACAGTAAAATAAATAAATTATAACAAAGAGAGTAATTTTCTATTGTTTAAATAGAGTTCGGAAATTGAAATTTTATTGGCCATAAAAAAAAATTGAAGTTATTTTTTATTTTGTGCGTGCTTTAAAAAAAATAACTTTATAATATATTTCCAAATTTCAAAAATTAATGCACGAAAAGGTAAAAAATATATATATTGATGGTCAAATGCCTACTAGATATTACCATAGAAAAACAAAAGGAACAAACTACATTCTAAGTAAAATAATTGATAGTTGGTTGAATGTTTAAATAAATTTGAATTTTAAATCCCAAAACGAATCAACTTACCTTTACTTTGTATAATTTATAAAGATATCTTTGATCTCTTAAAAAACTTTATATTATTCCTTTGCTTCATATGTTGAGGAAACCCAAGTCCTAATATATTGACGTAACGTCACAAAAAACTTGAAAGGGACTATGCACCAGAAACATAAATTAAAATTGATGCTCTGTCTATAATTATAGTTATTAGAGTTTCGATTAATTTGAATTTTTATTGAATAAGGCAATTTAAAAATAAATTGTCTTTCATACAAAAGTTATATTCAAATTATGAATTCAAAGCTTTTAATTAAATATGATTGACATTTTATCAATTTCGTCAATAATTAATAATTAAATTCTAATTCGTTTCGTTCAATTAAGAAAAAAGGGAGGGAGGGGGGAGGAGGAGAGAAGATTTCCGATCAAAGGTACTTACTCCGTTCCATTTTAATTATCTTTGATCTCAAAATGATTGTCACTTTATGATTAGTGAAAAATCATTCATGAACTAAATGAATCGTTAAATGTAATACCACTTTGCCAAGCTCAAATAATAAAAATGTAAAAACTAGAATAGACTTATTCTTTTGTTATGTTTTTTCCTATAAATAATAGTTTGTTCGAGCTTTGAAAAAAACAATTTTTCTAGATAGTTCAGAATATTGGCTGAAATACCAGCGATTTGTTATAATACAGAAATATGTATTTTTTAATTTGATTTCATTTCAAATTGATACTTTTCAACTTGATGTGTATATATATATATATATATATATATATATATACACACATAACATTAATCAAGCATGTACACATATCATATTCGACATAATACACATAAAATGTAAATTTTATTGTAGAACGTATACATTTATTTATTCACTTTATACAAATATATCTGCTTGTATATATTCAAAATCAAAGGATATAAATATCAATTGACTCAAGTTAATATATTTTTATATTATACCTTTATTATTGACAAAAATAAATTTTAAATTAATTAATCAAACGTAAAATGACTCGTCAAGAATACTTTTCTTAATAACGCATTTTAAAAAAAGATATTTTTCAAAATAAAGAAAATTTTGAAAGTCAGTCTAACATGCTATAAGTCTATTGACAATAAGTTACATACATATAATTCAACTTCATTTGACTATATTGAGCCACCAAGCTTTTATTATTGGGCGACATAGTTTGTGTTAATAAGTCTTCTTTCAAATTATTGTATCGTACGGAAGGTTAACTTTAAAGAATTTATAAAATATTATTTTTTTTCCTTTTAATTTTAATGACTAATTTTATGAAATTTGAGTTTGTTGTCTTTCATAATTTGAGTAAGAATTATTTTTCATAGATGCTGGATGTTGAAATTCAATTGGATGTAATTAATTTTGGAGACATTATAAAAGATGGAAATAAAGTTTTGAGATAAAACTATGCAAAAGTTACGATATTTTTACATCATCATCTTGACTAGATGCTAAAAATCGAATATTTCTCCATTAAGGATCCACTTGTTTTGTAAAATATCATAAATTTTATCTCATATCACTGTGTTCGCATTGATGGTCCAACAAAGAGGCGAAGTAGTGGTATCTTTCTTTCCATTACGAACGACACGCTTCGCTTGCTCCCTACCCGTGTCCACTAGCGCTCTTGTTCAGAGCAAAGAGGGCGAAAAAGCGCCGCCGAAGCAGCATAACAGGACTCTCTATTGCTACGTAATAAAGCAGGATAGCATTTTGCGCCCACATGTTTGAATTTGAGGGTAAAAAGCTCGCTTGTTATACGATATCCGACGCATCCAACAAAGTGAAACAATATTCCATTCTTTTCGGCGGCATCCTTCCGCATTGGCGGCGAGTGGAGTGCCACAATCCCATTCATCATTTTAGCCTAAAATTGATCTCACCGTTAAAGAGAATAATTCAATTTTAGGCTACTCCATAAAACAAGTGGATCCTTAACTGTAATATATATATTCGATTTTTAGAATGTTGTCAAGCTGGCGTAAAAATATCATAGCTTTAACACAGTTTTATTAAGATACTTTATCTTCATCTTTTTATTATGTCTCCAAAATATATTGAATTCAATTGAATTTCAATAGTCAACACTCATGAAAAATATAGTACTTACCCAAACTATAAAGTACAACGAACCAAAGTTTCATGAGATAAACCATTAAAATTAAAAGGAAAATAATAAACAATACCTTATTTATTCTTCACTCTTTAAGGCGATAAAGTCAACGTGTTATGAAACTACAATAATATAATAATAAAAAAAAATAGGAAGAAAAGAAAAGACTTATTATTTCTATTGATAAATAGTTTTACAAGACAACTCCTTTATTTAGTGGAGAAAATTGACCTAATTTCGAAGTTAATTTCTTTTAAATTTTGTCAAAAAAATAAACATTCAATATTTTTATAATTAATATTAAATATTTTTTCACTAAATTAATTTATATTCACGATATGATATTTAAAGGCCCTTTGTCATAAAGTTTTATGTTGTCCTTTTCTATTGGGAATCAAAGTCAGAGACAAAGAGGATAAGATCATCAAAACAATTAAGTGTTGATTCTGAGATTAAACCAATATATTCGGCAGATATAAATTTGGTTGCTTGGATTATCTTATGGTTATCCAAGTCATGCTAATTAATAATGATAGTTTAATTTATCAAAATTAAATTTACACAAAATAATGACATATAGGTTTTTTTAGATAAGAAAACGGTCAAGTTATAACAGTATATGGCTTCGAGCCATTAATAAATAATAATAAAAATAACTCCTAAAAGAAATGTTAATAAAACAAAAACTGTTATAAATTATGGATTGTCTATTTGATTGCTTCAAGAATTATGATGAATTCATGTATGTATAATTCTAAGGTCATATGAACCTTGGTGGATAACTATGGATCTATTAATTGAGCATTTATTATGGCGGCCTTTGGGGTGATATCTCTACTCTATATATAGAAATATCATTCACCTTTTGTAGAACATACTTGAATTTCTCTTCTTCTATATACTTCTCTCGTCTTCTTCTCTTTATGATTATATTCTTATGAGCTTGATTTTATAACAAAAACAAAATAAGTTTGATTTTTGTATATAAAGAGAGTTCTATTTTTTCTTTTTAAAAAGTAATTTTTCAATAATTTTTTTTTAAAAAATTTCCCCAACCAAAGTACACATTGTTTCTTATTAGTCTCTCTCTATATTTACTTGTTAAATATTTTTTAATTTAATTTTCCTTTATTAGTGCTTTTTGGCAAATCTAGGTCAATTTTTTTTCCTTCCAATTATATCTAACATACTCCATTTAGTTAATGTCTTTGAAAGATATAGTATGTATATATATTTAAACTCTATAACTATTAGGGTAAAATTATAGATTTCTTACATCAATTATTGTTTTTTAAATATCTGTCAAGTTAAAATTTAACAAGTAAAAAGGTACAGAGGGAGTAATTTTTTTTATCTATACATGCTAATAATAGTTAGTTTGACCTTTTATTTTATTTGTAAATCTCATTCTTTCCTTTTTTACTTTTTGAGTTTTTTTGGTAGAAATAAATATATCATGGTTAAAATTTGTAGAGTGTAATCTAATATGATGTTATGTCTTTTTATTTGTTTGAAAGGCATATTTAGACAATAGTATAAAAGTTTCATAAATTATAAAAGAAAAAAAATGTCAATTACGAAATAGTCATCATGAAAAAGGACTACGGCAAAAATTATAATAGTTGCAATTAGGTCATTTAGTTTCTATAATGAACAATAATGTTATTCAAATTATATTTGTGTTGACCTTATAAACCACCCTTTAGGACACACTAGAGTTGCTTTATAAAATTCTCCAAGAACATTTTTCAATCTTTTATTTTATTAATAACGTTATATTATTATCATTATTATTATGGACACTTGATTCTCAATGTTGTTGATGATTGTTAACTTGTTTTCGCAAATCGTACAAATAAAAATAAAATGATATTGATGATCATGATATGTCTAATTCATATTCATAGCTATATATAATGTCTTAAATTTTTTTATCAAATAAATTATAACATAATGGGAGCTAACGTCAAATATTGTTCGAAAAGTAACTATCCTAGTCCTTTTAAATTGAAATACTTATTGGGGTTACTTTTAAATGAAGAGTCAACAAGGAATAGCTCCACTTCTAAGATTCAACTAAGTTTTTAAATTATATAGAGCATAAAAGAAGCTTCTAAATGCTTGTTTATTGTTTAAAAATCATGTCAATTATATTTTTCTCTACACCAACTTGTTTAAGGTAATATATATTATATCCTATGAGTCATGATCATACTTCTATCATTTTTATTTTTTTTATCAACTAACTTTTAGGTGGGTGTTGGATTTAAAACTATAATTGCGTGATATACAAGAGATTCAAATAGGATTAGGACATGTGTCAAGACAAAATGTCAGATCATAAAGAAGACCTTTTTTTGTTAGCAATTTGAGTCAAGAGTCTATCGGAAATAATCTTTCTACCTTTATATCATAAGATAAGTAAAAATTGTGCAAACGCCTTTCTACTCTTGCACCATTTATACTATAGAATTACACTAAGTAATGCGTAAGTTAAGTTGTTGTCTTTCAAGTACTTATGTTATTAAAGCGGTTTAAATATTTTATTTGATAAATATTCAATCAAACTATAATGATTCAATAGTTAAACTTGAAATTCTGAATCCGCCCCAATCATAATCATGTTAAGTTCACTAGCATCAAATTACACTATTTTCTATGTGATTCAACACATTGATAGTTCAACCCCTCAAAACTTTTTGGGAACTTCAACAATTAATACACCATAGGCTCTTTGAACAGCCACAAGTGATTCAGTATATACAAAAAAAAAAAAATACAAGTTACAACAATAATAATACATCTCTCAACTAGTACTATTGCACAACATGAAACAGATTGCTTTTACTCTTCATGAGTAGGTTTATCCCCTTCAACTTCAACTCCTTCATCAAGTTTGGACATATGTTCTTTCTTATAAACGCGGTGGCGCCTCTCTCTCGCGTATATTATCCAGAATGTAAGAGAAACTAACACTGCAACAGTTACCATCACTAGCCCAACATACACTCTTTTGCTATATTGCAGCAGACCAGGACAATGTACATTATATATGTCACCAAAAGTTTGCCTAACAAAATCACAATTTTGTAGGTCAACCAGGAATGGACCATATTGATACAATCCATAGCTCATGTTTACAGCAGCAGCCATCTGGCTGTAGAGAGTTGGAGTCAGACGGCCTGGCGTGACACAAACACCACTCGGAGAAACTTGACAAACATAGCCGTTCAAGACCTTTGCAATGCAAAAATTGAGTTCACCGTTATATACACTGATGATATAAAGAAATTTTACTCATTCAATCTGATAGCGGGTTATACCTGAGTTGCGTTGTTTAAGTCCACTTCAGCAGGACCGCAGTTGTGAGAAGTTAAGTCAGGATTGAACAGATTGCAAAGGATTGGCAACACAGGTCCTGATTGATTGTAGTAAAAAGGAGCAAAGTTGGGAGAGAAATTGATGTTAGAAACATTTGTAATAACCTGGTTGACGATATCAACCAGGTTGTAAGTCACTTCTTTGCTTTTAGTAAGAGTTTCTTGTGCTGTGGCGTAGTCAACACAAGGTAATATATCATCTAATGCTGTATGAGCAGTGGGGTTTTGGATCCACTCATCCATTGCTACACAAGTATCTGCAGTCACACTGAAACGTTAAACAAAGAACGATTAGAGATGTCCAAATGCATGATATATCAAAAGGACTCATTAAACAAAGACAATATTTGAATCTTCGTGCATGTTAAGTCACTTCTAGCATGAGGCTGTTAGTTTATTTAACATCGTTCAGCAATCAGCACACTTTGAAAGGTTCTTACGCAACATTTTAGTAATACTAATACCAAAAGAAGGCATCAGGAAACACAGGTTAACTCTGTTTTATCCTGTTTCCAGGAGAAGCTGTATGCATAAGATGAAGACTTGCCTAATCTGAGAAGAGTTGTCATGAGACTAATTCTGAACAGCTTAGTGAAATAGCAAAAATAGTGAAAAACTTGAAAGAGCTTACTTGTGGAGAACAAGAAATATGCCACATAGAATCAATGTCCCAGTGATGAGAATCCATCCGAAAATAACTAAGCTGCACAAATAGAACACGAGATCGTTCTTACAGAATGAAGTACGTGGGAAAGGAGTTAATGGAAAGACAAGAGACATAATTAAGTCGTGATGTAGAACATAAACTCACATGTAGACAAAGACCTGCATGCCGAATATTGAGAATACTGAAAGACAAAGTAATAGAGCATATTTATTAGGAAAATACGAAGAACTTGTTACAGAATTCTAAGGGATGCATAATTTAGTTTAATGGTCAAGGAAATCTTACCAAATCCAAGAAATGTCAAAGCAAGCATAGCAACAGATAGAACGATAAGAGCCGTTCTCCTGCATTTATATAGCCTCAGAATATTAAGTGGTAAATTAAGCGCCCTGAATTTTAAAATATTGAAATGCCATTCACTTACACTGATTCTATGAGGTGTTCTACGTTATCCTTATTATCAGCTGTTTTAGTGGAAAGGGTACTAGCAGAAGAAGTGATCTTCGTTTGAACGTAATCAATATCTGTTTGGACATTAGCAGGGATCAAAATTCGATCCACCGCGAGCTGTTTGGCAGCCGCTAGATAAACAGACACATTCATGAGAGTATCAGCTGTGACATTTGCCTGATGCACAACATAATCCAAAGTGCTTAGTGTACTGCTGTGGAACTTCTCTTGGCCTGTGTACAAAATGACACATCCAATGCTGCATATCGAAAATCAAATTAGAACCAAACTCCAAAAGAGAAAGCACATGAATCATTTAGCTATCCAAAAGAGATAAAAAACGCTCTGCATCTTCGGAGGATATTAAGGTTGTGGACAAAGGAAAGTCATCCATTTCGTGAGGAGAAGGTAGAGAGAGCATACATTGCAGCAATGGCAAAAAGCGCAAGGAATATGAGGGAGAGAGCATAAGCCATTGAAGAGTATCCATACGGTTCTCTTTTGCAGCAACGAGAGCAGACAAAGATGAACAATAAGCAAAGTCCAAAGATCACAAACCAGATCAGCGCGGTGATAAAGAATGGAAAGGCTGTATATGCAACAGACTGCACAAGAAACAAAATTATAGCATGAACAACAATCAAAGGAAAACCATGTTTTAAGACCGCAAGAATAATTCCAACTTTCGACGTAGCATGTTTTAGAGCATAAGCATAATGCACATTTTGGTACATTCTACATATGTTTAGTTGAAGACAACAACATTCAAAAGTCTTCACTAATCTCTTAAACTTTACGTCAAGTCAAAACCAGACAAACGAATTGAAACGAATAAGATACTAAATTACAAAAAAAAGGTAAAATCTTGAGTACTTACAGCCCAGTAATGGCGGTCATCGATGTTCCATCCTCCATTATATCTCTTAAAACCATTGAGAGGGTCTTTTCTGTATGTTCTCTCAGCAGCCAATATAAGTGATGAGCTCTGCACTGGAGCCTCAACTATACTGGGACCTTCAGCAAATACCTCATTTCTTCCCTCCCTAAATTCATCTAAAAATGTCTCATTTAGTCAGCAACAGCATACACAGGCGAAGCCAGGTTTAAGAGTTTGGGAGTTCTAAATTTTCTTCAATCAATTTTATTAAGAGTTTACAAATTAATAGACATATATTAATAGGGTCTACGGAAAAGCTACTGGATTCATCCGAACCCATAAACCACACCTAACTCCGCCTCTGAGCATACACAGTGTAATCTCACAAATTGAGGTATCATGAAGTATGGTAAAGATTGTTTTCAATAGACACTCGACTTGAGAAAAACAGTTCAAAGTAGATCGAAAAAGTTATAACAAAAATACTATAGAAAACATGACAAATCATTCTCAAACAAAAACTACAACAAAATAATACAGTAATGTAAGTACAAAACAAAAACTATGGAAGTAATGCTACGAACTACGAGTATGAAAGGATAAGCGAGACCACACTCTACTATCATAAAAAAAAAGACATACCTGATAAAAGTGGTGATTGAAAGTGAGAGTCTGCCCCTTCATATCCATGGGTGAAGTTGGAGAAAAAGATGAAAATGGTTAAAAGAGAAAGTAGCATTGGCCATTTACATGACATTGTTATAATGAATTCCTTAATTGCTTTCAAAATGTTGGAAAAACAATGAACAAAGGAAAGTAACTTCTTGAATAAAGGTTGTGTACTCTGTACATACACAGAGATTTTAACTGTTTTTAAAAAAAAACATGTAATAAAAGCATATGCGTTTACACTAACAATTCAACAAATGCGTTTACTGCTTAGCTCCTCTCAAATTATTTTGTCATAAATTTAAAAAATGTGTTTACTTCAACATCTCATGTAAAAAAAAAAGTAAATATTGAGACTCTAGAATTTTTAATAAGGAGGTTCAAAATTTAAAGAATTAGAAATATGTAGAGAATTCAATATCTACTATATATATATATATATATATCCAAAAGATAATTTTAATTATATATAAATATTATGAACCCCGGCTGACTCCGCCTTGTTCAAATAGGGATTATATTATAAGATATAAATAAAGGTAAAAATAATCAAAACTTTTCCTAGTTAGTATTTTCTTTTAAGAGGTGTGTAAAAAAACATAACATATAACTAGAGACTGATCCGTCCATCTTTATTTTGAGGTTTCAAATTGAAGCTCTAATATAAAAATAAATTCTCGCAACGAAGACTAATTTTATTACTTAATATAAATGATTACCAATCATTATTTTTATATTATTTAATAAAATTTACAAAAATAATTAGGTTGAAAGCGTGCTATGAAATAAAACCTAATGAACCTGGGGATGCAAGTCCAGTGCCCAGAATATAAGGGACGACAAAATTTTCCATTTTCACTACTAAATTCGACAAAAAGAAATAGTCTTCAACTAATTAATTTTAGGACTATAAATTATTAGTAATCATTACTATTGTAGGGCAACTTAATTTACAATCAGTAATAATAAACTCAAAAAGTATTTAATTTATTTAAGTTGAGTTTCATAAATCAAAATCCAAGGTCATATTGTAGCCTTTTTTTTTTTTTTTGGTAGTATAGTTATGTTACACTAAGCAATAAATATGTTGCAGATTTTAATGTTGCAACTGTCAAATATAATTAAAGGAGTTATTTTTTCTGTTACCGACATGGTTGTATTAAATATTTTGTTTAGTTTCTTTCTTTCTTAAAATTAAGATTTGGCATTTTTGTTGTTCTTTTCTAATCATGTATTAACGCAAAATCCTAATTCATTAATTGAATTACTTTGCACACACAATGCCACTTCGATGGTCACTAAGTTTGATTGACCAAGATACTCTACGTTCGATATCATTTGCAAGTAAATTTATCGCACACAGCTTGTCTAGTTTAATTTATATTTTTTTAAATTGTAATTCATAGATTATTATACTAGAGCAAAACTCATCGTAAGTACACCAAAATTCAAATTTCTTGTCATTTAAATATATATTCTTTCCTTTCAAACACCAAAATCCAAATTTCTTGTTATTTAAATATATATTCTTTTCTTTCAAAAAGAATATTTTTATTTTCTTTTCAGTTTGTTTAAAAAAGAATGACTTTTTTTCTTTTTTGATAACACTTTAACTTTAATTTTTCACGTGACATGTTTAAAAATTATAAAATTAAAAGATATTTTAATACATTTAACATAACTTTAATTTAAAACCACAAGATTAAACAATCTTCTTTCTTTTTTTAAACTTCGATATAAGTTAAACTAAGTCATCTTTTTTTAAACGGAGAAAATATAAAAAAGTTGCTCACAATTACTCATATCATCTTGAGAAATTCCTTACAAAGTTCCTTTTTTCCCCAAAAAACTTTTTTGATTAAAATTCAAGAGCTTTTAGTATTTGGTGAGGTTCCCCAAAAATGAAAAAAGGGGGAAAATGTTAGGGGCTCATTCTCCCAGACTAGAAAAGTTGGGCCAGATAATTCGGCAACTTTTTGACTTTGGATACTAATGTGGGCCTACTATCATTCTAATTCACCTCAATTAGGGCTAAGTGTACAAATACCATCTCTTTTGGATTGTCATTAAATTTTAGAATAAATTAAGTAAATTCTGTAAAGTTAAAAGTTAATTATATTATTTTTAATAGAAATTATAAAAGTCAGTTTATTAATTCAGAATATATTATTACATTTCGAAATACATAAGATATTTGGATATATAGGAGAGAGGATGTATAGAGATAGGGGTGGGCGTGTATTTTAATTAAATTTTGGTTCGATTATAAAAAATGTGTACTGTATTTTAATACAAATTAGATCAATTTAATTCGATTTTTTCTTTATTTGTTTTAAAATTAATTTTTAGTATGAGGAGGAAATATAAAGCGTTAAGAGTTTTTCAATATGATAAACTATTTATAACATAGATGTCATGTTGCTCAACAATATGCGACAAAATTTCAGTCTAAAATTATTTTTGCAAGAGTATCATCCTTTAGACTTTGGGGCTTTAGGTTTACACTTTTCTGTTTTATGACTTTGTCATTTAAAAAATTTAAATGAGCCGTATTATTATCAACTAATTAAGTAATATAATTTAAATATTAAAAACTTAATTAATAAAATTTTGTTTCTTCGATGCACCGTAGTTTTGAGATCCTTGTACCAAACTCTGAACCGAAGAATCAAAGTTTTAAAAATAAAGAATCAACACCGAAGAAATAAAATTATTCGATTTTTCATTATTTATGCTCACCCCTACACAGATATAAAATAGGGATGTATTCAAGAGATAATAAAACTGGATATATTTGGAAGGAATGTATTCGAGAGGGGTGGGATATATCTAAGAGGTGAAAGATGTATAGGGTCATAGAGATGTGTTTGAGAGTGGGGAGTGATGTATTCGAGTGAAATTTTTTGAAATTCTTTTAAATTGTAGGAAACTTTTGAAATTATGATTGAATAAGATGTGTATTTAAATATTTTATATTTCTATCTGAAATTAAAAATTTAAAAATAATTTTATTGCTTCAGACACAATTTTAGATATTCGTATTTGAAGAGTAACATTGATAAGTTTAAATGAATTCCTCATCCCCCTTTTGTTTTATGTGAAAGAGAGCGATTTAATTTATGAAAGACAAATAAAAAAATCAAATGATTTTTTATCGAAAAATGGAGTGGTTGGTGCATCACTATATCAGTGAGGTAATTTGTAGAAAGGAGACAACCCACGAATACACATCAGAAAACGTCAGTATAAACACAAATAAAATTTTAAATTAGTTATAAAACAAATTATTTCTAATTATCTCAAAAGTATTTAAAAAATAACATTTTGTTCTTTTTGTCCCCTAGTTGAGATATATTTTTTCATGTCGAAGACATAAATTCTATTTCCATAAATGAACCAAGAGAAATTTTCTACAAAAGTCGTAAATTTTACAAGTGGCTGTAATTTTCATGTATGGCTGCATATAAAATAAGAAAAATTATATAAAATAGTAAATTATTAATTTAAATAATCGAACACATAATTTAACACCAAATTTTACTCTAAATAAACTCATATGTGAAATATAAATTTCATATCATAAAAAAAATCAATAATCAAAATAACAATAAATCTAATCAATTCATTAGCATATTTTTAGCATGCACTTAAATTTAAGTAATTTTTTAGCCTTCAATTACTTCACTGGCCTGTCTTCAAATGTTAGTACCTCTTAAAGTCAAACAAATTCTTTAATTAATAGAACAAATCTTGAATTTGAAAATAAAAAAACCGTGGCGGCAAAATAGAAAAGAGAAAAGAAGAGACTTCTAAATTTAGCCTACAAAATATAATATAAAATTAGGTGAGAAAAGTATATTAAATAAAGCATATTAATCCAAATAAAACTTAGAGTGATTCTAATTACGCAAGGGAAGAAAAGGTGACTGGGTCAGCGGAAATGGGTGTAACGATGATGATTGGTGGTGATAATTATAAAATAATGGCTAATGATGGATGATAATTTATTTTGGTGATTGACTGTAATGATAATTATAGATGATAATAATAGTTGATAACGGTAGAGTGCAATTTGGTGAAAGAAAATTTTGAACAAAACAGTTCAATAAAATCAAGACTTTATCATAAATATATTATTTATGAGTTGTAAACTAAAAAACAAAATAGACTTAACGATTAAGATCTTAATAATAACATTCGAGCCTACAAATCCTGTACAATGATTGAGATCTAGTGATTATGATCAGTAATTCAATTTACACCAAAACAATATATGCATATTAAATACAAATAAATAAAGCTTATTAATCGTAATTTTAGGTAACTAGCAAATTTCATAAATTTGACGATTCTATCAAAATAATACTAGAGTTTAAATTATTTGCACAAGAAGTGTACATAGTTTCTTATAACTCAAATGAAATTGACCTTTCCCAAATTTTTATTTTTAATTAATCCTGCTATATTTAACCTTGAAAAAAATACAAGCACAACTTGCTACTAATTCTACCCACTTTATTTTAACAGTGATAATAAGCAGCCCCTTGTATCGAGCTTCAAATCTATCTGACTCGTAAAAAGTTGCTAATTTTTTATTAGTTATTGTATTAGGCAATTACTATGAAGCTGCAATACAGCTTTAATTAGTTGTTGATTTAATATTATGTCATTGATCAATATATAGTTTTCTATAATCTCTAGTGTATTACATTATAGTCTAACAATTACTTTTAAAATATTTAATGTACAATTTGTAGAATACTACTTGGATTACTTTGAAATTTCAGAAATTTATTCTCATATGTACAGCCAATGGTGTGCTCATATTTGACACATTCAAAGTAAACTTCCATATATATATACTCTTTAAAATTTCATCCTAATACACTACTAATTAGCCATATATTATCAAAAATTGCTAGTTACAAGCTATTCAACAATTTTTATCGGTGACAAGGTTCGTAGCTAATTTCATTTTTTTTGGTAGCGATACCTCTACGACTATCTCTAATCCACCCAAAATACCATAAGAAGTTGTTTCCAAAAACAAACAAAAAAAAATGTATAGAGTTGCAAAGGCATCAGAGTACTTGGTGGTAACAGGGGTAGGGATCAATGATATAATGATAACAAAGAAAGCATGGATACTTCCAGGGCAATCATGGACAAAATTTGATGTTTCACCTGTGAATTACACATTTGAAGTCCAAGCTATGAGTGCTGAAAAGCTCCCTTTTATTCTTCCAGCTGTTTTCACAGTTGGTCCTAGACTTGATGATGAAGCTAGCCTCTTGAAATATGCAAAACTTATCTCTCCACATGACAAATACTCAAACCATGTCAATGATCTTGTTCAAGGTATGCCCCCACCCCCACCCCTAACAACTTACGGGCAACTCGACTATGCTATCTCCTATTAGAATAGGTACTAAGACCTCATTTGTTTCCATTAAGATTAAGAGGTCTGAATTAAATACACATCTGAATATTAAGATTCGCATTAAAATCTAGGTGTTTTAATCTGAATACATATCTGAAAATTAAGATGTGATATCTAAATCTGAACACTAAATAATTAATGTGTTTATTTTCAATATCTGAATGTGGAAGTGGAATTGAACATTACATTATCAAAATATCATAAAATTTTCCTTTCAACAAAATATATCACTTTTGATTAAGAAAAAAGTTTTAATAATCGTGATTTGCAGTACAATTTTTTCATTCAAAAACCTTGATAAACAACAGTACACCAAAAATATTATTGCAACCAGTATTCTTGAGTCTGGACACACATCGATACAAGAAAATTATTAATATAAAAAAAAACTTGAAAGGATTTATGAAAACTTACCAATTGAGAAAAAATGGTGTTTGATTGACAAAAATGAGAAAGAAAGTTTTTAGTTATGAGATAAAATAGCACGCCCAAAGCATAGAAGCTATGATTTATTATTTAATAACTTATCAAATAAGTTTTAATGTTGTTAAGAGTCTCCTGCAGATCTGATTCGTTCAGACCTCTTCAAACCCAATTAAGAGGTTTTTTAAAAAATAATACAAATGAACTTAGTGGGCTGAATCTTAATGATTTAGTTTCAAACATAAAAACCAAACGTACTTAATGGGAATCTGAATGACTAAGATTCAGACCTCCATTAAGTGCAAACAAATGAGGCGTAAGTAACTCTATCTACTCAGACATCGGCGGAAGGAAGAATTTAACCAAGTGTTTCTTTTGCTGTTGATATTTGAATACTGATCTTTCATGATTTCACTCCACTTCATTAGCGGCTAAACCAGGTGCTATATTAATTTGGCTATTCCCCTTTTTTCAAGGTATCATTGAAGGAGAAACTAGAGTTCTTGCTGCATCAATGACAATGGAAGAGATATTCAAAGGAACCAAACAGTTCAAACAAGAAGTATTCCAGAAAGTGCAACTCGAACTAAACCAATTCGGGCTCTTAATCTACAACGCCAACGTCAAACAACTCGTTGATGTTCCAGGACATGAGTATTTCTCCTACTTAGGTCAAAAGACTCAAATGGAAGCTGCAAACCAAGCTAAAATAGACGTGGCGGAAGCTAGAATGAAAGGGGAGATAGGGGCAAAGCTAAGATCAGGACAAACGCTACAAAACGCAGCTAAGATCGATGCAGAAACAAGGATTATATCAACACAAAGGGAAGGAGAAGGGAAGAAAGAAGAGATAAAAGTGAAGACAGAAGTGAAGGTATTTGAAAACCAGAGAGAAGCAGAAGTTGCTGAAGCAAATGCAGTGTTGGCAAAGAAGAAAGCAGGGTGGGCTAAAGAAGCACAAGTAGCAGAGGTGGAGGCAGAGAAAGCAGTGGCTTTAAGAGATGCTGAGTTGCAAAAGGATGTAGAGAGGATGAATGCTTTAGCCATGACAGAGAAACTTAAGGCTGAGTTCTTGAGCAAAGCTAGTGTTGAATATGAAACTAAGGTTAGACTCATGATTCATTTGACAAAATAAAATAATTAACCTCTACTTAAATTGGCAATGCTTCATGACGAAGTATGAATAGACACAGTTTAAGAAACATATGAAGGCTTTTGAAAGTGATCATAAACATACCATAACGTTAGAGTGATTGCAAGACTTTTGAAACTTAAAACAGTCTGAAAAGCTTCTAATTAAGGGGATTATGAGATGCTTGAAGTTAAATTATATCTAAATTTAAGAAGTTGTCATTCTTTTTTGGAACGGACTAAAAAAGAAGAACTTACCCCATAAATTGGACTGGAGGAAGTTACATCTTTAATTATAAGAGAATCAACAATAATTCCCACTATCTGTGTATTATTATGTTACTTTTTACATAAAGCTTAAAACTTAACAAAAAAAATAATCCTAACTTTGAAGATTCTAATGCATCATTGGTCTAAAAGGTGCAAGAAGCAAATTGGGAGCTCTACAAGAAACAAAAAGAAGCAGAAGCATTTCTCTACGAAAAGGAGAAAGAAGCAGAGGCACAGAAAGCAACTGCAGAGGCTGATTTCTACAGACGTAAACAGATAATCGATGGAGATTTATATGCAAAGATGAAGGAAGCAGAAGGACTTAAAGCTCTAGCAGAAGCTCAAGGCACATACTTGCGCACTCTGTTAGAATCTTTGGGTGGAAACTATGGTGCTCTAAGGGATTACTTAATGATCAGTGGTGGGATGTTTCAAGAACTTGCCAAGATTAACGGTGAAGCTATTCGAGGCCTACAACCCAAAATCAGCATTTGGACAAATGGAGGGTCTGAGTCAAATGCAGAAGGTGGTGGAATTGCCCTAAAAGAAGTTGCTGGCATCTACAAAACATTGCCACCATTGTTCAAGACTGTTCATGAACAGACTGGAATGATGCCACCTACATGGATGGGCACCTTGACAAAATGACTCTTCTTTTCCTCAAGAAATAATGCAACGAACAAAATGTCATACATTTGTTATTTTGTTAAAATAAGAATACAAAGGGATTGATCCATTTGATAAGTGTTCAATCAGGTCAAGAGTTTCTTTCAATTGTTGAACTTAATCAAGTTCAACGGCTGCGGTTTCTTTAGATATATTTCTAACATGTTGGGATTTTGAAATTAGGCATCTTTGAACCAGCTTTTCTCGATCAAATTATTACTAGTTGAGCTCAGCAACATCAAATAACTACCGATATCTTAGAGCACTGGCATTGAGAACCTTTAATCAAATGATAAAAACAGAGGAACATTAACAAAGACCTGGCAAACAAAGTCAGAAAATAAATAAAAGAACTCAAGACATCTAAAAAAATAAATCAAAGGAGATTCGAAGCAAAAGAAAGAGGTAATGTGCATAAAACCACAAAATAAAAGAAAACTTAAGTAGATGGAGAAATAAGTGGAATAGGTAGTAATAAGAAAAAGGATATGCCCAGTTAACAAATTATAAAAAATCAAAACATATTTGAGTGTCCTAGTTGGGCTAAACAAGAAGTAGCTAACAGGGAAAGGCTAATAGCAGAAACACCAAATAGAAGAAGCAAAATCTTCTGCTCATTCTCTTTGTAAGACTTGGAATAGAGGGCAAGCAATCAGTAGATCCCTTGGGATAGTTCTTTTGTTTATATTTCAGGGTACCACGTAAACTTTTTAGTGCCCGATTCCACAAGGACAAAACGAACAACTAGTCAACAGTTCATCATAGAGATATCCACTTTAAGGCTAAAGCAACCCAGTCACAGCCACAGGCAACAAAATCATAAAGCTGTAAATTGCAGGAATAAATGTCCAGCTCTTCATTGAATAATATAGCTTTACAAATCACTGTAGAATCCTATTGTATATCAATTGGAAACTGAGTGATACAGTTTTCTCCTAAACAAAATGGATCTCTATATAAGGAGGAATTACAAGAAATACGAAGTGCAAATAACAAGTTCTACAAATAGTTGAGGCTGGAAAGTTTCACCTGGTTTAGTAAACTATGGATACTTCAATAAGGACATCACATAGTCCCATTCACTCGGATATGGAATGGTGGCCCACGACAAAATATGGACTCATCACATGAATTAGCTCTTGCTCTGGCTCGGAGCATTTCATTAGCATCATCAATCACAGCAGCAGCTAAAAGTGTGTACTCACCTGGAACCAGGAAATACAAGGAGAACGAATGTCTATATTCCTTCAATGGAGGTACCTCCATGGTGATACCATTCAGAACACCTAAAAAAGATCAAGACAGGTCAATACACATATCAGATCAAGAGTAAGTTTAGTCTTCAATTACACATTATAAGTATAGCTGCTCTCTTAGGGAGTGTTTCTGGCTTATTTTTTCGTGTTCGGTACATAAGCAAAAAATACTATTCTAAAAGCAAATGTTTAAATGATACAAAAGTACAGTGGTATTTTAACTTTAAAAAGAACATGGAGATGGAAACTAGTAATGTTTTAGAATAGCACCTGCCCATAGCACCGTCGCTTTATCACCCTCGACACAGTTCTCCCCAGCTATATCTCTGCATGTGATGCTAAGACTGACTCTAATCATTTCCTTGGTATTATTGCGAACCAGCACTTCTACTGGTGTCGTGTCATGAGCTTTTACTGAACCTTTACGCGCACCCTGAATATTAGATCCTTCATCCATATTAAGGTCAGAAGAATTTTGTGAAGTATTATTGCCACACCTAAACCCAAAGGTCAATGGATCAGGTAGTAATACATCCATCATGGATGATTGAAGCGCAGCCTGTATTGCATCTTTTATGTTTAGTTCTCCTGAATTGTTTCGGCCAGATTGCCACCTGACTTTGATTTTAGAAATTAAATTTTTGATGGAAGCATTTAGTTCAGCTTTGCTACTTTTCTCAGAGAAGCTTGATTTTCTAGTACTGGTCCTATCCATTTGAGACTCCTTAACCAGGTAAGTACCATCAAGAACAGGTAACTTAAAATGTTCTAATGGTATTAGCACCCTGGCAGTGTAATCTCTGTCAATCCTTGTTTTAGGATAGTCATACTCAGGATTTTCCTCATTGTTAGAATCCTCCATATTGACAGACACGCCAATCTCGAAGACAACATCAGTCGGATTGGATAACTCAAGCTCGAGGAAACGCAGGCCCCAACTTCCTCTGTAAGGATCAATTTTCATGAACCTATCAGTACGAGGGGATCCTTCAGCAGAACTGGTTTCCACTTGAACATTTGAATGATCCTCACCAACATGAGCAGGGATCTCCATTGATAACAAACGAGCCTTCATAAGAGATAACCCCTGTGAAACACATATATTAAGGGGAACAACCAAGCGCCTACCGGGAGGAATAGATCCATTTATTGATGCATCTCCAGCATAAGTAAGTGGACCTGATAAGAGAAGTAGATCAGTCAATATAGAAGAAATTCTATGCTACCCAGCCCCAAACACCAGTTAGAGAATCTAAACATCCAGGATGAGTCAATGGACAACAATAGTAGCAAATCATTATTTAGCAAATCATTATGTAATACAACTAGATGTACATGAAATCTAACAAGTGGGGTCTGGGGAGTGTGGTGAGTATGCAGCCTTACCCCTACCTATGAGGTAGAGAGGCTGTTTCTGATAACCAATTAGAGAATCCAAATAGTAATAAATCATAATAAAAAAATTGGCAGGTAAATAACAGTCTAAATCATGAACCTCAAATGACTGACTAAAGCATGAGGCTAATACATTTCAGAAACAAAACGGAAAGTCAAAAACAAATAAAATCTCATCCCATGCTGCAGAATGTTCTCTTAACTAAAACTCTTCTGCACGTAATCATGTCATGATTAGTGACCAACTAATTGACATCCTACACTTCCATCATTTTACATTGTCTTTTAGTATTGTACAAAAATATTCCATGTATACCCACGACGTAAGTTCTATCTTTGTTCCCAATTTCATGGCCAATATTTGATTTGGTCCCTAACATTTATCTCTCTCAATTTCATTCTAAACAAATATGATTCTCATGTTGGTGCAGAAGCTCATCACCAGCCTGACTGACTCTTTCAGATTGCAAAAACAAGTGGCTATGCAAAAAAATTAAAAAGAATAGTCATATCAACATCCATATCCAAATCCACATGCATTGTGTACATTCTGAGTCATATGGAAACAAAGAAAAAAGAAAGGACCCCTCATAATTGATGGGAAAGCAACACAAACAAGAGGGGCCCTAGAGAGTGCAGGGACTTTCCCAGCTTGTTGCACTAATATATGTTCGTAGAACCAGGATGCAGCATCCCAAGTTCACAGTGCTCCATTTTCCTAGTCTATCACCTAACCTGCAACAATCAGTATTTGAATGCTCACCCGCATAGTGGATCAGCAGCACAGGACTGCATCCATCCTTGACTTGCCTCCCGGTGCTTCCAGATATGTTCTTACTAGGAGCAGCATCCGGATCCAAAAGTCCAAGCTGCCAAGCCTTTAAAGTGACAGGTATTCTCACTTCAGCACCGGGCTTCAAAGGAAGGGATGACTTCAAGGTTTCATAAACAATTAACTGGATTGAATCTTGATTTTTCCCAGATAATGAGATGTGGGCTTGCTCTATCGGAACTGTACCTGCATTGGCCACACTTATCTGTACTTCACGAATCTCTCCTTCATATAAAATTATAGCACCATCACTACCCACAACACGTGATATAAGCAATGGCAACGGGGGGACCACCGAAATATTTGGAACCGTAACATTTTTCAACTTTGGTGACCCACAACAGCGGAAAGGGTCAGACAGCACAAGTCCTTGAGCTGCTCCCACTAGAAGATTATCCACATCCTTAAAATAATGTTCAGTGATAACACCAAAACAATGAACAATGCATCCTGGAATTTTTAGTGAACCTACTTCAGTAGGAATTCCAGATAATGCAATCACTTTGGAGGAATTAGGAGGCAGACTAACACTGATGGGAAAAGCATCAAAATTCCCAGAATTTACAGATAGATATATACTATCGACCTTCAAATCAAAACCACAAGGATTTGCCAACTCAACAAACACTTGTACTGCTTCACCCACAACCCAAATCAGCTCCTGCTTACTGCTTTGACTTGGCTCCCCTTTGCTGAAAGGTGTGTAAATAAAAGGTCCTGAAGGAGCAGACCCTGCCCACCAATCATCTCTCCCATGATTACGTTTTACTATATCCTGTTGGGAGGAATGAAGTGGAAAAGAATGCAACCTGGGAGCATATGTATCAAGGAAAGGAAAATTAGGTTCTTGTCAAAAATAAGAACTCTGATGATAAGGTCAGCAATTGCAGACACCATAAAACCCAGAACAGTATCAGTCTGAGGAAAGAAATAAGCCAGCAACTGCAGATACCATAAAATCTAGAGTATCAGTATGCGGGAAGATCATTCTGAAACAGCAAAACTAATAATAGTAAAATCTGAAGGAACTATGAAGATTGAACCAGATTAAATTTACTTCTTTCTAGGGAGACTAGTGAAAGAAGTTCCAAATAGTCCTTTGCAAGTTTACCACCATTAGTAATAGTATGTTAGCTACAGGAATACATCAAAAGAATAGTTTTATGATAAAAAAAAAAGGTTATACCTGATGGAATTAGAATTCTTCTGATTTTTATGAGCTTATCAGTAAACTCCTAACTATATGCTGAAGATATGGTCAATACATGTATTGGCCTTAAAACAGGTAATTTGAGCATCTTTCAGGCCTGATCTAGTAAGTAATGTGCAATACAATAAACGCTCAAGTACAACCCGCCTTTACAAAGGTAATTTGATTATCTTTCAACCAAGATCTAGTTAGCATTGCCAACATACTTCTGATTCAACATAGAACATTTCACTCAAAATTTACATATACATGGATGCTTGGATTAGAAACTGAAAAGAATGAAGCAACAAAGACAACTACCATATCATTACATCTTTCTGAATTGGTAAGCTCAGTTCATTTACTCTACCTATTTCCTCCTTTGCCCGTCTCATACACAATAAAAGATGATATAACACTGCAAGAGGAGAACCAAACACTTCTAGCATGTGTTTTGTATGAAGGAAAATATTTTCCAGAAAAGATTCTGATTTTCCCATTTTTGGTAGGTCAAAATTTTTGGAGAACATTTTCCCTAGGAAAATAAGTTCCTTAAAAATGAGGAAATGACTTCCCTAATGGAAGTATGGAAAACAAGTTACACAAGTGAACATTTCACATTTATAGTGTCCTCTTCACCTTCCAACACACCTCATCTTCACCCCACCCCGCCATCCCATCCCCACCACCTCACATCCCCTACCTTCCACCTTCAACTCCTATAGAGTATGTCTAGATTATATACAAATGCTTTTAGGATATTATTTTTTGCTTGCATACTGAACACAAGAAAATAAGTAAGAAACCCACTTCTTTTCCGAGAGAACATTTTCCATCATACCCAACACACCCCAAGCATCTAGTTAAGGGGCAACATATGCAACCCACAAACAGAATAACAAAGTAGGAATCAAGGAAAGCAAACAATATCAAAAGTACACTATTGAAAGATATCCTTTATAGAAATACCATTTGTTTCATCCTTTTCTTCATCAGAGATAATAGAATGGCCACAAATGACAAACCTAAGTCTAACATTACCCAGATAAAAGCTAGAATCACAATTCAGATGACATTTCAGCTCCTATTTTCTATTGATACACCTCATTTCAGTTTCTCGTCTCCACTTATAGCCACCAGGTGAGGGAAATAGCTGCTACAGATCATTAGCTTAGCTGTTCTGTCCTTATAGCCTGCCTTTCAAACGTACCCTTACTCAACGTGGGCACAGGCTGAGTCTATCAACTCACTGGCATACAACTAAAATCTTTCGTCAACTGCTAATGGTCTAGCACATACACAAGCCAGTGAAACAATATCTTCTGACAATTAAATCATTTTAATTCATGTCACGCTAAAACGAGATCATCTTTACAAAAGGTATAGCATTAATCATACACAAGTATCAAATTCAGCAATCTATACAAAAGGGAACATTTTCTTGACACCAAATAAACGAATGAATCAAAACCTTCTTTGGCAATTTAGTGACATGACTTAAAAGAAAGCGGACTTCTTTTTTTTGCACGTCATATTACATCAAACACAGGGAAAAGCAGAATTTTGTGAAAATTAGACACCAGCAATGACATATAGTACAAGGACCCCAAGCTTCCCCATCTGGGATTGCGCAATGTGCCATCTAAAATCTACAAATACAAAGTGCAAAACAAGGTAATTTACATAGTTTCCGTCCGTGTACAAAACAATCTATTTCCTACTTTAAAGCTTGGGTATTGGAACCACACAGTTCAATGTAACAACTGACTAGTGTGTGCCAAAGAATAAGACACCAGCTTCCTGTATCCCTGCCTCTATAAATGAGGAGAATTTTCAGCTTTGAGACAAGATGAAAAAACAAGATGAGCTGAAATATTTGCTCAACTATGAAGAGTCAGTACTCTAAAACAGAAAATATAAGAATCTCCATCACATAAGAAGCTTTGTTATATTTTACAAACAATACCTTATAAAAGGCAATGCAGGATCAGCACAGCGAGTTCCTGAGGGAAGTCTCTCGGAAGCATTTGAAAGTGCACTCGCAAGACCATTTTGCCCAGCGGGTGTTATAAGAGGATAGTAGGACCTAAGAAGACGTGCTGCTGCACTCCATGCAGTAAGAGGATCTCCACCACGGACAGCTGATAGAAGTATTTCCCTCAGAACAACCATTTGAATGCTACTCCATTGAGATTCAAATAGTGATACTATCCAATTGTGATGCGCTTTTCCACCATCAACATGATTTTGTCCACTTTCCTTCATATATAATGAAGAGAGATGGAAAATATATGTTAAATCTTTTATTGATACCAGGGTGAGTTAAAAGAAACTATGATAAAGACGCCTCATGACACACACACTTAGCATGTATTTTGACTCCAAAATAATCTAAAATGTGCACAGACAAGATCTACTAAAAAGGCCATTGATCCGATGTATATGACTGACAGCCAAGATGAATCCGCATACAGACTCTAGCTTTCACCATATATCGTACCATAACTGATAATGATTGTTCAATACTTCAATCTAGCCTAATATCTCCAAAACTGAAACACTGAACTGCAGATTCCCACAGCAAGCCACATGAATTCCTTTGGAAACTGCATCTTCCTATCTTGGTATGCATTTTCAAGAAATTTTTATGACAGTATGAAATCTCCATTGTGTTATGGATCCAAGTCACGCTGCATGCCGTAGGAGGTACACCAATTCCAGTAGACAGTAGACAGAAACACAGTGATTTCTGTGGACTCGGATTTACAATATTCTTTCTATTTCATCTATTTTCTGTTGCCCCCTCCTTGTAAATAAAAAATAATACAAACTATCCTGAATGCTTGGGCATTTAAAATTTAAATGTTTGAGGTATTATTAAGCCATCAAGTAGATAGTTGCGACACTACATTTTCTCTCAAGGGTCACGTCAGCAACACTACTAAACCAAACCCCGTCGATGAACAATTCTATGAGAACTTCTGTGAATGTCCAGTTTCTCACTACCCTTATACTTTGGTGCGACAACACAATGGTAGTAGATTAAAATATTATATCCTTTTTGCCATATATTCAACGACTTCCCATTGTATTTTCTTTGTATTAGCATGGAAACCTCCTACTGATGAATAAATAAAATTACTCCCTTCGTCCCATTATATGTGGCGCCACACAGTGTTTAAGAAAAAAAGGAAGACTTTAACTTGTGGTCTAAAATAATCCTTAAGATATGTGTGTGGTCGTAAATCATTTCATTACTCATTAAGGGTAAAAGGGGAATTTGAAAGTGAAATTGTTTCTAATTAAGTACTTTTAGGGGACGGACTAAAAAGGAAAGGGTGTCCCATAAATTGGGACAGAGGGAGTATTGTTTTCTCAGTCATTCGCCAAAATTATTATGGAATTCCAGGTGGTGACAGACCTATATTCAATTGACACGCCCAAAGAAAGTATTCATTATTTGAAATGCATGTTTCATAAGCTTGAGAAGACAGTTCATTTGAAAAGTTATGAAGACTTTGTACAACCAATTATATCGGATCAAGTATGTGAACAAAAACAGTTCCCAACCCATACTGTAGATAGATTTTTGCTTCTTAAAAGCCAGTACAACGTGTTTGTGTCCTTCCCGTAGAACCAGAAGGAGCAGGACTGTAGGGTGGTGCAACTTAAGTGAAGCCCTGCATGTAAGCTGTTTGTTGCATCATGAAAAACAATATGAATTTTTGAGTCACCTGATAAAGAGCATGGTCAGTAGAGGCTCTACTTTGAACACGATAAGCTTGTGTGGTCATTGCCAGTACTTGCATTGAACTAATAGCAGCTAACCGATTTTCTTGTTGCAAGTATAGCTGAGCCACCTGCCTTGAGAAAAAAGCAGCCTTTCGGTGATAACCAAGAGTCCCAAAGAGGCGAGCTATTTCAATGAATAATATCAATCTGTCACTAGCATCAATCAAAGATTTTGCTCCATCAGCAGCCGTAGTCAGCAAATCAACCACTTCCTTGGCCAACTCCTTCCTGCCAACCAAGAAGTATAAGTCAAAAACTGCTCAAGAAGATATATATATGACAGAAGTAGCTCTTCTTCTAAGTAATGTTACATCAAGATCTTCCAGATTTCAGCCAAAAAGTTTGAAGTGATCTAGTAACAAGATGCATTTTGAAAAGGCGAGGTATCATTGGCTTCTCTTTGATGAACTACATCATATAAGCAAAAGATATACAGAAGACATTATTGAAGTCTAACGAAATGAAGATACTGTACGTTGCAGATTTAGGTACTAATATTCATTCTTTTGAAACTAGTACTAATATTTATGCTATTTTTTTGTTTTTACCATTGATTTGAACATTTTTTGTAAGGGAAATTTGATTTGAATTCAGATAGACAGATACATCATCAGTTTATAGTTTCTCAGTTTCTACAAAAACTGAAGTCCATAACTGTTGAGGAACATATTTCTATAGCTTAGACTTAATGAGTAACCTAGATTAATCACAAGCAGAAGCATATTGGGGGGAAACAAAATCTGCTGTTTGCTAAATGTGGAAATTTGTTAGTTTACTTTTTTAACATTAAAAGAAAAATTGGAATATTGAAATTTCTTAGTTTACTTCTTTTTTACTTTCCGTCAAACCTTCTCCTCTTCACCCCACTCCACATAGTTATTGGAGGGCTGTGGTTTTAGTCTGTAGCCAGTAAATCATAAGCACAGCATCATACCTCTATACTCAATTAAATCCCACCAAATTATTCAGCTCGAACAAATATATACAGTGCAAAGTCCAGGTTAACTAATGATAAGAACCGCATTAAAGCTAGCAAGTGACCCCAGTTGCAGTATTTTGGCCTGAGTTGAGTTGACTGATATCTAAGCAATTTCAGATTTTCTATGACAAATACTAATGCTCAAAAAGAGCTACTTATGATTATTCGAATACGAAAATGCTCTTTTTTGTGTGGTAATTTCAAGTTTGTGTCATATCTCACAATTTATAAATTGGGCCTCATTCAGAAGTTAAACCTCAACTTACATATCTTCCCAAAAGGATCTCAATTAACATATAAGTACGTCAAAAGGAAAGAACAGAGAGAACACAGCAAGTTTACAGTGTAGCTGCAAGTCATTATTTTTTGAGAATATAGCTGCAAGTCATTATTAAACTGGTTTTTATCAAGAAAAGAACATAACTAAACGGGTTACAAAGATCATTCCAGAATTATATTTGATCTTTACTAAGAGTACCTGCAGAGGTATCGTGCTAATTTGAGAGTAGCCTCAAGCTCGAAACTTAGAGGAGAAACTCTGCACCAAAAACAATATTTACAGTTATATATGCTGAAAAAGAAAATAATCAGAAATTTAGATTAAGCAATATACCTATCGCTAGTTGAAAAGGGAAATCATCTAGTTTATACCACAAAGAAGATAAGAAGAATAAATCCATTTTGAATCCCTACCAAAATGAGGATTATCTTAATAAACAGTCGAACAACTGCGTCATAGGGAGAAAAGGCATAGTAATGGCTCTTTGTTATACATGAACAATTTAAATCGTTTAACAGTGTGGTCATATGATAAAGATCCATATCACTAGTGTTATGTCATGCTAACTTTTCTTTTTTATTTTTGATAAAAAGGCTTGTAATTCAAGCTTATCTTCAATATAGAAAGGTGGCAATTCCTCACAACCTCTGAACAGTTCTTGTAATTAGCCCCACAGCAACATAGTTTTCCCACACATTCAGTCATATAAGTTTATCCGAGTCAGCCTCCAACTATTACTTCATCTACCGATCGGTCAAAGTTGTTCAACATGCAAATTATGATAGATTTCACAGTAACTTGCCCTGTATCAAGGAGTTCTAGACTTCCTGAACAAGTGACTAAATTGTTCTGTGATCTGCTAAACTGCCAAAAAAGGGGCTGGGAACTAAGTCATTTTACGAACAAAACAAAAATTAAGAACTTCCGAATAGCCGCACCACCAAAATAAGCAACTTAGTCTTTTTACTTTGTTCTCATAGAACTTGCAGGTTCCTAACATAATGATTACTACATATCCATTATCAAGGAATCCTGTGACACTACAAAAATTAAGATGGAAATATAATTTTGAAGTCCATTTTTATTCTCCCTGGGGTTACATCGCTGGTCCAGTTTGTTCCCAGTTAATGGTTCAGATCAACTATTAGACTTCATTAGTTCCCTCACTCTGTCATAGACAGTTTTTGTATAGGTGACAAGATTTTTTGAGAGCTTCAATGTCATATCTTGTAACAACTGCATCTTCTTGATGCATATTCAATGATATCACTTACATCATCGGAAAAAAAAAAGATAGTGTTTTCCCCCTCAAACTCTTGTGCGTGAATCAGAAAGAAAGGGATGGCAAATACAAATTATATACCCAATCACAATAAGAAAAAAGACATGATAAAGGTGCTTATGTAAGTTGTAACTACACCTACAGAAAGATTAAAGACACACATATACCTTTGAGCATTGTCTTGAATAAATGACTTTCTGTAATGCAAAATGACATTATTGTAACGGTGCTTGACCTCATCATCTAGAAATTGATCCCTCTGACCCATTTGATCTATCTAATCATCAAAATAATAACCATGAGATTCAAGTAAGGAGATAAAACTAAGACCTTTTGACTTGAAGAATGAATAAGCTCTTGAGAAGAAAGAGACAAAATGGCAACATAATATACAATGCAGAAATGCACTCAACTCTTTAATAAGTATTACTATCTCATGGTTTTGACATCTGCAATACTGCATCATTTTTCACAAAAAGTTAGCATTCCTTCTAATTCAACTTTTATGTGCCTGCCACTTTAGTTTGTATCAAAGGTAATAGAGGCATCCATGGATTGTCAACAGGAAACATAGAACAGGTTAGAACACATAAACCTTGGAACAATTTGAGCAACCCAACCCTTCGGGGTGGCCCAGTGGTTTGAGCTTGGGACTTCCATGTTGGAGGTCTCAAGTTCGAAACCCCTTGCCAGGAAAGCAAGGGGTTTGCCTTTGGGTCGAGTTCGTCCTCTCCTATGTGGTTTGCCAGCTATTGCATAGGAGCGGGGGTTTCACCCTGTGCGCACCCAAAAGGTAGCGGCTGCGGGTTTCCCTTGTCATCAAAAAAAAAATTGAGCAACCCTACCTTATCTAGTCTCAAGGCTCCCTCATCCTTCTCAGGACCTTAGCAACCATGTTCTAATCTCATCTTAAAGATGTGCTCCACCACCCCAAAACATCCAAGATAAAACAAACACATAAGGTCTATATTCATCCATGAAAACACTGAAATGTCTTCAGTTGCAAACAGATGTATGTTTGCAATACTTATCAGGAGCTATATCCAGCCAACAACATCAATAAACCTAACTGATTGTTTTCATTTCAATTACAACACATGATTGACTGTAGAATTAAATTTGATGGGAGGATAAAACATGATTTTAATATACAGAATAACCCCCCTCTTAATGGTGTCCTCTCAAATTCATATAAGAAATTTCTGTCCCTTTCTTAGACAGTATCATCAGTAATCATCTCTGTAGCTAAAAAGGCACTGTGTTCATTACAAGCAAACTGTAATACTATGAAAGATTGAGAGGGTCCATAACACAAGAAGTACAAGACAGACATTATACCTTTCTTTTTTAACCCCTTGAAAAATAAAGATGCATGTTCCTACATGAATGCAGGGTCAAGCAGGTAACAGAATTCAAAAAACCAAAAAAAAATGGAGAATATATTAATTTAATAAATTACACTCCATACCAGAAAAAATTTCCCTGCACCCACCCCAAGAAGGGGGAAAAAGGAACAAGAAAGAACAGAAAATCGGGGATTTTCTCTGGAAGATGTTTAGCTGGTAAACAGCATTCCCAATTGGTAGACAAAAACGTGTGGATAAAATAAATCAAGAAGTATATGTGGGTGTGTAGTTGTCAAATATGGTTTCCAACTCCTACCATTATTTTAAAATATAGTTTTGACATGGTATGTGGGCATTTGTGTAGGTGTCAAATATGGTTTCCAACTCCAAAATGTAGTCTAAAATGTACAGCTTATTTAGTTGTGTGTCAAGAAATGACTTCTCGTGGATTATGAACTAAATTTCTAATAAGATGCACTGACATCACTGAGAGTATGTTCATACTCACCAACAGAGCACAAACACTGCCTTCCATTGCCCCAGCATACCAAAAGAAGTCTCCAGTCAATCTAGCAAGCTCCAATGAGGTTGTATAATGGGCATTAGCATCAACAGGTGACCCTGCCAACAGACAGTAATCCCCGATAGTTTTCTGTGCACGGCCCAATCTTCGTTTTTTAGCCTTGATGACCTATAAGGTTCTCCAATGCAATCAAGAAGTTAATAATTTAAATGATGATGAAATCCTACCAAGAAACTAAACAAGATAACTATACAAATCAATCCTCAAAACACCTAAAATATGAACCTCCTCTGAGCTAAGACTCGCTTGGGAATCTAAAGGTGTCTTGAGAATAGTTCCACCAGACTCTGCTTGAAGAACTGATTTTTCAAATTTCATCAACAACGAGGCAGCAATATCTTGCATCATAGTTTGCAAGTGGAATTCTTGAGTTTGACGATCAGCTGGGGGAAACAAAATTAAGTTGCTCCCCTTGAAGCTTTCATCCTCTAGCTGCACAATAAAAAATGCAGTTTAGGCATGTCATGCATGAAAAGAGCAAACTTGAAAACAAGGACACTTCTACAGTCAGGAGCTTTTGACCACGAACTTAACAGTACGCAAACTGATTACCCATACAAGAATGCATCCAGAGAAGTATCTTAAGCACTGCATTTAATTATTCAAAAAGAAAATAATGAAAAAATTAAGTTATATGAGCTTTCAAAAGAGTACTCACACACACACATATATATACTTATCTATTCATATCCACCAGAAATCTTTTCAGTTTTGCTAGTGATGTGTGTGTTGAGAGTATGGGTAAGTGTAAGACTTAGAGAACATTAGATTTCCAGTAATCCATAAATTATCTTTGAAAATACATTAATGTGTATCCAAATGAATAGAGTTGCAAGTACATAGAGGGTACATATCAGATCGCTTACCCCAATTAGTTTGGAACAGTGGAGCAACTGAAAGATTCATTTATTCATAAAACAGTAGAGTCTAATCATATTGTATGCACTGACATAACTTCTGTTTCTTTTTTCTTTTTTCTTTTTCTCTATTTTGGGTACAAAGAGGACAAGACTGAAGTATCTGCAGTTTCTGCACAAAGGAGTAGATGGTTTGCTAGCTTATGATCCTCAAAGCCTTAAAGCATATTTAATTACATTCAATTCGATCAAATTTTCGGTAATTCAATTTTATATATATTGCAGAAATTCACATATACAATATCTATCAATCAATTAAACAGCTATGTCTGAATCCCAAATAATTTGGGTTAATTACATGAATCTCTGTATGACTTTTTTCTTTTGAATGAGCATATTCATTTCCTCTATTCAAGTCCAATCTCTACCAGTAATAGAACATCTCCAAACATCAATTATACAACAAAGAACACAAACAGAACTCGAACCTAAGATAGCCAGGAAAAATACAAAGCAGTGTCAAACAACTAAATGGATATAAGAAAATCATATACCTGACCACAAATGATTTAGACTTGAGGCATAGTTGATTAATTGACTGAGAAAGAAGTGAAAACAATAAAGTATCTATAATTTGCTGCAAAATTGGAGTAAGCTAGTTTATGATCCTCCAAGTCCTAAAGCAGATGTAACAATTCTAAATTCAATATCCCCAAAACCTTAATTCTACAAGTGGATTTCATCGTTATAACAAATTTCAAAAAAATAGCACAGGCATTCAGTTCCTATTGTTACAAATATTAAATCTTTTCCCAAACAGTCTTTTCTTCAAATTATTCTAGATACATATAAATATATCCAAGTATAATTTATGTTGGTATAAGCTGCTTATATGCTAGATCCTACTCAGTTACATGTATCAAGTAGTATCAAACAGAAATAGAACCTGAGAGTCACCGGGGCAAAATGCGAAGCAACGCTGAACAACTGAAGACGAGTAACTCTTACATGCGGTCACAAACTGATCCATGACAGAATGCAGATCAGGCGAAGAAGGACAGTGACAAATGCCTATAACGGCAAAAATTTTCCGATTGGATTGAAAATCTTCCCAAGGACTAGCCGGTGAACCACCGACCATGTATTTGAACCGTAGGCTACCGGAATCCCAAGGTTGATGAGCGAAAGGAGATTTTTGATGTTCTGTGTAGAATGAACTGATGGAAGATAATGATACTGTGTAGTGACGAACTAGCATAGAAGTGTAGTCGCGGAATAAAGGGATTGCTATAGATCCAATTGGTAGAACTGCTACTCGGATCATACAGCTTGTTTCGATGCTCACGTCGGGTTCCATTTCGAATTCTGCCGGGAAATGATCGCCGGAGAAGATGGAAAGTGGAGATTGGCAGCTCCGGCGAAGCGGTTTTTAGATCAGATGTTAAGCATAGGACGGAGTATTGATTTAAGCCCAACAATTGAGAAATTGGTTTAATTCTTTTTGTGACCTTTTTATTTAATTGAAATAGACCAAATTAATTGATTTTTAAATTTATACATTTACATTTCAAAAATTCATCTTTATTTTTAAATTTCGAGTCAAAATAAAATCACATAAACAAATTAAAACACGAGGAATATATCTTTCTCTTGAATTAAATTGAATGAATATTTTAAAATATTATTTAAACTTCAATTTTTCTAAATATCAAAAAAATTGAAAAATAAATAACTTTGAACAATATTAATCAACTAATCAAGTAGTGTTCCTATACAATCAAAACATTTCTTTTGAATTTGTATTTAAAATATTGTTTAAACTTCAAGTTTTCTCAATATCAAAAAAATTGATAAATAAATAAAGTAACTTTGAACAACATTCTAATCAACTAATCAAGTAGTGTTCTTATACAATCAAAACATTTTTTTTTAACTTGTAAAACAAATTATTTTATGGTATATATATATATATATATGCATCCAAAGGTGTGTTTGATGGTTAATAAAGTAAGTGAAAAATTTTAGATTTAAATTTCAACGAAGAAAAAATAAGTATTATAATCTCCATCTCTATTACTATGCACAAGTTTGGTAGTAATACTTAGCTAGTGGGAAATAACAAACGTACACTATGAAATTAGTAAAGATTAGTGCAGATTAACGTGATCGTTATAGTCGATATAAATAAAAAAGGCATAATACATAAATGTGTTCTTTAACTTGACTTTAAATCACATTTATGCCTTTTAATTTTGGATGTGCACAAATAGACACTTAAATTTGTATAAAATTGAACAAATAGACACATGTCCTACATGTCATTTTTTATCCTAAGTGAATTTTGTCATGTATGACTCATGCGTTTATTTATTTAAAAGTTGAATAATTAAAATGCCTATTTATGCATTATGAAAATTGGAGATTAAAATTAAAATTTAAAGCTAAATTTAGGATCTAATATATTTATAGTACCAATAAAAAAACACTCCTAAGATTATATAAGATTTATCCTATTGTGAAAATTGAAAAGACATAACTCTAAATAGACCAAATTTAACATACAACACAGACATATAAATAGTTAGTTACAAATTCCCACCTTTCTCTCATCATTCACTAACAAAATAGACCAAATCCACTTGTGCCATGCATGTATATTGAATCTAACACATTTTATGCTTTCATGCATTGTTTTCAATCAAAAAAGAAAAAAAATTCTTCAAGATCTTCTGTTTTTTGTTGGTTCAGTTACACGTTTTTCATCTTTCAGATCTCTAAGAATTCATCAAAAACTTGGCGATCGATGGATAAATTAAAGAAGAGTCTATTATTGTGTACCATTTTTCTTGAATTTGCTAGTGGATTTTATCTACCTGGTAGTTTCCCACACAAATACTATGTAGGTGATCAATTATCTGTCAAAGTAAATTCCTTGACATCAATTGATACAGAATTACCTTATGGATATTATAGTTTACCTTTTTGTAAACCTTTAGAAGGTGTCAAAGACAGTGCTGAAAACTTAGGTGAGCTTCTTATGGGAGATAGAATTGAGAACTCTCCTTATAGATTCAAAATGCACGTAAACGAAAGTGAGTTGTTTTTGTGTCAAACAAATGCATTATCAGTTGATGAATCCAAAGTTTTGAAAGAACGGATCGATGAGATGTATCAAGTTAATCTGAATCTTGATAATCTTCCTGCTATTCGGTATATGAACAAAGATGGATTCTTTCTTAGGTGGACAGGTTATCCGGTTGGTATTAAGGTTAAGGATGTGTATTATGTGTTCAACCATTTGAAATTCACTGTGTTGGTTCATAAGTATGAGAAGACTAATACTATGCCTGGTGTGATCGGGGCTGGAGATGGCGTTGAGTTAATTACAACGGATGATAAGTCTGTTATAGACACACCGGCTTACATGGTTGTTGGATTTGAAGTTGTGCCCTGTAGTTTTCAGCATAATATAGATTTGCTTAAGAATCTAAAACGATACGATAAGTATACTGCACCTATTAAATGTGAACCAGCTACTGTAGCCGGGGTGATCCAAGAAGGCAAACCATTGGTATATAGTTATGAGGTCAATTTTGTGGAGAGTGACATTAAGTGGCCATCAAGATGGGACGCATATTTGAAGATGGAAGGTGCAAAAGTTCATTGGTTTTCGATTCTTAATTCCATGATGGTTATTACATTCTTAGCAGGGATAGTTCTGATTATTTTCTTAAGGACAATTCGAAGAGATCTAGCTCGTTATGAGGAGCTTGACAAAGAGGCTCAAGCTCAGATAAACGAGGAGTTATCAGGATGGAAACTAGTTGTTGGTGATGTCTTCAGGGTTCCGGAGAATTCAGAACTCCTCAGTATGATGGTTGCTGATGGATGTCGTATTTTAGGAATGGCAGTGGTGACAATACTATTCGCAGCTCTTGGATTTATGTCTCCAGCCTCTCGAGGCACGCTTATTACTGGCATGCTTTTGTTCTACATGTTCTTAGGTATTATTGCTGGCTATGTTGCTGTTTGGCTAATGAAAACACTGAATGCTGGTAATACCAATGGATGGCTTTCGATTTCGTGGAGAGTTTCTTGTTTTGGCCCTGGAATTGCATTTCTCATACTAACTGTTCTGAATTTCCTCTTATGGGGAAGTCATAGCACTGGTGCAATTCCTTTCACTACATACATTATTCTGTTGTTGTTGTGGTTTTGCATTTCCATGCCTCTTACACTCATAGGTGGATTCATCGCTACAAAGGCTCCACACCTTGAGTACCCTTGTCGTAGCAATCAAATTCCTCGTGAAATCCCATCAAACAGATTTCCTACTTGGGTGTTGGTAATTGGAGCAGGAACTCTGCCATTTGGAACTCTGTTTATTGAACTCTTTTTCATCATGTCTAGCATATGGCTCGGACGTGTTTACTATGTTTTCGGGTTTCTGTTGGTAGTATTGATACTGCTAGTGGTTGTTTGTGCTGAAGTGTCTTTAGTCCTGACTTATATGCATCTTTGTATGGAAGATTGGAGATGGTGGTGGAAATCATTCTTCGCGTCTGGCTCAGTTGCAATCTACATATTCTTCTACTCCGTCAACTATCTTGTTTTCGATCTCAAGAGCCTCAGTGGACCTGTTTCGGCTATGCTATACTTAGGCTACTCACTTTTAATGGCGCTTGCTGTTATGCTAGCAACTGGTGCTATAGGGTTCTTGACGTCTTTTTTCTTTGTGCATCGTCTCTTCTCTTCCGTTAAAATAGATTGAAGAAAGTGACCTGTTTGAGTTCCATTTTCCATGCTATTGATGATTAACATGAAGTTCAGGTGGACACTAATGTTAACCACTTGCAAATATTGCTTGCTTTTATGGTAGACTACTTTATTTCAAATTTGTTGTCATGTTGTTTCATACATTTGAAAGGAAATAAGATTAGTTACTGAGAAATTATGAATGTGTGTTTAGTGTAAGTTTAATTCTAGCACTAGGAATTTGCAAGCACAACATATGACTTCTCAGTTCTCAAAAACATTTTTGAATTGTTTTCAAGATGCTTATTAATGTACCATGGTGATTGTTTAAAGACTTCTTATGAACACTTAAAAGACTCCACTAGAGTTTGTTGTTTCATTGCATAACCTTAGACTATGTTGGTAAACACTAAACTATTAAATCAATTATTATCTTTGATTTACCAAATTGATGTTACTATATTTTACCTTATATTTGACTTAAGCCGAAGGTACATTTAGAAAAACAAATTCTACTTATAAGATAGGTGTAGTTGTGTACACACTATAATTCTACTCTTAAGGTAACACTAAGTATATTGTTGTTATTGTGTTTAGGAAAGATTCAACCTCGCTTGGTTAATAACGACTTTCTCAGCGAATTCACTTTTAATATGTTGTGACAATACTATTAAAATTGCGACGTTATGGAGTAAAAATATAGAGATTTGGTTTTAGTATATAAGATTTCACAAGGATGGAAGGATGCATTATCGTCGGTTGGTAGTTCGTTAGAGTTACCCACTTATTAGTAATGTAAAAATTAATTATGGTGAATCTATGTATTATTATTTTATGTAGGTATACATGTATAAGTTATTGCACCTCCTTCTATCTCGTATAAAAAATAATATACAAATTCACTCATAATTTACGCAATTTTCTTAATTATCAAGCAAACTGTATTAATCATACAAAAATCAATATATGAATAACTTGTTTCTTATGCAGCTATCAATCGATCTATTGTAATTTGTTTGTCAAGATTTGATTTGAGCATTTGAGAAAACATTTCTTAATTCTTACTATTCAATTTACAAGTGTCATAAGATATCGTTTCTCCTGAGACTGAAAATAATTTTTTATAATCCCTTACAAATTAAATAAAAAAATAATTCAAAATCTTTTAATTAAAATGACTTAAAATTTTACAACTGCAATACGAACTCTGGCACAAAAAACTTGTGAACCTCAGTCAAGTACGTGTATGTATTGTTAATTCAATAAATAACTCAAAAATTGATTTTCCAGTTTTTAATTTCTTCAGCTCAGGTAACCAGAATCCTCTTTTTCTTACCCTTGTTTCCATTTTTATTCCGTTTATTGCTTCCGATTAACCTAATGGAAGGTTGATACCAGTTTTCTCTTTGTTAATCGCATTTTAGATGCTTCGTTTTTGATGGAATGTATAGTTAGAAAATGCGGAGTTGTATTTTTGTGCTTTTTTTTGTGCTTTTGCAGTTTACAATTTAGTGATTTTATGTTGATTATAACTCGTTATCTGTTTACGATTGAGTGATTTTGTGTTGATCATAACTCTTATGTGTTTAGAATGGAGTGATTATATATTGATAACTCTTATGTGTTTGTTGTGGATTACTTTTATGTTGATAACGCTAATGCATATAATGTGTTTGAAGAAAGTTCTCTGTGATTTTCGATCTGGCGTCCTGCATTTTAGCCTTATTAAAAAAATTCCGCTTAGATCTCCTTTTCCGTTCTTACAGAAAAAATATTCTGAAATTTTGAATGGCTAGCTAAATACACTAATTCCATATATTTTTAGAGGAAGGCTTTTCCCCGAAACAACTCTTCTCTAGACGTAGAATGTAATGGTTCGTTTGGTGATTTGAAAATAGTTTGCGACAACATGTTCAGCTTCTAGCAAGTTTATGCTGCTTTTTTAGTGTGCTGACAAATAGGAAAAGGTTTTTGAAACAACTCTTGTCTAGACGAAGAAATAAATGGCGGTAGAATGTAATGATCTATTTGCCCAATAGCTTGTGCGACGACATATTCAGCTTCCAGCCAAGTTAATGCTGCTTTTTTAGTGTGCTGACAAATAGGAAAAGGTATTTGAAAGAACTCTTTTCTTGATGTAGAAAAAAATGGCGGTAGAATGTAATGGTCTATTTGCCAAATAGCTTGTGCAACAACATATTCAGCTTCCAGCAAGGTTATGCTTTCAAGCGTGCTGACTAATGGGAAAAAGGTACTTGTTGTGGATGCACAAGTAACTAACAAACAGAAGACATTTCAAATTATCTAGGTTGAGTCTCTTTAGGCTGTTTGATTTGTAGATAGGCTTTGTGAAGTTGCACCAAATGCGCTCAACTTCCACTTCCTTGTCCACCCCTCACCACCTACCCAAATTATATCTTTGGTGTTTAACTTCTTCAAATGGGTGTGCTTTCAGTAAACCACAATAGACTGACGGGGAAGTTTTGTGCTATGCTTCCGGTAATTTATATTTATTTTGTATATATCAGATTTTCGTTGTAGGGGAAGTCTGCAAATTCTGTTCCGGTGAGGATTTGACATCCTTTTTGCTACTTCATCCGTATTGTCACCATTAATTAGTTAATTGGGAACGACAATTGATTTTGATAGAATACGTTAGTCATTAACATTTTACATTGACTGCACCATTATTCAAATTGGAGTATTCGTGGAACTTATCTTCTTTTTTCTTATGCCTTAAAAAATAATAATTCTAATGTACTTCATTCTAACCTAGCTAATAATTTTTACACATTTTTTATCTAGACTTGCTCCTCCTCTCGGAAGAGGAACATAATTAATGTACTATAACACTTCGACCATAACCTAACCTAGCCGATATTTTAAGACATACCCTGCTAAGTCTTTATTTAGATTTTCTCTTTCTCTTGAATGAGGGACATAGTTAATGCTCTAAAACACTTTGACGGAAGCATTGCTACGATAACATTACTTCTGCCTTCTGGCACAGATCTGCACCCAATTTATATCATGGTATTTCTCACTATTTATAACATAAGCAGAACATGTCGACTGAGAAGAGTCCGCTTGAGCAAACGTCACCTGCTGTTGCATCATCATGCCGAAAAAAGTAGTCTGAAAGTGCCACATTTTTGGAGGATGTGAAGGATCATATTGATGAGTTTATACATGCCTCAATGGATGAACACGCATCTTGCTTTAAGAAGACCATCAATAAGGTTAGTTCCAAATCAAAATAGCATTACGGATCGTTCCTTTCTTAATGAGGCATTATGATTTATTCTTAACAGCTGTGGTTATGCCTTCAGATGTTTGGGATGTCTAAAATTGTCGCTGAAAGAAATGCTGAAGCAAAGGAGGTTGAGAGCTCACTTCCTCTCCAAACTGTTGTATCTGAGTAAAGATTCCCCAAGTAGAAAGAACTCGGGAAGGTGAGATTGTGGAGGGTCAAAACATGTATGCAGTCTAAAGCCCCTTCCCTCATCAGGTTTTATCGTGCTATCTGCATATATCAATAAACAACAATTTGAGATGCTCTTGCCTGAGAAGTTGTGCTGCTTTTTACATCTGTTGGTTTTACCAAACATTAGACATGTCTAGATAAACAAAATAAATGGGCACAACAATTTGAGATGCTCTTGCCTAAGAAGTCTTGCTGCTTTTTACATCTGTTGGTTTTACCACACATTAGACATGTCTAGATAAACAAAATAAATGGGTACAACAATTTGAGAGGCTCTTGCCTAAGAAGTTATGCTGCTTTTTATGTCTGTTGGTTTTGCCACACATTAGACATGTCTAGATTTTAAAAAATAAAATAAAATAAAACTAATGGGCATTACAATAACTTGATGAATCCCCATAGTGATTGTTGGATCCTTTGTTTTATGGTTTGTGCTCTTCCTTTTCTGTCGACATCCTTCTAGCTTTAGCTTTGGACCATACTCTATGCTTGTTCTCTAGTTACATGCGTATTTAGAGATATCATCCGAGGGTTTGATCCAAGCTTGGATGGTGGAGTTCTCAAAATACGCTTGTAATGGTGCCCTAATAAGATGTATGCGTCCATGATCAGTCAACGGACCAGGCCCCTTGACTCAACAAGAACAGGAGTAAAGAGTAAACGATGAACAGAAGACGACACAAGCAGTTTACGTGGAAACCTCCTTGCTCAAGGGAGTAAAACCACGACCTATTGCACAGGATTTTCAACTGTTTCTCTAATCTTTCTTAAGCAAAAGTGAACCCAGTTACGACCAATGTGAGAAGAACTTATTAATCATATGACCAAGTAATAACTCTATTACTTGAAAAGCCTAAGCAGATACAACACTGCCCACTAAGCTATTACCCCTAAATAACTTAGATTTTGCTAAACGGAGACCCCACCCCTCTCTAAACCACCTAACTCTAGATGATTTAGAATTTGACTAAGCAGGTACAACACTGACCACTAAATCATCCCACCTAGATGACTTAGAATTTGACTAAGCAACAAAATAATGTTGCCCACTAAATCAGTTAGGGTTAACTGATTTAGACTTTTACAAACCAGAAACAAACTATCTGAATCTTTTATAGATTAGAAACAGATTTATAATATAACCTCGAAAGTATAACTCCCAAGACACTTTGACGCTTGCACCTCCATCAGGACCTTGTTGTGCTTGCTAGAGAATACTACTAAGGTAGTCTTTGCTTGTATACTTGAGAATTTGTAAGATGCAAAAACCTATAAAATGATAGACACAAAATTCAAACTCTACAAAGCTTCAACACTTTATCAAATCTTTTTGTCGAGTATGAGTATTATTCTTCCTTGAAGATGATTTTTTCTTTTTAAGCTTGTGAGTTTTTGTTTGTCAAAATCTCGTGTTTGTGTTTTAGGAGAACAGACTATATCACCATGTACACAAACCCTTGGGACGAAGCTATCGACTGAAAGTCTGATGTCATTAAAAGTTGTGCACCAACCACATCAAAGTTGACAGCTTTTCGACAGCTATCTTTTCGTCTTTCGTATGCAGACTTTTCGAGACCAGGTCCCTTGCTGCTTTCTTTGATGCTTGAGCTGTTTGACAAAGACTTGCTGACTCTCTTCGTCCTTTTGAATGAATGAACTTAATATGTTGTTTGTCATGTTGAAAGTATCACCTCTAAAGAATTATTAACCGTTGGACAAACAACCTTTTCCATTCTGATTGGTTCAGTAAGTTAGTACATCACCTACCACTGACATGACAACTTTACAGTTGTATCCCATTATGCTTTTCTATTTTGATTGGTTCAGTACGCTGATGTCTCACCTACCACTGACAGGACAACTTTACAGTTGTATCCCATTATGCATCAGATGGAGAGAACTCTGCCTAGTCCCTGCATTTGTGAGCCACTGAAACAGACAATCTCATCCACTCGTCTTATTGGTCTAGTATGCTGCACATTTTATTTATCATTTGACATGACAACTTTACAATTGTTTCTCAGGATGATTCGGACTAGAGCACTTTGTCAGGAACCGAGTCAATGTATCTGTGAGGATCATCAAAACACCTAAAATATAACATGTCCTTTGTGAAAATTTTGACTCATGACAATTGTTGTCTAATATGGGATGGACCTTTTCTTCTCATCAGTTAGCTCAGTAGAAAGTTACCTTTTCTAGAGTACTTAGTTTTTGTTGTTAAATAATATAAATCCATTTCTCACCAAAACATTGCTTGAAAAACAATGATATTAATTTAAATAGTGATTCTGAGGTCATTTTGGACGGAAAATACAATTCATTATATCCGATGATGTAGGCTATTAAGGACAAAGAAAATACCCTAATTCAACATAAACATGACAAATTTTATTAATAGCTTATAGCTGTCTTGACTTTCTTCTACCTTCATTAAAAAATTTATTGGTTCTTGTGAACCTTTGTAGATTTTGCTTTAGATACGCCACTTGATTTCTTTGGAAAAATTGAAAGTGATCGCTGTAACATTCTTGCGTGTCAGTATTCCTTTTGCTGGATGGGAAAGGGGATGGAAAAATAACATGTATGAAGTTAATATTTTAAAAAATCTGTATAATTAATACATATATAAGTGCGAAAATATTATTGTATACAAGATGAAAGCTAAAATAACTAATTCATACAGTATATAACTAATCCTAACATTAATAATATCTTTGTCCGCATTTGTAAACTGTGAGATAACAGTTCTCACCTGTGAGTCACTGTTTAATTCTCTTTTTGCACTTTTTAACTATACTGGTTAGTTATGGCTTTGACTAATATTACTACAACTTTTCATGTCACATCACATATGTTTCTTTTTTCTCCCTCCCAATTTTTTATAAGGATTTTTTTTTTCCAGATGATATTTTATCTATATTATTTTATTTTATTTTAACTTTGATATATTTTAATAAAAAATAAAAGGAAAGATCAGTTCATTTTAAAATAAACAAAATATGTAAACTTTTTAAATATTTGGCTAAATTCTGATTAAATTTTCTGATTATTAAGTAGTACTTTTTTTAACCGCAGTTAAAGAACAAGAGTAATTAATTAAGTAATTTTCAGACACATAACATTGCGAAATTAAAGGCTTTTTGGGGAATTTACTTTGAATAAGTACTAATCAATGAATGTGTGTGTTGATTTTTGCTATGTTTTGGTTCATAACTCCGAGTAACACAATAGGGGTGCGAAGTAACATGTTCAATACTCATATTTATACTAATAGATTCAAAGGTATTGAAAAATTGAAATCATAGGTTCAAAACATAATTTTTAATACTTCCTCCGTCTCACAAAAATTAATTGTTATAACTTGAGCACTTGAATCAAAACTTTTCGAGGATTCCTTCATAAGTGATTGTAAATTACTAAAAGAAAATTCAATCTTTTCAACTTTGATTTCGGAGAAGCCCTAGATATTAATGCAAAAGTAGATTATTTAAATTTGTATAAAACTTAAATAACTAGACATATTTATTTTATCTGACAATTCATGTGAGAAAAAATTTGAACTAATTTGTATTATGCAGATAAGGTATATCTCTATTTATTTAATTTTATACAAATTTAAATATTTATTTATCTACTTTTAAAATTAAAAATCATAAATATTAAATAAGATTAAGTTAAAAAAAATATTTATATATGGTCTATATTTTTCATTAACCATGTTATGTGTATAAAATAGTGGGTCCTACTTTCACGCGTTTAATGATATGGTTTAGGGGGGACCCAATTCTAAATTCACGAACTTGTTTTGACTCAATTTAATACTCCAGGACTTTAGTCGACAGGCCTACAGCATAGTTTTTTTTAAAAAAAAAATCTATCAATTTAGATTTATATCGTATAAGATTTCATTTAAAAAAAATTATTTTTATTAAATTCTTTTTTTAATGAGTCTCCCGAGCCAAAAGACTTGTAGTATTATACATAAATTTTGAATCTCTAATTTAAAAAATAACTTTATCTACTGTACCACAACCTTAGCGGCAGCTTAACGGATTTGATGACTAGCTGGGGCAAACCAAAAGTCCAAATATACTATTATCCCCTTGAGATATACTTTTTTGTGCTACTAGCGTTCACTTGGAATTGATGGCATATCCTTCCTCGGACTCATAGTTATTATCTCACAAAGTTATTATTTTTAGTGTAGAGATTTGATTTTATTTTTTTTATAAAAAAAAGAAAAAGTAATAATATGAGATAATTACTATAAATTGAATAATTAACCTGAAGTTCGAGTTAATGAATGAAGTAACACATCAAACATTTTATGGAGGTTGATACAAATTTTAAAGGGAGAAGGTAGAAGTACCTCTCTAGGCTATAACCCAAATCTCAGAGACACGTCTTAACTAAACTAAGATCTTATTATCCCTAAACTCATTATTTTTGTAATTTTGTACACTTTTTTACTTACGTGGCATAGAATGTATCCACGCGCCTCAATTGCATAAAGTCATAAGATGTGTCATATAAGACAAAAGATATACATTATTATATATAAAATAAGTTTAGGAGGATAATAAGACCTTATTAGTTAATGTATGTCCCTACCTTTTGATTATAGTCTAGGAGGTACTTGTGCCTTCTCTCAATTTTGAATTTCCAAAATTTTGATATTTTTTGAAGTTATAAGATCAAAATTTAATCATTAATATACATTTAACAAGGATTGATCTTCATATATATATAAGTGAAAAATGATGGGTAAAAATCAAACATAAACTTAAAACTATAGGGTCTACCTCTGTCCCTTTTGTCTCAATATTATTATTAATAATAATAATAATAATAATGGGTGTGAACCAAAGGAATGAGGTTAGGGACACAATCACACAAAGTATCATTTACATATTTGATGTAGGATTCTTTTGTATTTAAATTATCCAAAAATTAAATTGATGTCATCCAAAGAACACCACATATAGAGATTACTAAGGTTGAATAAGCATAAAAGGGAAGTTAGCACATGTGGGAGAAACACTAAAGCATGTTGTGTCCCAATGACCAAAACAATTTAAAAGAATCACTAAACTAATTAACAACTACACATGTATATGTACCAACAATTTATAAATAGTGGGGTATAGCTTGCGGAGTACACTGATATAGATTCATCTGAATTCAATATTTTTTTATATAAAAAATGAATTTATATACAAAAATATATGACAATTGCAACATAAAATAAACATGAATGTATAACTCTAAATAAGTCCATCGCTAAAATCTTAAAAGTAAACTCATTAAATTTAAATTTTGAATCCGCTTTTATTATCCAATCCCAAGAGCATGTAATTGCAAATTATGAGACATTGCACATTAATTTGTGTCTTTCTCCTGGTACCCTGGCATATGACACTTTTTTTTTCTTTTAATTCAAGAACCCAATGATGGGAGCAATGTGCTTTTGGATTTAAATAAATCATGTCCAAACAAAAATCTTCATTACTTGGAACATGCATTTTGAGGTAACCTCCACATTCAAATTTACCAAATTATTTTATAAAATTATTTATTAAATTGAACCCATTTAATTTATATAAAACATGTTTAGAAATGTTAAATGGGAATTTTTAAAATATATAGTTTTTTGAAAATATTTACATCGCGTAACTCAATATACAATTGCATAAAGCGTAATTTTTTCATTGAATCTACATGTAGTGTCAATACCGCTCTAGTCCTAATTACTAGGTGTAAATTGCTCTACATGACGAGAAATTTAAAAAAAAACTAGCTACATATGAACAACTTCAATTTTTAAAAAAACTAATTCGATATCAATTGAGTGATCTGACGGTATAAAATATTTTTTTAAGTGCGCGTATATATAACTTTAACTTTTTTTATATTTAGAAACGATTTAATTTTAAAATTTTTATTTTTCCCTCACATAAAATGGAAGAAAGGAGTTTATGCAATTTATTATATTATAGATGAAAAGAGTAGAACACCAAATGTTTTTTTTACACCTTTATTTTCAGTCAAACTCTTAACGTTTTGATGTAACTGTGAATCATGGCCTCACACATTGATCTCACATCGTCCTATTTGAATAATCATTAAGTTCAAGTATTAATTAATATCATGGTTAATTATATCATATTTGTGTGATAGCCGTTAAAAGATCATGAATAAGATAAATAGTTTAGACTAAATGTCAAATATATACTGTTGTTACATTGTATGTATGGATCAAATAAATTCGTTCTTATGCAATTGTTCATAAATCACATAGCTCAATGCGATCAGTTTATTGAGAATTGAGACTCTTATATAATACTCACTTATTAATCTACCTTACTTTATCCATAGATTTTTTAAAAAAAGAATCATTTGCTCAAAATGTTGTATATTTATGTTTAAGGGCTAATAATTCCATATAGATAATTGATCTCATATAATAGTAAACAAGATTTGGTTAAATGATTCAAATCTAATCAATAATTATGATGGTCTAAGATCATTATTCTGTGTGTCTTGTCCATACCTTGGACTCACTAATAATGTCTCATATAAGTTGCAATAATAATAATCATGATGTCCCTTAATTATTTTCCCTCTAATATATTTTAATTTCATTTTACAATCATAGGTTAATTAAGATTGAGATTATTATGGAACAAAAAGTATTATAATAATCATGGGGACTGCATCTGGTCACCCTTTTTGAAAACCCAATTTGTTACTATCACACATTTTAATTCATTAATCATTAATATATATAATAATAGCTTGTAACTGATAAAGTTGATGTCACATGACCAATTATCTCAATACAGGATAAGACTGCGTACATTATACCTTATGATCCGATACCGAAAACTTATCGAGTGTTCTTTTTAATCAATTATGTCAATTCCAATTAGCCAACTGGTAACTACTAATGATTAAAAAATAACCTTTGTAGGGTCCTTTTGCTTAATTTGGTTGACAGACAAAAAAAGCCTGGATTGGGAAAAAATAGCAATTTCACTATGAATGTTATCTCAATAAATCCCAACTACATAAACCCCTCATATCTTCACACTTAACTAAATCTCCTTCCTCAACCAAATTCTTTTTCTATCTCATTCAGGCATTTCAACAAACACTTTTTTGCAAACACACACACAAAAAAAAAACACTTCAATTAACTACATTTGTAAGATTGTCAATATTATGGCTAGGGCACAGCAAAGATATCGAGGAGTTCGACAGAGACATTGGGGTTCTTGGGTCTCCGAAATTCGCCATCCATTGTTGTAAGTCATATTCTATATTGAGATATCGTATCGTATGGAACTGTGATCATACATATTATGAAATATATTAATATTAGGTCAATGCAGAAATCATAAACTTTAAATTCTGAATATCTGTCTTTGCCTCTGCTATTAGTGTAACTTGACCTTGATGTGACATGTTGTCTACCTTTACTTTCAAATGACTAGTTCTATGAACAATTATGCGTAGTTTTCTTTTAGGTGATTTGATCACGTGACTTTCCGTGAATTGAAATCATTCATATTTGTGACAATTCAACTTAAGTAAGATATTGAGTATATAAGTAAGCAGACCTTACAAACTAGACACGGACAATATTACTAGTGGACTGGGCCGTTACAATATCCTTATCCTAGGCATAGCTCTGTCTCAAAGTTGTTGAGTAAGTACTAAATGTCACTGTTTTGATTTTAGGAAGACAAGAATTTGGTTAGGCACTTTTGAGACAGCAGAAGATGCAGCAAGAGCATATGATGAAGCAGCAAGGCTAATGTGTGGTCCAAGAGCTAGAACTAATTTCCCATACAACCCAAACATGCCACAAACATCTTCCTCTAAGCTACTCTCAACTACATTAACAGCCAAGTTACACAAATGCTACATGGCTTCACTTCAAATGACCAAAACCTCACCACAAGGACAAAAAATAGCAAAAAATGCAACCAATGTTCAAGAAAGTGTTATTAATTCCTATAAAATGAAACAACAAATGTTGGTACCAAAGCCATCAGTACTATTGACTCATCATGATCATCATGAGGAAGCTAAAGCAGTCAACTTGGGAGTGGGAGTAATTAGGAAAGTTGAAGATCAAGTACTTGAGGGCATACCACAATATGTCAAGCCACTTGAAGATGATCACATTGAACAAATGATTGAAGAATTGTTGGATTATGGATCCATTGAGCTTTGCTCTAATGTTGTTCCTTCTCACCAAATCCAGTGAGCTTGCTCGTAAATCGACTATTACCTAATACTTGCTACATTTGATCAGTACAGGTATCAGATAACTCTTCTACTGATGTTCTCTCTCAGTAATTGTCTCCTTTCGGGTCCTACATTGTTCTGTACTAGAAAGCTACTCATTTTGCTAATTTAACCCCATTTGTATAGCCGTTCCCAATTTATTTGGGACTGAGGCTTAGTTATTGTTGTATTAAGTCTTTTAAGTAGTCTCCCTCTGTGTAAAATCTATGTATCATTAGTAGGTCTAGGCATTTCCTCTTTTTGGTTCCTAGAGTTTTTACTCTAAGAGAACCTTCTACTAGTTGTAAAATTCCATTATAATATAATCTTTTTCCTCTTTTAGAGCTCTTGCCACCATTATTCTATAAGTTCAATGACATTTAGCATTTTTACGTAATTACAAATCAAAAGGTAAAATATTACTTGTACAAATTCAATTTTTTTTTGTAGTTTTCCATTTTGTATCTGATATTCAAATTGGAACTCGACTAAATTCAGATTTATGTCAAAAATTTTTATAATAAGGGTAAAATGCATCTTAATCCCCTTTACGCCCAAAGACTAAACTGGAGCGTGACTAAAAGTCCAAATAGGGATGAGCCTGACTGTGATACATGTAAGGATATAACACTTACTAACTCAATTTCAAAAGGATCATGAGGAGAGGATTGTTTAAGTTTAAATAAAGAGACTATCAAGTCGATACTCAACCAGTGCGATACTTTTATTTACCGTAATACTAAACACAGACGCAGTACCCGCTATCGAGACGAAAAGAAATGAAAAGAAGAAAAAAAAGTCTTTTTTCTTAAATATTGAACCGTCAATCACGGACGAGTAACGTTAGGCATGCACATGGAAGAAAGACTTTTTTTTCTCTCTAATAAGTTAACGAATAAACCATCAAAGAAAAAAACGCGGTTTTTAGTTCAATAAATTTTATTTTATTTTAATTTTGTTAAGTGCCATGTACATCTTGCAAGCAATAAATATTGAATATTTGATTTAATAAATATTGAATATTTGGTTGCTTCATAGTATCATAATTTGGTTAAATACTAAAGAGTTTAATTCGTTGGATTAATTTTATTTGTCGTATTAATCAAATATGCAATTTATGAGTCTAGGATTTATTAAAAATAATTTATTTATCTGAGATAAATTAAGGTAAAATTTTTATACTTTATTTTGTGGGATTATAATATTGAGTATATTATTGTGGTTAGACTTCTTGTTATAATCAAGCATGTAGTCAATGTGACCTAAATTGACAAGTAAGTAAAGTGACAATGTCACAATTCAACTTCACATGTCAAAGTATTGTTCATTTTGTCTTAATAAATTTTATTATTTAAATTAATAGTTGAACTAGGAATTCTAATAAGGACCATGGAAAAATTAACAAGATATATTCTTTATTGGAAAAATTAACAAGATACATTTTTTATTGGAAAAATTACTATATACAAAACTTAAATTTTCTTATTTTTTTATTTTTTTACCTTTTTAAAATATTTCAAAATTTTTTATTATCCCAATTCTTATTACTTCTGGATATATAAATGAAATTTACGTTTACCCACTTCTTTTTAAATTCCTTTTTTCTCTCTTTAAATTCTCTTCAAATTGTTAACAGTTATCAAGTTCATTTCAGAACGATTCTCTCTCTAGTCAATCAATTTCAAACATCTGAATAGGTAGGGGGCGTATTCTCCATTGTTCTTTTATTCGAGTTTTTATTTTTGTTCAAAATTTTGTTCCTGATATATATGAATAAGGGTGCTTCTTATAAGATTGGGGTTACTGAATCAATTTCTTATAAGAATAATTGAATATGTAATTCTGACAGTGACAAATAGGCTGAAAACAGATGCAAAATTTTGAACCACACAATAGCAATCAAGAAAGTATTTTCAAGTCGTACAAGGAAGAACCATCATCCTCAAAATTAAATGTTGTCAAAAAAATCCAAAAAAAAGGGAAAATAATATCGCTAATCTCCTGGCTTTCACCGTCCAAAGTATGTGTTTTTAGTTTTTTCCTTCAAATTTTGGTGTTTGAAAACCATTTGGTATGTTGTATCCGAACACACTGATACATCATTTTATATGTGCTATGATATATGGGTTATTCGGAGTAAAAATAATATGTTATTTTACATTACAATGTTCTCATATTTTGTTGGATACCAATCAATTTGTAAAGGGTTGATACATTAAAATGTTTTCATATGTATCAAATTACAAATTTTATAGTTGGTCTTTTGTTAGTTATATTCATAATATTGTATCATATACAATATATTATGTTCATAATATATAATAAAGACTTTTGTGTTGATTTGATGTTTTTTGTTCATGTATCATATACAATATACAGTGATCATGTTTCAACGTATTTTATTATGTACTAGTGAATGTTAGTTGTATTCATCTGCTTTAATATTCCAAATCATCAAAGGATTTCCAGTTCCTGCTAGATTATCATGACATCTTGTAAACGACATTTACATTTTTGATTGATTGTAATGAACAATTTCATTAGATCTTGTGCAACATTGTTGTGGAGATATGACACCGACAAGGCCAATGATGATCCACCAAGGCTTAAGGGTCAATCCACAGTTTCACACCACCACTCGAAGAAAATTTGATTTAATAGAATAGTAATTAAGTATCTATGCATAAACGATATTTTTATAGTTTTTATTTTAAGACAATTTCACTTATGTTTTAGAGTGTTTCTCTAAAACTTATTCATCTTACAATATTAAATAATTTCCTAAATTTTTTGTTTTCAATACATGATATTGATATATTATATACCACTTTATTCTTAGAGTAGTAATCGTTTTTTATCTTCTTCAATCCCTGACAAATATTGAAGATATACAATCTTTTAGTCTTGTTTTGGCACAACGATTTTGATTATGAAGATATTAGTTGAGTTAAACATATATCTAAGAACTTCATGATCCTTTAGTAATGATAGGTTAATATTGAAAATTTGAATAAGGACGTCCCTTCATCTTTGAAAGCAGAGGTTGTTAAAACACTCTAGAAGAGGGATCAAAATTTTACTCGTGCAATTTCTCGATAATCCTTACCTCTATATGTTTTAGATAAATTGCATATAGTTTTAATAAGTATATGATACAAACACTTTGTGACATGTTCAATGAGTATCATGTTAATTGTTGTATTAGTAAACATCGTCTTGTCGTGTTCATTGAACATTCACATTTAATTTTGTAGCGGTCAAAATTTTTTTTCTGCAATATGTGTATCAATACATTATATCCAGTTAAATAAGTAACTGATACAAACATATTGTGTCATATTTAATGAGTATTATTTTCTGTAAGAATTGTACACAAGATTGAAGATATTAACATGTCAATTTATTATATTAGAAATTTATCATCTAATAGTAAATTGTAATGTATATCAATATATCAGTGGAAATTTTTTTAAATTGAATTGATCTTTAAACTTAACTTAATGTATATGAAACATAACAGTAATCCAAAAAAGATTTATCAATCATCTTTCGAAAATAAATTACAACTTCTTCTATCGCGACCTTCTTGTCCACAACATCCACAACAATTTGTGTTTGTGCTTAGCTTTTCGTGTGAATTTTCCTCTTTTCCTTGATCGTCTGGGCATCTTTTTGTACATATGTGGTAAGACAATTTCTTCCAAAATAAATTTTGAAGCTGGTCAATCGTCCTTATCCAACATTTATACCATTGTAACTTAATATGTGTTTGCTAATGCATCTGATTTTTATTAATCATAGCAATAGAGATGTATATCTATGTTTTCTAGCTAATAGAGGTATTCAATTTCTACGAATAATTATTCAATAAACACACTTATACATAGTTGCAATTTTAGTGATACATTATAAAAGTTATTGTATCATTTATCATTAAAAAAAATTGAGAAGAAAAATTAAATACACATGCTAAATTGGATAATATATAGATTAAAAATATTTTGCTAAAACATTAAAAAAAAAAAAGAAATTCACATACTAATAATTGTTAAAAGTATATATTCACAACATATGCACTCACTTTAACTATATGAAGTTGTATTAAGTAATTCACATGTATAAAACTACAAATATATCATTTTTTTCATTAATATATAATATATATATATATAAAATAAATAAAATTGCATGTATCTGATAATTATCTAAACAACAAAATAACTAACATATATGCGAACCCACATGCGATTGTAGTATCTTATCAAATTCTAACCTTTAGTGTATCATGTCTTATATATCAATATACTAATTTTTTTAAAAAAATAATGATTAAAATGAATAATGGATACATTAAATATTGAAAGTAATTTAATTATTGATAAATTTAAAAATCAGAAAGTCACATGTACATGATACATTAAATTAACTATGTACTAGCTATAATTATATCAAGTTCTATCCAATAATTCACATGTATCAAGTTATAATTGTATCCATTTTTGTAGTCTGTAGTGTATCACGACACAAGATATTTCGTCTAGTTGAAATTTCACATGTATCAAAAAACAATTGTGTGTGCGCAAGACACTTCGCCTAGCTGAAATCTCTCACAATTAAATATTTTTCGTTTAAGACTAACAATGAATCTTTTTTCAAAAATAACAATGCATCACGACTTATGTATATATAAAAAAAAGAACTAACACAACTTAAGAACATGACAATATACTTGCTTCAGTGCCTGAAGCATTGAATCATTGCTGTTGCAAATCTATTTTTTTAGACAATACAAGACAAACTCTACAGAAAGATGAATATCCTCCATAACTACAAGTTTAATTCGCTCAACTGTGATAATATCAAATAAGTCGCGCGTAAAAAAATTCTGCTAATTATATTAAATCAATAACCTGCAACTTATGGATAAAGATATATCAAAGGAAAAAAATAATTTTTTTTAATATATCTATTATTCAATTTAGGCACACAGATACCTTAGGTATCGTTTTCACCAACTTCGACACAAACAATTTCACCGGATGTAGCATTAAAACAACATATCTATCCAACCATCTTGTCTGTTGCATCAATGACATATTTGAGATTCACTTCAACTGTAATGACGGATTTGAGATTCACAAAAGATATTATTTGTCCAACAACTATTTTATCACTATTGCATCGTTCATAACTTTGACCGCACACTCAAACTTTTAAAAATATCTCAACAAAATTGATATATTCATCTATTTTGAATCTGTTATGATTTGGATAGATGAAGGAGAAGAAAATTTGAATTTTGAATTCTTTGAATTTGTTATAGATTAGAATAGATTGATATCAATATGTTTTGTATGATTTGTGAGACCTGTTTTGCGTGATTCGTGGAACTGCTAATTATTTTACGTTTAGACTCCTTTTTAAACACAACAATCAAGTTGTTTTTATATATCAGATGTTATATATCCAGTTGAATATAATGTATCCAAATGCTACAACTTTTAAGAAATTATTGTAAAATAGAAAAGAATAGGGATAAGATGTAATATAAGTTTTACACTATGAGATTTATCTAAGTTATTTTTTTTGGTTAATTACAAAAATTTTGTTTATTTATTATCATTATCCCGTATAAATTTTACAAATCTCCAAAATCCCTCATTTTTCTCTTAAGTAAAAAATGTCATTAATGCATTCGACCCTCTTTTTAATGTATCAGTGCATGTATTCACCTTCTTTTTAATGTATCAACACTTTGATTTTTTGGCCATTAAAGTATCTGAACCCTCCATTAATGTATCCGACCCTCTTTTTAATGTATCAACGCATGTATCTAGGGGTGTGCATCAGTCAGTTCGATTTTATGTACTAATCGATTTTCAGTTTTTAAATATGCTAACCCAATAACAAACCAATAAGATATTCTTTATCAATTTTCAATTTATTGATCATTATAGGTTCGATTTTCGATTTACCCAATAAAAAAATATTCATAAAATATTATATGCCTTCTCACTTCTCTAAATGCTTTGATATAGTGAAACAAGAAATATAATGAGAAATTGCATCAATAAGAGAAAATATAGTACGAATGCTTTAATTACATGTTACCACCAAAATATAGTATGTAATTTTTTATGTTAATTAAAATACGAACCTTTTCAAACCTGCAAATGCTACAACTTACAATTACAAATTAAAACTAAACTAAAATAGTTTAACAAGACTAAAACTAAAACTAAAATCAAATTGCTACAATTGTGCATCTCTTACTTTAATCTTTAGTTTTTGAGTAAACAGTAAAATCTAGTAAAGCAGCCAAGTGTGAAGTTGTTATAGTACTTATAATTTGATATAGCTATAGTGTCTAATAATATATTGAATTACTAATATTTAATAATTAGAAAGGGTGAAATAATAAATTATTATCGTATGATTAATTGGGTTATCGGTTTACTCAATAACTCAATAGTAAAAATCGATACCGAACCATTAACTCAAATTTATTTTTATAAACCCATTACAAAAATCCAATAACAATAAGCCAATCACATTTTTATCGTTCGATTTATCGGTCGGTTAATCCGACCCTCTTCTTAATGTATAACGCTTTGATTTTTTAGCTACTAATGTATACGGATCTTCCATATATATATATATATATATATATATATATATATATATATATATATATATATATATATATATATATATATATATATATATATATATATATATATATACACATAGACACGATGAAAAGGGATTAAATTTACCTTTGAAATATGTTAAATATTTCACATTTCCATAGTGACACCAACACCATAATCTTTTTCAACACATGCAACTTCAATTGTCAACTCTCTATTTCCCAAATTCAAATTAACTATACTCAAGCCTCAAATTAGCTCATATAAAAGTTCAAATAATGATCAATTGCACTACTTAGGTTGAATCCTCACAATTTTATAGATACAACTCTATTATGATCAATCATTCTCAAATTACAAATATCATTATCAGAATTTCACAATTATGATTTCCTAACGATATAGCAAACTTATGTATGCATAATAATTCTGCATTATTTGCAACATTTATTGTGATGGTCAAGATGAGATTATGGTGGTTGAGGATTGTAGTTTTTCAGTGGAGGTAAAATAATCAAAGAAAAAAATGACAAAGATCTTTATATGAGAATTCGTTTTAATATGATGTTTTTTTGTATGATTTTTTTGTTGTCCATACGTGAATATCACTAGAACAAGAGAGTAATAATAATCTTCAAGTGTTGTTTTTTGAAGTGAAAAGAATCGCTTGTTTTTTTTTTATTATAGTAATTGATTTAGAGAGACGAGAAATCGTAATCAAATTGGATTATTTTGTTAAAAATTTTTTATAGTTCAATGACCAATTTATTCGTTTTTCCTTGTTAATAAAAAGGTTCACATATAAAAAATAAGTGAATAAAAGGTATATCTACAATTGAGCATAAATTTAGCTAGAGTTTCGCCATGATTTTCAAATATTCCTGGCAAATGTTATTCGAGTAAAAATTTGGGTGAAATTTTAACATGTGTTTGACCATAGTATTTGAGAAATATATTTTACTTTAAAAAAAATATGATTTATACCCATAAGTTTTATAAACTATCAAAACTAACTATAAGTTTGTATTACAAATCAATCGAATGTCCGTTGCAACAATAAGAAATAGTGTTCATGACACTAGAACAATGTAATAGTTTGGAGTGAGTGCAACTAGTATCATTCCATATATCGTGAAGTAGACAAAACACATGACTTTGTTACCTTGAGCCGGTTGTTCATCATTTTCATCAACAAACATATTATAATTTAATATTCACTGAATATTTCATCACTACTTGATGTTCACGTAAAAATTATTTAATACAACACAAACAACTAATATAAAGGGTGTATTTGTAAAAGATAAAAGTTTGAGGTAAAATTCAATTTTCAAAAGATTTCAAATAATGAGATTTGATCCAAATACTAAAAAAGCTAGTATTTAGAAATTTGAGATATTTACCAAATAATAATAAATTGCATGGACAAATATTATTTGCCAAATTTTTTCCCCAATATTATTTGAGAAATCTATGGCCAGGTTAAGACAATATCACAAGGTTTAAGAATTTGGATATTTTCTTAATAAAAATAACTTGAAAGGTCTTAGTATACAACTTTATAATCTATGAGGAGAAAAGTGTAATTCCATCAAACTAGATGAGGCTTTGTGTAAATACCTAAAAAATATGAAATTCATCCTCTTAATTCCATCTAAATAGCCTAAACCCCTCGTAAACCCCTTCAAATTTTCAGTTACAGTCCTGTTCATGGCGGCATTTCTTCGAGCATCTCGTAGATCACTTTTCTCGTCTTGTGGCAGTCTATATTCTAACGGCCAACAATCCTCCCTCAATTCCAGCAAGCACATCTTCCAATTTTCCAGGAGTCACGCATCGCAGGCAATCCAAAAATCACCATTTGAATCAAACATACTCAGAATACTTCGCAATGAAATCGAGTATCAGTTGGATTACGCCCCTCCCCACCCGGTAAATCTTCAACGAACTATGCAATTTATCTATTTTGGGAAGACAATGAATTTCCCCCTTTCTACTTTATTTTCGAGTCACTGAGTTGTGACTACTCAGCGTTTACTGATTTTACTGTTTTTTTTTCCGGAAATTGAGGCTAAGTATTTTAATTGTTTGGAGAACATTTACATTATGTCAGGTGTTTAAGTTTTGTTGGAGATTGTAGCAGAGTGTGGAAATAAGTGTGAAATTTTTAACTTTTCTTAAATCAAAATTATTGAGTCGTAGTTATTGTTATGAATGGTATTGGTCCGTATGCAGCGACAATATAAAGGTATCAATAAAGCTGACCCCGACTAGTTTGGGATGAATGTAGGCTTATAAATGCTACTACTGCAATAATAAAACATTCACTTTTTGGCTTTTCCCCAGCAATGGCTCCAACTCGAGATTTTGATTCATAGAACTGTCCATTATATCATATATCACCATTGAATATTCATTATCAAGAATAAAAAAATTTCGGATATTGTGGTACACTTGATCAAAGGTGGAGTCAGAATTTTCAATAATGGGGTTCAAAATCTGTAGAAATAGGCATATGAATTAGTCAAAGGGGTTCGCCATGTACTATATATACATATATAATTATTTTAACCATGTATAAATAATATAATTTTTTGCCGAGCACTTGATAGGTTCAACTTCAACCAAGCTAGTTAATTTATGGCTCAAGGCCATTTTGAAACTCTTCTTGGCTCGATTTGAGCTTTACTTCATGGTGTTGTAATGAATAAGTTGAATTAGTCCGTGCTACCTGGTAAGCTAGTTTGGTTTGCTTGAATGAACCCCTAATGTGATGAGGTGGTAAAAAATGAGCTAGTGAAATGCAAATCTTTAGGGGCTGATGAAGGATTATATCTCAGTCTTATGTAGGATGTTAAATTAGGTCTTATGATAACTCACATCCCAAACGCTAGTTCAATGGGAGGAAGATTCCTCAAACCTTATAAGGAGTCCACCCATCTTATTAACTATCAATGCGGGACTTTTTGCTTTAACACCTTACCTTCCGCCCAGTGCTTAGCATCTAGTGCGTGGGTAAATTTTTGGACATTTTTGACCACCTTACGCCTACTGCTTAGTATTTGGTTCATGGGCAATTTTTGGGCATTTCTTGACCTACCTCACACCTAGTGCTTAGCATCTGGTGCATGGACAATTTTTGGATTTTTTTTTTTGGCCCCAACATTGGGTGAGATGAGCCCTGCTCTAATACCATGTTAAATTAGGTTTTAGGCCTAACTCATACCCCAAAAGCTAGCTCAACAGGAGGAGGATGTCCAAACCTTATATGGAGTCCACCTATCTCATTAACTACCAATGACACCCCCTCACTTGCAGGCCTGATTCTTTTTCATGGCCAAGTATGTGGAAATTCTTTTTTATTTTGGGTGGCGGTGAGGTTCGATTTTAGGACCTCTGCCTGCTCTGATACCATGTTGAAGTGTGTGGGCATGTCATCTAAAAGTTTAAGCTATTAGAGAAAACAAACTTTTATTATTTAATGATATTCCCAACATAGGCAAAGGAAATACTGAAAACACAGATTTATATTTTTTCATTTTGTGGATATCATGGGAGAGAAACCCTCGAGAGTGGTTCAAAAGGTAATGATTTTCTGTATCACTCTTTCTATTTGAAACCCTGTGCCTGAAGCCATTATCTTAAGTTTATGCCGTTGGACATTTTGGAGGCCGATAGAACCTAAATGAAGCTGTATGATCAATTCAGGGACTAGACACCTGTATAAACTTTCTTTCGAATTAAGCCAATTGGTTTACAAATGAACTTATCATTTGGTCACTAGAGGTAGCTTTATCTATAGATGGTGTGCGTTTGGTTCTGTATGCTTGTCTATTTATGTGTTTGAATGTCTTCAGGCATGTGCATATCTTTAATGTGTCTATGCTGTTTCATACATCCTTGTGATTGGGTATATTTTGTTACAATGCAGATACAGTTCACTATCCTTAATAGGAGAAATAAATTCTTACAACTGACAAGTGTTTTTTATGGTGTGGCTGTCGACTCGTATGGTTGAATTGTTCACAACGAAGTGAACAGTTCTTTCAGTATATATAGACTGCAGATTCAATTCTTTTCCATCCTTTGGGTTATTCTATCCAAAGAGAAAGGATATATTCCTTGTCAACCAATTTTCTTTTGTTATTATGCAGTGCTTATTTATGCTATTAAAATCTCTATTAGCTTACCTGCCTTTCTGCATTTGGGCAAGAAACTGTAAGATAGCTCTGTTATTTCTTTTAAGCCCTTTTTAATGTTCAATTCAATGGTGATATTTGCATCCCTGTTATTTCTCACACTGTATGTTGGCCTTCTCCAGCCTGTTACAAAGTTTAATACATTTATGGTGGAAGATCGGCCAGGAGAGCAGTGGGTTACCTTGAGGAGAAAATTTGGCGAGGATGAACATATCAAAATCGAGGCAACAATGATTGATGGAGCAATTACCATTCCAAAAGGAAATGATGAGAATTTAGGGGAGGATGTGCGGCTTCACATAAGTGTGCTAGTTGACATATGGAAGGGTGAAGGTAGTGATTTCTTGGAGTTCGTCTGTTCATCCTGGCCAAATTCCTTGGAAATTCAGAAAGTTTACTTACTCAGAAGTGACAGTTCTCGAGCTCAACCTTATATGGGCCCCAATGTTAAGTATGAGACGTCTTCTTACTTTATTATTATTGTGTATGGATTATACTTGCACTAATCTATTTCATCTATATAAAGAGTAAAATTCCCCAAAATAAGAGAAAAGATAAGGAGCTGAATTTTTCTTTTTTATCATTGAAGTTCTTTTTTTCTTAAGTTTCTGCGGGCAAGGCCGTAAAAATGATCACTTTCATGTTTGAGGATGGTGATCAACTATAGTAAATCAGATCATCCTGATAGCACACCATACTCTTCTTTACAGAATAAAATAAAAGGAACAAGCTTTCTCTGGATATTGTCTACCTATTCATTTTTGACATACTGTGTATGTTCATTATTTAGTTGCAGTTTCTTATTCTTGCTCCTGAGTTTTTTATACTTCTTTGTGCTTTTACTTTCAGGGATTTGAACAGTGGCTTCCGAGATGGCCTAAACGAATTCCTAAAGGCAAGAGGGATAGGTGATGAACTTTCTGCATTCCTTCATGAATTTATGATGAATAAGGATAGGATTGAAGCGATTGGATGGTTGAGAAAAATCCAGTCTTTTGTTGAAAAGTAGAGGCACGTTTCTGCCCTCTCAAATTCTCTGTAAAATTGATCTATTGTAACTTATGCTTAGCTTTGCTGTGAGTTTTTGCACGAAATTTCAATTACCTCTGTGTTTACCTACGGGTCAATCAGATAAATGTTGACGCGTAGATGTTGACATCATAATATTGTTTCTCAAGTCATTAGGTACTTTGTAACCTTCTCAGAGATGAAAAATCTACTGACTCGGTAAAAGCAAATTCAGTTATTTTCTGCTTCAATTTGGGAATAAGAAGAGTGACTGCAAATAAAATGGAATCAGACTTGTATAGCCAAATTCTTCCATTGAAATTTTCGAAATGGAGTGAGTAGCTCTTTCATTTGGACTTTGGAGTACTTGCTCTTCAGCTTCATTGCAAAACAATTTTCTTACAAGAATATTAAAGGATCATCCCGTGTAGTAAACCTGTTTACCAAAATGAATTTGGTATTCTGCCTGGGATCCAATTGATTATGTGTTCACTAATTCATCTGGTTTTACAAGTAGGTGGACTGCCAAATGTCTAATTTATAATCAGGGGGTCTGATTCACCTTACAATTCTCAATACGTTACTGGCACAACTTTTCTGTTCAGTGCTTATAGTGATTATCTAGCAAAGTACAAGCAAACGGCCAGCTGTGGTAATAAACAGTTCAATTCTGCTGATCTCATGGCCTTAGCCAAGCAACAGGTAGTGTATTTGTTCATATTAGTAGCACACTTCTGATGCATCTCACAATTTACTTAGCTGTTTCAATAAAAAAAATATAGATGGACCATCTCTATGGCAATCAATTTCCATTTTTTTCCAGGGAAGAGCGCACAAATAAGAGGAGTGATGCTGATGAATTTATATTTTAACGTTTGTACTAGAGATGATCACAATGGGAGGCTTCAAGCTTAGAGTTTGAGCATGACTATAAAATTCTCCAAAAGCAGTAGTACTTGACAGGTAAAACATTGTTTTTAAATTGGTTACAAAAGAGAGGACACAAATATGGAAAAACACAACAAATGAGTCATATTAATAAGGAAACCATAGATTTCTAACCTAGCAATTCAATCATAATAACACACTCAACTTTGCAACATAGATATAACTACTCGCCTTTCTTTATAAAGAATGTTGATCAACTATACAACTTTTTCTTGTTAAACTAATAAGGGGCTGAACGTGAGATCATCTTCGTCACACGTTGCCTACATACCCCAAATAGAAATCCTAAAGAGGGATCAAACCCATACATACTTCTCTATATATTATTATGTATCTATCTATTGTCAGTACTGAGTACCCTTCCACAAGTTTCATTCTCTACTTCCTTCAGATCTGTCAAGTACCTCACGAATTTATGATTGCAGGTCTTGATTGTTATCTTCTTGATTGGTTTGTCTAGGAGGGGCTTCGGATCCAGCAATTGCCTCGAGAATTTATGATGGCCAATCTTGAATGTTATCTTCTGGATTGGTTGGTGTAGAAAGGACATTGAATCAATTTTCTTCTTCCTTGTCTTTGCTGTGTTGGCTACTTTGGATAAATTCTGTAGAAAAGTATGGTTCAAGAGCATGTCTGCAGTCCAACGCGTGCTCGGATTCTTCACAAGACATTTTTCCAGAAAATTTCTAGCCTCATTTGATAACTTTGGATTCTGAAACTTTGGTTCTTCAAACTCGATTTTGTCCAACACATGATCACCATCTGCGTCTTCCCATAGCGGTGTCCCCGTAATCAGCTCATAGACAGTACAACCAAGAGCCCATATATCAACTTTTGGGGTATACTCAGTGTTAATCACGGACTCAGGTGCCATATACCTTTCTGTTCCCCTGATAATTCCCTGTTTTTGATTCATGCCCTGTTCCAAGGTGATGGAGAGCCCGAAATCAGCAATCTTGGCAGTTTTGTCCCCGCCTACAAGGAGAATATTTCCAGGTTTGATATCGCAGTGAATAATTCCTTTGTTGTGTATACAACTGAGCCCTATAAGTACATTCTTTATGTGTTTCTTAACTTCAACCTCCGACAGTGAACTGCAGTTCTGAAGACGATCAGCAAGGCTTCCTCCGGAAGCATACTCGAGTAATAAGTTGTAAAGATTGACGTTATCTTCAAAAGATACATTAGCTCCGAAACAGTGAACAATGTAAGGAGAATGTTTGAACATTCTGAGGATTTCAACTTCTTCTTTCAATGATTGAGAAGCAGTGTAGTTGCATGATTTGAGTGCGATGAGAGATGGAAGAGTAACACCACGAAATAGTGCATTAGACGTAGAAGCTAACGATACAACAGCGAATCCACCTTGACCTAGAGTTGCTCCCCTCTTCCACAATAACCCCGCCATTGAAAATTGAAAATTAAGAATTGAATATGAATTATGTTCGTAAGTAGTATATTTTATTATAAGAATACATTAGAAGAGAGTAATTTATATATGTTATCATATTCCCTTTCCTATACCTAAATGGATTCTTATAGTTTCTTAAAAAGATAAAAAGAACGATTTCACTTACCAAATTTCTATTTTAATTTGGTTTAAAGGTTTGTTTCCTTATTTTTCCTTCTACACTATTCTTTTCCCGTGTTCTCTTATTCCATTAGGGATTAATTTAATTCAGTTTCGTTTTTATTTTCCTATGTAATATTTTAATTTATTTTTTTACGAAAAAAAATCTTTGTATAAGCATGTTAGATCCTTCTAATGAAGTTCATGTTTATTTTTAGTTCACGGATATCTTTTATTCTTCTCACGCATGAATAATTTTTTCACTTCTTTAATTTAACGAATAATTTGAATTTTAAATATCTCCCCTAAAAATCTATTTTCTTATCATCATTTAAGACTCTTATTCTTATTTCTTTTTAGTGTGGAAATATAAGAAACAAAAAGAAAGAATTGTAAATGAGAAAAAAAATTAAGACTAATTTTTTGAGATTATATTGTAAATCAAATTTGATAATATCATCCACAAACTCTCTAATTGTAGTTACTCCTCGTAACAAATTTATCATATATTTTCAGTCAACTTGATGGACCCAAACTTCTTAATTCATTCGTAAATAGTTTTTATTTTTATTTTTTTTAAAAAAAAACATGATTTCTATATTGTAATCATTAAAATCGTTCACACTTTTTTGATCAATTTTGATAAAAAAATTCAAAACTGATTGATCAAATCGAACACAGATTGAACACTCACACTACACCCATGTTGTGTCGACACGGGTGCAACACAAACTAAAAGATAGCAAGTTCTATCATGGAGCAACAAAATTCTCTATTATGTATGAGGCACAACTAATAATAATTGTACGAGGAAATTATTTCATTGATATTATATCCTTATGCGTGGGACTCATGCTTTATTTTCCTGGCTGGCCTTTGTTTTTTTCTCTCATTTTTTTTGTTTTCTCTAAATCTAATTTGAAACAAATTTAATTACTCCTTCTGTTTGTATAATAAAAATAATTTATCTTTATGTTTATTTATTTTAATAATATTTTAAAAAAATTATTATTAGTATTATCATAAAATACTACATAATATAATATTAATAATAAAATTTTAAATTTCAAATTTCAAAATATGATTAATAAAACTAAATTAATAAAATGAATCTCTAATATAAATACAATTGATGAATTGAATATAAAATGAAACACTTATTATTGCACTACACATTAAATACTTAGATGTTATCGACATAGAAAGAATGGTTATGATTATTATTTTAGGCATTTGACTATAGAATTCATATATATTTTGATTGTATTTGATATATATGGAGTTAAAGTTGAAAAATAGAGTTATGTTTTTATCTTTTCAAAAAAAAATATTCAAAATAATATTTATTTTATACTTATCCAAAACTTTAAAAGTAAAAAATGAGGAGAACAACCTATTATACTAACATAGTTCCAAATTTAAAATATACCTTCAGAAAGAAAATGTTTTGTTTCAAATTTTCATGATAAAAATTTATTTTCAAATAAAATAAAAATTATTTCATAAATAATTTTTTTTATATATTTAAATGAGTCCTAAAAGTAAAAGTTACAAAGCCAAGAATATAAAGTAACTTTTTTTTTAAGTACAATAAATGAAAAATGGGAGGAAAAGAAACAAAAGTAATTTTAATGATCAATTTTATGGAATAAGTGACCATTTAACTTGAATTAAACCATTTAAAGAATTAACTTGACTTCAGAAAAGTTCTATCATGTGTAAACAAGAATTTTTAACTAAATTAAGTCATTATATAAAATAATTTATCAAAGTAATACATTTTTCTAAAATTTTACAAAACTAGTATAAACGTATTTCACGGTAACGTTTTAGGGTAAATTTTATTTTTTAAAAACTAACAGCATTAGGTTGATATATGTTACTGTAAGTAACGTTTTACTCCTAAAACGTTATTTTCAGTAACGTTTTACTCCTAAAACGTTACTATGAGTAATGTTTTAGGAGTAAAACATCACTGTGAGTAACGTATATCAATCTGACGCCATCAACTTTTAAAAAATAAAATATATCCTAAAACGTTACTGTAGAATACGTTTATACTAGTTTTATAAAATTTTAGAAAAACATATTATTTTGGTGAATGACTTTATATAATGGCTTAGTTTGGTCAAAACCTCACTAAACAAAGAGGACTTTTAGGTATCGGTAGAAACTACAAGCTTGTACGCTTGAATTCTTCACTATATTGCGAAAATAATTTATCTTTTTACTTATTTATTATAACAAAAAATAATTAAAAGAAATATTAATATTATCATTAAACAACTACAATAAGATATTAATAATAAAATTTTAAATTTCAAAATATAATTAATTAAACTAAATTATTAAAAGAATCTCTAATAATTATAAATATAATTGACTTGTGTTATTATTAATAATATTACTTGAGTTACAAGTAAACTTGACACATAAGTAAAAAATAATTAATAATAATTCTTATAGACATATGAGGACCATATCATGAAATCATTGATATGACCAATTATGCATATGCATTTTTACTAAAAAAACATTTTCCTTAAACCAAACACACCCTAACTTTTTCCTCATAATGAAGTTTTGACTTTGACTTATCAATCATATAAATCAACAATTATATACTACTCCTTTTGTCTAATTTTACGTGATAATATTTGACTCGATAAGAAGTTTAAAAAATAATTGAGGACTTTAAAATGTTTACCAAATCACGTTTCAAAAAAATAAAAAAGTAAATTTATTTTTCTCTCTCCTCATAAATGTATTTGAATACTATCTTTAAAATTAAGTGAGACCAACAAGGGAAAAAGAGGAATTATACCTTTAAATAGTTATCATATAAAAAAATGACATTTTTTAAGGACGGATCAAAAAAAAATGATGTCATATAAAATAGAACGGAGGGAGTAACATATAGAATACATGAATTTCTCATATTTAGAGCTAAAATGCCAAAATATGAGTCATCTTTTATATTATTTTTTGAGACCCACAACGATATTGCCTCAAGTTTATTATATTTTCACCTTATTTATATTTGTTTAATATTTCAAAAATCAATTTTTATTTAATTTTTTCACTTTTAACTAATAAAGAAAAACAATTACATTTTTCTTTTATGTCTTAATTTCAGCATTAATTCTTCGTTGACCAAATTGTTTTCAAAATCTGATACTCCACTAAACATTAATTAGTTTAGAAAATCTGGTAAAATAATTATATTTGACTATGTCAAATTCATATATAACAGGTAAAGTAAGTAGAAAATAATTGTAAACGTATAAATTGAGTGTTGAGTAGGACTGTTTGGGACATTTTTTTCTCTATTTATTTGCAGGTGCTCCGCCGTGGAACTCAAATGAACAGTCGTTCTCCGATGCAAAAGGAATCAAACAACATTCATCAGCCCAACATGGTAAAACAACTAATGATTGTGTTTTTCTATAGCTAATGTTTATGCGATTCTAAGTCATTTTTATTTTTATGGCTTTTTTTTCTCTACCTAAAAATGTCCGAAAAGATTGATATGTTTTTTTTTTCATCAAATTGAATTTATTGCAAAATAACCTTATTGTTCAAATTGATAGATTATTATCTAATTTAAATGTTTAAAGAGGTGTAAAGTAATTTAGATTAATACTCTATTGAATAGCTTTTGAAAGGATGGATATAACTGGATATTTAGCTTGTTTAAGTTCGTTGAGACACTATTGATTATAAAATACAAGTAAAGGAGTGTTAAACACTTTAAATGAAAGATAACATGAAACATCAGAGTAGAAGTAAATATCTACACAGATAAAAAGTTTCACAAGATATATATATATAGACACCATAGTGACACATTATAAATTCACTTGGGCCTAGGCCCAAAAACGAACATATCACTAGTGTACTAAGCCAGTGTATGTCTCCTCCTTGACAACAGGCTCCTAATTACACTTTCAATTTCATTCTTTGAGTCTCATTCCTCACTAACAAACACTTCATAATCTTACCCAATGGACGATATCATCATTGCACAAGCTTTTCATTTCGTGCACATCACTTACTTATTTGACAAATATGAAATTTAATGAGAATTGGAACAAATAGATAACTTCTTAAATGTATGTATAGAGTCTCTCAATTGTATATATGAACTAACAACAAATCATAGTTCTCTAATACCAATTGTGAACATGATAGGTACATAGAAGAGAAAGATAAAGCTTCTCATAAAGTATTTACTAATTCATTCAGTGAAAAGTTAAAATTAAAAAAAAACAATGCCGTTATAAAAGAGTCATGCGAGGCTACACTAAGAATTTTACAAAATGAAACATGACATGAGCATGATATTTATGATTTACCTTTGTGTAGCTGATGACATTTTGTTTCTTCATTCTTCATTTTATTCATATGGTAATGTCGATTTTGAAATTTTCGTCTTTTCTTATAAACTCGCAGAAAAAAATTTGTGAAGTTTGCGGTGATTTTGGTATTCAAGAAGCAATTATTACTTGCTATGAGTGTAAGAACGTTGATGTGCACCAGTAAGTTCTCTCTTTAATATGAATGGATAGTCGGGTGAGCTGAAAGTCATGACTCTATGATTGTACTTTCTTTATCACCGGTGTGTGTATGTGTTATTTAAAATCTTTTAACATTCCCAATTCTAAATCCTTTCTGTTTTGACTGACTTGCCATTTCCAAGGAAAAAATTGATCTATTCACATAAATAGCTATTTCTCTCAAAGAAAATTGCTAGTTAGATTACCAACTTTGTCCCCTTTTTTGGTATTTTAAATAGGAAAAAGAAGTGTAATAGAATTAAGAGACTAAATTGAAGTAATATTACCTTTTAGGGAGAGTAAGAACATCTTCGAGTTGTCTAATCTTTCTGGCACTGTTGAAAGCTAATAGTATTGGACATTGGGTTCGACCTAAATGATACACTTATTTTTTTTAAATTTAGGTTTCAAAGCGTAATTTTATTTATGAAGGGTTAAGAGTCATAGGTTGTAGGTTTCTAGCTCCTGCTATGAGTGTTTGATTAGTAGTAGCGTTTATACGTAGGTTGTCAGTTCCTATTACTTGCATATGGGTAGAACTAGTTCTAATGCAAATACTAGTATAATCTATTCTTTCATTAGCATGTTGTGGCATTCAATTCTTTTAAATATTGTGTGCATCTTTTATGCATACATAGTCATAATCTCGTTCTAATTTTTTTTTTCTATTCCTTTCAGATATTGTGTTGTGGGCTATTGGGAAGTTGCAGCAGTAGAAATCCTAAAGAGGGATCAAACCCATACATACTTCTCTCTATATATACAAGTAATTTTTTATTATGTATCTATCTATTGTCAGTACTCAGTACCCTTCCACAAGTTTCATTCTCTACTTCCTTCAGATCTGTCAAGTACCTCACGAATTTATGATTGCAGGTCTTGATTGTTATCTTCTTGATTGGTTTGTCTAGAAGGGGCTTTGGATCCAGCAATTGCCTCGAGAATTTATGATGGCCGATCTTGAATGTTAACTTCTGGATTGGTTGGTGTAGAAAGGACATTGAATCAATTTTCTTATTCCTTGTCTTTGCTATGTTGGCTACTTTGGATAAATTCTGCAGAAAAGTATGGTTCAAGAGCATGTCTGCAGTCCAACGCGTGCTCGGATTCTTCACAAGACATTTCCCAGAAAATTCTAGCCTCATTTGACAACTTTGGATTCTGAAACTTTGGTTCCTCAAACTCGATTTTGTCCAACACATCATCACCATCTGCGTCTTCCCATAATGGTGTCCCCTTAATCAGCTCATAGACAGTACAACCAAGAGCCCAAGTATCAACTTTTGGGGTATACTCAGTGTTAATCACGGATTCAGGTGCCATATACCTTTCTGTTCCCCTGATAACTCCCTCTTTTTGATTCATGCCCTGTTCTAAGGTCATAGAGAGGCCGAAATCAGCAATCTTGGCAGTTTTGTCCCCGCCTACAAGGAGAATATTTCCAGGTTTGATGTCACAGTGAACGATTCCTTTATTGTTGATCCCTAAAAGAACATTCTTTGTGTGTTTCTTAACTTCAAACTCCGACAGTGAATTGTAGTTCTAAAGATAATCAGCAAGGCTTCCTCCGGAAGCATACTCAAGCAATAAGTTGTAAAGATTGACGTTGACATTAGCTCCGAAACAGTGAACAATGTAAGGTGAATGTTTGAACATTCGTAGGATTTCAAACTCTTCTTTCAACGATTGAGAATCACTGTAGTTGCAAGACTTGACAACAATTAGAGAGGGAAGAGTAACACCACGAAATAGTGCGCTGGAGGTAGCAGCTAACGAAACGACACTGAATCCACCTTGACCTAGAGTTGTGCCTCTCTTCCATAATAATCCCCCCATTAGAAAGTAAGAAATGTGTCATGTCCCGCCACCTGACAATTAAATTTTGCATCCGGATGGGGGCTGAAGGGTGTAGAGTTGTGGAGAGGTATGCTGAAAACTCTAGAACCTTTTATATTAATCAAGAAGGTTAGGAATTCCTTGGAATTTTCTAGAATAAGTTAGATAGTTTTTGGAAAGGTTTAGAAATTCCTAGAATGTTTAGACTTTTCTAGAGAGTGACTAAAGTGGACTTGTAAAATAAATAATATTTACACTAAGGTTCTTAGGAGGTACTATAAATAGAGGTGTCATTCATTTGCAAGACATCCAAGTTTGAGAACAACCATCCAATTTGTAAGCCATAAAAAGTCTTCTTCCAAATCTCTGGGAGTCTTTCTTTACATTCTCTTAGTAATCTTAGTTTTAAGCAAATTGGATGTGCAGTATGTTTATAGTATATGATATTGTACATACTAATGAGAATAATTTATAGAATACCTAATTTTTTATCCTATTTTGACTTATTTTAAACCCACCTAAAGTTTCCAAATATTACCATTACATAAAAGTTATTACTAATTGGGCTTCCTAAAAGTTTGTTGAAATTACTTGGACTTGAAGACTTCCCTTAAATTGTAATTTTTTTTTGTTACATGAGCAAAATTATTTATGTAACAAATTTATAACGCATTTCCATCAACTTGATAAACTCTAGTTTCTTAATTCGTTTCTAAACAAGGTAAAGTTGTCGTACTGAAAATCGAATAATGTTATTGATAAATATATTGGTTTGATGAAATAAATTATGCCAATAATTTGAAGAGAAAAAAAAGGATTGCCTTTATTGACATTATTATATAATTTTATTTTATTTAATTGATGTAAACTAAAAAAGACCTAATATTTGTTGGTTTAGATTTAAATTGTACAAGGATAAAATAGGCACGGACACAAATCAATCAACTATTAAGAACCACCATGTAGGATCATCACGTCTTGTAATACATCAAATTCTACTTTACTAAATATTACAATTTCTCTCAGCAATTTTTATTTGTCATCAAATTCAACACATGCTTATGTAATCCAATATTTATTCAATATAATTAATTTGTTGTTAGCCCATTTCTTAGTTTCAGAAGAACTGCTTCTGTAATCCAATATTTATTCAATATAGTTAATTTGTTATTAGCTCATTTCTTAGTTTCAGAAGAACTCGAGCAGGTGGTCTTGTTCACACACTTATCTGATAATAGACTAATTGAATGTCCACACATTCCTGTGGATATCATTTACTTAAAGTCTACCGATGATTTACAGTAGAACTTCATTCTGATAATTGACGTATGTTGATTATTTCATTGCAGTTTTTATTGTTCCTTGTCGTAATTACTTCGATTATCAAACATTGTCATGACCTTCTTCTGTTGGAATGTATGCAATCTGTGTTTAACTTGATGGACTTTGTCAGACGTGAAAAATATACTGACTAGATAACTCAGATGGAAACCAAATTTGACATACATGGCTTCTGTGAGAAATGACAGAATTTTGATACATGAAATATTTATGTAATGAAGACTTTGGAATGTTTGTGGATGGTGTGATGGCAGAATCCTAGCACTTAGATTCCAGTAATTTGGTGATTTTGGTCTCATAATACATAACATAGAATTTGCAGATCAACTGGTTTTCATATTAGTTTACACCATCTACTCTGTCCTCTACTGAATATTCTCACTTTCACGCCCAAAAAACGACGGATTCTAAATCATGTTGATACTTGGATTGGCATAGCAACCGCGTGCATCAAAACCAATTCAAGATACCTTCTTACATGTATAAAAATGAAGAGTCACAAAATTCACTGGTGAATATACAAAAAGATACAAACAAGCAAAGATGGTGCTCAAAGCTCCATCAGGAGTCCAATTAATTACTGTCTCATTTCGTCATCCAGTAAACCAAAATGAGAAACATGCATACAGAGGCAACTAATGAAAGAATGATCGTATCCATAGACTTTTTCTTCTTTATTGCTGAAAGAATATGGTTAACCTGCAAAATTGAGATAGAGCAAATAAGAAAAAAGGATATAGATCCCATATGTAACAGAAGTTTTCCACAAATATGTAACAATGTGATCTCACTGGCACTCTTTATAAGAGAGAGGGGGCAGACGTCCCCACCTGGGAGCAGGCCCTGTTTAACTTTGGTACTTCACTAGATCTTCTGTGATTAAAAGAAGCTACTACTTCTATAATCATAAAAGAAAGATCTAAAGAAGTGTTTCTAAAGAAAGGCGAAAAAGTATCCCACTTAGAGGGTCACTTTTCTCTCAAATAATCTAGAACTTGCAGAAGTCTACAGACACCTCTATGGCACAAAAATACAAGATCTTTTTCTGAGAAAGGCAACATACAAAAATACAAGATCTCAAAGTACTTTACATTGACGATCATATTCCTTTTTAATTATCCAATTTTATTTTACCTTGGGAAAATGATCAAATTTGCCCATGTACTAACCAAAATTGAGAAAGTGTGTCCTCTATTAAACTGTCTTAGATCACCCCACAGAGAAAAAGGTCTTATTTTGCTCTTGACCTCTACCAGATCTCCAACCTGAGGGGCAACTTTTCAACCATAGTCAAAAGTTGAGGGTTAAATTTGGACATGCTTTTTCTCAAAGCATTTAGACGTGTAGAACACATATTAGAGTCCATCAAATTCACTTTGAAGCTACATTAACGGTGATGGAAAATACGAAACGATAAGTTAATTGAGAAGGGTATAAATGGACCAGAAGTCTAACAAAGTGCAAAATTAAGAAATTAGACATAGTACAAGGACAACTTTGAACCTTCCCCCTTTTTTCTTTATGGCAGTGACGTCTGGATTAACTTGCAAGTAACTCCAATTAATAAGTGGGGACCTATTACTCAAGTAAATCTGTTCACCAAAATGTATTTGGTATTCTGCCTGGGATCCAAACTGAATCTCCAGGTTGGTGCTCCTAAGCCTCAATACCAAGTAATCCCCTTGAGGACACTTGGAAGGATAAAATACTCAAACAACCAGTAAAGAGATGACTCATCTTGATCAGATCAATGAAGCAGCTCGTGGCAAATGTCATCACTATTTAGAATGAAAATTTAAGCTCTCCTGCTTCAGCTCAGCTCTAGAAATTGAATTGAAAAAAAATAGGGTGCTTATAACATAGTTTACTCACCGTTGGGAGGCGACTGCTGATATTGCTGAGTTTTGAATTAATGCCACCAAATGTTGATCTTTGAAACATAAGTGTCTTTATTGTTTCTTGAGCTTGAGAAATCACACCATCCATCTATATCAAGAAGTCAGTAATTTCTTTTGATATATTATCAAGAGTCGGCAATTAAATACAACAATACACACGGCTATAAAACTAACAGAAAGAGCAGCACCTGATTACTACAATAAAATAAGTACTCTTAAAAATTACAATGTCCATGGAAAATCTGTCGCCATCTAGACAGAGCTTTGCACTCTTATAGTTTTTCCTTCCTTTACAGCTGTTACTCAAAAAACATTAAGCGTAATAGTTTGGGTGCCATGTTTTGAAGCTATGTATATAGTTGCATATTGTTTTGGTTTCAAGTCCATAACGACTGCACATTCATTTTAAGATTAACATATATTACGCTGATCAAGTCTTAATTAACTTTATTTAAATGTATATATCTCATGTTCAGCACATCACCCCAACTATAGTATGAGGAAAGCAAGAGATCCGCATTGAAAGAGAAGCAAGAAACAAAAGTAAGTTTTTAAGGCAGCTCCAAGTGTGTGAGAAATACTTTCACATATGAAAAGACGAATCCAACATCATAACTAGTAGTGGAATTTTCTTCACATGACAAGGAAAGTTAACCAACATCAATATATCAAAGGAACTTTATATTTTTTACCTGTCCAGTAGTCCTATGGAGAGTAGCACGTTCGTTAAGGAGTGCTTGGTCATGAGACCCACTACCATCTTCCAGATCTAACCTGGTTCGGTCGAACTCTCTAAAATCTTCAAGCAATGAAGCATGCTCTTTCTTGGCTCTGTAACTTGAACGGATCCGATTAAACTCCTGCAGTCCAACAAGAAAGTTTTTCAAGTATCATTACCTTATTTGATAAGAGAATGTTTTACTAATCATGCTATTATAAATATCAGAAATTGTCCATTGGGACATGGAAACAAACTGCTATTAAATATTTGGGAGTTGTCTGATGACACATGCATCTCTTTAAAAAGTATGATTCCAATCAGATTTTCACTGATTCCCATTACCAAAATTGCATATCATACTTGAAAATTTTCACTGTTCAGGCTACCCTGGTTTACTTTGGCAATGAAATCACTGATCTCTGTTAATTCCAACTGTTCTCAGCAACACAATTAAAGAAGTTACTGCATTCCAAATCATCATTTACCCACAGACTCGTTGGTTAGTTGCAACTGTTCTTCACATAACTAAAGAGTTTACTCCATACTCAGACAATTTGCTAGAACAAGAAATTGTCAAGAGATGATTCTAAAAGCATAAAACTCATTCTTCCCCTTAGTCCTCACTGTGAATAAAATTGATTCTCAACAACCTTGTTATGAATTTTGGATCTCATCAAACTTAGCATGCTCAGCAAATTCCTCCACTTATCAAAGTTCATCTTGGACTTATTTGGCCCTTCAGCTTTCTAAATGATAATACAACACAGAGCCCATACTCTTTATTAGTCAAATAGTTGTAATGGGTGCTGATAGCCATGACAATACTGACAAGTGACAAGGACCCCTGTCAGTGGTTCAAGAATAACTATAAGGTGAAATAGACCCCATTAAACATAAAACTAATTTTCAAGGGAATGTTTGTCTTAGGAACTCTGATATCTAGCTTCCCCAACATACCACAAAAAAAGGTCTAGCTTCACAACCAATGCTGAGCATCTAATAAGCCATTTTTTTTTTTTTTTTGTGATGACTAAGAAATTAGTTGCTTCAGCTTTGAAACTCGGGAATAGTGGGCTAGCCCTTGTACCATTCTCTACTTAAATACCAGATCTGATGCAAGAGCGAGGTTTCAAAACTCATGTGTAAATCTATCATACATTTTATATTCTACTACCATTGCCTTTGAACCATAGGCCTATGCAACAAGGCATTAGCATTTTGCTTGGCACATATTTCCATTACTACAAAATATCCATGGCTTGTAGTTGCAGAATCTGTGTAAAATAGAGTTGCGTCAAGATCAAGCGGGAAAAAATAATTTTGAAGTACCTGAAAAAGATCTTGAAGAATTTCTTGATGGCGAGTCAGTGTATGAGAGAAGATCTCAGATCCTCCCGATGAAACCCATGCTTGCATTTGTGAATTTACTTGTTGAAGTTGCTTGAGCAGCTGATCTATACTAGATTCAAGATCATGATCATTAGCATTACCACTTTTGTTTGAAACAAATCTACGATACAAATGCATCTGCTCATCCAGCTGAGCTTCAAGCTTCCTTGCCTAGTTGGATATGTAAAACCCGCATAAGAATTTTTCAGTATATATGAGGGGAGAAAAGAAGAAATTAACGTGAGATTTCAACAGACGCTTCACCACATGACAGACAAGATCAATTGTCCAATGTGAACCTAAGCTGAATCGAGCAAAAGAAAAGAGGATCAACTAAAAGTTATCCCTACCACATGCAAACTGTTTGTCATGATTCTAGCCAATTCCACACCAATAGAGAACTCTTCACGCAATCTTATCATAAGCTCAAACGAACAACTATGCTAAGACTAAGCAAGAAAAATGGTTTTTCAAGGCTCCTACATTAAGCACTAAATTCTAAAGAGAGACCACTTCAACCTAGCACAAACTTTCGAATACTCATAGAAAGCTTTCTTCAAATTGCAACCAAGAAACTCAGAATATAAATTCTGAACCCCCCAAAAGAAAAGTGAGAAACTCATCTTTACGCATGCTAGAAGTTCCCAATCAAAACTGCTCAGATTCGGTTTTTCTTTAAGTGATATGGTCTCCTAATGGTTTAAAAGCTAATATAAGTTGGAAAAGCTAGGACCTCCCAGACCCTCATCCTTGAGACTCTGCTTGACTATATCACCTCCAAAAACCAAGCTCATCTTATCCCTTCACAAATTCTTAATTAACAATGGCCCTGATAACTAAATAAACCTGTGGCAAAACCAGGAACATTTTAGCAGATAAAAAACCCAATTTTGCATGGCTTCAAGTGTGTCATACTATTTTATGTAGTCCTATCAAATCTGTATAGTACAATTATCTAAGAAGGACCAAACGCATTGTGGGTCAAAAAGGAATATTGATAGCTTATAAAAAGGGGGAAGAGAAGAGCGGCGGAGAAAAGAGAATCGAAATGCCTGAATAAGAAGAATGAAAAATTAAATTTTCAAGAAATGAAAGGCTGCTGATAGATTATTTTCCATTTGGCAGATAGTTTGGTCAAATATTTCAATCGTTGGAGCTGATTACTCCTTATGCCCCCTATTTTTTGAAATCAATAGTTACTCATTATACCAAGGGATATCGCAGTGCAGATTAGTTTCAAATTTAAAATGATAACATGAGTGTCATAGTATGATACAACAAAGTTTCACAATGAAAGACTCAGCATTGGAAAATTTGTTTTGGCTGTAATAACAGCATATGCTTTGGCATGAAAGCATATATTAAAAGGTATACTTGGATCGTGCGAAATGATCATGCTTTCTGTGATAAGGTCTTACAAGTACAATAAGGGGAACAGCTTCATGTGCAAATCATTGACAAAGCTAATTTGTCGAGTATCCCAAAACTTGAGTTGTACCTTTCTCATTCATTTTCATATGCAATATTTCAGGCCTCTAGTAGCAAGGATTTGGACGAAAATCAATCAACTTTCAGTCAAAACCACTTACATAACTATTGATACAGTCCTGTTCAATCACATAACCAAGCGCCAATATAAGTAGTCATAGTCCAGATTGTCAACAAAATATAGCACAATTTTGTATCACTCTTTTTAGGTTCCACTCTAAAAGGAAACTCTTTTTAAATTCCACTCGAATGGAAAGAAAGAAGAGACACCATTATGGTTAATTTCTAAGATTAACCCTCAATAGTAAAAAGAAATATGATCTGCAACAATTGCATTACACCAAACTATCTCCCCTATGCTTCGCTAGCAAAACGTATGCAATAAACAACTACAGCTACGGGGGGAATTAATACACGAGCTGGACCAATAAGCACATGCTTCCCTTTTAGAGAGAGCAGCATTACATCATGAAGTTTACATATCCTAACCAGCAACCCAATGAAACAGAACTTAAAAAAAAAAATCTAATCCTATCAATGCTGCTTCCTAGAATGGTTCCAGGGTATATATTCACAGTAATTCTGGCTGTTCGGGTCATTGCACCTTTTGATTCTGGTAGAGTATAGTCAGATCGCAAAAAACAATACCTAGCAGTTCTACCTCTAAATCTCCCTCCGTAACTACAGGATCACAAACCTATCCCAGCCCCCATAGATCTATTCAACCTCATCACTCAAATTCATGTATCATCATCCAAAATTCTGGAAAACTGCACACCGACAAAACACAATTTTCCTTGGAGAAATGTTATACAAGTTGGAACGAAACAGAGAAGATTGACACAGTGAACAAGCACAAATAGAGAACTCATCTAAATCATTGTTTACGTAAAATTAAAAACAGAAATTCGATCTGAAATGATGAATGAATGTTGTTACCTGCTTTCGCAAGGAATCCCAAGAGGTAGGAGGATCCATGAGAAAGAGAGCAAGGAGGATCGAAGAAGAATTGCAGAAATGGAAGATTCTAGAATCCCTTTCTCTGCAAAATGGAGAGAAGAAGAAGAAGAATAAGGGAATTGAAATTTGGAAGAATAGGGTACAGCGTGCGTTTGGTAGGGGGTGAGGGGAGATAGAGCCGTCAACACTAACCGATTTTTTAGCCAAATTGTCCTTTAAATATGTAAACTTGCACATTTTTTTTAATTTTTTTAACATTGATAAATGGAGCATTTTTAGTGGAGAGTAGATTAATCATAATAATGGATTTAAAAACTAATGATGACTATTAAAAAAATGGAATAAATTGATTGAGTAACGGTGAGATTCGATTGCTCTGATTCTAATTATTTTAAACAATCAATTAAATTTGATTAATTTCTTATTAAAAGGGATTAAATAGTTTGATTTTTCATTTTTTATTTTCTCAATATTGACGCAAAACAAACTATTAAGGACCGATTTTTTTTGACACGTCTAAATATCTATTGATTTTTATTGTACTTTTAATAGTACTTTTTTATAGTCACATAAGTTTTTAAGTCAGTCACGTTAGTCAAACTAAAGGCGTTTCAGTATACTAACAAAGGATATGGTATAGGTGGATAAAGTTGTTATCCCCTTGACCAAAGATGGTATGGAGCATTCTTTATGCGAAAATCTAAATTAGTCAAGCTTTAATACAGATAACGCATGCCAAATTAGAAATAAAAAATTAAAAAATATTCCATTTAGCAAACTTGAAGGATTAAAGATGTCTGAGAGCATATCCTACTCCCATTGTCTAAAAACTCAAAGCGAACCATATTTAAGAGTATCTTAACCAATTTTTCATGTAATTTCCACCTACCAATTTTTTTATTATAAGGATGGAAAATTCAACAGAAGAGATGGTTATCCAATTATACTTCACTCATGAATATAGCTATAGAATGTTAAATTTCAAGAAAAGCAGAGAAAACTTTTTATTCGACAAGTACGAAATTTCATATTGATAAAAATACAGTAAAATATTTGAAAGAAATTAGATAGTGACTCACCTTACGCTAAGGTGAAAAATACTGAAGTTACAATTTTACAACATGTCCATTTATATGTGGCATGTTGTCAATAGATTAAAGTTACAATTTCACAGTATGGTCCCTTACTTATACATGGGATGCTTACAGGAAAATGAGTCCAGCACAAATGCACACTTGCCCTGCTAGAATCTATCCCTACATATACATGGGATGCTTACAGGAAAATGAGTCCAGTACAAATGAACACTTGCCCTGCATCTATCCCTACAGACTTGTGATCACTTTTTCATACTTCGATTCGATCAATCAATCAAGATGTTAACGCTTTTGCTTATGCAGGTTAGTAAAGTATGTTTTCGCGTCTCAAAGGGAGTACCTGATGAGTGGAAACACAAATAAGAAAAAAGGAAAACAGTCGCTCTTGTGTAGTCATTCTATAATGGTTTCTAGGAGATGTCATTTCCCTACAGAATTTACTTTCAGTCAGCAAGTGGAACGCCCTAAAAAACAGTTTCATTCTGCTATATCCATCACAACATTGGTGGTGCTAACATCAGTATCATCCTGCTTCTCCACCATCTCTATATCAGTATCTCCGTTTAAACTGCAGTGTTTTATCTCCTCTCCAGGAATCTCTGAAGGGCTAATGTCATGGGATATATTGCTTTCTGTTGTCCTTAAATTGCTAGTACCCTCGGACACAAATTCAGTACCTGTTGGAAAATTGTCATGTTTTTCCTCAGTAGTGTGAAGCCTACCATCCCTTAGAAATGATGGCACTGGAGAGGGGTTTCCACCTTCGGGCTTCCAATCTTCTTGAAGTTCACTCCCTGGAGCATTACCAGGATTCTGATGCGCGGAAGAAAGTACTCGTTTCATCTCTTGGAAAAAGGCCTCCAGTGGAAGGAGGTTCCTTTTTAACGCCAGACTAGCTGGCTGACTTGCTACTGCATTAAATGAATCTTCACCATAGTCAGAAAGTACCTTGCACATCTGCAAAACCAGAAAAAATAAAGCACAAAACACCTACTTCACAACCCTTGCTGTGAAAATATGTTTTATCTCGTATTCCGGCAAATATGATTGATTAAAGATATGAGTTGTTGTAGCTGCACCTTACAGTTCTACATGTATCGACTATTTTGTCCCATATGCAAAAGAAATGCAAGTAGGGACATGCTTCGGCCTAATGTTTCTGTTATGCATCATAGATTAGATTTTATATGTGCTGATACTTCAAATATCTACTGCCATGGAATTTTTCTGTCTTTCAGCCTATAGGCTTAAGCTGTATTAGGTTAACTTTTTGCAGATTTCTTTATGTCCATTGATTTGATTCTTTACTGCATTATTTTATGCTCAATTTTTAGTTTTGCCATGAGTAATAATAGAACTTACGTATTTGAAGTTATAATAGTGTTCCGATTAAATAAATATGAATGAAATATCACAGGGAAATAATACACATAAAAGCGAAGTACACATAATTTATTTATATAACATTCTAAATTTTCTAGCCTATAAGATAATTAATTAGGTGTTCAAATATTGCCAATTTTTTCATATTTAATAACTCCATTTCTTTCCCAATTTCTGTTCCATATTTTAAAACTATGTAGCCTCACATTTTCATTGTCTTCTAAACATTCAATCTTTGATATCAGTTTAAATTTGGCTTTGCTTTCAACTGAATTTCAAAATTGATTGTTGTCACTTCGATGTCTGTATAAACTCAACATGCTTTCAATTTCTTGCATTGGTTTTATCTACGGAATCCTAATCCAGTTATTGCACAACAGAAATATTTGTGAATGCCATGGTAAAATTATGTTTTTTTACATTATAAATTATAATAATAAGGGAAAATTGTATAAAATAGCAAACTAATAACCTAAATTAAATGGAATAGCTAGGGTTTGATTTAATTGTGCTCCATAGCAAACATTATCTAAAATTTGCCAGCGTCTCTCTCCCAGGAATCTCGCTCGCCACTCTCCATTCTCGCTCGCCTCTCTCGCTTTATACACAGAAGTGTATAATTCTGTTTCTGTTTTGTATAAAGCGAGAGAAAATTGTATATACACATGCAAAAATGTATATCTTCGTGTTATACACTTAATTATACAATTTACAAACATTTTACTTCAAAAATTGCAGAGAAAAAGGCCAACAAATTATACAATTGCGAATTATACAATTGCAGTGAAATACAATTTTCTCTAGCTTTATACAACAGAAGTGTATATACTGTGTTTCTGTTTTTGTATAAAGCGAGAAAAACATATATCTTCTTGCTATACACTTATAATTATGCAATATACATACATTTTAATTCGATTCAACTATATGCAAAACAAATTATACAATTGCAGCGAATTATACAATTTAGTCCAGCGAATTATACAATTTAGGCCAGCGAATTATACACTTGTATATGTATAGCGAATTATACAGTTTTTATGTTTGCTATGGAGCGCAATTATGCAAAGTTTGCTATATTATACAAATATGAATTTTTTGTTTGCTATATGTGAAAGTTGCCCCAGGCTTATGAAAGGCGCTCGCCTCGTCGCCAAAGGCGAGAGGCGAGGCGAGGCGAGGCTGTCTCGCCATTCACTGCCGAGGCGAGGCGTTGTGAAAAAGGCGACGCCATGGCGATAATGGCGCTGAAATGGCGACATAAAGGCGCCGCCTTTTTGAATAAAATTTTTTTGACTTAATAGTTTCAGTCAAAATTAGGGTTTTTGAAATTATTTTCGAAAACCTCTGAAACTTGCGACTCTCTCTCTCTCGAGATCGATCGATCGACTCCTCTTCTCCCTCGCCGGCCCTCGCTGCTCCCTCGCCGGCCGTCGCTGCTCCCTCGCCGGCCCTCGCTGTCCCTCGCCGGCCGTCGCTGCTCCCTCGCTGCTCCCTCGCTGTCGCGACCTCGCGACTCTCTGTTTTCAGGTATGTCGTGTCTTCTTCTTCTTCTGTTCTTCTTCTCTGTTCTGTTCTTCTTCTTCTGTTCTTCTTCTTCTGTTCTGTTCTTCTTCTTCTGTTCTTCTTCTGTTCTGTTCTGTTCTTCTGTTATGTTCTTCTTCTTCTGTTCTTCATCTTCGAAAATTTGTTCTTCTTCTGTTCTTCATCTTCAGTAAGTGTTAATTTATTTTTAAGAATTCTTTTCATAAGACCTAATTATTTATTCCAATATTCCTAAACAGCGAATTAATTGAATTTGATAATCAATGGCGGATGCTAGTAAAAAGAGGGATATTGGATGGAATTATGGCACTCAAGGAGCGACGAAAGATTCGGTCACTTGTAACTTTTGTGGAATTACTTTCAATGGTGGAATAACGCGACACAAACAACATTTAGTGGGTGGTTTCAAAAATGTTAAACAATGTGCCGCTTGTCCGTCGGAAATTAGAGAAGAAATAAGGGCTTATATGCAAAACAAAATAGCTAATAATCCCAAATTTCAAATGAGGCAACCGGAAGAATTTGTTGATATTGATGATCTTGATGAAATGGATGATTATGTGGAAATGAGGCCTCCCTCCAAAACTCAAAGGATATCGTCTAGTGGAGGTTCATCCACCGCACGGAGTGTGACGAAAGGACCTTTGAACCTCTATTTTTCACAAAAATCAACACAAAAAGGAGGCTTAGAAAAAGGAGGAGGAATCGAAGAAACAAAGAAAATTCTAAGAGAGCGTGCGGTAAGCGCTTTTGCAATTTGGATGTATGATGCCGGGCTCCCTTTTAATTGCGTCAATCACAAATCATTCAATAAATTTATTGAGGCGGTTGGACAACATGGCCCCGGAATGAAGCCTCCTACATTCCATGAAGTTAGAGTCACTCACCTTAAAAAAGAGGTGGATAAAGTAGAAAAAATTGTTGAGGAGCATAAAGTGCAATGGACAAAGTTTGGTTGTTCCATTATGATGGACAAATGGACGGCACGAAATGGCAAAATGATCATCAATATTTTGGTGAATTCTCCAATTGGTAGTGTATTTCTTGGTTCGGTTGATGCTAGCAATGAATCTACCGATTCCACCAAAATGTACAAGTTATTTGAAAGCACTATCGAAAGAATTGGACCGGAAAAAGTGGTACAAATTGTCACCGATAATGCTAGTGAGAATGTCAAAGCGGGAAGTATGATAATGGGTGCGTATCCACACATTTATTGGACTCCATGTGCCGCTCATTGCATCAACTTGATATTTGGTGACATATTCAAGGTTAAGCCATATGCTTCCGGTAATCAACCTATCCTTTAACTTTATTAAGTTTCTTTATAGTCAATACTCAATAATTTATTAGCTACTAATTAATTTAATTTAATCTTTCTATAACAGTTTTTAAGAAGGCCATCAGAATCCATTCTTACATTAGTCAAAGGCCATTGTTGTTAAACTTGATGAGAAAATTCACCAAAGAAAGAAATTTGGTGAAACCGGCCAAGACAAGATTTGCAACGGCATTCTTAACTTTGAGAGCTATGTACATTCAAAGAAAAAACTTGAAAACTTTAGTCCTCTCAACCGAATGGAATTCAAGCAAATTTGCAAAGGAAACTTCGGGGAAAGAAGTTGCCAATCTTCTTATTTCTATCCACTTTTGGAATGATGTTGTTCGGGCACTTACAGTTTGTAGCCCTTTGACAAAAGTGCTTCGTTTGGTGGATGGGGAGAAAAAACCACCAATGGGTTATATTTATGAGGCAATGGATAGAGCCAAAGAAGCTATTGCACATGGTTTTCGTGGAGTTGAGAAGCATTATGAGAAAGTGTTTCAAATTATTGATGCAAGGTGGTCAGAACAACTCCACCGGCCTTTGCATGCTGCAGGCCATGTTTTGAACCCAGGATTATATTATAAAGCTGAAGAAGAGGGAACTTTATTACAGAGTTTGTGGACCGAGTATTATGCATGTGTTGAGAAGTTGGTCCGTGATACAACAATACAAGATGCACTAATCGCTGAGCTTCCTAAGTACAAAATGGCGGATGGACTATTTGGTTGTGGTCCGGCTAAAAGAGCTAGAGACACAAGGTCACCGGGTAAGTGGGTTGATTTAGATCTTACATTCTTACTTATATTATTTGACTTACTTATAGTCACTAACCTTTAAAATTATTTTATTATAGTTGAATGGTGGTCACTATTTGGTAGTGAAACACCAAACTTGCAAAAGTTTGCCATGAAAGTGTTAAGCCTAACTTGTAGCTCATCTGGATGTGAGCGAAATTGGAGTGTGTTTGAACACGTAAGTAAAAATTTATATCCTATTTTTCATATTATATTATTATCAATATCAACTAGTTAATAACTTAATATCAATAACTTATGCACAGATTCATTCCAAAAAGAGGAATAGGCTTACACTATCGCGTCTCAATGATCTAGTGTACATTAAGTACAATAGAACATTGAAACGCCGTTATGATGCTCGTGATCTTATTGATCCAATTCGCTTGGATAACATAGATGATTCCAACGAATGGTTAGTTGGATGCCCCGAAGATCAAGATGATGAACTAGTATATGAGGATGATGATCTTACTTGGGGTAGTGTTGCTACGGCAATTGGAGCGGACGAGAGTATCTATCATCTTAGGGGACTTTCTTCAAGATCAACAGTACTTGACAAGGGCAAAGGAGTAGAAAGTACATCTTTAAGTTCATCTTCAAGTAGGACTCGGACACTAATTGATGAAGAATACGAGGAGGAAGAAGATGAAGAGCAATATAATGATGTAGAAGATTTTGATCTTCAAGAGTTGGATAATTTTGAAGAAGAATAGACTTTTAAAGTTTTGGTTTATTGTATCTTGAAATTTGAATTGTTTGGTCTTTAAAGTTTTAGACATTCTATTGGTTTTTGAATTGAATATTTGCTAATATGTGTTATTGCTATTAAGACTTTGGATAAAATATGCAATTAAATATTTTTAATTTTTGGTATTAATTGGCGCCTTTATTCAAAAAGGCAAGCGCCTCGCCGCTCGCCTCGCCGCGTGGCGAGGCAGGCCCTTGTCGCCTTTTGTCGCCTTTTGTCGCCTCTCGCCGTCCACAACACTGAGTTGCCCTAATAATAACCAATATACATGTTCTCTTAAATTAGAAATTAGAATGGGAAGTTCATTTAGAGTGTGTTTGGTATGAAGGAAAATGTTTTCCAATTTTCCCATGTTTGGTTGGGACAAAAGTTTTGGAAAATGTTTTCCAAATCAACTCATTTTCCTCAAAATTAAGGAAAATGACTTCCCTTCAAAAATTAAGGAAAACATTTTCCATGACTCTTCTCCAATTTCAAATTACATTTTTTTTTTGGAAAAAAACATCAATTTAAAAAAATATTTTCAATTTCAAAATTTTTATATTTTCACCAGATCCTTGACCTTCCCCCCACCGGCCAGCCCCCACCCCCACCCCCTCCCCAAAAAATTAATTATGCTTTTTAAAAATATTTTCAACTTTAAATTTTTATTTTTAAACTCCTACCCCCCCTCCCCCGGCCAGCCCCCCTACCAGCCCCCACCCATCCCAACACTAAAAATCATTTCCGGAAAATATTTTCTACTCACCAACCAAACATGAGAAAATAAGTCCAAAATCTACTTGTTTTCCAAGAAAACATTTTCTAGGAAAACATTTTCCTCCATACCAAACACACCCTTAGTCTTGACCTTAAAGTTGGCTATCTCTCGCCATTTCATAATGTCAGCTTCTTCTTTAATAAGTTTCTCTATTGTGAGTAAAAGCAGAATATATTTTGATTGGAAATTGTCAATTTCTCTTCAGAAAATTATGAGATATTCAAGCAGGTATTAAGAGTCAATTTTAGGAAAAAGTACTCATTCTTCAATTTTATTCAAAAAAAATTCATTGGGAATGGGCCTGTGCACTGCATAGGCTAGTCTTTACTACTTATCATCATATCATATATCATCATCATATCATATCATCATATATCATATTATTATTGTTATATTATATATTATTATAAATGGAAATCTCCAATATTCAAAGTTGGATTACCATTTTGCCCTTTCACTAAATAAAAATAAAATTAATTAATTTATTAAATACTAATATTTTAATTACATAATGATGGAATATGAAGTTCAACAACTTCACTTTAATAATAAATGACTCTTCCAATTCAGTGACTCTTTGGAATGCAAAATAAATTTGGTATGCAAAGATTATTGTATGTTGTCTTTTCCTTCTATGTTTATTTTTTATATTTTCTCTCTATCATTCTTCTTTAATTTAATTTTCTATGAAAAGATTATATTATCGTAACATTTATTTGAGATTGTTGCATTTTTATACTAATCATGTCTTCATAAAATTTTGATCATTCTAACGAATTTATTAAAAAAAAGATGGGATACACGTGCGTATAAGCTTAAATCCTGAGATATGTATGGGAGCAGAATATTCACCTTATTGTAGAGCTGAGCAACACTCAAACGATCCACTTCACCATCACAAGCAATTTCAGAGATTCCCTGTGGAGCTGCGTTCAGAAGTATGATAGCATGCTAGTCAGTAGCTTCTTGATGCACTAGAGAAGCTTCAAGCAATGAATGGCTATACTTACAAATTGCAACAAGTTTTGGGAAATTATCAACCATTTCAGTGCCAGGTGCCTCAACACTTCGACTTAGTTCGTCTACAATCTTGGTGTCACACTCCATCTCTTTCCCTGGCAGTTCATGAGGTTTTCCGCAACCCTGAGGGAAGCACATGGATACAAATAAACCACATGAATACAGGTTTAATTGCCCTCAAATGATCAAATCAATCAATGCGGGTGCAAATCCCAACTATTAAAACATAAGTCATATAGGAACAAAATGAGAAACAAAAATCACAAAACATGAAAATGAGCAAACTGAAATTACAAAGGTCAAAAGCTGTTCTCAACAACAAATATTTGGGATAAGTCATGATTTATCTGCCAAGACAGGTAGAAGGAATAAAGACTCGTCTGTCCCTTGACAACGAGAAAACAAAGACTAAGTAACACATGAAATTCTATTTCTTTAAGCTTCACAGAAAAAGTCCGTAGAATGTATATATCTAACACACCAAAGGTTCTTTCTCAAGAGAACATCAAATTTCACAGGCTCTATCAATCATAGAGAAATGTAGCCTTTTACATAGTTTGGGACACCACAAGGTTACATATTGAATGATTAAGAACTAGCCGGAACATGAAGTTCCAAGGCTAGCCTGCTAACATGGAATGACAACGGAAATATACCTAGAGTCTACAGGACCCCAATCAAACCAGGTTCGTAGTCCTATGGCTCTTAAGGAAAGAGCATAACACTCGATCTACAAGTCTTAGTTTTTCTTCTGAGACGACGTGACACCAGGAGAGAAACAAAGAAGGAAAGACGACGAAACCAGGTTTGTTAGTACCCTCTTTGGATACAGATCAATGACTTATAGACTTCCAAGTATAATCTAATGAACTCCAACATCAGATATTTTTGAAAAATTTAAGATGACTTACAACAACGTCTCTCTGATACTCAGCATTAATTGCATTCTCAAGAAGCATCACCCTTTTCCTTATAAATTCAACTTGTCTTCTCTGCATCTCTCTAAAATGATATAACAAAGACGAATCTTGATGAAGTTGGGTTCTGTTTGAAGGATCGCTTGTACCATGCGAGAGTTCATGGTTAGTCTCATCAGCAGCCTTCACCTGATTTCCAGAAGTCCCAGCATTAGCTGTATTCAGACCATTTGGTGCTTGATTGACTCCTGGAGCAGAAACTTGTGAAACCCCTGAAGCGGGAAGCGCCTGAGAAGCTCCAGGAGCAGGAGGAACTTGTGGCTGAGAAGCTCCAGGAACTGGTAAAGTTATAGAAGGAAGATTCAGCTCTTTACAGACAACTTCTTGGATTCTCAACTCTTTGTCATCGATAATAGCTTGCCATCTTCCATAACCATGCCTGCAAAAAATAGAACAATTAACATCTTCTGCACAATAATTGAACTAAACATTTAGATTACTGCCCCGGAATTTCAACAGTCGAAATGACCAATGACGCATTCAAAAAGAAAGGCACAATGAAAAATTGCTGCAACACTATGTACACCAGACAATTTGCATTGGCGGAGAAAGAAGTAGAGGATGATGGTTGAATGACCACAAAAAACTCTGGCATAACTAAATGAATAAACATAGATCATCCCTACACTAGGCTCCAATTATGCAAGAGATCTTATCAATCTTTTATCGTTTAGTAACTTCACATTTGGAGGAGGCAACGGAATCTCAGGCGTTTGTTCATTCATTATGGATTTGCTAGGTAGATATGCACTATGTTGGGTAGTGACTGAAGATCTGAAGCAAGCACTGATTAGCTTTGGCAGAATGATGTGGAAGAGGCAAAAACAACAACATAGCCAGTGAAACCCCACTACGTGGGATCTAGGGAGGGTAGAGCGTATGCAGACTTCATCACTACTTCGTAGAGGTAGAGAGGCTGTTTCTGAAAGACACTCGGCTCAAGTGCATCAAATCAAAGTAAAAAGAAGAAGAAATAATGAATAACAGTTGATAAGAAAATATGTTGTTTATTATATTTCAATTATCACACTATACATGTTGTATATGGTGGACAAGATGGAAGGAAATCATAAGATCTCTAATGGGAAAAAAGGATCATCTTTCATCTTTCTCGTGCAAAGTTTAGATGTCTTCACGTTTACACTTAAGGGATGAGAGGGACATAATAAATGACGGAGAAGAAATCCTGGAGTATGGAGCCCTTTTAAGTATAGAAAGAGTACAGCACACCTAGTTGAACATAGCTAGCACCATCTTAGCATTGTTGTATTCAAATAAAATTACCTTTCTATATTTTAAAAAAAGCCAAAAAGGTCAAACTTGCCCCTGCACTATCCGAAATTGAGCAACTTTTCCCTCTGGTAGACCCCTACCATTAGAAAAAACTCTGGTTTTCACCCTTATAAGGGAGCCTAACCTGACGGTAATTCTAAACCAAAAACAAAAGATGTAAGCTGAATTTAGGCTTCTCTCGACAAAGCTGGAGACATGAAATTCCCCATTTTACGTTGGAGCTCTTGTAATGACAAGCACAATATGAGACACTTTGCTAATAGTAAGGATATCAATGGACCAAAAGGCAAACGGAAGGGGGAAATCGGGTAATTTCAGATAGTACTGGGCAATATGAGTACTTTTTCCACAAAAAAGTGGAATCAAGGGTATCCTACGATTTGGTAGTATATCTATATTTCTCATGTGTGTTTATAATATTTCATTCCAAACCCTGCTCTCTCTTTTTTGATGATGAATCCAAATCCTGCTCGTTTTAGAAATCATGTCAGGGAAGTTTCTGAATTTTCTTTCCATAGACATTGTCAGAGTAAAATGAAGACCATTAAGTACTTTTTCAAGTATGCAAATGCAATGGGGTAATCTCTGTTCTTTCTTGAAACCATTGAGCAACGCTATGCTATGTTAATATTATCCAAAATTGAGCAATGTTATGCTCTGTTAAACTTTTGGTCTAATATACCCTTCCATAAGGAAAATATCTCATGTTTTCCCTTGATCATAGCATCTAGATGCCTCCTCTGCAAGGAGGCACTAGAAACCAACAAACACCTTTTCATGCATTGCAAAGTAACGACACAAATTTGGGCTATGTTCACTGCCATTGCTGGAATTAATTGGACCATGCTTGAACATACTGCAGACTTGCTTAGCTGTTGGATCAGAAGAGGAGGAAGCAAAAGCCAAAAATATGGTGGAGGACAGTCCCAGCCTGCATCTGGTGGACCATTTGGAAGAAGAGGAACCAGAGGATCTTTGAGGGAAAAGAATCCTCTATTTTGAAGATTAAGTGGAAAGTAATTACTTCACTAGGTTTTTGGTGTAAAGAACAGAGTATAGAAGAGGAAATCCAATTAGTGGATTTTATAGGCTAAGTATCTCTCTTTTCTTTTTTGTAAACTATTTGGAGGTGGCCAGAATAGCCTTAATGCTGAAGGAATACAATTTACCAATTTCAAAAAAAAAATACAATTATGAAAATAAGCTTTAGAACTAAACATAATTTGTCCATTATTTCCTTATACTTTGAGTTAATCAAGAACTCGTTCCTACTCATTATGAAACAAAATAGGTTCATATTTCTCTGTCCTTTGTTAGAATTAATAAGCAACTTGATGTGCAATTTGATTCCTTTTCACAAACAGAGAAGACTCTTCATGGAACTATCCAGAAAAGATCTATTAACATATTTTCTAATAAAACCCTTCATACAGGGGCAGATCCACGTGGAGGAGTATGGGTTCACGTGAACCCATCCACCCCTCTGTAAACTGTGTGTAGCACTGGTGTTCTCCTAGTGAGCATCCATGACAAAAATGTCACTTTAGTCACATCTAAGAAGTTACTCCAAAGTGGCTCATCACTTTCTAACTTCATGACAGATCAGAGGGAAAAAAGAAAAAGAAAAGATTGCATACTTTAGTACTGCTCGTAGCAGCAGCAAATCATGATCTTCCTTCCAAACACGTCCACCTTTCAATCCAGGAAACCAAGATACGATGTCCTTGGCAAAAAGAGGACTAGTTGTCTCTTCCGAGAAAGCCTTGACCTGAAATAACTAACACTCTGTGAAATTTTAAAAATTAATGTACATTAAGAACTGTAGCTTGATATGCTCATGTGATTGACGAGGATATCTGAGTTCACGTGAAAACTTTAGCAGCGGCAAAAACTATACATGAAAGCCATGCATATATGATTGTCTAGCTAATACAAGAAACTATCAACATAGGAATAAGAAATAACATTGCATTCCATCAGGCTATACAAGGATACATTGGAAGTAGCAATTCATGGGGAAAAAATGTTAATGTCCCCTTTGTCTCATATGTGAGAGCAGAACTCCTCACTCGTGCAAAAAGAGCAACTTGTACTCACTTCCATGCGCAAGTACTAAAAAGAGCAGAGAGACATTCAAGGTTAAAAGGTTACTACATTAGGAGATCAATGAACCGAACTCATTCATAAACCACTCCCTTGAACTTTATAAATTAGGATTATAATTTCCAAACACAGGTGTATAAATGAACTCATCTTTGTTTGAATTATCTATCATCAAAAATATATTATGACAAACAAGAATTGTCAAACTCCAAACATATGAAAGCTTAAAATCTGGGCCGGATGATCTGGTAACTCTTTATGAATTCACCTGAAGTCAAGCTGCAGCCAGCAAAACTGTAAGGGGTTGTTTGGTGTGAGGGATAAAAATAAATAGTGATGGGATAAGAAAATAGTGATGGATAAAATTTTGTATCTTGTTTGGTTGCCATGTTTGGGATAACTTACCCCACCATTTATATCATTGTGGTGGGATAAGTTATCCCATATACATGGTGGTATAAGTTATCCCAGGATAGTTAACTCCAGGATAACTAATATTGGGATAACTTGTTTCCAACCAAACAAACCCCTAACAAAATAGAGAATTGTGGGTGTTCTTAATAACATCACAACATCTAATATATTTACAGTTACTTACAAAAATAATTAAAGAGAATATCAAAGTAAAACAATTCCTAAGCTATAGCCTATTTACAACTAACTCTCCCCCTCAAACTTAAGTATACAAATCATGTATTCGCAACTTGTCTCTATATACAGTATCCTAGATTTTCTAAGAGGTTTAATTAAGATAAAACCAGTTGACAATCCCAACTAAAACACAAGTCAATATCCTCACTTAGCACCTTCGAACAAAAAATGACAATCAACTTCTATATATTTCATATCTAATGAAACCCTGAACTTGATGTAACATATACGGCTGTTCAATTAAAACAATATGACTTCATAGGCTGACATTATTGTACTCCAAAATCTTCAAGTAAATTGTTTCAGTTACAAAACTTCCGCAAGGCTAAAATCATGGCTCTATACTCTGCTTCTGTGCTCGATCAGGCAACAATATTATGTTTCTTACTCTTCCAAAAAGTCATGCTTCCTCCAAAGATACACAATAAACTACTGTAAAACCTTTTTCTAATGTTGAATCGGCCCTATATGACTCCTATCATAATATAGTAGTCCTCCTTAACTCTCTTAAGATACTTCACTATTCTAATCATAACATTCTAATGGATATCCATTAGTGCGTCCAGCAACTGACTTACAACAGTCATAGGGAAGCATCCAATCTCTTCCAGAGAGAAAAAAAAATGTAGCGCTCCCTAAGTTTCAATCTTTTCTTCTTTTTTTTTTTTTTGAAATTGGAAAATTGTATTCCTTCAGCATTAAGGCTATGCTGGCTACCTCCAAATAGTTTAAAAAAAGAAAAGAGAGATACTTACAAAAGGCCTATAAAATCCACTAAGTGGATTTCCTCTTCTATACTCTGTTCTTTACACCAAAACCTAGTGAAGTAATTACTTTCCACTTAATCTTCAAAATAGAGGATTCTTTTCCTTCAAAGATCCTCTGGTTCCTCTCCTTCCAAATGATCCACCAGATGCAGGCTGGGACTGTCCTCCACCATATTATTTGGCTTTTGCTTCCTCCTCTTCTGATCCAACAGCTAAGCAAGTCTGCAGTAAGTTTAGGCATTATCCAATTGATTCCAGCAATGGCAGTGAACATAGCCCAAATGTGTCGTTACTTTGCAATGCATGAAAAAGTGTTTGTTGTTTTCTTGTGCCTCCTTGCGGAGGAGGCATCTAGATGCTATGATGAACCCCCTTTTTTGCAGTGCCTAATGTGTCAAGCATGCTTTCCTAGCTACTAGCCAAGTGAAGCATTTCACTTTATTAGGATCCACACTTTTCCATATAGTATTCCAAGGTACAGTTGACCTGCCTCCAGCAACACTCAGTTCCCTTTTGTATACACTATTAACAGTGAGAATTCCATCATTGTGGTGCCTCCAAATGAGTTTGTCTGAATCTGTATTAATGCCCGGGAAGTTTCCAATTAGTTTTAGAAAATCTACTACCCATGGTATTTCCCAATCATTTAGGGGTCTACTGAAAGTGAGGTTCCACCCTTGAGGGGACCACATTTCTTGTATACTGCATCCAGTATTCAAGCTTATTGAGAATAGTCTAGGAAAAAGGGATTTGAAGTGTGCCATGACCACTCCAGTCCTCTTTCTAAAAAAGTATCTTGTCTCCCCTACCAACTCTAACTTTGGTGTTTAGCTTGAGAGTCGTCCATAGATTCCTGATAGATTTCCAAACCCCAACCCCATATGTATTAGTCACTTTATTAGTGCACCATTGCCCCTCCGGACCATACTTATGAAGGATAATCTCCCTCCACAAGGACTGATTTTCTTGAGTAAATCTGCATAGCCATTTGGTAAGTAAACTCTTATTATGAAGCTTTAAGTTCCTCACTCCCAGACCTCCAAAATTCTTGCTTTGCTAACCTGCGCTCCATTTTACCAGGTTAAAACTATTCTCAATCTTTGCTTCCTTCTCAACTTGTCTAAGAATTTCAGCACCTCACCGGGAATGGGGAATAAAGACATTACATATGTTGGCAGAGAATGGACTGCATTGATCAAAACAACTCTATCTCCCAAGGAAAGGTATTGTGATTTCCAAAGAGCTAATCTTTTTTCTGTTTTCTCTATTATTCCATCCCATATATTCAAAGTTTTGTGATTAGCACCCAATGGCATTCCCAAATAAATTGTGGGCAACTCCTCTATAGTCTATCCTGCACCTCAAAATACCTGCCAGAGATTGAATTTGTTGCACCTCTTTCACTGGAAAATATTGCTTTTCCTCCAGTTAATCTTCAACCCAGAGCATGCTTCAAAGATCATCAGTATCACCCTTAGGTAGCATATTTGTTCTTGTTCAGCTTCGCAGAAAATCAGGTAGCATATTTGTTCTTGTTCAGCTTCGCAGAAAATCAGAGTGTCATCAGCATATAATAAGTGAGTCACCTCCATGATTTCATTTTTCCTGTTCTTAATGCTAAAGCCTTCTATCCAGTTGTTTGTTGCAGCCCTTCTCATCAGACTGCCTAGCCCTTCCATAGCTATGATAAACAAGAAAGGTGACAAGGGGTCCCCTTGTCTCAGACCCCTTTCAGCTGGAAAAAAACCTGCCGGTTCTCCATTTATCAGAATGGAGAACCTGGTAGTTTTGATACAGAATTCTATCCACTTAATCCACCTTCAGGGAGAATCCCATTTGCCTGAGAATGTTCAACAAGAAACTCCAGTTCAGGTGATCAAAGGCCTTTTCAGTAACTAACTTGCACATAACTCCAGGCACATCTCCTGTAATCCTGCTGTCAATGCATTCACTAGCAATAAGAGCAGCATCCATTATTTGTCTCCCTTTAATGAAAGTCATCTGGTGGTTGTTTACAACTCTGCTTATTACCTTCTTTAGTCTAACAGCCAACACCTTTGCTATGATTTTGTAGACCACGGAGATTAAACTAATGGGTCTGAAATCTCTTAGATCATTTGCTCCAATCTTTTTAGGAATCAAAGCTACAAAGGTGGCATTGGAGCTCTTCTCAAACTTGTAGTGAGAGTAAAATCTGTAGAACGTCTGCATCAGTTCTTCTTTTATTGTTTCCCAAAAAAAAGCTTGAAAGAAGGCCATGATATAGCCATCTGGTCCAGGTGCTTTTTCTGCAGCACACATCTTTATCCCTGCAGTACCTCTTCTTCCTCAAAAAAAACTCTCCCAAGATTGTTTCTTTCTTCTGCTGAAATGCTTTGTACTTCATAAAGATTCAAAAAAGGTCTCCAATTTTCTGATTCTTTGTAGAGATCTTGATAGAAATCCACAAATGGAGCCCTTGATAGCCATAGGATCACTAGATAGTTCTCCATTGATCAACAAGGAATCTATAGTGTTGAGTCTTTTATGTGCAGTGGCCATTCTGTGAAAAAACTTAGTATTTTTATCACCACATTTAATCCATTGGACTCTGGATCTCTGCCACCAAAATATTTCTTCATTCCTGGCTACTTCGTCATATTCCATGGCTAAATGAGCCTTTATCAGCTGTTCATCATCATTTCATGGTCTCCAAGCTCCCTATTTGATCTAGGATGTGTTTTTTTCTTGCCTTCCAGTTCACCTTGTGCTCTTTGCTCCATTCTTTGAGTTTCGCCTTTAACATGCTTAATTTTGTTGCTAGAATATAGTCAGGGGTACCAGATATGATAAAGGAACGCCACCATTCTTGAACTTTTCTTTTAAGACAACAAAATCCAAAGAGCATATTGACATTTCACACATCTTTACATTAAGACCACAAGATTGAAAGTCTCATTTCTTAAACTCAGTGTTCAGTCAAACTAGGACAATTAAATTGAAATGGGGGGAGTAACATTTAGGCAGTTGAGTTTGCCAGCCGATCAATGATGTCTTCCAACATTTGGAAAGAGTTCCCCATCTCCCAATAATAGCTTGACATTAAGATCCATTGACGTGTCTACTGGCTTACAATCAAGTAATTCAGTTTCTTCCCAAATGTCTATCGCATATTTTCTTCATAATATGATATGCAGGATGTCGCGTGTAGATTGGGCACTTCAGTTACAAGAAAGTATGTTTAAGCCTCCAAAGAGATTGATGCAACATATTATGAGAAGACCTAAATGACTAAAATGGTGCAAAAAGATATGCCCAGGCATTATCATTCTGAATGATGTAAATAAAACGCCAAATTGTGTCTGAAATCTGAATCTCAGTGCAAAAAAGAAACGAAGGTAGAATATAAATTAGAATGATTTCATTCAGGAATTGTCTTTATTGGAAGTAATGAAATACTAACAATTACCCTGACTCAGAAGATCATATTTGGTCCTAGATATCTCAATGAATTGAAGAAAAAGAAGTATGAGATCTTACAATGAAAATACCTAAAAGTTGAACTTTTGAGATAAAGAGAGAATCGTGAGAAAAAACAAATTATCAATAGCTTCCCCACATCTAATAGTAGCTCCAGAGTTGATTCTAAAAGATAACAAAAGAATGAAAAAGTACAACCAAGTCCCTAAGCTATGTCCTATTTACATAACAAATGAAGATAGACGTGCAATATGTCCCCGTGAAGACCATCATATATAAAAAATTAATCCACCAACAAGTGATGACTTGATTTGGTCATCCAAAAAATAGTAGACCTCTGATATGGTTTAGTAAATAACAATCAAATTAATTAGTCTTGTAATTTGAGATTTTCCAATTTATATTTTCTAAAATAGAATAATAAATTAATTTCCAGGGTCAAGCCTTTAATACATTTAAACAGATGCGCACAGCAAAAAGAAGCAATTCAGAAGAAGACTTTATCTTAAACTGTCAGTAATCAATATATCAGTTGATGTTCCTTTACAGAGTGCATCATCCCATTTACCAGTATGGAAGTATCTACAAGTGCTACAGTATATGCGATATGTTGAGTACTTCAAGCTACTCCTTGTTTGGAAGGTAAACAAGGTGAATAAAACTTTTTTCAGAACAGAAACTTTTTTTTCTAGAAAAACTCCTATAACTTGAAAGGATTTCAAAGTTTTGTAAAGCAAAAACCATCAAACGAACACAGCTTCATAACTTGGAAAAGAAAATCTGCTACATTCCAAATGACACTAGATCTTATCTCACTTTATGAAGTTGTAAACCTTTCAAGTGATTTTGGTTGGTGCAGAAGAGTAGCCTCAGCTCAGACCAAGTAGACATGTTTCGTATAAAGTGTTTTATGTTACCTCGTGTGAACAATAAAAAAAGATCTATGCTTACTCTTGAACATTGATAACTTTGTTTTCCTTCTTCCACAAATCTACCCATATTCTTCAGTAATAAGAGCATAAAAGCCAAACAAATCTGCCACTCTACGTCACAGGAATGGCTGTGACCTACGAATCTGATTGTCAAGTTCTTTTGTAGTATGTCAATCTACTTATACTTCACTAGTATACGGGTCGCACCATACTTCGTTGTTGCAAAAGATTGCTTACCTATTAAAAATCCTTCTTTCAAATGCACGCCGCATCTAAATTATTGACCATATAATAAGCCCGTATATCCACGTTAGGCTATATAGTCATATGACAGATCAAAAGAAGCACCAGGAAAGTAGGACAGTTTACAAAGTCCCACTTAAAAGTTGTTCACAACTAAAGCAGCATTGACCAATAGCCAACAACCTTGTAGTTCAGCAAGTTATCTGATTTAAAAAATTACCTTGTCTCTAATGAGAAGCAAGACTGCAATCCTCAATAGCACATCGGGTATTCTTAGTCCTTCTTTTGGAACCCCATCTGCAATCCAAAATTTTAAATGTTTTGACCAAAATGATGAGCAAAGAGGAGGGGAGAGAAATTAAAGCAGTAAAAAAAGGACAAATAAGAGATTCACGAGAAAGACGTAAAGAATAAATATAACTCCTTCACCTCTAAATGTTGGTGATTCAGTAATATCTTCAGCAATATGAGACAAAAACAGAAACCCATAACTGCAAGACAGAAGAGAATTAAATTAAAAAAATTCCCTTACAAGCAAATCAAATGTAGCTACTAAATCAATCGATGCGGGGGAAATACAACAGTAGGAATTTGTCGTAATAATATTACATGATAAATCACAATATATGAGAAGCCATCAAGTTATCAGCTACAACTGCCAGAGAAATCAAATTTTAAGTTGATTTGACATCAACTTCTGCAATAACCGAAGTAGAATTACAGTTTGTCAGATGGTTTATTTGTTTTATTGAAACTGATAACTTCTGTGCTTTTCTTAAATGAACCAAACAGTACATAGGCTGTACTGTCTGAAACCAGATTTACAATGTGACTCCAACACATTGCAGCTATTCTGACCATCAAATGGAATCTAGCATATCAAGAATTTCTACAGTTTCTCCTGAGTAAGACTGTTTACCCCCAAAGTCAAAAGAGCAAAATGCAGTCCAATTTGATCTTTTGCACAGAATTGTCCAAATTCTCAAAACATCTAGAATTTCTTTCTTTCAAGATTGTCCACCAAATGCTAGCTGGGATAACTCTTCATCTTTCTATATCCTTTGCCAAAGTCCTGCTTCCTCCCAACTCACAGAGGTTTCAGAAATCTTGCATGGCATTATCCAAGAGATGCCTCTTAAGAAAATTAATAAGATCAACGAAAATCCTTCACGATTGTTCAATTAGCTTGCAATGAAGAAAAAGAAGGCTGTCTCTGCTCTTTCACCACAGCCGACGATGACAATACCATATGCAAGGTATAACTTCGATCATGTTGGCCTAATTCTGGAGATTCGAAAGATAGAGAAACGACGATTTAGAGAGAGTTAGGGCTTAGAACATGTTCCTTTTTCAAGTATATTTTGAGCTTTATCATACAGCAGTTCAATTTTAATGGACGATATAGTAGAGAGGGGAAGTAGAAGAAAGTAGGGAGATGAGAGAGAAAAGGAGGAAAGTTACTTTCTTAACAGAGTTAGGGTATAGGACCAAAATGAACACCGTGTTTGTTGTTGTTTTGTTGCAAGGCATGTAATGCATTCTTCACTAAAAAAATCCCTTTACCGGAGAGATACAGAAACAATTTAGTCAACACATCAATGTGGTCCATTTATTTTATCAGGAGCAGTCTATGATAGAGAAATATGGAACATACAGAACTCAAAGTTGATAACTTTACGTACTCTTTTATTTCTTCATAAGTTTTCTGCTTCAGTCTTGGTGTGAATTCTGCCCAGTCATAGTCTCCAACTCCAAACCTGTAAAGAAGATAGATTATTTCTACACCCTCATGCATTAACAACAGAGAAATAACACAGAACGGAAAGGAAGATAGCCAGATGATACCTCATTAAAACTTTGACAAATGCGGCCCTCTGGCTTTGATTAAACCCTAGTACTCTAAATGATTTTCCTTCTCCTTCCATCAAAGGAAGTGGTATGGAAGAGTCCACTGCCAAAATGAAGAACTTTTTTTTAGATACTATCAAGTATCCTAGTTGAAATGTGAAATTAAATCAAGAGTTCATATTTCACCACGAGATCGTTTTCTGTAAGGCCTTCTCACAACTGGCGCCCCAGGTAAAGCTGTCTCACCATCACTCAAATCCGCTTCATAGTTATCATCCTCGCCATCAGAGGTCACCTCTTCCAAACCAGCAAGATCATCGTCTTCAACAGACACCATCTGGGAGGAGAATGAAGAGATAGTCATGACAACAGTAGAACATAGGGTATCCTTGTAAATACGATTTCAGTGAAAGCTTTACATTATTTGATTCATTATAGAAATAGATACAGTAACCAGCTCCATAGAAAAAGGTAGGTAACTACTTGTGAGAGTTGAGCATATTTAAAGTAAACACTAAAAATATACTCCCTCAATCCCAAATTGTGGCATCTTTCGGATTTCGAGATTTAATGTGTTCCCTTTGACTGCCAATCTTTTATATGCCTGAATTGTTAATTATTATGACTTTAAGTACTTCTTATGTAGTTTCAAATATATTAAGCTTATTTAAAAAAAGAATACTTGAAGATTCTATATCCGAATACACAGACAAAATTAAGAAACTTGACCCTTGAAATCCGAAAATGTGTCACATAAATTGAGACGAAAGGAATAAGTACAGACGGCAAATTGGAAGAATGACTAGATTAATATGTACAAACAATATAGAGTTTAACGCCCAGCCAATTCATTCAACAGAAGAAAAATTAAATAAATGAAAGACCCATGTGAATGGCATTCCACACCTGTTTACGACTTCTCTTTCCCTTGCCCATACCATTGAATTCTTCGACTTTATGCATTTCATATCTATCTCGTAACAATTCTTCCCAGTAGGTTGCTCTCTCAGAATTGAGTACTGTTGCTTTGTTTTCCAAGGGAGGAGTTGGGATATCTTCTTCTGGTGTTGCTTCTGCTTCTTCTATATACTCAAAATTAGCTACCTAAAACATTCAGAAGCTTTAAGCTAGTCCTAGATCAGCTAACCAAATACAAAGCTCAAATGCACCAAAAGATAAGCTAAAATATGAAAAAACTTTAGGAGGACGATACTTTCACAAATAAACCAATATATAATCATAAAAGCTTTCTTCACATATCCCCTTTTCTTCATTGGGAAAAAAATTTCGAAACAACTTCGACTAGATAAGGCCTGCAGAACAAATGCTTGCAACTAAAAGGCTATGCAGCATATGAATTCCTTATTCTTGCTGGAAAACCTTAGAGAAGACCAGTCAAAGCATTTCTTGCTTAGGAAGTACTTAATCAATTAGACAGGGTAATGGCAAGAATCAAGTATATTACATAACCAGAGATACTTTTACACATGAGAACATTTCTAGTATGAAGCTCTGGATTCTAAGTACAGAAATATTAAGCTCACACTTTCCTGGTGTTATTGTTAAATAAATTGTCTATGGTCCTTCATGTGTTCATTACAGGGGGAATAAAAAGGAAACAAAATAGTATTCAAGGTGCAAACAAGTTAGAGGTACATGGTTAATATGGTTAATGACAAAAGACCTTCATATTCCACCCCATCCACTCCCCAATATTCACAAAGTTCCTCCTCTTATTCGTGTTGGTATCTAGCGATTAATTCTTGTATACCAGCTCTTCCTTCAACCTTAATCATTAAATTAGTCTTTTACATTTTATTTTTTTATGAGGTGTTATAAATTCACTGAATTAAATATAAGAACCCATTGATTTATTAACAAGGTGACATGTTCATAATATGTCGTAGTACATAAATGGAAATGATATTTTCTTGTATGCGATTTTAAATTGAATAAATACCACCCCACAAATGCAAGCGGCGAAGTAATGAGTAGAATTAAGTACATTAACTTCAGACATGACAATCATACTACAGTAGAAGTGCATTCCACATCAAACAGTACCTATGCAAATTTAAGGGAATTTTATTAATCTTTAATTAGTATTGTAAAGATATGACATTTGGGCCTAACTCACCCTAAAAGCTAGCTCATGAAGGGAGGTTTGTCCAAGTCCATATAAGGAAACCAAATTACATGCGATGTGGGACTTCTTAACACTCCCCCGCACGCCCAGACCTCAACTGGAGTGTGAACACTTCTAAGTGGGGGACCAACATTGATGAACAAAAAATTGTGCCTTGGCACAGATACCATGTAAAAATATGACACCTGGGCCAAACTCAAACCCAGGAGGTTTGTCCAAGTCCACATAAGGAGACCAAATTTTCATTCCTTTACCGATGTGGGACTTCTAAAATATACCATTTAGAAGATCAATTATATGTATTTTGTTCCTCCATTTTACGTCAAGTGCAAGTACAGCTTAATATTTGAACAGATTCAACTTAAGCACTGAGAAAGTGTAAGGACTTGTATAGTTTTGTTAGAATAGAATAGGTATACACAATCCTACACAGAATAGAAATAGTTTAGTCTCCTATTTGGTAAGTTATTGTATTATAGTGTCTATAAATAGGGTTCTCAATGTAATAATTAAAACAACGATTCAATAAACAATATTTTTCACTATTTCAAAACCTAATTATGGTTAACCTTGAGCTTAGTGACGTGTTAAATGATCTTAAATGTGTTAACAAGGGCACATGACGTAGGTGAGGTGCTTAAAACACGAATCTAGAGGTTTGAAATGAGTTGGAAATCACAGCGAATTGGTGTTGAGGCTTAAAAGTGCTGAAATGTTGTTAAGCAATGCATAACCAACTGTTAAGGCTACCTAGTGTTACTCCCCCGTTGTGAGGAGACCAGCCCCAGTCCCCAGGGTTCTGCGAGAAAAACCCTGCGCTGCGAGAACGGGAAATGTTCCTGACTGATGGCACACACAATGGGCTCATGCTGTGCGGGTGCCTTGCATCCTCCCGCACTATAAATAGCTCTATCTGCCCCAACGGAAGGTATGGAGGGACAAAATATGTCCAAAGGAATGGAAGTTTATAGCGATTATCCCCAACTCCTTATTAGATAGATGTTGGAGGAAGACAGGTAACACAATCCATTGGCACTGCAAAATCACCTTCCAATTATAAAAATGTTATAGAGATATACCTTGAAGGCCTTCAAAAATGAATCCTCTTCTTCATCGTCCACGGCAGCATCCTCATCTACAACTTGATCGCGATTGAGCAATCTAAGAAAACAAAACAAGAGAAACATCACTACATTCATGTGACATAAACTAATACCAACCCTGAAGAGAACTAAAGCAGAGGAGAAAGTGAACCTGACATAAAGAAAACTCACCTATCTATTGCAGCATCATCGTAATGTATCTGACGCAATTTTCCAGCCTCATCATTCTCATCAGCAAATAACTCTTTTGACCCATACCTTATAATATCATCCAGTTCTTCCTGAATTAAGATTGTAAAGAGCCACCTTTTCATCGTACAACAGTCAATAATGATGACCGTCCACAAAATGCTTTCAGTGTTGACCAATTGTAAGGTGTTTGGGGGGGGGGGGGGGCTGCAAACCGAAAATCTAGTAGCTCACATTTAGTCTTAAGCTCAAAGATTGTGAATTAGTTACCTGGTTGATATTTTGTGCTTTAAGCCTTCCAACAACTAGATGCTCCAAAACCATTTTCTTCTTAGTCATTTGCATCATTCTTTCCTCAATGGTTCCTCTTAATATGAGTCGAAAAATCATTACCTGCAATTCAAATATAAAAAAAAAAACTATCAAAACCTTAGATACAGACCAAGAAATCAATGTCAACATGACCACCTCTTCTTTTGCCATAGAAGCGAGGCTAATGAGTAACAATATTTTTCCTTAGGACCAGCACCAGAAGGGAGGAAATTGTAACCTTATTTGTTTGTCCAAGCCGATGAGCTCTAGCCATTGCTTGTAGGTCAGCGTGGGGATTCCAATCACTGAAAGATACGCTTAAAAGATAAGCAAGAGGAATCGCAGCACATAGAAAAGAAAAATGCAAAGAAGTTTCTTTCTTTCCCTCTTCTCTAGATTTGAGACAGAACGCCTAAAGGGGGAACCAGAATTGGATAATACATTTTTACATGTCATACCGTATTGTTGAAGTGTTAGACCATCTCATTTAAAAGCATACACTATAGATAGAATACATTTTTTTTTACTTAATACAGTGTAGTCAATGATAGAGAACTCTAGATAAGTACACATGTAATTCAAGAAAAAAAGTAACTTCACTCATAATACTTTTTTTAACCACTAATACACTTTTTGTCAATTATATTTGTTGTTCAGTACTGCTTTATTCAAGATAGAACTCGCGTGCACCTTCATGCCTTACCTTAACAGAATCGAGCCAGGGTTTTAGCCCTTTTAAGTTAATGGGCTCTAAATTTATAATTTGTTGGGAAACTTACATAAATATACAATATTAAAAAAATATTTACCATTTATAGCAATAACAAAAAAAATTCACTTGATCATTTTTGATACATTTATAATACAATTTTAATTTATATTACAAAGAACAATTTATTATTACAAGTTTTATTGATGGATAATACATTTATCATACATTTTAATACACTTATAATACAATGTGTCAATTTCTTACCAAACAAGCATAATATTGTTAAAAAACACAGTTATAATACATATATATGCAAACATAATTTACTTATAATACACATAATTCACTTTTAATGCATATTGCAGATTTTATATTGCATACATAATTCACTTTTAATACATATTGCAGATTTAACATAGTATTGCTATGTATTGCTATAAATGGTGATAAAAAAAAAATCACTAAAAATTGGTAATTATTTATTAAAAAGTACCCATTCAAGTAATCTTTTCTTTTTTGTACATATAAAATGATTTTTTTAAGACAAATATAGTGTTTGAACCAAGTTATAGGGTTTGGCTGACCCCGTGCCTTGGTCTCTAGCTCCGTCCCTAACTACACTGAAGAGAGGCGAAGGCCTCCCTAAAGCTTCTGCACTTACGCGTCTTTGACAATGCTAACTTAATTATGTCTTCAGATGTCCCCTCATGTGTCGTCTAATTCTTTTTCATAGTCAAGCATGTGGAAATTCATTATGATAATTGGAGGCGGTGAGACTCAAATTCAAAACCTTTGTCAGCTTTGATACCATGATAAAAATGACCGGATATAACTAAACACAAAAAGCAAGCTCATGAAGTAAGGATTGTCAGGACCACATATAAGAATTGTCAGGACCATATAAGGAGACCAAGTCCCCCATCCACTACCGATCGGGGAATCTAACAAACATACTCATCCTACTTCTGGTGTAACCAAGTTGACCCTCATATATATTGTACATATTCCAGTTGGCAAGCCTGAGCGTTCAGAGTGTTAGATTGCACACCGGTAGTGAATGGAGGACTTGGTCGACTTATATGGTCTTGCGCAATCCACACCTCATGAGATAGTTTTTATGGTACAGTTAGGTACAATGTCCATTTCCTATCACTTATTCCATGCTAGAAACTTACCATATACACCTAAGGATAACAAATATTGTTGAAATAGCACAGATAATCTAAAATCACAATTCTATCTTGAAAGAGCAAACATAGAACGAACTGAGAAGGTTTTGTTTCTCTATTAAGCCAACACATAGCAACATGCAAGGCTTAAAGGACCAAGAAAATGCCTAGATATTTGAGTTTAACCTTTGTCTTAATAATAAACCAGAGTAGAGGATAACTTTGAAAAGATGGTGAATGAAGAAGGTATTTGCCAACAGAAAATTATTGAAAGAATCTAGGATCAAACAACCACCACTGTATAGTATACCTGTTAATACATAGAATATTACCAGGATTAAATAAAATAATACTGCATCTTCATGATACCAACAACAACATACCCAATATAATCTCACAAGTGGCATCTTAGGAGGGTAGAGTCTAGTGCATACGCAGACCTTACCCTACCTTGGGAAGTAGATGCATCTTCTTGATACCATCTATGAAATTCTGGTTCCATTAATGAACTTATTTATTTTTTGTTATGATGAAGCAAGAGAATTTGACACCATCTATGAGATTCTCTTACTTCACCAAAACAAAAAAATTATACCATAAAAAGAAATTGAAAAAATTATGGTTGATGGAAATATGATAGATAGTGAAAAGCTGAACGTGAGGTATTCTCACTTGCAACAAGAATTGTACATGTGGTCGATGAGACAGATACCTACTCTCAATGGTGCGGTTTTAGTAGATTCAGAATATCAAAGGTGTAAACTAAGTTATCATTTGGAGGAGGAAGTCTATGAGCCAAGGATAAAAGCCACAAGGCAGTTTTTATTGCTTTATTCTTGAAAATGAAAGAGTTCTAAATATCAAAAACTGTGACCTATTAGCTTTGATGGATGCTTTTATAAACACATTGCCAAGGTCATCAATGACATATGACACAAAAATGCTTACGGTGAAGGAGGAAATTCTCAACGTTTTCAAAGGGAAAATTAGGGTATTAACTGAAGATGTGTCGAAATAAAATATTAGGCTTAGACGGTAGTCTTTACAACATATCGGCCTAGATGATTGATCAATGCTATGCTTCCATTTTAAAACAGCAAAGTATTGTATTGATCCAAGAATTACAGGAATCTCTCAAAGTGCTATGAAAGTTGAGACCAGAAGCCATTTGGATAGAGAGAGAGAGAGAGAGACAGAGAGAGAGAGAGAGAGGATTCTTGAATATACAAATATCATTTCTTTGATAAGGTATTCTCGAATATAATATTACCTGTCATAAATAATTACTGTGTCAGCAGTCGCAAGATTAATTCCTAAACCTCCAGCCCTAGTGGATAGAAGGAAGCAGAATCTTGAAGAATTCTTTGCATTAAATCTGTCAATTCGGATTTGTCGTTCTGCCCCAGGAACTTTTCCATCAATCCGTTCGTAGTGCCATTTCTAAAAACATTAACAGGTAAAAATGCATCATATTTTGAGATAATAAAGATGAATACCAAATCAGGTTTAAAATAATATAATGAACTAGTATCTTTACCTTATAGGTACAGTAGTCTTCTAGCAAGTCGAGCATATGCTGAAATTGTGAATATATAAGAACTCTGTGACCTTGGTCTTTAAGCTTAACCATCATCTTGTCTAGAAGTTGTAATTTGCCAGAAGATTCCAGCAGCTGTCTGCCAAATCAAAATGATCCAGAGTGCAGATAAGATAGGGTAGTTGAAAGAACTCAAGAATAAACATTTTTTACTTCAAAAAAAGCTCTAAGCACACCCTTCTTGCAGGCAGGATCATCAACGATCTTACTAGGCAACATTAGTGCTTAGGCAATTCATAAAACTCCAGTCTCCTAAAAGAATTTTCTCACTTTAGGCCCTAATGAGCATAAGAAACTCCTTTGACTGCAATTTCCAGATTAAAACAAAAGATCCTCTCCAAATAAAATGGTATCATAAAAAAAATGAAGAATCGTGCTAAACATTTTCTTCTAGGGAAATTTATCACTTTGACGTGGAGACATTAAAAGAAAAGTTGAAAAGGGAGCAACATGTTGATATTGCGGACTCTTCAAAAATATTGTTGGGCGAGTGTTGGATCCTCCCAAAGTAGTGCATTTTTTGAGGATCCAACACGGGTGCAACAATTTGGGGAATCCAAGCAACATAGCAAAACGCTACTTATTTAACAAGACATCGCTCCGCCACCATCATGAAAGGGAGAAGAGAACCACTCTCACTTAACATATCGCCCCTCCATCCAACATTAATGGCCCTACTCAGAGTAGCACCACTACCACCTTCCCTTAGCCTCATAGCCCTTATCATATTCTCACAACTGCCAACCCCTGTCCTTTTCCCTGAACAACTTCTCCCCTTCTCATTGGCTTGGTCACAGCTCTCACTAACACACCTCTTCGACCCACAATATGCTGTTCTTCTACCTGCTATAGTTGCTGACAATGTTTCCGGATTTTATTAGTGAAAAGATGGGAAACCACCCACCTTTCTATGCCTCCATCTCGGTCACAGATAACAACAACCCTCACCCTAATTGTACCCCAGATTCCCTTCATAAATCATGTATCTCATATTCCACCCCTACCAGAGATGGTGGCCCCTTCACCCTCTGCATGCTATATTCCTTCGTTAACAAAGAAAAAAGATAAGACTTCAAACATACCTTCTTAATTATTTTTTATTTTATTCTTTCTATAAGGTAAGTACAGATATCCAATTTTTAACACCTTTGCTAGATATTCATTAACAACTGACCATGAAGCTCCGTTTTTGGAACTTAGAAGTCTGGAACTAACACCAGAATAATGGGGCAGCTTACAGTTTAGCTAATAACTGGAGGGGCCACAAGATCCTCTATAAAATTAAAAAAAAAAAACTTGATTTTCTGCAGGCAAGAAATCAATGAAATTTATTATAAGATAAGAAGTGTACTTGGTAAACTCGTTAGTATCCTCTGGTTCAACTCCTTCTAACATAAATGGATGACAGCAGAGCTTGCGCAGTTCCATAACCACATTTATGAGGGAAATCTGATAGGCAAGTATCAACCAAGGTCAGAATTCCTGTTACAGAACAATAAGCATATATCAAACAAGAAGAAGCTGGAGCACCTGAGCACCTCCCTTGCGAGCCAGTATCTGGAAGTTACGTGTCAAAATTGCTTTGTAATATTCTTTCTGCTTGCTACTCAATTCCACTCGCAAAATGAGCTCCTTTTTTGGAGGCAGCTCCTTCATGACATCTTTCTTGACCCCTGCAGCCAACAAAACACACTTACACCAAAGCTCAAGAGTTCCGCATAAAGATAAACACAATCATGTTTCTTGAAGCACTGCCCTAGCCCATAACTATAAGCTTCACTCTGGAACTGCAAGTACATGTAATTTGAAAGAAGTACATAAATTTCAGAAACTTAATCCATTTGACCCGGTACAGCATTGTGTACTATGTACCTATGAGTTACACAGGAATAAGCATGCATGTGGGGCTTCTGGAGAACGATTACATTCATCTAATAATGTTGTGGTTGATTTGAGAGGAGGACAACAAGAAGAATTTCCCACAACAAATGATAGTAAGGAGAACTTGGCATCTACTTCTTGCTTGTTTGACCACCCATCCTCAAAGGTGTACAAGATAAAGTATTTAATGGAAAGACGAACAATACAAATAAGTTTAATATGATATAACTATGGCATCTGTAATACGGTTAGCAAAGGCTTGCTTAACAGAGACCGACAATTTAGGAATCAAACAAAGATGTATGAGTAGCATAGTGAAACACCCTGATAATGCCTACTTCCACAAATCAATGTAAACAATAAACTACTTATACATCTACTGACAAATCACGAAATAAAAGCTTGAGATTTGTACTTCTCAGCAGATGGGGTGCCAGCATTTTATGAAGTCTTGAAATCTGTTCTTCCTGACTAATATCCTCAAATTCCTGTTGGAATTCCTCCAAGCTTCCAAACTACAATCAAGTTCCATATAAAAATTTCACATCATAACAAATCAACACGTAAATTGGTTAGAGACGAATGCTTCTAAAAATCTGTGGTAGCACTAACCTTTCCAGCATCAAGGAAGTGCATAAGCATGAAAAGTTCATCCAGATTGTTCTGAAAGATGGGGAGAAAAGGAGTGTCATAACTAATAGTTTGCAGATCACTGTTAGTGGCAGATAACAGATGATGGTGATGAGATGACAATAGACGATACTCTTAATAACAATTATTATTAATATCATAATAATTAGTTCTACCACTAGTACTAGTATTATTATTATCAGTACAACTACGACTACTATCATTGGCACTAACATCATTATTACAACAATCCTAATCATCCTGTTTTTATTATTGCTGTAACAATATTAATATGAGAAGTGCTGTAGGTGAGTTAAATGTTTTAGATAAATGACAAAATTCTACATTCCAATTATCAGATACCCTGAAAGGATGATAAATGACAATATTAATTTTTTTTTATACAGGTAAAATTAATGAATTACTGTATTCTCTTTGGAGAGAAACAAAAGACCAAGTGACCCGCCTACACCACTACTACCAGTCAATTGGCAACAAGCTATGATTGAGATGTTTGCTTTTCACTTTATTGATACTTGGGAGCATCTTCAGCTACCTTGGCATATGGGAAGTTAATGTTGGACATTCTGTGAAGGGCCTTTAAAGTCAAATTCGGGGTGCTTTATGTTAAAGAATGGCAAAAGTCCCACATCGGTGGTTAATGAGATGGGTGAACTCCTTATAAGGCCGACCTAATTTCACATGGTATCAGAGCAGGGCCCGTCTCACCCGATGTTGGGATCCCCAAAAATCAAAAATGTCCACGCACCAGATACTAAGCACTGGGCGTGAGGTGGGTTGTTAAATAATGACAAAAGTCCCACATAAGAGATTAATGAGATGGATGGACTCCTTATAAGGTTTGGGCAATCCTCATCCCTTTGAGCTAGCTTTTGGGTGTGAGTTAGGCCTAAGACCTAACTTCACATGGTATCAAAGCAGGACCCGTCTCACCCTATGTTGGAACCCCAAAATCAAAATAGTCCACGCACCAGATGCTAAGCACTGGGCGTGATGTGGGGTGTTAAAGAATGACAAAAGTCTCACATCGGTGGTTAATGAGATGGGTGGAAAACTTATAAGGCTTGGGCAATCTCCTCCCTTTGAGTTAGCTTTTGGGGTGTGAGTTAGGCCTAAGACCTAATTTCACACTTTCAATGAAATTTTATATATTAAAAGCGGTGTCTCTCCATCGTGCATTGAAGGCTGACTCTGGCAAAATGATAACTAACCTATCTTCACCTTTGAGAGACAAGATACTCATGTACCATACATGTGCATTGTACTTCCTAGTACAAAAATATTCAGCCACCTCGTCCTTTGTCCTCCATCTTCTTACAAGGTCCTTGTTGTCATTGGAACCTTCATTAGGATAAAACATATCCACTCCATCACTTTCTTACCAAGTGTTATTCTTGCCATCATGTTTCTGCCTCTCTCTACCCAGTCGAACCAAACATCCTGGTCAGAGGTCTATAGGGTGATACCAGATGATCTTAATCCAGCCGTGAAGTAAACTATTTTCCGCCGTCAGGTTACAAAAGATCCTTGGAAAATCATATTTTTGGGAATCGCGGTAAGGGCTGGTAGGGGGACCGGGATATCCCGACCCGCCCCGAGTCCGCTCTGGCCCGCGTCTCGCCCCGGCACGAGTCGTATGTTATAGGGGGTTTAAGGGGTAGGATTTGAGGGGACCGGTCAGGGGCCGGTTCACCCCTGAGTCCTGGTCGACCCGGCCCGGTTGAACCGGCCGGTTCGTAAGACCCCTTAACAAATTAATTTTTTTTAAATCAAAAAAGTTACCGTTTTTAGCCGTTGGGGCAATGGCTAGTGGGCCCCCAACAGCTTTTTGACACTTTTTGACTTCCCAAACACCCCCTACCACCAACCTACTTTTAAAACTTTAATTTAAACCCTCAAGTTATAATAATTACACTTTAACCCATTTTTAATATTATAAATACCCCTCTATCCCTTACAATTTCTTACAAAATCGTTTATTCTCATTTCTCTCGTCTATTTTTCTATATCCTCTCAAGTGTCAATCTTAATTTCTATTCTATTTTAATTCTCATATTATTATGATCCATATATTTCAATTTTCAATTCTAAAAATTTTCATATTATTTTATATATATATATATATATATATATATATATATATATATATAATCTCATATTTGTTATCAAGTATTGGAGTTTCAAATTACAAGTTACAACAAATCACAAGTTTCAAGAATCGATTTAACGTCTGTTATTAACGCAGACGTTTGGTACATTCGTTTCATAATATTTATATTTTATTTTTCGTCTTTATTTTTTGTGTTATTATTATTTTTATATTACATTTTATATATAATTAAGTATGAGTTCTAGCAAAAAAAAATCGGTAAAGGAAAAGTAAAAGAACAAGATAACGAACAAAGTGGAATTTTTAAAATATTTAATTTTGGTAAAAAAAATAATAAAGAAAAAAAGAGTAGTAAAAGTGGTGGTACTTCATCTAAATCAACGTGTAGAGTTAGATTTAACCCAAATGATTCTACTTATGTTGATATTCCTTATGATATTAATTCAAATGTTCAACTCGATCACAAAAGTTTAGAACAACGTTATGGTTATTAATCCTAATGTTGACGAAAATTCAGGTGAAGAAGTAGAAGGTGATTTGGGAGAAAAGGATTTAGAAGATACACCTACTAGTCCGGTGACAGAAGTTCCAAATGACACTATAAATTCGACGGAGCAAAATTGTGGACGTCCACGCCTTATACCTCTCACAAGGGAGAAGGTGAAGTATCAACGCCCTAAAACTTCTATTGTGTGGCAATTTATGACTTTCGATAAAGAAAATAGTGTTGCTATTTTGTAATAAGTGTAAGCAACCTTTTAAACATAAACAAGGTGGGGGTCAATATAAAGAAGCTAAAGCATTAGCCAATAGAAAAAAAGGAATTCCAATTGATGAATTTGATATTACCGGTAGTGCATCGGTAGGGGCTTCTCACATAGTTCAAGGAACATTAGATCCTTCTAGCCTCGGTGGTCCAATAACACAACGTAAATATAATAAGGAATTTGATCGCGAAAATTTAGCTAAAATGGTTTCTGTTTGTGGTTTGCCTTATAGTTTTCCTTCGTGTCCCGATTTTATTGAATATATTTAACAAACTTATAATCCGAATTATAGAGGTTTTTCAAGAAATACTGTTAAACATGATATTTTTGAATTTCAAGGTAAACATTGTCAATTTCTTCGTTGTATATTTAGCATATTAGATAGTAGAGTGTCTATAACTGCGGATATGGGTCGTAGTGTCAATGGAAATGATTATTTAACTGTTTCAACTCATTGGATTGATCATAATTGGAATTTGCAAAAAAGAATATTAAGTTATACACTATGTGTAGAGAAAAAAACTGGTGCATACTTAGCCTCAAAAATGTTAAGTGTTCTAGATTATTACATGGTTACAGATAAAGTAATGTCTGTTGCATTAGATAATGCATCTAATAATACAAACGCTGCTAAAATGTTAAAAGTTAGATTATGTCCAATTGACAATAATGTTTTTCATGTTAAATGTGTTGCACATATATTAAATCTAGTTGTACAAGATGGTATTTCATTATTTGATTGTGGTTACATGAAAATTGACTATGTCGTTGCCTGGATTCTTAATACTAACAATGCTTCTAAAATTAGGGAACTTAATGAGCGTTGTTTACCATGTGAATTGTCACCTAGAAAAATTCCAACACATATTAAATCAAGGTGGAATTTATTTTACGAAATGTTTTCAGTTGCTTACAAATATAGAAGACCCATACAAATGTGTTAAATGTTCATAATGCTGACCCATTAGATAGAATTTGTGATGAAGATTGGGAAGAAACTAAAGACCTATTACAATTTTTAAGACTTTTTTATGATGCAACAATCATGTTTTCTGGAATTTATTATCCTACTATTTTATCAGTATTAATAAATATTTGTGCTCTTACAATTCAATTTTCTAAATATAATAAAAATAGATAAATTTAAAGTTGCAATTGAAGGTATGATTGAAAAATTAAAAAAATATTTTTTTTCTATTCCTCAAATTTATTTAACTGCTACTTTACTTTCATCCTGATTATAAATTAAGAGGTGTGCATGGCCTTATTGACACTTTTTATGAAACTTAAAATATTTTACCTAAAGAAATTCCAAATTGTGACACGTGTAAGTCTAGCATAAAAGTAGAAGCAAAAATTTTGTATGAAAAATATAGAACTAGTGAAAATATTGAAGGAGAAGTTGGTCAAACTTCTAATCAAGAGATTGATTTTGAAGTTCGAATTTCAACTTATATGCGAGATTTTCTTTGTCTTAATTCTACTAACCGTGATGATTTAGAAGAATATCTTAATCAATCTTTAGAAGCATTTGAAATCAAAGATGGCAATGAAGATTTATTAGGATGGTGTAGCAGGCGAGCGTTGCATTTCCAACTTTGAGCAAAATTTGTTCTAGTTATTCAAGCTTCATCAGTTGCATTGGAGGTTGCTTTCAGTGCGGCAAGGTTTCAAATTGGTGATCATCGTCATTCAATTTGCATTTTGATCATAAACAACAATTTTCGAATTGGTGATATCATAAACAAGCATTGGATCAAAATGCAAATTGAATGCAGTGATGATGAATTAGAGTCACAAGAGTTTCGGGCAAGTTTGCCAACACCGAAGGATATCATCATCGATATGATGTGACAATTAGAATTAAATTTTAAAGGAGAAAACAGATATTTTTAGATTACATACGAGAACTAATTGAAAAAGAACCCTTCCTAGAAGGTGGTTGCGTAAAATAAGTTACTCACCTAATTTTTTTAACAGATATTAGTTTTACGTATTAGAACTTATTGAAACAGAACCCTTCCTAGAAGGTGGTTGCGTAGATTAGTTACTCCACTAATATTTGTTAATTGTAAATTCTAAGTTCTATTGAATAAATTTGAAGGTTTTAACTTTTATTCAAGTTTTTTTTTATACAATTATTGTCTTGCATTTTAATTTTAATATATACAACTAAATATATACTAAAGTACTAAACTAACTTTAAAATACTTAATTTAAAACTTGTAACTTGAAAACTGAAATTTCAAGTTTACATTACTTTAAACTTCTCAAATTTGAAATTTATAACTTTAAAGTTGAAACTTGAAATTTGAAACATGAAGCTTGAAATTTGAAATTTGAAACATGAAGCTTGAAATTTGAAAATTGAAAATTGAAACTTGAAATTCGAAAATTTAATTTGAAATTTGAAAGTTAAAAGTTAAATTTTAAAATTATAGCTAAAAACATATAATTCATTACAAATAAATAAGTATTTAAAAAATAAAAAAGATCCCCCGTCCCGTCCCGTCCCCCCAAATCCCATCCCATCCCGTGTATATAGTGGGACGGGATGGGACCTATTTCCGTCCCCCCAATCACGGTCCCGGTCCAAATCCCCCTTCCACATCCCCCGTCCCCTCCCCCTAAGTCCCGTCCCTCAGTCCCCGTCCCCTTGCCAGCCCTATTCGTGGTGGGTGATAATTGTTGGTTGAGAAAGAAAAGATCTAAATCCGGTGAAAACACGCCGGAAAGAGTATTTTCCAGTCCTAAGAAGTAGGAGAGAAAATTTTTGGAAATCATCTAGGAGCATTTTCCTTGAGAGAACAATTAAAAGGAGGCAATTTCTGAACAGCTAGAATTAATTCATTTGATTCATTTCCATAACTATGTAACTGCTAATATATGATCATCATCTTATTATAGAACTTGTAAACTTCATTATTCACCTCTCCCTTCACCAATAGTGTTCATTCTATAAATGTGCGAGGAGAATATGATTCTAGCAGTAGAATGACAAGTCAAAAGTGTGAAAGACAGATGAAGAGTGACAATTCAGAGAAAGTTTGCTTTGTTTGATTGATGCAGTATAAGACTTCAAATAGTACGAGACAACACCTATATAGAATGCAAATTACAGACAAACCTGAAGAGGAGTTCCAGTCAAAAGGACACGATGTCTACTAGCGTACTGCTTCAATGAAGAAAACAACTTTGAGTCCTTGTTTTTGAGACGGTGACCTTCATCAACAATCTAAATACGAATGGCAGCGCCCTTAAGAAAAGAAAAACATAAAACAAGTAACAACACACTTGAGAATTAAAGCAATTACCATGCACTCCCACTTGATAGGCTTCAAAGAGGCCGAGTCCATGTTGATCATTTCGTATGATGTGAGAAGGACATCAAATTTTGTTCTATCTTTCTTACTTTCACCAACTGTCTGACCAGATTTCTTTTTTTTTATCTTGTTAGAATTTTTGGGGAAGAAAAGTTCATATTCCCTAATAACAGCACGAGCTTGTGCAGAACCAACGTACATAACCTACAGCATCACTTCTCCTTAGAAAAAGCATATCAAATATTCATGATAGAAATTAAAAAAAAATCCAACTTACCACATTCATTTGAGGAGCCCAAGTGGCGAACTCCCGCTCCCAATTTCTCAATGTAGAAAGAGGAGCAACTACTAAATGTGGAGAGATATCCTCCTCAAAAAGAGAGGCTAGAAATGCAATACTCTGTATTGTTTTGCCTGCAGGCCTTATAATGCATCAGAAAAGAACAATTATAGAAGAAACTATATGCCGACACGAGTAGTACCACTAATTCACCTAGAAGTCACATAGAAGTAATTATTATATAAGAAACTGGTATGGGAAAAGACTAGAAACAGGGGAAAAAGAAAAATAAACTCACCAAGCCCCATCTCATCTGCAAGTATCACATGTGTTTGTTTAGACCAAGAAAAACGTAGGAAATTCAGCCCTTCAAGCTGATACGGATGCAGTGAGCCTTTATATCAACCAAAAATGAAGATCAATAGAACTCTTTCAGATGAATAGAATGATTTCTAAAAAGGAAAATCGAGGATACCTCCAGAAAGAAATTCGGGACTCCTCTCATACTGTTGAAAAAGTTCTCTGGGTTTCAGTTTTAATTCAGTAGTCTCTTTAGGCGCACTTTTTTGTTTACTTGAAGACGCTTTGTCATCTCTAAACTGAACTCTATGATATCGTTCAATTTCCTGCTGAAAAGAAGAAATGTCCGATTCAAATTCCCAGTAGCACTCATCATAAGGAAGCTCCTTCCACTTAACAAGATACTCTTTCTCTTCACCTTCTCCCCTGTAAGTACAATAGCAATTACTTAGTGCAATTACACCTGAAACTTAGACTAAATTCCATATAATACACCACAAATGAACTATTTAAGAAAAAAAAATAAAGATAATAGGTGTTATCTGCAAAACAATTTCTGCTATCACTTGTTCTTTCAGAACCACAAAAGATGGGAAATTTTTTGAATTAGCACAAAATAACCACGAGCACCAAACATAATCTATCTTACCAACAGAGATAACTTCCTAACAGAAACCTAGGCTAGATATGTTATATGGTCAGAAAAACTTGACATCGGTAACATCACTACACCACCTCTGTTTCCACTTTCCAGAACTGATTATAGCACATTTTGGCCACTTGTTATCTCATATTCCCACAAAAGGCATCACTCATACAATATTCCATTAGCACCAAAATCATTAATGCAATAGGTGAAGTAATCTACAACTCTCTAAATCTTTCTAGGCATTGACAATATACCAAGACTTTCAATACATGGCAAAATGCAATAAGAACAATTATCACAAATAACATAGTATGATTTATAGATCTACAAAAATTAGTTTCACTAAGTTAGATGAATCTTAATTCTCAAGGCTTACATACTTCTTGATTGGAGCACACTGTTCATCACTTCATCTTTTCTTTGATGAAGTAACAAATTTTATTTAAAAGTCTCAAGGCTTACATACTTCTTGATAGGAGCACACTGTTCATCACTTCATCTTTTCTTTGATGAAGTAACAAATTTTAATAAAAAGGGCAAAAGTGTGCCCGTATACAAGAAATATACCAAAAAATAGAAAACCTTACAAAAAATGATCTTCTACATATAGCACTAATCATCTATGCATTTAGGAATCTTGTGGGTGCACCAAAAAGAAACAAGGAAATAGACTATTTCTCAAGTGTTCAAAATCTTTCACTACTCCCTCAAAAGCTCTCTTATTCCTCTCTCTCTCTCTCTCTCTCTCTCTCTCCCCCCATATGATCCACACAAGTGCAGAGGAGCAAAATCACACTCCCTGCATCTTCTCTTCCTTCTTTTACAGGCTCAACTAAACATTGTTTCTTTCACAATGCTCGGGATCACCCACTTAGATCTGAACCATCTCAGAATTTCCCAGTTCCCACCATAAACAAGAAACCACCTGACTATGTAAAGACGGTGATTCCCATAGGAGCACATTGTTCATAGAACTCTTAACTTTCTCAATGAGATTACTTTGTAGTTACTATTTTCGTTATTGAGGTCACCATAATTTAACAATATGACCTCTCCTTAGAATCACAGGTTGGCTTTGCAGCTGCTTATCCTTGTATTCTAGCTATTTAACATACCATAATTGTTACCAAGGATAGTCGAGAAAATAAATACAAGTAGGACTGTAGGAGATTACAAAGGATTGAAAATGAAAGACGCGCAGCCTGATAAACATCATATTGACATCTTGTTTGGAGTGTATGGGATGAGAGAAATAAATAGTAAGAACAGGGTAGAAAGTGTCTTAGATCAACAGAAAGCATTAAAAGGTCCTTTTCATTTCACTTGTATTTCTCGTGTAGGAGAGAATATTCTGTTCTGTTGATAGCTTGACAAGCTTGAATAACTCGGGTTAAGTAATATACACAATCTGTAGATATATTTATTGGCACTGACTCGATGTTTCTTAATAAAACTTTCCACAAATCAAAAGGCAATTTAACAATATGACTTCTACAAACTTAGAGCTTTAACATTCAATTCTTAAAAGTTATCATTGCCATACAGGACTGGAGAAAAATCAATTGGGGCCCAGACTGACAGAAGAGAGAGAGCACAAAAACGAGAGTGAGGGCACAGGCTCACCTGTTGATTGAGCCATGACATGCTCTTTGGTAGAGCCCTCACCTCTGACGGATACAGCTAGCGCTAGGAGCCTAGAAAGGTATCTAGGGACAGGTTCATTCAACTCAATCTAATAGCCTATCAATCCGGCTCTAACAAAGGAGAGTTTTTGCACAGGATCATCATTGGAGATCGAACTGAGACAAGAGGAAGAAGTGGGATTGATAACTTTCAAGAAACCGGTGGAAAGCAAGCATTATGTCAGACTTTCACAAACTCTAACACAAGATACATCTATGATTGCCGGCATAACCATAAAAAAGATCATTAAGAAAGTGTGAACATGTCCCACATCGGTTGAAGAAGTGGCCATTGTCTCCTTATATGATCTTGGAGCCACGAGGTTATGGGGAGATAAACTCAGACGGTTTGGTGTTTCTTGGGTAATGTCAAGATCTGTGAAGGAGTTGATGATCAGTTGGAAGAGTGGAGCTAAAAGGAGGAGGCACAAGGTGAGGCATGTTACTCCTTTTGCGATAATGTGGGTCATTTGGAAAGAGAGGAATAGGAGAGAATTTGAGCGTGTGGAGATGAGATTTTCTCAATTGAAAGGTAGTCTCCGATCCCTTATTTTCTTGTTGGTGAACCCATGTAATTCCTGTTTGTATAGAGGATTGGGTGCCCTTTGGAGAAAACCAAACTATGCAGGTTTCTCCAATTTGGTATATCTCTGTATACAGCCATGTTGGCCTTGTTATTATCAATGAAATCTTTTTTTTTTCTGATGACAAGGGAAACCCGCAGCCGCTATACCTTTGGGTGTGCACAGGGTAAAGCCCCCGCTCCTATGCAATAGCTCGCAAACCACATAGGAGAGGTAATCCGCACCAGGCAAGCCTGGTGCGACGAGCTCGACCCAAAAGGCAAATCCCCTTGCTTTTGCTGGCAAGGGATTCCAACTTAAAACCTCCAACATGGAAGTCCAAGCTCAAACAACTGGGCCACCCCGAAGGGTTTTTATCAATGAAATCTTTTACTTGAAAAAAAAAAAGACAATCTTCACCTCATAAATTGTCTTTAGGTTGAGTCGCATCAAACGTCCATTTTGCTATACATGGTATCAGAGTCAGACTCATGCCTTCTTGCATTCTTGACTTACTCAATGTTAAGTTTGGTGTTATGTTCATATGTTGCCCACAATCAGTATGTCCAGCAACCAGAGTCCTAGGGGCCTTGAACTGTTATGTCTCACATTTGATGAGAAAATAAATTGTTGTTCCCTATACATTTTTGGAGAATCCTCGTCCCATGAGGTATCTTTTGGGGTTGAGTTAGGACAAATATTCATGTTCCTTGCATGGTCAGACACATTCTTACTCTAGGTTTTCCCAATGTTTGACTCTCATATTATATAGTTCAGTTCGAAAACAAGAGCGTCCCTTTCCAGAGTTTGAAGTTGAACTGTCTTACAACCCTTTATTTTTGGTGTAATCATGCCCTCCCCAAAGAGGTGGAGGCTTTTTCTCACTTGTTAGATAGTTTAGGAGGAGTATAAATGATAGATCTTTTGGTTTTGCTTACTGTATACTCCTGATGTTATTACCACTGAAATACAACATTGGTGTATTGTTGTCTATAAAATGTTAACTTTCTCAAAAGAAAAAAAAAACATCCCACATTAGTTGAGAAAATTGGTTGTTGCCTCCTCATATGATCTTGGGTAAATCTGGCCGAATAAGCTAACTTTTGGGTTGATTTAGGTTTCGGGTCTATTTTCCTTATAATAGCATCAGCAACACTCTAGCTTCACCCCCAACCCCTACCCCCCGGCCCTTCAAGTAGATCTGAGCTAGACCATTTTTTGACCTATTTCCTAAAAGAGTTCTTTCATAAAAGACCTCATAAAAATGTTCTGTTTGGAGATGCTTTAAAGATAGGTCCAATTCCATACATAAAGTAAAATGGAATTGTATTGGAACTCTACTTCTTTGGTGTAAACTACTTTGTATAGAAGATGTAGATCAGATTATAGAGTTGATAGGAAGCTTGTAATTGCTCACTTTTGGAGGTGGCCAGCATATCCTTAATGCAGATGAATACAATTTACCAATTTCAAAAAAAAATGTTCTGTTTGGATAATTATTTTAGGGATTCAAGTTTTTACAAACAATTGTAATTTCATTTGATTTTTTTGCAAAACCAGAAAACTATTAGCAACTTTTACTTTGCAAACTATCAATCAGAACTATAGATTAACAATTACATCTGTATTTTGCAAACACTATGACAATATTCCTAAAGCAACATGTATAAGAGTAATAGGAACGTACCAAAAAGGGAAGGGTCAGTGCGATAACATGTCTAAGTTTATAAGCAATTTTAATAGTAAATTCGGTTTCATTTAAATCAATGCAAAAGCAACCTTTTCTTTGTTTCTTATTTTGTGAAAAAAAATCTGTAACGTTTCTAGAAAAGAATTTTGTTCAGTTAATTGAACGAACATTTTTTCCGGTTATAGTTAACAGTCCCACAAATCACATCTAGAATAACAAAAACATATCTCCACTAAGCATCTTTCTTGCTGTAAACAGGGATTTCCCCAATAATAATACAATTATTTACCGTATAAAAAAAAAGTTCTAGACTAAGCATCATTTTAACCCTCAAACCTGTGGTCACTACTAGATCAAGGTAAACATATGCCTAACACTATGAAGTCTCAAGTAAAATTGTTCATCATCGGCAACTCCACTAGTAAAACAAAAGCTCAACTCTTACCTATGGACTCTTATGATCCAAGGCTCATGAAATAAAATTGACAAACTAGCTGAGAAAAAATTATAGCACAAGGAAAAAGTTCTACCCTCCTAGAAACTACTAAAATTTGGCATGACAAGGCAGATAGTGTAAGCTTTGAAAGAAAATGTTTAGACTGATCCATAGCTCAATTAAAATATATTTGATCTACTCTAAAAAAATAACCTGCAAGCAAGAATTCGGTCAACTGTAGTCCACTCAGATCGAATAGCAACATAGTCCTCTTCGGAGTTAGTCATTGACGACATTTGACGATGAAAATTGTTCACTTTAGTCTTAAGACGTGGATGCAACTTGTAAGCTTTCAGAAACTCTTTTTCAGGCACCCTGCAAATTTGATAGGAGAATATAACTTCACCAACATAAAATTGCAATTCACAACGCAAAGAAAAATTGCTAACAAGGAGCAATAAAATCTGGTAACCATGATAAAATAAAAAGTAAACGTAATCTAGCACTAGTTGAGAAGTGGTCACTTTGTAAAGAAAAAAAAAATTTGATGACAAGGGAAACCCGCAGCCGCTGCCCTTTGGTAAAGAAAATTTTAATAACAGTACTATGAACCAAAGCACTTCAAAGGCGCGCTTAAGCAAGGACGCAAGGCTCAATTGTATTGAGCGCTTTCCGTCGCTTAGTAGGCGCTTCAGTGTCATCATCAAGGCATACAATTCCTTGCCAGTGAGCGTAAACCTAAAGAGGTGATGCTAAACAACTGATATTTCACATTATCATACTTCTTTTCAAATTATAGTTTGTATATTAGTAATTCATACTTATAATTATTAGTCTTGGATTACACATACATATTTTTATTTTTTTTCATGGCTTTCTTCATTAAACTCTATGCTTTATTTGCGCTAAAAGCCCAACGGACCCCTTAGAGCTTTTTTGCGCTTTTTGCGTTTCATTAACACTGACTAGAAGAAGCTCTCATATGATAGTAAATTGTCAAACTTGAAAACAGAGCCCAGAGCAAATAAAGTAGCAGCAAAGAAGGGGTTGTTGCAAAGAGATACCATATGCAGTGAAGATACGACAATCCTTTCCACTTAACAAGATATTGTTTAACGAATACATGTTTCGACCCCATATTAGAAGCATCACTATCATCAGCAACAGTTGGGCGCATTTCACAATCCAATATCTTGTCAATATCATTTAGGGGGCTTACCTACAAAAACATGGTAAAAATCAAAGTGACAAACAAAAACTCTGACAGTACAGAAAAATTTTCAAGAGGAAGGGAACCTACACACTCAGGGCACCTCCAACTGCTAGGAAGAGGAGCTTTTAGCGGTGGAAGTAAGCACTTGGGATGGTAAGCATAAGTGCACGATTCACAGTACAAGAGATCGCCCTCTCCTCCACAAGCTTGACAGGATTCATCTTTCTATAAGTGAACTTTCATCAGTTCTCCGGTGCAAGTAAAAGTATTGTAGATCATTATCATGCAACAAAAAAAGTGCATGCAAAGAAAAAGATCTCTCTAACTTCACATGGTAGGGGTAAGGTTGCGTACACATCACCCTTCCCAGACCTCACTTGTGGATTACACTGGTATGCTGTTGTTGTTGCAAAGAAAACGAGTATGGCAATGCAGTTACAAACTGTGAAGTTGATTTCTGTTTCCCTTTAGATTAGTGAATTCCACAAAGTAGCATAGAGATGATGCAATTTTATTCAAAGACACAAGGAACGCTTGACTCTAGATGAGGAGGTCGGTATATACCACTCATTACTCCTGCTATCTACCATACCAGGTCAGAGGCATCTTATTTTCAACAGGTCAACCAAAAGGGAATGACAAAGAGTCGAATAGTAAAAATATGATGCACATCACGAATACCATAGGGACAAAGTGCTAAAGCTAAGAAATACAATGTATGTATCACGTCAATGAACTAGAGAGGAAAGGTATTTCTGAATGGAGAAAACAAAACTTTCAGTTTCATCCAACACGGGGGAAGAATCAAATTTCAATCAAAAGGGAGCAACAACATTCTAAAGTGAAGAGGCTGTCTACAAGTATATAGAAAGATAGCTTGTAAAAGCAAGACTCGTCTGTGCTTTGCAAAATCTAGAAACATCTACATAAGTAGAAAGTCAGTATAACTTATTGGGGTCCTTGAATGAAACCTTTTGGACTTTACTCTTTATCCTGTATATGAATGGAAGAAAGTTACTTACGAAGTTCAGCTGCATTCAGTAGTATATTCGGGGTAGTGTCTTCACTACACCCTGCATTTTCAGATTGAATATTTCATTGTTCTACAATGATTTTATTTGACTTTTCACAGTAATTAATATAAAAGCTTCTAGTATATTTATTCACTTGGTACAGTTTTGAGGCCTGCATTAGATCAGCCCAAGGGCGTGACTTAGTGGTCAACGATGTGGGTTGAGAACCATGAGTTCTCAGGTTCAAATCCTAGCGAAGGCAAAAATACTAGGTAATTAGTTTTCATTTTTCCAAGCCTTAGTGGATAGAGTTACCTAGTACTTGTGTTGGTATTGTGTCGGATGGAGATAACATGTACTCCATAGAATTAATCGAGGTGCACAAGCTGACCAAACACCATGGTTATCAAAAAGACAATCTTCCATATTTTTCTTTCATGGGAAGAAATTATGTTCAAGTAAGCAAGGATCTCATGAATCCTGTAGTTTATCCATTGTGTATAGACTTCAAGGTAAATTGAACGGCTAAATTCTCCCCTCTAAGCTTGACTCTATGTTGGATTAAGTTTTCGATGAAAAACTAAGTAACCCGAAAATAATCGTCTTTCCTCGCAATGATCAAGACAAACCGTATTCATCTATAGGTTCTAAGTCATATCATAAAGCTGCAATTCAGTTTATAAGACAATTCACAGGGGTATATGTAGTAAACCAAAATAAGGATCTGCCTTTCCTAGTGATTACCAATGTTATGCCCAATTCATCTATAGGATCTACGTCATATCCTGAAGTTGCAACTAAGTTACTACAAAGATAAGTGCACTAAAGATAATATGGAGAACATACCTTGTTACAGACTAGTCAAGCAAAGAATGGACAAAAGAATTAGCATAGAAAAGCAATATTCAAGGGGAATTTACCGCGTCAGGACGGAAAATTCTCTCAAAGTTTTCCTGTCTAGGCTCAGACTTCTTATCAAATTCATCATCAGAGTCATCAAACAAACTGTAAATTGGTCTTCTATCTGTTCGCACGCGAAGCCTCTCCACTAGGCTAGACATTTTCTGCATTAAACAAAGGGGGAAAACTAGGCATATGTGCTAAACATTCCATAAAACCCAAAAACAGAAAAACGTCATAAAAATCAGTTGAACCCAATTAAAACCATAAAACTTCTAGTCCACGAAATCAAAGAAAAATGAGAGAAGATAACTTTTGAGATGAAACAAAGTGAACATAAGAATGGATTAGCCTGCGGAAGCTAGTACAGTACAAGATGAGTGATAGGTACATGTGTATAAGTAGAGCAGGTCCACCTAGTTTCAAAGCGGACACATTTGGCCAAAAAAATTATTCACTTTTTTCCGGAATAACTTTTTACTTCATTTGAAAACCAGTGTTTGTGGTCATGAAGAATTTCAAATCCAACTTGAAGTTGTATTTTAAATTTGGAAATCAGCTTATAACTTGTTTCCAAACTCACTTTTCACTTTTGAAATCGTATTTAAGTACATTCAAGTATGAACATTATTCCAAATATTCTTTGCTTAAAGTATAACCAAAAACAACTCCAACTCCATAAATATTATATAAAGTGGAAAATATTTGGAATCTATGGCCAAAAGCCAACTTAGAAGAAACAGCCTATCACTCCCTAATCCAGCACTGGCCAATCCAGTAGGTTATTGGATAGACTCAGTGTTGTCATTTCATTTGCTAAATCAGTAGTATTATAAAAAATGGAACAAGGGAGTTTGCTAAAAGGTTCGGGATACGAGAAATGCAAAAAGATATCTCTCCCATATCTCTCAAAGCTTTAACCTTTGAGCTACATTTGACATGGGTGGATATAGCATAAGGGACGCAGTAGCTACAACCACACCCCACAACCCTTCACTTGAACTAGTACACTTTTGCACAATTTTCTTTTAATTAAATACTCAAACTCGCAATCAAAGAACTTAAAATCTTGGATCCGCCACTAAGAGTTCAAAAACAAGTAACATAAAATTACTAATACAGAGAAACTAGAAATTGAGTGAGAAGAGCTGAATCACCTGCTACCTGTTCGTCAATTTGCCCAAGAGAAACTGCCGCTTCCGAAATTGGGCGAAATTGACAGTTAAGAACTCAGATTTGCTGAAATTTATGGATGTAAGAGCGACAGAGATAGGATTTTGTTCAGTTTTGAGGTCTGCACCAGACAACTACCGACTTGTTCCTTCAACGACAGAGGAGTGACCCCTCTTTGTGAGTTGAGTTAACTTTGTTCCGTTCTTTTCTCTTTTGTTTCTTTTGAGAATATAAAAAGAAAATGACCAAAATGGTCCTGATTATTTTTATTTTTATTTTCCTTTTACTCAAACTCATAACTTCTGAATTAGAATAGAAGAGTGTTTACTGTTTGGTCAACTTTCTCTCATTTTTTACGATAATATTTTATTTTGATTTTTAATTAATTGAAATAATTTTAGCAATGTTCATTTTGATCTTTAATATATTTCATATGATTAAAATTGTCCTTTTAAGGCAAAATAAAACGGGTTCATTTTTATTATTTAACTTAAATTTAATAGATTTAATTTATTAAAAAAAAGTAACTTAAATTTAGATATGGACTCTATGTGGCTAATGAAATCATCATTAGTGTCTGCTTTGTTAGCTCTAAATAAAGAACTTCATAAAATCTAACATTATTTTCTTTGTTTTTTTTAACAAAATAAACTATTTTTTCTTTTCTAAAATATTACTTCATTAGCGTAATACTCTTTTATGTTTTATCAAAAGAAATAGTAAAATTTGTGGCAAATAATAGAGAAAATAATGCTAGATTTCATGGATGTTTTTCTTTGGAGCTAATAAAAAAACAACAATGCTGGATTTTGTCAGCCACCTGGGTCCATATTAAATTTTATAATTTTTATTTTAATAAATTTGTAAAATTTAACATTTTTTGCTATACCGTAACGATTATGTCAATTAAGTGAAACATATTAAGAACCAAAATAAGTATTTATTATAAATCATTTCAATCAAGTAAATATATTAAATATCAAAATAAAATATTACTTCATACATTAAGGACCAGTTGATTATTGTCTCGACATATAACATATTCTTATCTTGTAGAAAAAAACTCAAAGATAACATGTAACTCCTTTTTTGCTAATAGTTAAACTCATTTTAGATTTAGCTATTCATTATTAATTTATATTAGTATTATTTAACGGAGATTATGGTTATTATAGAAGAATTAATTAAAATATCAGTCATAACTCATCACAATAACTCATAAAACATTATAACAATGCAACACGAAAGTTCAAAGAAGTGAAATTTACATACATGCACCAAATTCTATATAAGTATATACAAAAAAAAGTTTAATTTTCTTAAACAAGTAATAGATAATCTAATATTAACCTGAAAAGGACGGATCCATCAATGTCTAAGTTATAAAAATGATTTTCTTTTCCCACTAAATATAAAAAGGTGAAGTTTATAAAATATCTAAAACCACAATAGAGACGTCTTTGGGGAGAATATTAAGGACATTATTATTTTCCTCCTTTTTACTCTATTACACGATTTTTTTTTTCAGATTTTAAAGTTGGCAAATTGTGTTCCAAAAAGCAACTCGTCTAATTTTAACAGCAATGACATTTAATCCATGTTTACCAAAAGATTTTGCTAAATTTATTCAGTGAATATGTTTGCATTTGATTGTAAAATTTTGGTTTGGATATAAAATATAGAATTTATATACAAATGAGCAAACATAATTTGTTAAATATCCTCCTTTTCCAACGTTGGCTGGTTCTTGATTTTGCGATGGACAGATTCCGCTAGGTGTAGTGCTATCAAAGTTGTACATTGTAATTTATGGACAAATGGCACTACGTGGAATCAAACTCTCACCAACAAAGTGAAAGTTCGTACCAAATCAATTGAGCAACTAAAATTCCCGTAGATTACCTGTGCATACATGAAGAATACCTGCTACAATAATTTCTATTCAGGAGAAGTCATCAACACCTGCTACACTTCTTTGTCCTTCAACAAGTATACATGACCAATTGATTCATGTAAGAAGATTATACATGAAATTTGCAATAAGAACACAGCTAATACACATTAGTCTCATTAAGGATAGAGAGGCAGCTCTAGTCAAGCGCCAAAGATCATTTGATTGCTCAAAAAAATAAAATTGCCAACAATAAAGTATGATGCATGAAGAAAAACTGAGCTGTAATAGAAAATTGTTTTGTACCTTCCCGCGTATCCTTTTCCTCTCGATGTTCCTTTTTTCAATTTAAACAAATAATGGGGGAACATGGTTCAAATCCACTCTATGAACTCAACCGTAGATCGCTAATGTACACAAATGTAACAATTTAATGTCTCCTAGTTAGAACTACCTCAATAAATGTAGCCGGTATCTAATACAGGCAGCTGAGTATTTCTCCTCTGCAGGACCCAAAAGTGGGAACACAGCCTGTCTCTTGGCATATACTAAGTAATATGTAGATCTTTATCATCAAGAATCCTTGTATCAAAACAGGCAACTGTTGACTAGAAACAACCCCAAAATTTGTGATAACAGATTTACAGAACATGTGAATCTTTATCTGCCCATTGGTTCTAGCTGAACTTCCATGCAGTCAGCCGAAGCTGTGTCTTTCTCTGCCATTGCCTGGCTTGGACTGAGGAGGTCAGTGTCCTCCTCCTCACCACTACCCAGAACCCAATTGCTTCTGCCGGATATTCTATCTCGCCTTTTCTTCCTCTCACGATACTCCAGATACATCACTGTCAAAACGCCAACAAGTATCCACAGAATCAGAGCCCACATCAGCCTATGAACATCTTCATCACCATACCTCTCTCCTAGATGCTTCATTCCTGTTATAAGAGCTGCAATGCCGACAACAATGGCACCCCTGCCCACGATGACATGGATATACTCCCAAACACGCCGGTTTGAAGAAACCTCCTCTCCTGCTCCAGGTTTCTTAGGTCGTAGGTATGCATTGATAGGTTGTGCAATAGCAAGAACTATGGCCAGCATTCCAAACTTAACATGAAGGGAGCTGAAACTCAAACCGCGAAGTTCGGCTACAGCAAAGAGAAAACCAAGGAAGACAATCGATAATCCAGAATACTGTAGATAAACATGAATCTGAAACCACCCATCTCCCTTGATATGTTTCAAATATCGAGCAGCTAAAATACCACCTGGCAGCAATATTCCCCAAGCCAGAAACATCATAAACCCATGTACAGCTAATACTGGCCGTAAATCCTCCTCTGCCTCTGCTGAACCACGCATGAGCAGCACTCTGATAGGCCTGCTGCTTGTGACGGAGTGCATATTTCTCACACTCAGATGGTCATCTGACCATTGAGCACCCATGGCCCAGATGACTTTGAGCGGTGTCGTTGGATCAACAATATTTTTGCACTCCGGCTTATCGTCCAGATCGCAAGAGGGACGTAGTGGACGGGTGAATTCCATAGTAATAATACCATTCTCTGACTTGCATCTTGCGTGTGTCAGATTCTCATTAGTTGGGTGAATATTGGAAGCATCTCTTCCATCTATCCAGTATGTGCTTACTTTCCCGTTACCAGTGTCATCAACCCAGCCCACGTATGCATAACTATTCACCATACCACGACCAAAACCAATTGCCAAATAACCACTCTTTTTCTCCCCTCGAGCTGCAATGGAGATTGAATTTTCAGCCAACGTCCAAAAGAAAGTAACCTGCTGATCATCCAGAACTACGCTACTGTTATACATATCAGGTAAGCCTGCATCAACCACTTGAACTTTCCACCCCATTTTCTGAGCATATAGAGACTGATAGTAAACTAAATCTGGCGTGTTCCGGTCAGGAGCCCAAACTAATTCTGTGGGAGTGGCTTGAACTCCTTGTGCTTCAGGTCCCCCAAAGTAGATAGTCTCTGACATATTCCTCAATGTAGCATTTCCACCAAGTGGATCTGAGGTTATATAGAAGGCAACATCATGCCCAGCCTGAATTGAAAACTTTACTTGAACACCCCTCTCTACCCTGAGAAGGGGTGCCTCTTTCTTGTTGATATAAAGAACTTTTGAAGGGTTTGGAGGATTTGGGTAGAACACAGCTGGACCTGTTGAAACAACAAGTGGTCCTTTTTTATCTGCAATGACAAGGTCTTGATCTTGTTTATCTTCTGCATCCAGCGGCCCCAAGCAATCATCAATATGTTCCGAGACATTCAGTGTCAAGTGCCCATAACTACCACCATGATTTTGTGGAAGATAAAAAGGCCGAAGACTATCAGGAGGTTTTATCAAACCCAAAGCCCATATCACTCTCATTGTAGCATTTTGATTCAATTGCAAATCATACTTTGTATCCATGGACTTCAATGGCTTCCTAAACCTAATAAAGGACACACCATCCTTCCTTTGCCCATAAACCAACCTCGTATTATTCACTAATCCAACCGGATCAGATCCTTCATATATAGTATCAGGACAAACACCCTCAACTCTTCCATCCTTGCTAATCATACACTCACTATACTTGGTAATGAAATAATCATCAGCAAATGGAGATAAATCTTCCTTAAACCCCGTGACGGTAACATCCCCACCCATCATAAAACTACTCGAGGCATTCGGATTCGCCCATCCAAATGCCATGTAACTCAAAAAACCTATAGCCGCCTCTAATCCAATCTCAATCACATCCTCTTCCTCATTCAAACTCCACCTAACCCTATAATTATCTGCTAACACCTTACAATTATTGAACATTGTAGGCATCCCATTTCCCTTAATCACAGTCCCATTAACCAAACTTGGCAAAGGGGCTAAAAACTCAGTCCCATTGGTCAAATTCCTCAAAACAACATGCCCAAAATCCGAAGCCATGGGAAGATCCCAAACAGCTAAAACATTTATATCATCCCACGTCACATTCTTCATCAATTTCACAACAAATCCATCACTTTTATAAGTTCTATTCAGCTTCTGCTCAGAAACTACAAAACCCTTTGTGAGGTTTTCCAAATGGTCCCCAACCGCACCCCACCAACGCACATCAGACCCTTCCAGCATATCAAAATGACTAACCTTAAATGAACAATCATCTATTACCTTAAGCACACCTCGTAATTGATGTTGTGCCATGGAAAATTGGTATGTGAAGTTCACAAGAGATGCACTCCGGATTTGAGGACAATCCAAACCCGGATCAGAAACGGAAAATCGAATCAAATGAGAAAAACTTCCGATTATAACAAGTAGTAATAGACGGCATAGTTTAAACACCTCCATACCATATAGATCCTCAAATTTCTGTATAAATCACAAGAAAAAGAGAGTGATTTACCTCAATTGATTACTCTTTCGGCTTCATATACAAGAGCAGCGTATTGAATGAAGAAAATTTTGAGATCGGCGATTGAGGTGAGAAGTAGTAACGAGGAAGGAAACAATAAAGTTAAGGAAAATGCCGAATCGCCAAACTTAGGAAGATTTCGTTAGTTGGAGTTGACGCAAAGGAACTTTTTTGAGTGGGGTGGGGGGTGGGGGCTCCAAGCTAATTAAATTAGTACTATAATCACAATAACCATCCTCTAACTAAAGAGTTTTAACTAAGGGATTAAATTAGTACTATATTAGGTAAATTATTCGTGTTTTATATGAGATTGAATTATTTTACTAAGCTTATATTAATATGTAATTATTTGGTAATATCTGTATTTTCGATACGTGTATATTGTCAGGAATATTTTATCTTAAGGCAAAGCATTCCTTCAAAATTCTAAAGTGCTATATTTTTTTAATTTTCGTGTTTGTTGCATAAAAATAATGAGTCATACGGAGATTTTAAGTATAAAAAACAGCATCAAGCGTTAAAGAAGAGACCAAAAGCCTCGAACAACGGCACTCGATAAAGTGGAATATCACGTTCATATAAAACATAATTAACTGAATTTAAATGGGAGACCTTCGATTCGTTTCTTATGAACATCCATCAATCTTTATTTATAATAGTATGTCGTATATGTACAATAGACCCTAAAAATCTTAAGATTATATACGTTTTTTTCATTATTTCGAAATAGTCATTATTATCGCTTAGGTTTCATAATTTTGTGAATACTAAAACTCACAAATAATAATAAAGAAGAAAAAGGAATATTCCTTAGCATATTTTTCAAAAAAATAATTTGTCGGTTGTATCCAAGTATAGAGTTCACAAATTTAATTGAAAATAGCCAAAAAAAAAAAAAAGAGTTATTGATAAACAATCTTTAACAACAATTAATAGCTTAATTGATGTTAAATATGTATTTTTAGAGGCCATTAGTACTCTCTATAAATGTCTCTAAAGTCTATGCCGATATTGATTCTAATAATAAATAATTAATGTCTATAAAAGCTTTAGCACTCTTCATTAACGGACATTTTTATTGTCGATAAATTTTATTTTTTATCATAGTGTATTTTGGGCATCTGTTCTTTTTTAGAAACTTTGATCTGTATTATGCCCAAAAAAGAAAAAGAGAAAGAAATATAGCAAATTAGTCAACCGCTAATAAGAAGTGGTGTAACTGTCTCTCTACTAATATTCTAGAAAGAGTGCAATGATATACAAAATGTTCGTACCTAAGATAAAATAATCAAAATAATATACTACCAGTGGCAAGTAAAGGAGTTATATGTTTGATCCTTAAACTTCATCATTTGTTCCGTAATCGCTATAACATATTTGTAGTTTTGTGCTATCTAATATAGCACAACCCACAAATAGAAGAAACATGTAAAAGGGAAATAAAAGATAAGATGAATTTTCAATCATCATTGTTGAGATTTTCAACAGAATTTCAAAAGAGTCACTAAAATAGCAAAAAGAAATTGTTATAGTTACATAAATCACTATGACTTACAGTAAAAGATTAAGTTTCATGATATAAGAGGAAGAAAACACACTTCATAAGATACCTAATTAATGTATTTGAATTTGATTTCCCTATAGCGGAAAAAAAAATCTACAAATAATATTAGCAGAAATAGAAGTTTTTTTTTATTAAAGAACCAAATGTTACGAATTAAACCATTTTAACAACGTTATGAGTTGTGGGTTGAGAGACGCAAAAGTAATACTGTCATGTTGCTATTGAAATCAATTTTTTTTTGTTTATTCTTTCTTCTTTTAGAGCCTTGGAATTAATGTTGAGCTTTAAAAGTTGTAAATGAAAAATGAAGAGTTAAAATTTTTGAAAAAAAATGTAACTTTTATGAAAAATTGTGACTTTTATGAAAAACTTTGAATTTTCTAAAAAACTATAACTTTTAAGAAGGGTTAAATAAGAATCATGATCCGTTAAGGCACCACATAGACGGGTCTAAGATTTAATGTTATTGGATTGTGGAATAAACAAATTTTAAATAATTTTAGAAGAAAAAAGTTATCGAGTTAGCAATTCAATTTTGATTTTTTAAATAATATTGAGTTATTTAATAAATCAATAACCCATTAAAATTGTATTAATTTACTATGTTACCCCTACATAAATATTAAATATTGACCTTAGTACGTTACAAACTGATTTCTATTATTTGCACTTTTTAGCCTTCAATTCACACTTCATAGTGACTTTGATATTAGAACTTCACAATATACAAAATGTTAAAATCTTAAGAAACTGTTTGATTACTGGATAAGGGAAAAGTTAATACATGAATAATTAGGTTACTCATGTATTAATATTATACCATGTTAGGTTTGCAAAAAAATCAAACTCATTCACGTATAAATTTTATACAATGTTTGATTGGTTTGTTTTCAAATGTGCATAAAAATTATTCATGTATTGATTTATGTGGTGTTTAATTGCATTTTTGTAATTTTACATAGCTAATACTCATATAACTTATGAGAAAATCTATATATAATGTCATGCGGGTTAGAAGGCGAAATAAGTTATGAAGGTATTAGTTATACATGAATTAAAATAATAAAATTACATATTTACCCTTAATTTGTTTACTTAGTTATTTATTTCCAGATAATAAATAAAATGTATATTAATATTAATTCACAAGATTAATGAGTAATTACTTTTTTTAAAAAAAAGACTGGCCTGACTCAAATTTTTTTTAGTTTCGTGATTGCCCCCATCCAGAACCCCTTCTTCCCCCTCCACACACACACAAACAAACCTAGAACTGTTTCCCCTTCGACCTCGACCCAAACTGTCCCATTTTATTATTTACAATAATTTATTAAAAAAAAATTAATTAAAAAAAGATGTATATTAATTTACAATTAATTAAACAATCAATAAGTAATAATATATGTATTATAATTTACACATAATTAATATTTGTATGATTAATACCTATATAATCAATATTTGCATAACTAATACCTAAATAACTAATACATATATAACTATACCTACATAACTAATTTCTGTATAACTCTAACCTATAACCAAACAAACCCTAAATAAAAATCTTATTCCTCTTAATTTCTTTTTGTGTTGCACTTGAATAGTTTTTTATTATGTTAGTTATTATTGTTTCTATTTTATGAGTGTTATGTAAAGTACATTATTATTTTATCTCATCAAATTGTTGGATAAGTCAGTATTAAATTTGTTTTATATGCATTTTCAGATTTGTTCAACTGAAAATTGTATTGTTATTGATCAAAATTGATAAACTAAAAACATATAAAAAAAAACTACCATATTGATTTGATTATTGGTTTTGCGTGTTTATATATCAAAAACTAATAGATCGAGTCGATAATACATAAAACGAACTAGTCAATGCACACCTCCAATTTTGAGTAATACAAGTTTCACATATAATTTTTTATTAATATAATTCAGTTTTGCAATTTGTGTTGCTCAAAAGAAAATATGATTAGAAGATGAATATATGCTATGGAGTTTATCGATATTTTAATAGTGTCAAAGAGGGATTGAAGGGCAAAGCAAAGCTTCAACATGTTCAATTTTGCCACGGAACAAACAACCTCGTTTAATTAAGTTTTTTTAATTAGAATCTACTTAAACATACGTAGTTATAGTATAAATATATGATTAAATAAAAGTTATTGAGTTTTAGAGAACTCGTATGAAATATTCTAAATTCAAAATTCACCCTTAAATGTGATTTGTCTTCACTAAAATCAACTTAAGATCCTAATAAAATTGAAAACATTTGAAGATTTCTAGATATTTGGATATATTCTTCAAGATTTCAAAAAAAAAAGTTATCAAGTTTTTGAAAAATGTTAGCGGAAACGTGAAACTAAAGAACAAGGAAGAACAACAATATTTAACGTGGTTCGGATCAAAATGATCCTACGTCCACCAAAGAACAACTGCACCAATATTTATTTCACTATACAAAGAATATAAGTGAAATACTACAAGAGAGAGGACACAATGCCTTAGAAGGTGAGAAGGCAAGTGAAAGGATGATATGAAAATGAATTAAGAGCTACCTATTTATAGGAATAAATTCATCCTATTGATGTCATCCATGACATCACTATGTGTCAAAATTGTCAAGGTTAAGATAGCAAACCATTTTATGGTTTGCCTAACTTTCACATACCAAGATACAATCTTTGACTTGTATTTTGTACTAATTATCTTCCTACCAAATATTCATATTAGTTCATCTTCCATTTAGTTTGATTCCACAAGAACCAAAACCAACTCTTTCAATCTCCACCTTGGTTTGTGTTCCAAGCATGCGTATAAACAACTCCGGCCAAAACTTCTAAGCTTACTGGGCAATCCCATTGTAAGAAACAAGAAGAATCAAACCTTTGTTGAACATACCAACTCCACCTAGCAGTTGTTCTCTTAGAGTTGCATCAATTGATGCATACTCCCGCCAAGTCCTTGCAGTGTGCAAACTTGGCAAGCGGGACTATTTTGGTCAACATGTCTGCAGCGTTATCGTCTGTGATAACCTTCTCAACCTTGATAGCTCCCTTTTCAACGACATCTCGAATAAAATGAAATCTGACATCAATTTGTTTGGTGCGCTCATGAAATCTTTGATTTTTAATCAAATGAATAGCACTTTGACTATCACATTTTAGAATTGATTTAAGCTGAACTGAACTCAATTCTGTCACCAAACCTTTCAACCAGATAGCTTCTTTCACTGCCTCCGTTGCTGCCATATATTCTGCCTCTGTTGTAGACAAAGTGACAATCGACTGTAAAGTCGATTTCCAACTAACGGCACTGCCAACGAGAGTAAAGATGTATCCAGTTGTGGACCTCCTTCGATCAAGATCCCCTGCATAGTCAGAATCAACATAACCGAGAATTGAAATACCTTCACTTTTCCGAAAGGTTAGGCCAACATCAGGAGCTCCTTTGAGATATCTCAATATCCACTTGACAGCTTCCCAATGCCTTTTTCCTGGATTTTCCATGTACTTGCTTACTACACTTACAGATTGGGCAATATCTGGACGTGTGCATACCATAGCATACATAATGCTACCAACTGCACTCGCATAAGGAACCTTTGACATATGCTCCACCTCATCCATAGATTGAGGCATTTGTAACTCTGAAAGCTTGAAATGAGAAGCTAAAGGTGTACTTACAGGCTTGCTCATATCCATATTGAATCTTTCAAGAACTTTTCGGATATACCTCTTCTGAGAAAGATGTACAACACCATTTTCTCTTGAAATTTCCATTCCAAGGATTTTCTTTGCAACTCCTAGATCCTTCATGTCAAATTCCTTGCTCAACAGTTTCTTCAAAATATTTATCTCTGTGATGTTGTTAGCAGCAATAAGCATATCATCAACATACAACAAAAGATAAATCATAGAGTTACCAGACATCTTCTTGTGATACACACAACTATCAAATGCACTCCTCGAAAATCCATGTGTAGTCATGAATGCATCAAACCTCTTGTACCACTGTCTAGGGGATTGCTTCAAACCATACAAAGACTTCTTCAGTTGGCATACATGGTCTTCTTTTCCTTCAGCTAGGAAACCTTCAGGATGATCCATATAGATTGTCTCTTCTAGATCACCATGTAAAAAAGCAGTTTTGACATCAATCTGTTGAAGCTCTAAATCAAATTATGCAACCAATGCTAGCAGCACGCGAATTGAGCTATGTTTCACGACTGGAGAAAAGATCTCATTGTAGTCAATTCCCTCCTTCTGACTGAAACCCTTTGCAACCAATCTCGCCTTGAACCTAGCAGCTTCCACTTCTGGAATACCTTCTTTCTTTCTGTAGACCCATTTGCATCCAACTGTCCTCATCCCCTTTGGCCTTTTAACTAAGACCCATGTCTCATTTCTGTGAAGAGACTCCATCTCTCCCATCATGACCAACTGCCATTGTGCAGCATCTTTACAAGAAGTTGCTTCAATATACGAAGAGGGCTCGAGATCCTTAATCTCTTCTTCTGCAGCTACGAACGCTTGTGCAATCAGATTTTCTTGCTCTATAAGACGTTCCGGTTTCCGTATCCGCCTTTTGTCCCTTCCCTTCGCAATTGTGTATGGTTCATTTGAAGCAAGTTCTTCTGCATCTTTTGACTCATCACTTTGAGTCTCTTGATCCCGTTTCTTGGTAAGCTCCACCGGTAGCTCCACCTGCTCGTTGTTCTCGTTTCTAGATAACTCCACAGAAACTTTACGAGGATCAAGTATAGAGGATTCATCAAAGGTAACATCTCTACTAACTACAAATTTGAGTAAAGACAAACACCATAGTTTGTACCCTTTTACTCCATCAACATACCCTACGAATATGGCCTTTTTAGCCCTTGGTTCAAGCTTACCTTCATTAACATGATAATAAGCTGGACACCCAAATATTCGCAAGTATGAATAGTTAGAGGGTTCACCTGACCAGACCTCATTCGGAGTCTTAAAGTCAATCGCTGATGCTGGAGACCGATTGACAATATGAGAAGCAGTATGAACTGCTTCAGCCCAAAATACTTTGGACATCTTAGCTTGTAAGAGCATACAACGAGCCTTCTCAAGAAGAGTTCTGTTCATTCTCTCGGCAACTCCATTCTGCTGTGGTGTGTGCCTGACCGTCTTATGCCTTGCTATCCCATGAACCTTGCAGAAATCATTGAACTCTTCACTGCAAAACTCCAAGCCATTGTCCGTGCGAAGATACATGATTTTCCTCTCCATTTGATTTTCAACCAAAATCTTCCACTCTTTAAATGCTTCAAAAGCATCACCTTTTGTCTTCAGGAAACGCACCCAAACCTTTCGTGAAAAATCATCAATGAATGTGAGAAGATACCTCTTTCCTCCCTTTGATGGAAGCTTAGAGGGACCCCATAAATCTGAATGGATGTAGTCTAGCACCCCTCCCGTCTTGTGCTTTCCAGTGCTGAAGCTGACCTTTTTCTGCTTCCCTAAGACGCAGTGCTCACAAAATTCAAGTGTGCTGATCTTCTCACCATTCAAAAGGTTGCGGTTGCTCAACATCTCCAATCCTCGTGCGCTCATATGGCCTAGTCTCATGTGCCATAATTTTGCCTTGTCATCATTAGATAACTGCACTGTAGATGCATTTACAGAGCCAATAATGGTGCTTCCCGCAAGTGTGTAGAGGCCATCCTCCAGCTTGGCCTTCAACATAACTAAAGACCCTTTAGTCACTTTCATAGTTCCTTCTTCACTCATGTACTTATAGCCTTGTTTATCTAAAGTACCCAGGGAGATCAAATTCTTCTTTAGATCAGGAACATGACAGACTTCTGTAATAGTCCTCACGATTCCATCATGGCAGCGAACATGAACTGAACCAATGCCAACTATTTTACAAGTTGCATTATTGCCCATTAATACAGTTCCTCTGCTTGTTTCATAGCTGCTGAACCAATCTTTTCGGAATGTCATATGCAGAGTACAACCAGAGTCTAAGATCCATTTGTTTTCATAGACTCCATTATTGCATGATGTTGTTAGTACATAATCATCATCATTATCATGTACTTTCTCAACAATGGATGCACTCGCCTTTTCTTTGGACTTCGACATAGGGCAATCTCGTTCAAAGTGCCCCTTCTTGTGACAGCCCCAACACTCCGCATTATTTTTGTTCACACGAGACTTTGATCTGTACTTCGATTTGCTCCTTCCCTTTTGGCTAGTACGACCTCTTACAAAGAGTCCACTAGCTTCGTCACTTTTGTCTCCTTCAAAATGCATCCGCACATCACAAGAGTTTAGTGCTTGTCGCACTTGCTCAAGTTTAATAGGTTGTTTGCTATACATCATTGAATTCTCAATATCACGATATTTTGAAGTCAATAAAAATAGTAAAGAACATGCAAGTGTCTCCTCGTCCTTTTTAATTCCAGCAGTTTGTAAGTCCATCACAAGTTTATTGAACGCATCTAGATGGTCTTGCAACAAAGTACCTGAATCCATCTTAAATGTATGAAGACGCCGTTGTAACAACATCCTTGTTGTCACTGACTGGTCCTGGTAAAGCCCTTCCAACTTTTCCCATAACTCTTTGGCCGTCTCTTCGGTACTTGTACTCACTTCACAAAGTACGTTAGGTGCAAGGGACAGTTGGATTGCACTCAATGCATCTCCTTCAATCTTTTCCTTGTCGGAATCCTATATCTTATCGGGGTACTTTCCGTCAATAGCATGGATTGAACCTTCCCTCCGCAGTAACGCTATCATCTGGATTTTCCAGATATTGAAGTTGTTGCGCCCACTAAATCTATCAATTTCAAACTTCATGGAACTCATTCTTTTACTTGTTCTTCCTTTTCTACTATAATGTATTTGGAACTACAGAAAACCAAAGTAATCCTTTTCTGATGTGGAAGTTCAGACTGTGCTGCAACCACAGAGCATACTCAGACAGAACCTTGGCTCTGATACCAATGTTGGGTGGTCTTGGGCCTTCTCAACCCAAAAGCTAGCTCAAAGGTTGAGGCTTTCCCTCACACTTATAAATTGTCCACCAGCCCCTTCCACTTCCGATGTGGGATAACCCAACAAAAAAGATAAAGAAAATTATTTGAAATCGATTAATGGATGATATATATTTCTATCAACTTACCTCTTATTTTTTAACTTAAAATCTATAATATTCATTGATAAATAAGATATCATGAGATTTCAAATAATTTTGATTGAAACGAAGTGAAAGAAAGATTAAGGGGAGCTAAAATAAGATAAGAAGCTGTGAGGAAATACACTCTGCGATCATAAAGTAGACGTATGTGGTTGAGAAAGTCAGCATGACCAGCAGTGTGTTAAAATGTGAAGCTTTGTATCCAAGCGTGACTTAGTCAAAAGATATCACTCACGTAACACATCGCAACTTTACTTTGAAAAGTCAAATTGTTTGTTGTAAGAAGAATATGAGTCGGGTGATTCCTACTTGCATTCATGTTTTAAGGTCACTTATCAAGTGTAACAAGGGTATAAAAAAGTAATTTAGAGTCATAAGGGGCCTCTAACACTAAGTCAAGTTTAAAGCCTTTTGCCGACTAAATTTTGCATTATCATGCAAGAGTTAGTTTCAAACAATCATATCTTCCAGTATACAAAGAACTGCATAGCCCTTAAAGGCTTACAAATACTCTTTCCAAAATCGCTCATCAATCCGACCCTTGATTAAAGATTTTTTTGAATTTTACTGGTGAGACATCAAATTGGTCGTGTGCTCTACTCGTCTGGTAAGGTGGGCATCAGTGGCGGATCTAGGATTTTAAGGTTGTGGTGTTCTGAAGTGAAACTGTAAAAAATATGTGTTAACAATGAGATTCAAACCTTGGTACAACAACACTAAAAGAGTCTTAAGTACTCATCCTAGAACCATTGGACCAATTATATGATTTATTCATTGGGTGTTCTATGTTAATTTTATACAAATACCTATCGATTTCTACATAGATATATATATATTTCGTAACGAAGTTAATAGGTGCTCGAGCACCCGGTGGACACCATGTGGGTCCGCCCCTGGTGGGCATACGATACCAAGCGAATTTTTCATTAGTATCGTTATTTTTGAAGTGATTGTGTTCTCCATGCGGCGCATAACATGGGGGCACTATGCTTAGCCAATTTTTCAATAGCCTCACTATTTTTCGAAGTGGATGTGCTCTCTATGTGACCCGTAGCGTGGACGCACGAGCCAAGCCAATTTTTGAATAACTCCGCTATTTTTAAATGGTTGTGCGCTCCGCTCAGTATATAGTTTGTGCGTACTGCTCCAAGCCAAGGGTCTAGATATTAAGATACTCTATTCATTAAGTTAAGTCAATATATCGCTATAAAGTTTATCTTAGACGACCTATGATTTATTTTTATCTCAAAATATCTCCTTTCCTTCATGTCCGACTCCAAGACATGTTTCTTATATCTAGCTTAAATCTAAACAATTTCGATCTCTAAGCACGAATTCTTAACAAGATTTTAACATCAAATCTCTCTCATATCTAATGAAAATAAGAATTCATCCTACAGTTCAAAAAAGGGACTTACAGAGTTCCTATTTGAAGTTAGAGTTTCAGTTAGAGTGATTAAAAATAAATAAAGCTACTCATTATGATGGACTACGTTCTTCCTCAAAATTTTACCGAAATGTTCATGAATTTCAAATTGATCTTTATTCCTTGTTGTTGAATTCCAATTCTTATCATTGCGATTATAGAACTTCATTTTCATTCTTAAATTGTTGTTGTTAGTGAAAAAACTTACAAGATAATAAAATTGCAAGATTACAATTGAAAATAAAATGAAGAAAGTAATCTCTTCAGGCTGAGGCGCGGATATCTCGCTCTCTTTAAGGAGATTCAAGCCCACTGCAGCAAATGTTTTCACCGGTCCAGCAGTAGTCCTCTTTGACTTGTCACCTCCAGGATACAACAGTCTTCACAAAGTATAACTCAACAACTCTGGACAAGAGTTGAGTTCAAAGCTCCACAAAAAAGAACACCTCCCTTCAACTAATAAGAACTCTCTTTTAGACTAACTCTTTCACTTTTTGTTTTCTTTTGTGAATTGTGTGTACCAAACCAAATGAAGACCACCACTATTTATACTACAAGAAGTCTTCCTAGCAATAAATAGGAAGATAATGGAGGTAGTAAATAGTGAAGATAATGGCCTTAGGAGTTTCATAGGTTACAATGGGAGTTACATAGGTTACAATGGGAGTTACATAGGTTACATAGGTTACAATGAGTAATGGAGGAATTAAGAATGAAATACATTGATGGATAACCAATGTTAATGGATGATGTAGAAGTCATCCATTCCAATGTTCATTCTTATAACTCCAAAATAAAGCAATTTAATAGGTTGAATATTAATATTAAAATGCTAATAACCTAACAGTTGTCATGCTTATGATAACATGAACCCTATTTAGTTGAGAATTGTTGAAAGTTTTTGCATAATTACTCTCGTGCGCTAACTTTTTATTTAAAGTAAGTTTAAGTGTTTTAAGTTATCATTGAGAAGAGTTTTTAAGAGAATACTAATGATTCGAAATTCACTATTCTGTATTAAGAAATATTGTTAATTATAGAAGAGTATAATTAATTTCAGGAGAAGTTTCAATCAGTAAAGCAAGATTAGTTATTCCTCACAAGGGTTTTATTAGTTATTCCTCACAAGGGTTTTATTAGTATTAATTCGATCTAGTAAGTATTACCATATGAGAATTGGAGTAGTATTGAACATCATTTTGGATAAAAGTTAAGATAACTCAAATCCCATTAATTACATTGTCAACGTAGATGGGATCATATCAAAATTTAAATGAAACTTCACGTGCCTCAATAAAGCTTTCAGTGGATTCATAAGTTAGGTTGTGTTATATACCCCGACAAGGAAATTTTTTATTTTGAACGAGGTACAACCAACAATAGTTGTACGAGGGTCCATTCATTTTTTAACACGTGGATATGTGGGTCAATTTGTTCTTTAAAGTCCGCCAAAGACACTTTCCCTCCATAATAAAGAATTTTGATCACATCTCACCAAACAAAAGATACAAAACACTAATCACTTTCTTTCTCAAATAAAAAATTTCTATATCAGAACTCCACTCTACATGTAATGAATATATCATTTTTTTTTGTTTTCTTTTTCTTTTATAACACCGCACTCTAGTCTAAATATAATTAATACCTCAATTTTTTCAATGCCTTTCTTATTTTTGCTATTTAAATTTGTGCATTTAATTGTCTTGCCAATTTTTTCAAGGTAAAAGAAAGGAAAAAGAAAAGTTACTTAGCATTGAATCTTGTTTTCATACATATACATCATCAACATAGATATTGTATCTTTATAGAGACATTTTAAATTGTGCACATCTATGCATAGCACTTTTTCCAGGTCATGATTTGTTGAGAAATTCTGTAAACATACAAATATTATTTGTTAGAGAACAAAAATAAAATCAACAAAAAATGATTTATAGTACTTTTATTCAAAATCTAACAAAATTAGTGATAGTTTACTCCATAATTCAAACTATATCATAATATTTATAATATTACAAAAGAAAAAATGTTAATATGTCTATACTAAGATATCTTTGATATTTTCTAATGCTATAATTTTTTGTACAAATTATATATATTTCAATTCAAGAATGGAGAATATAAATGTTGATAAAGGAACTACTAACCAAGAAGGTAATATCTTACTTTAATTCTAGAAATTCTTAATTAAATAAGATTAGCTTATGTTTTATTTATTTCTCGTATTTTGATACTTATCATCTAAAAATTGTTATTGTAGCTCACAACGTAAATGATCAAGAATACTTCACAAGAACTCATAATGTTTATAACATCAACAAAAAATTTATCTTTGAGATTGGTATGAAATTTGTCTCAGAAAAGGAATCATACAATGCATACAATTCATATGCCGTAGCAAAAGGTTTTGGAATTCGAAAAGGTCCAAAAACTCATAACAGAAATAACGAAATGACAAGCTGTGTATTTTTTTGTTCTTGTCAAGGAAAATCTGATAAGCTTTCTCCTTTTCAAGAAAGAAAGCGACAAAGATTAGAATATAGATGTGGTTGTTTGGCTCGTATAAAGTTTGAAATTTCAAATGGCATATAGAAAGTCTGTGAATTTTTTAGTGATGAGCATAGTCATCCCATGATTGAAGACAATTTAAGGCATTTTATACGGTCTAGACGAAAGCTCTTGAGTTCTACTAAAAATATTCTTGGTTCTATGCTTGATGCTGGAATTCGCACAAAAAAGATTGTTCGATACCTTCAAAATGAAGCATGTGGGATCGAAAATGCAGAATTTATTGAGCAAGATGCACATAACTTCGTACAAGCACATAAGAGAAACATGATAAGTAGTGGGGATGCTTAAACTTTGATAATCATTTTAGGCATTTGCATTCAGAGGACACAAACTTCTTTTATTATTTTCAAGTTGATGAAGATGGTATATTATGCATCTTCTTTTGGAGGGATAGTATATCCAGATTGCAATCATGAGTGCTTTGAAAATGTAATGATTTTTGACACTACATACCGCACAAATAGATATAACATGATTTTTGCTCCATTTGTTGGTGTCAATAATCATTGGAAAAATATATTTTTTTTGGATGTGCCTTCTGTTAGGTAGTGGAGCCCGACCTAAATTTTAGGCTTTCCTGTTTATTCTTTATTAATTCTCTATAACCAAAAATACTCTGATTTATTAATATAAATATACCTCACCGCCGTGGAAGTTTACTCACGGAGTGTTACCACGAAATATTGGGTTTTCTCTTTCTCTCTCTAGATCTCTCATCTCTATCTTGAAAGTTCTTGTGTTCTTCATTCATCTAGTGTGTGTGCGTGAATTCAATTCTAACACCTTCTTGTGTAATGAAACAACAAACTCTTTTGTTTGGTTGTTTCAAACATTTTTGAAGGGAATGGGAGGAAAAACACCAAAAACAATTTTTACAGATCAAGATCATACCATGACGGCTGCCATTAGACAAGTTTTTTCCAACACATGTCATCGATTGTGTGAATGGCATATTGATAGAAATGCTCAAAAGAATATACCTCAACTCTATTGGAAACAGGAATTTCGAAACTATTTTGATACTCTCTTATGGAGATGCAAGTCAGAATCAAAATTTGAGGTGATATCATATGGCAAATTAAATATGATATGTGATTGGAACTGTGCAGATTATTCTTGGCTTCAAAAGCTATATGATTTAAGAAAGAAATGGTGTCCTGCATCTAGTCGTTTCATATTCTATGCGGACGGCGGACCTTAAATCAACTCAAAGAAGTGAAAGCACGAATAGGGTCTTCACAGAAATGACATGCAAGACAATGAGTATAACTGAATTTGTAAAGCATTATGAGCAACGAACAACTGAAATGCCTGACACGGAAGCAACTGAAGATTACAAATGTCGAGGAAAGTCAAAACTTTTCATAAAAGACTGTGGGATCTTAAAACATGCTGGTAATGTGTACTCAAGAAGAACTTTTACAAGGTTTCAGGATGAATTTTTACAAGGGACAACCAAAAAAGTGATCCATCTGGAAACTGTTGGGACTTATACTAAATATAAAATTTTAAAGGGTGAGGATAATCAAACTGAAATTGTCCAGTTTAATTCTCTTGATAATTCTATCTCTTGTACCTGCCAAATGTTTGAGACCATGGGTTGGCTATGTTGTCATGCACTAAGAGTTTTATTCTTTGATTTAAATTTTTCTCATATTTAAATCAAATTAAATATTTTCTGTCACTATTTTGTTACTTGATTTATCTACTAATTTGATCCTTTTTTTTTAAAGTAGTTGATCTACTAATTTTAATTATTTTCTATCAAATTTACACATGCAGTTACATGGTGTTTGCATTTAAAGTCAAGATCCAAACAATTCACAAGAAAATGTTGATATCAGTGGGAAGAGAATTCAATAGAACACCTAAGCACAATAGATTTTATTTTTGAAAATTATATTTGTAATTTAGTATTTAATATGTGTAGCAGGTGATTTTTGGTATTTTGACATTAGAAATGACATGTAAAAAGATCCTCTTCTAACAACTTATACATTTGTTTCAAATATCAGTTACATATTTACTGACAATCTCTTTAACATACTATCTTAAGACTGAAAATCATTTAATTGAATATAAATTACTATACTTAATTGAATATGGCATGGACCTCACGTTTTTTTTTAATTATTAATTAAAATTTATATTCTCTCTCCTCTTATTTCTTTGGCAGACTTTAAAGTACAAATTGACCCCACATATCCACGTGTTAAAAAAATAATGAACACTGGTACAACTATTATTGATCGTACCTCGCTCAAAATAAATTTTTTTCCGGACAAGATATATGAAGATTTTGACAATATGAATAAAACATTGTATCATTATAAGGCTTACAATGATAGTTGTCGGATAGAAAAATTTCTTTAAAAAGTAAAGTATTTTATTTCAGTATTTACTATCATTACATACCTAGTTGTAAAACTTTTAATAAATTTATTTCATATTCATGCTTTACTTCAAATGATTTGCTTTCAATCTTTTATTCATTTTTGAGAACGAACGATCTAAGTAAGGACGTAGCTCCAGGAAGGTAGTTCTTTGACCCAGTTCAGTGACTTTATTACATATCATATATTTCATGTACTGACATTATTCGACACTAAATTGTTTTACGATGCAGACTTCGATATTCAGGATCATCAAAAATCACATCGTTAAGATCCGATTATCCATTCGTCAGCTTTTAGCGAGACTTCCTTACTTTCAAAGAACTTCAATTTTATTGCTTAGCAGTAATGTTATAAGATTGTTGTGGATCACCTATCTTTAGGCATAAAAGTTTTCATAGCTGATAGTGTTAGAGTGTTGCTTCAATTTTCTTCTCATATTTATTTTATACACATTATCATTTATACTCAATATTATCAAACAACTTAGGAGATTTAGTTTATTGGTTTAAATGAAATCAATTTAAGCTTTCATATGCATGTAGTAGTCTTCCGTTGATTAGTGAGTCAATTAAAAGGTCTCCTAGGAATCAATAAATAGTTTTTGAGTTTTGACACGTTTAGGGTGTAGATCAAGACGTGACAATTCACAATCACGAAGGTTAAAGATGTAGATGCAAGAAAAATGTATGGGCACAAGACCGTGTTAATCATAAAGTTACCAAAACAACCGCTTAGGGCCTCAAACTTTTTGGATCTCCAATCTCTCTCTCATACACTCTCTATATATATACTAAGTATTGATAAATTTGAAAAAAAGGATAGAAAATAAAATAACAATTGTTTACTTTATTTAATGCTAAGATATTTTAATATTTGAGAAAGGAATTAATGCTAGTTAATTATAACATCCTTTTTATATGACTACTTATTTTGTTGAGTTGAATGTATCTTGACTTACATTTACCTTTTCATATTATCTCATTATTGAATGTTGTTAAGTCTATCAAACTGTAAAACTTTTGTTTTATGCAAAATATATTATTGTATGTTTATGAAAATATCATATTTATTTTTTGGAGTAATCTTTAAATTTCACGCACCACAACAATTCAGTGCTATTTTATCATTAGTATATCAATTTATTAAATTTAGCGTAACTATTTGAATAACATTATATAAACTTTTAAGGGTTGTTTGGTAGAATATATTAGTAAAATTAATACATGCATTAATTATATAGTATTAGTAATCCCTTGCTTGATGCATTTTTTCATGGTATGTATAACTAATCTCAGACGGAGAGAATAAACAGACTCCTCGAGGGCTACTTAAGCCACTTTAGTGCAAATCAAAAGTACTGGAGTTGTTGGATGTTGCTCAGTCCTACTATGACTTAACAACCAAAAAACTTTGTGTCGAACTTCAGCCCCTTTGAGTTGGCCACGGGGTAACAACCTCTGACGCCCCACACTATTGCGACAGGAGGGGGCTTGCCCAACAACCTACTTTGTCAAGAGGTGGCAGGAGCGCAACGACCTTATTAGCTATGCACTCTATTGTGTATTGAGGAGTGTATTACTAATACATAGAAATCCATGGTATTAGTAATGCAAAGGACTTAATCTATGCATTAATATGATTAAAGACTCAATTACCCCTCAAAAGTATTTTTACATCTTTTCCACCGTAATTACGAAAGATACTTTTGTAAATAAATAATTTTATACAAAGCATACTATTTTTAATGCATCAAACCAAACAATGCATAAGAAATAATATGTGCATAACTAATACAAGTATAACTAATACATGCATTACTATACACTCTATTGAGTATTAATTTTAGGTGGAACCCATCGGTAGCCCCTTAAAGTTGACACCAACTTTCACTTAAACACCTTAATTAAGGTTTGTTCATTTTAGACCATGTCATGGTCCATTGTATCATTTTGACACTTTTTTAATTATCAATCAAATATATTAAATGTTTGTAATACACTCGCTGATGAGCTGTCAAAATGATGAATTAAATGAATACGCGTGACATATATATAAAAAATAATTACATTTTTCGTACAAAAAAGAAGTGACCAATAAGTGAATATCATGTTGAATTTTCGTCCAAATTTTTTTTAAAATAAAATAACCCAACCCCACCAAATCATCTTCTCCACCCCACCCACCCCAACTCTTGTGTTTTCTCCACTCTTCCCCACTCACCCAACGTCTTCTCCGCCTTACGCACCCTAACCCCAACATCATCTTCTCGAGTAGAATAACACACCCACACATACCCCACTCAAATCTAATTTGAGATTATTTATGAATTTGTGACTTTTCATTTTTCTTCTAAATTACTATAGCAGGGCTTTTCATATTGTCTTTTTTTTTTAATTTTTATTATATCATTATATTATAAGTCCAATGGGTTCAAATTCATTTTTTTATCCGAAATATTATCAAATTTATTTCTCCATAAAAGAAGTTTAAGTTTTGGGAGACAATGGCTGAAAAAATGAGATAGAAGATGAAAAAAATAAAATAAAAATGATTTAACAAGTCTTTCACGTGCTCGTAGTGAGTGTATTACACTCTCTATGACATGTCAGCAAAAAGTGTCAAAATGACATAGCGGGATATAACATGAGGTGTCTAAAATGAACAAAGTTTAGTTAAAATGTCTAAGTGAAAATTGGTGTCAACTTAAGGGGGCTACCAATGAGTTCCGCCTTATTTTTATACACTCTACCAAACGACTCCTTAAAAGTTTTAAGTCAATTTCTATTATTCTAAATTTATATTGTATTTTTTTTCATTGTTTATATTCTTACTTTATATGGTCTACATACATCCTACCTTCTCGAGACTTTACCGGTAAGATTACATTTATTATGTTATAGTTATTTAATTTGGGGACATGGGTCTGAAAAACATCCTAACTTTGATCGAATTTGTTGTTGCGATTCTAAACTTTCGTGAGGACCTATTACGTCTATGAACTATTTAATAGTGTATTTTTTATCTCTTGAACTGTTTAATAATGTATTTAAAGGTATATATATGCCCACGTGGACACATCACTATTTATAATTTTGCATTATTTTTTATATCCACATGGGCAAAAATATATGTTTAAAATACGATATTAAATAGTTTAGGGAGGTAATAGGTCCTCATGAGAGTTTAGTATCGCAATAATAAATTCGATCAAAATTAAAATATTTTCCAAACCCTTGTTCTTAACTTGATCGGTAAATAATCAACGAAGTTAATATAAAATTATTATCAAGAGCTAATTACTCATCATTAACTAATGGTATATAATTATTTGTTATGGATCATTTTCGGTGTTAAATATTTTTTCGATCTTTTATATTCTTGAGTTTTTTTTAAGGGATAATGCCCAAGTATCCCCTCAACCTATGCCCGAAATCTCAGAGACACACTTATACTATACTAAGGTCATATTACCCCCCTGCACTTATTTTATCAATAATTTATCACCCCTTTTCGACCTACGTGGCACTATCTTGTGGGCCCAATGATGGTTGACTTTTTTTCCAAACTAGTGCCACGTAGGCTAAAAAGGGGTAGAAAATTACTTATAAAATAAGTTCAGGGGTGTAATAGGACCTTAGTATAATATAAGTGTGTCTCTGGGATTTCGGACATAGGTTAAGGGGGTACTTGTGCATTATCCCTTTTTTTAATAATGAAAGTTATTCATCATCTTATCTACTTGCTGATAAGTTTTATAGTTATACTTTCAAATAAAACATAATAATTCGAGATTTTTTTATTTATCTTAATTGAAAATTTTGTAGCATGTTTAATTGCATTAGATATAGTTTCTAGAGAAGATTTATGAACGACAACGATCGTTTATGCTGGTTCGTTAATGAATTTCATTTAGCACACACAATAAATAAGTGTATTTTCTACAATTTTGTCAACTTTATTTTTACATGTTGGTTAGACTGTTTTTCTCTTTTGACACGTCATTTAAATTTTCTCGTATAATAATTATGATATTTTATATTTAAATAAGAATGAAAAATTTAATGTGTTCGAACTTTGACTATATAACAATTTTAGCTTCTTAGAGGCTATGTTAAATGAAAAACAATTATATATATTTTAGCTTGTATATTTTAAAATACACATGATTATAACTGTATTAAAATATTATATAATAACGTGAAACACATTATCTATATTCACTTGAATCAAAATATTCACTTTACTCATTTTTTTTTTTAAATAGCTTATGACAAACTACAAACAAGGAAAAAAAATCATTTTTCTTATGTTGCTAGATTAATTGTGTTTTCTTTTGGTATAATAAGGATTTTTTTTTAAATGATTATTTAAGCATAGAGATTTTCTTATAAAGTTTTGACTTTTATTTTAAAGCACTGTCATGTATAAATGTCTTCACCAAAGTGATCGATGCTGCATTTCAAATATTTATATAGCTTGATAAAAATATATTTTTAATTATTAAGAATAATATATCTCGTGAAATTTATAAAAAAAATTTGAAGAGAGTAAAATATACGTAGATCATATTCCCATCTTATAGAGATAAATAATTATTTTCAAATGGTCAGCGACTCGAGTACAATTATGAAAAAAGAAAACGACAAAAAGAATCTGACACGGGAGAAAACCTAATCAATTAATAAGGAAACAGAAACAACCACCTAATAATGCGATAACCTAAACACGTTGACCTTTTACCCTAATACGCGATTTTCATATCCTCCTATCTGAAATTCCGTACTGAATAACCTAAAAGTACGTCCATATCTTATCTAATTATCTTTTTCCGAAATTCTTTTGACCTTATGAATTGAAACTTAACAAAACTAGTAAATTTATTTACTATTACAATACAATTATAATTAGAGTTATTTTTTTCCCCCAAAGAAACACAACATGGTATATAGACATTTCATCACAAAATGGAGAAAATGCCACGTATCTCAAAAATTCCAATTGGCGGACTTGAAACTCAGAATTAAACTAAAATTGAATGAGACTACATAATTCCGCTCCTTAGCGGGATTCTCTTTACTTTTTATTTTCCAACAACGAAAGCTCTCCATAAATTCAACCCTTTAAATTTACACCATTTATCATCTTTCCGAAAAAGAACAAAAATAAAAAATATATAAACCGAAAAGAGCCCATCTGTATTTCTATACTGGAAAAAAAAAAAGAAAAAAAAAGCTCACTTGTTCTTCTAGGGTTTCACAAGATCTCTTTTGCCTCTGCAAAACACGAGCGAATTGCGATTTCTAGGGTTACGATTTGTGTTTGTTCGGGTGTTTGATGGTCTGAGGAGTGATTTGAGGTATAAATCTTGAATTTTTCTGGAAGATTTTGAAGAGAGAAAGGAAACGATGGCGCCTTTTGACAAAGAGCTTGAAGAGCAGATTGCTGTTGCTGGGAACAAGCTGATTGAGCCTCCTTCTTCACTTGAAGAACTCCTCCGTTTGCTTGACGTAAGCTTTTTTGTTTATTTTGGTTGTGAATTCTGTTTTAGTATAATCGGTATGATATTTTTTTTAGATTTTTATGTTTAGGTTTTTTTTTTTGTTATCTTGAACTATTTCATACCATTTTTGGGCTACTTCGAATTGTTTTAGATGTTTGTTTAAGTAATTCTCGGATTGAGTTTCTGCTTTTGTATGATGCTCCGCTTTACTTTAGAGCTAATTAGGGCTAGATTCAAAGAATAAAACTTGGAAGCCTACAAAATAATTGAACTATGTGTTGACTCCAGGGCATTGAACCTGAGCATCCCACATCTGGGAGATATGTGTACACCCTTACTGGTGACCTCTGCTCTAGGTTTTGTCAAAGGGTGTTCAAAATTCTATATATACAAATAAAAACTAGTATTTAAGGCTAATGATATTCGGCTGATTACCCTAGAACCGCCGCAGCTCTGCCCTTGTTGAATACCCTAGCACCGCCGCAGCTCTGCCCTTGTTGATTACCCTAGCATCGCCGTAGCTATGCCCTTGTTGATTACCCTAGCACCGCTGTAGCTCTGCCTTTGTTGATTACCTTAGCACCACCGTAGCTCTGCCCTTGTTGATTACCCTAGCACTGCTGTAGCTCTGCCCTTGTTGATTACCCTAGATCTGCCCTTGTTGAACACTGTTATCAACTTCTAATTTATTTTGATAAGGAAGTAAATGTTATAAACCTTCTTTTGGTTGAAAGCTTAACTTTTATTCAGCCAGTATGGAAATAGTACACCAGTTAGCTATTCTAATTCCTCACTGTTTTACAATCCTCATTAAGCTAGCTATTCTATCAGTTTCTACTCTACAATTCTAGCTATCTGTCTAATCTTTGAAGCCCCCCCCCCCCACACATTTGGTCTGGTGTTGTCCTTTTGTGTGAAGTTGGGGGATGATTCCTCTGGCTCTATGCTTGCATTCCTGCTGGAGTTGTTGAAATTTTCTAGCATTCTGCTCAATCCAGACATGGTAAATGCATGCATTGAACAGCCAGCCTAGCATGTGTAATTCTGCTTTCCTTTGTTTCACCCTGTGCGTCAACTATTGGATCTCAGCCTCCCAATTTTAGTTATTCAAAATATGATTTTAAAAAGCCCTTCTTGATTGGTAACAGCCTTACCAATATCTTCACAAGTTAGTGGTAGGTCTACAGACACACCACCCTCCCTAGACCCAACTTGTGGGATTACAGTGGTAATGTTGTTGTCGTTTCTCTTTCTTGTGATGTATACGATGTTATCCCCCAGGACGGTATTTTGATTCTTACTCTATATAGAGCCCTTGAATACTGTTATTAGCTTTTGATTTGTTTTGATAGTGAGGTAGAAACTGACAACTTTTAATTATTCTAAATATGATTAAAAATCTTTCTTTATTTGTTATCCTCCACCCTGGATGATTGCCATATGTTCCCTCTCCTCTTGTTTGATGCAAGTCCTTTTTACTATCTTCAAATTTAATTCTTAATGGCCTACCCGCTGTTTCAGTTTGCATTGAGTTGAATTATCCTGCTTAATGAAAGTACTGCTTTTAAAATTCATGCTTTTCGTAATGTTTCTTTTAAATTTATTTTGATATTTGTTGTCTCTGCCTATTTGGAAATATTTTGGCATGTCTTTTTTATAAGTAATTTCTGTATTCTGGTAATTTTTCATTTTTTCCTGTTAACTGGTGGTCTCTGTTTAGAGTATGGTTTAAACTATCTTGAAGCATTATGGTTTGCAATTGATGGGCATTGCCACTAGGGCCACCCTCTTTTTTCCAGATTCCCCTGTGGGATGTGGAATATTACTGGGTATGTTGTTGCATGTGATGTATACATCAGTCGCAATTTTTTGTTTGGGTCCTAGAGTTTTGTGGTTTGCTAGTGAGACTTATGAGCATGTCCAGTTAAATAATTTGAACAGGATGTAGTCTGTGTAATCTTGACATCTCCTGGCGGAGCTTTTTATTTTTGATAATTGTTTCAAATGACGGTATCTGAAAATTCCAGAGAGATAATTGGGTTGGCGGGTAATAAGTACAACATTCTTTTTATTTGATAAGTGCCTGACAATTTGTAGGAAAGGGAAAATGAAAAAAATGGAAGAAGTAATAGATATCTTGGCAATCTCTGGGTATTAAATAACAGTCAATATTTATGCTGAAAGATAGCAAGGCTGTGGGCATGCTGTGTGTTTCCCCTGTGAGGCTCTTCTAGTTGTACTTGAAAATCCCGTTGGCTTTTCCTAGAGGGTTTCTCAAGGAGCAGAGTACGGGCAATATTAGTTTTCTTTCTGAAGTGGTGATTTTCTTATGCAAATGGTTTATTGATTTAACCCCCCATCTTAATTGAGAAGCCACAATGAAATAAGTTTCCTTTTGTGGGTGTCTTCCCCTAGTCAAAGTTAAAATGCATTGATTTGTGTTTAACAATCTCATAAATTAATTGCCATTTTAGTTTTTAGAGAAAATCTGACTGTGCATCTTCGTATTGCTGGTTAAAGAACGATAAACAGTGACAGATACTAATTTGGAACCATGAGTTTCCTGGTATTTTTTTGATAACAAGCTGATGCAGACCACCTGTGCCGGTGATAAAATTGATACTTTATGAATACGTCCTTTAGATTATTGTTTAGAAGATTTGGTTTGTATGATTTTATGCTGCCATAATTCTTTTGGGAAAATACAAAAACCTTTAGCCTGTGTGGATAAAATTGGGGCCAGCTGATTGTCATCACTTAATCGATGTGCGAGACTATGAGGTACCTTAACATGATCTGTAGTAAAAAGGATCAAGTTGGCTGTTAAAGTGGGTCATTGACTTCTAGATAGGAGATCCTTTTTCTTCTAAAAATTTGTTTGGAATTTTACCCTGCAGTAGTATGGTTGGATACATGGAAAAAAGGAAAAGCTAGTGTTTTTGAACTTAAGGAAGGACAGTGTAGTTAACCATGGGTCGGAGTTTATATTCTTGCTTAGTTTTAGAGGTGGAGACTTGGTTGACTTAGCAGGTCCTTTACACTTGCTGACTTTTTTTTTTTTGGTGTACTCTTTCCCATCATTGCAGATATTTCATACATTACCCATATATCAATAGATACTGTTGGTATAACAAAACAGAAGTTATTTTGACTGTTTGTTTTGGCAGATTTTTGGTTTCACTGTTAATTTTGCAATTAACATATAATGTTTCATTTGCTGAAACTCATGCACGGTCTTTTTCTTGCCTAATCTTAATATACTTTTGGTTTTGTCTGCTTTAAGCAAGTAGAGTCTTCCCTGTCTAAAGTGGAGCAGTCACCAGCGAAATCAATGCATGATGCACTTTCTCCATTGATGAAGGCATTGGTTGCAAATGATCTCTTGAGGCATTCTGATGTTGATGTGAAGGTCGCAGTTGCTTCGTGTATTAGTGAGATAACTAGAATTACTGCACCAGACGCTCCATATGATGACGACAAAATGAAGGTATGAGAAATCTGCTTTCTCATTCTTCTTCCTTCTATCAGTCCTTCAATAACATTCCATTTGTTTGATACAGGATATCTTTCAATTAATTGTGTCGTCTTTTGAGAATCTGGATGACCAGTCTAGCAGATCTTATAATAAGAGGGTGATGATCCTTGAGACAGTGGCCAAGGTCAGGTCATGTGTTGTCATGCTGGATCTAGAATGTGATGGGCTCATCGCTGAGATGTTTCAGCACTTCCTTAAAGCTATAAGGTATTACCAATATATTGCTTCAACAGTTGTATTGTTTCTATAATGTTTGGTTTCAGATTTCTTTATCAAAATGTGTTTGGTTAAAGATTTCTGGTATGTCATGTTTCTTTAATCCCAACCTGGATTTTTTTTGATAATGCCTAACTTGGATTGTTCTTTTAGACATGACCATGGTTTTAGAGAATATATCTGAAGTAAATAATACCTCACATTCCATTGAAACGTGATTTAGATTTATGTGATTGTGAGTTTCTCATGTCTGGTTGTGTTTTTTAGTGGAGCTTCTAGTTAAGAAGTTTTCTTTCCAACCACGTGAAACATAATTTACAAGCTAGGCGCTACTTTCAAGTTCTTGAATTTGCATGGATTTGAGATTATATTTGAGCAGGGTTACTTGTTCTGTTTTTTTATATCCAATTTGCTAAACCTTCAGGAGTAAATTGAAATGATTACTCCTAGCTCTTAAAAGATATTTTTTACTGATATGTTATATGTCCGAATTACAGCATTGTTTGAAGATATTCAGTTGGTAATTCACCAGCATGAAAAATTCTCAAAATAATTTGGGTTGAAAGTTTCCCCTGGTATTTCTCTCATTTTATTGTTGAAACAACATGAATTTCTGGGAACAACAGATTTGTTGGACATGTTTTTCTTTTCCTCCAGAAAATATTTAGAAGCTTATCCAAAAGTTTGTTACGCGCCCTTGGTAGCTATATATAAAACAGTAGCAAGTTGGAAGGTTTTGCACCTAAATATATTGAAACTTGAATGGATGTCATGTTTTTTCTTCCAACAGTATACATCAACTTAGGAAAACTTACCCCTCTGTAAATACATTCATAACCATGTTTGCTCTACTGCTCACTTTTATATTGATAGTGGACTAGTTAAAATTACTTGCTGCACTGGTTTAACTGGATGATGCTTGATTAAAATCTGTCAAATAGATGGGTAATGTTTATTATGCAATACTTTGGTGTATGTTCTCTACCACATGTAAGGCTCTTGATTTTTCTTATTATTTTGTATGCTAATTCCTATCGAACATTTTATTTTGTAATAGTTTATGTGTTGTTCATTCGTTGACTTTCACTTTCAGAGAGGATCACTCTGAAAATGTTTTTTCATCCATGGCAACAATCATGACTCTTGTGCTGGAAGAGAGCGAAGAAGTCTCGTTGGAATTGCTTACCCCTCTATTGGCTAGTGTTAAAAAGGACAATGCGGTATGTTGTTGTCGAAGAGATGATATTCTTTTCATATTTTATACCTCTTAGGTCTCTCTAGTCTCGTGATAGTGCTAAATATTAATACTTTTGTTTCAGGAGGTCACACCAGTTGCTAAAAGGTTGGGAGAGACAGTATTTGCAAACTGTGCTGCAAAGCTTAAGCCTTACTTGCCTCAAGCAGTAGAATCATTGCAAATCTCCTTAAATGAGTACAATAAGATTGTTACTTCAGTCTTGGAAGGGACTCTTCCAGCTGTTGATGGTATTAATGACGGTGCTCCTAAGGACGAATTGGTTAGTGTACATTTACTGCTAAGTTATTCTGTGTCTGAACTTCTGCTGCTGGACTACCATTTGTCTAGCTGATCATGAAGTCTAAAGTCACATTCACATGTTCCTGCATAGTGTATGGAGTCTAAGATAATAATCCTTTCTCGTGCTTAAGTTGTGGGGTTGAGCTAATATCTGCTGGCTTGATAGTGGTGATGCTGTGTTGATGTTCATTAAGTTTAGACATCTCTTTCCTATCCCTGTTTAAACCCTTATATGCATTTTCTTTGCTCCTGTGTGTGTGTAATAAAGGACCACACAGGTTTGTCAGTTTCTTTCCGAACAGTACTTGTGCTTCTTCTGTTGTTTGCGCTTTGCTTCAATTTTTCCATGCATGGAGACTGACTTGTTGGAATAGTATAATTCTCGACCTTTCCTTACAACAAATTTCATCTCTGTATTTGTCCATATTTACAGACACGGTTGCTGCTGAAATTCTGCTGTTTTATTGGAAGATATCTAGATATTTTGCATTCAGAATGATAGATAATATCTCTCTTGTTTGCATTGAGAAAGGATATATATTTATGCATGGCTCTTGGTGAAAGACGGGGCTGCAAAGCATGCCCAATTTTTTCTGTTTAGTCATATTGAATGTGGCCATTTCACTTGTTATAATGATTAACCATTTGGTTATATATCATTTTAAGCTATATATGTTTGTGAGAAGAAAAATTGACTTTGTTGTCTTCCCATGTCAAACTGTCACACATCAGGAATTGAAAGCCATTTTTTCCTTTTGTCAATGTTATTGGTTCTGACCTGATATTGTTGCAATTTTTTTTTTGCACAAGAATGACTTGGAAAGTCTGGTGCCATTTAGTACTGCAAACAATGTAAATTACCCTTATAAGTTATACCCCCATTCTAAGGGATTTGGTATTGATGTTTTTTTAGGTCACTGAAGTCAAGTTGGCTGAACTTCCAGAGGCTGCTCAGGCAACTCAGGTGTGAGGCTTTGGATGACTTTCTTTAGTAATTTTCCCAAAACCTTTGTCTTAACTTTGTTTTATATTGCCTCTGAATCCTTGTAACATTTAGGATGGTGGAAGCAAAGTGGGTCCAGCATCTTCAGGCGAAGCAGTCCAGGCATGTAGTTTGTATATTTTCTAGTTGTTGTTGGACATTAAACTTGCAAAATAATGAAATATTATTTGCATGTCAATGTTTGTGTTACAAATTTGTTCACCATCTGAACTCCATCTGTAATGGGTTCTCTTAGAGAACTTCAGTTTTTCCTCGAGTGGAATTTCAAAATTGCAACTATATTGTTCAAATTTAACATCAAATACTCATATTTTCATCTTTAACCAAATATTGTCTGAATGGGCCAGTTTCTTTTGTTGGTAAATCAATGAAAAACACCCTTAGGAACGAGCAATATCTTTGATATCTGTACTGGATGGTGTAGAGTTGAATTGAACATGTTAGCGCAATGGTATGCTTATGGCGTGCAATCTCTGTTGTCTGACTGTCAGTTAAAGGTATTTAGTCAGAAACTTTTCTTGTTTGTTCAGACGGCTGAGAGCGGAAGGGATGAGGCATGTTTGGAAGATATTGAGCCTGCTGTGAATGGATCTCCCAAATCAATCACAAGCAATGGTGGTAGTTTGGAGAATGTGAGATTGACTTCTGAAACAGAATCGCTGATGAAGGCTGGAGCTCATGATGAGGTGGATCTCCATGATGCTTCAAAGATACCATCTGAATCTGATGATTCAAGGGTTGAAAAGTCTACAAAGTCGGAGCCCAAGTCTATGAAGTCAGAGCCCAAGTCAGAGCAACCTTCTAAGAAGAGAGGAAGGAAGACAGTCTCTTCAATAAACTCAGCAGAATCTTCTCACCAAGCTCCTGAAGGAAGTGGAAAAGAAATTGAGAAGCTTCAAGATCATCAGAATGATCAAAACAAAGATGACCATAGTTCAGCTTCTGAAGATCCAGTGGTTGAGCAGTCCAATCTGTTGGAGAAGGAACCAGAAACTAATCAGCACTCTGCACCCAAAGAATCTGAGGAGGAAGTTGTGGATGTTGCTCCTCCATCCCAAGGTCAGAGCCTTCCTGAAGAGATTGCACTGAAGAAGGGTGATCTCCCAATGGAGGACAACTCAAATCAAGACGGTGAGTCTAAGAAGGAAATTGAAGCTGGAAGTGACTTGGAAGTTAAGCAGGCGAGGCGCCCTTTGAAGAAGACTCCTTTAGAACCTTGTCGTAAGGAGAAAGGTGGATCCACCAGTGATACCGAGGCTAAAAAGCTGAAGCAATCGGGTAAGAAGGTTGATACCAGAAATAAGAGTCAGGTTGGTCCATCTGCGAGAAATAAGGAAGATAGCAAAAAACGTGGACATGGAAAAGCTAGTCAGGTAAAAACTTACTAAATCTTTAAGTTAATGTGATGTTCAATAATTATCTCGTCTCTGTGTAAATTCATCTCCCTATTGGACTACCAATGTGTCCCTGTACGTCTTATCAGTAGTTAATTTCACTGGTGCAGGAGACGTTGCCTTCACAAGAGTCTCCTGATCGCTCTGTTAAACATGATGAAGATAACGAAGAGGAAATTCCCAGGACCACTACAAAGAGAAAGCGTTCTTCAAGCAAGGGCAGGGTAAGCATTTTACATTATTGATTTCATGTATAATGCACATTTTATTCGAGGTAGTATTTTGATGTGCTATTTTTTCCTGTTTCTGTAATTCTTATGACTGAGCTTGTTCAATTTTACTTACTTACCATGACCCCTCCGTGTCTGTCTCATCAGTTGTTATTTCGTTGTGCAGGGGAGTAGGCAAGTTGTGCAGAAGAGTGTGCCTACGCCCGAGTCTCCCGACAATTCAACTAAACATATAAGCGACGAAGATGAGACTGACACAAGTGCAAAGAAAAAGCCTTCTTCAGGCAACGACAGGGTAAGCATTTCAAATTACTGTTCATTATGATAAAAATACTGTTCATGTTTTCCCATTTTATCCTGGGCTTGTTTTGATACTAATGCTCTACTTTTCTGTGCTATGATGCTTATATTTTGAACTTGAAAATTGATTTTAGTTGATCATTTCTTCCAATTGATGATATTATTATAAAAGCCAATAGTGGTTATATAGAAAGTTTGTAGCAAATTACCATTTGTTGCGACATGTTTAGTGCTAGTATACTTCTGTTATTGTTTTTGCGTGTTTATAGGGCATTACTGCCTAATTTCTCCTTCTGTCCTCTTCTTGTTACTGACATTCTTAGTCACTTATTTTTGATTGTTCGTGTATATTTAATGCACTAAGAAAGCTGTCTTGACGGACTGCTTAGGCCCTACAGTACTCCTGTGTGATTAATCAGTGGTTTGCGCCGCTATACTGCTATTACTTGACAGGTAACAGAGACTGTGCAATGTGATAAGAATCTGGTTGGTAGAAAGATCAGAGTTTGGTGGCCGTTAGATGAACTGTAAGTGCTCGTCTTCTTTTATGCTGTGGAACAATTTTTTTCCTTCCTCATTCTTGACATGATAGTTCGGAATTACTGTTATTTTGAGTTCACTGTATCTGAGAACGTTTCCAGTTCTGTATTAGTTGGGATAATTTTTTATCTGATTTGTTGTCACAGATTTTATGAAGGGACGGTTAGCAATTATGATTCTTCCAGGAAGAAGTTCACAGTGAGTGCAGTTTGTTTTCTGTTTCAAGAAATGGAATTGTTCCCTTGATGTAACACTCATATGTTTGATTAAATTTTTTCTTATTAGGTTGACTATACTGATGGAGAGACAGAAAAATTGAATCTCTTGAAGGAACGCTGGGAACTTGTTGAAGATGATAATATGTCAGAAGAGGTTAGTTACTGACTATATTTTGATTTATTATGGTTATGTTTCTTTGATACATAAGGATGCATTTGTTGACAGGAGCAAGTAGCCAGTGCTGATGCAGCAGCTTCGGAAAGGTAAACCTGGCCATTAGTCACCATTTTCTTTATATGGTTTTGACTCATTTATTTTCACCTGAAGATGCTTACTCGATTTGAGCCAAGTGATCTGAATTGTCTCCCTTTGTGAAACCCTTTTGCATTTTTTCATCTACAAGTGTCTGTTTAGCATTATAACCACTTGCTAGTATGTCTCAACTGAAGAAACAACACAAGATTCTTGTTGCTGTGTTGTGCTATTTTTGTGTACCTTTGATGTTTTTTGGGTTTGATATCTTTGTCCAGTCTATAGTTTCATTTTTTTTTGTGATGCATGCGATGCTATCATAAGCAAAAAAAGCAATTTCTCGATTTCCTTTTTCTGTTTCCAAATATTCTGCTGACTGTAGGAGAAGTGGTAAGTACGTTGATATAAGTGATAGTGATTTCCTTTATTACATGGAAATTCTTCTTCGATGAGCAAAGTGAAACCAATACTCAATTTGATGTTTGTACTCAATTGTGTTATTAGATTATAATATTTTTGTAGTTGCGATTTACTCTCTTTTCTCAATCTCTCTGTGTAGAAGTACTTTTAACATTCATTCTATTCATTGTGTTAGGTAAAGAAAGGACAGAAATCTTCCAAGTGTAGTTAGCAGTATGACTATTCTTTGTTTAACTTTTGACTCTGTTTTTGATATGCAGTCATAAGAAGAAAAAACCTAGGAATGCTGAACCATCACTAAAGCATGAAATGGATGCTTCACCTAAAAGGTTGGTATAATCTCCTTAACCATGTGTTTGTGTGACATATTAACATCTGACGTTTTGAAAGCCTAATGGTACCAATGGTGGGGTTCTTTTTGCAGCAAGTCAAAAGAGGCGACAGCTAAATCTGGACAGAAATCCAAGGGTAAACTCAACTTGAAAGATGGCACCTCAAAATCTGCCGGGAAAGCTGATGACACAACCAGCAGCAAGTCTGCGGCTCCATCCAAAAGGAGCACTGGCAAATCAGTTGATACTGAAAAGCCATCTGCCAGGTCTAAAGATGTTAGTAGTAGTACTCCCAAATCCAAGTCCAGGCAAGATACTCCATCAACAACTGCCAACAAGTCCAAGCAAGAAACTGTTAAAGCTGCCAACAAGTCCAAAACCAAAACCCCCCAAAGTGGTGGCAAGTCCGGTGCAAATGGTTCGGAGAAGCTAAAATCTAGTTCATCAAAGGTTAAAGAGAGTGGGAACCAGAAGGAAAAAGCAACTAACTCAGCAAAAACCCCTGATGGCAGCACCAAGGAGAAACTGTCTAGTGCATCAAAGGAACGACTGAGTGAGCCCAAGAGTGGAAAGAAGCGTGCGAGGGGGAAAAACTGATTATTTGTTGCACATTGTAATAGTGGAGCTCCTCCTTACATTCTTGGACCCATTGCGGCTCATTGAAGATGCTACGGTGCCTACTATTCCTTGTGTGCTATTGCTGTTTGGCAAAATCTTGAGGTGCAGCTTGCAAATGCCTGTCTTAGCCTTTTGGTTATGGTGGTGCGTGCTAGGTTTCTGGATAGTTTTTTTCTTCAGTTTAAAGCATATTGTTAGAGATGTAATTGGTTAGATTTATCATTTTGGTTGCTAGTTGTATTCACTTTTATACTTTTAGCCCGCTTAGCGTAGGAAGGAGATACTCTGTTGATGGGTATTTTATGGATGCGGGTTGGATCATAAATTACCATCTCTTCTCTTGGCTGCTGGTATTCTGAATCAGTCTATTTAAGTGATTACAGGTTGATTCGTTACTTGTCTGATGGTACGTAGAGACAAGTCTACAATCTACTCATCTCCTGTCCTCGTTTATGTGGACATTGTTTGATTGAGTATTGATCTGTTTGAATACCCCTTCACTCTCCCGGGAGTGAATTCTTTTCTGCAGGATTTAGGGAGTTTCGTCTTTTGCTCATATCGTCTCCTATGGAGATGCATTGATATGGGGCCTTTTGCTTCTTACCTACTCACTTCTACTTGAACTTTTCAACGAGCGTTGTGATCAATTTCTTTTTTTTCTTTTGCTATTTTTGACAAATCAAGTAAATATGTTTGGAACCCTATCATTTAATATAAATAAAATGATAAACTCACTGTACAAATTATTATTTTCTTAAAAAGTATCTATGTCAGAATTTGGCAAGTAAATAGGAACAGACAGTAAATTCTATTAGAAAAGTAGCAATTGAAGTGTTGGGTGTGCCTAAAGGTCTAGGACATTCGAACGCATGCATATATCTAAAGAGGTAAGCTAAGAAGACGATTAATAAAAATTTTGGAGAACTAAAAGGTAATGATTTCAACAAGATGAAGTATATTAAAAGATGATTTTTAACATGCTTTAATAGGAGCAATGAGGTCTAGGAAAGGAGGGCCTCGATGCATGATACAAATTTTAGATGCACTCTTTAGTCATGAAATTTAGGGCCTCCACACGTTAATTTTAAATACTTGGTACACTATTTATTTTAAAAAGTCAGATTCATACTCATTTATTCAAAAAGAAAACAACTATGAGAATTACCTGTATGTGTATATATATTTGTATTTCTTATCCGCCTAATTAAAGCTTATAACTAGTACTACTATTTTCCAAATTAAATCTATTGATCCTTCACCTAATTAGAAAGTATTATGTTGTTAAACGAAAAGCAGATTACAACTCTGGAACTCTCTGTTGTAACTTCTTATAATAGACACAACGAGTTGTTTCGATTGACTTATTTTTACCATTTTAGTTTAAACCTAAGTGCTTATAAGCACTTTTGTAAGTTATCCAAAACATTCCAACAGTGCTTAAAAGCTGTTTTGGCTTACACTTAAAATAAGCCAATCCAAACGAATTTCAAACTTTTATGCTTGCTAATCACTTTTTAGTTCAGCTAAAATTCATACATAATCCACAAGGTAGAAACAGGGAAAGGGTCTGTAAACAACCATGGCTAACATACACAAAACCACAAATGCTTGAGACATCCTACTCCCAAAATGTAGCTTTAGAAGATGCTAAATTGTATACCTTTCTGCCCAGGCTTCCAATATTCCACCAATGGGATAAGCAATGGTATCAGGGTTACAGGAACATCGTCATTTTAAGGATATATATTAAATAAGCATTTACAAATCCGATGTTCATCCACCATAGAAAATAAAAGACCTCCACGTTCCAAATTACACCATGTGATGCAAAATTGTATTGTGAGATGCACGTATCACCAACATGAGTTGCCATTGATGATTGCACCAAAATTTGCAAGGGAACCATGATGTAATCTCACGTCAAGATACTTTAAAGCAAGGGACTCATGCACTTTTCGAGAAAGCTCCAGCAGCAAATAGAAGATTTCTCCGTGAAAACTGCTCACAGAGTATAACATGCAACTTTTAGAGGATCCAATAATAAAGCCACAGAAAGAAGCAAGCATAACAATTCTTACGTGCAAAGCATAGACAGGTGTAGCTTTGGTAGGTAGAGTCTTCAATAACCGAAGTCTATTGTTACCTCCAGATTTGCTGTTCAATAGATAGAGAGAGAGAGAGAGAGAGAGAGAGGGCTGATATTAGCAGCAATCTAAGAGAACAAATGCCACAGTACATGTCTGCTTCATTAGTACTTACTTCTCTTCTTTTAGTGGCGCTCTGGTGCTTGTGGTTACATCCCATAATTTTACAGTGCAATCAGCAGAGCCCGATGCAAGAAGTGAACCTTCACCACTGAAATAAGACAAAAAAGCTTCAAAAATATAATCTATATTCAATGAACTTCATACTCAAGTGCATCTCTGAGCGTACACAAACTTAAGGTTAAGTTCATTTCTATCCCTACCTAAAAGCAAGTGACCACACACAAGAGGAATGACCGGTCAAAGGAGTAATACAACGTCCACTTGAGAGATCCCACATCATGACTGTTCCATCTTCATCACCGGATGCCATATATCGACCATCAGGAGACATTGCCAATGATAGGATCATACTCCTATGACCAATGAAAATTCTGACACAGTCGCCACTCTGGACGTCCCACAAGCGTACAGTTTTGTCGCTTGATCCGGTTGCAATGTAATTGCAATTTGCATGCCATCGCACACACTACATGATGAATTTAACATGCTCTTAAATTTATGTCAATAGAAAGGAAATTGCAAGAAATCTAAGTAATTGAAAATTTCCATGCCAAATTGCAGTGCAAATGAACAGTTCTACAACTATTTAGTATACTTGGATCATTTTAATGATAGGTGTGAAATTCATTGTGCTAGAAACTTTGAATGATGTCATTCAATTAACTGTACATTTTAATCCAAATAAAAAAAATTCCCTGATATGGTTATGGTAAGTGCATTTTATTAGTGCCCAATCTCTCCAGATAAAATATTCAACCTTCAATCTTTTTAGTAAAGCATGACGACTTGTTTGGAATTAATTAAATACATTGAATATTAGTAATTAATGTGGGATTACACTAGATATGTTGTTGTTTAAGTAATTTATTTAATGTCTATTGTCTGTGTATCTCTGATATAATGTATAGAACTTAACCTTTTCTTCCAAAATTAGTAGTCACAAATGGGACATGGGTACAAACTAGGTAAGGCCTTCCCAAATTAATCCAAGTTATAAAAAAAGTTACTCTTCCCTATGCGCTCAGGCTCTCCAAAATTATTGCCGCAATCGTGTCGGATCCTTCAAAAAACATCACTATTTTGGCAGGATCCAACACACTCGTCGGTATTTTTGACGAGTCCAAGAAAAATAGCTCTTCGCTGACTTAAAAATAATCTTAATTATTAAGCTACTTGATATTCATGGTAACAGTTAACTTTTCCATTCAATTTTAAGGGGTCGTATTAGTTGTTCTTGCACTAGTTATGAATAGATTATTTCTTATGCATTGTTTGGTTTGGTGTATTAAAAATAGTATGCTTTGTATAAAAATACTTATTTACAGAAATATCCTCCACATCTATGGTGGAAAAAGATGTAATAGTGCTTTTGAGGGATAATTGGATCTTTAATGTACTAATTCCCTTTGCATTACTAATACCAAGAAATCCATGGTATTAGACTATTAGCAATACACTCCTTAATACACAATAGAGTGTATAACTAATAGTTATACACAACATGAAAAAGCGTGCCAAACAAGGGACTACTAATACACAACTAATGCGTGCATTATTTTTGCTAAAACCCTCTACCAAATGACCCCTAACTGATTTAAATTAGTGCAGAGAATTTAGAAATAAAGATTGGATGGATTATCATATTGGAATTAGAGACACACTAAAATAACAATTCACATGAAGTGTGGATTGTTGGTGAAAAGATACTAAAGGCAAAAGAAAGAGTTACATTCAAAAAGTAACAGTTAGTGAAGTGTGGACTGTTGTTGAGAAGATACCAAATCAAAGCTAAAAGAAACATTATACTCTCCATCTGTCCCATTTTATATGAGATGTTTGACTGGAATGGACTCTAAGATGTTATTTAAACTTATCAAATGTATTAGCAGTAAATTAAGAAAAGAACTAAATTGATAGTCGAAACGTTAAGTGTACGCCTGAAAACATCACAAGAAGTTCAAAAATTAGAATACTTAATGAACTTAAATTCTTGTAATTGCTAAAGTATCAGTGGTGGCCAACATTATGGGGCCTCACAAAATGGAAAGAATGTCATAGACATTGCTATGGCTCCCTAAGTCTGGGTATTTGAGCACTCGGAAAACTTAGCCATTTCATTTTTTTGAACATGGGGAAAAGATGTCACTTAATAACAGTGGCCAAGTGATTATAGAGGACAAAAATGAAAAGTGGGTCAAGTAACTAAGATTGATTATACAGCCACAGAGTGATAAAGATACCAACATAGATCAGATCAAATAAATAGTTCCCATGGCGTAGAGCACAAACTAGATACTCACATCTACATCTGACAAGTGTCCGGCCATTATTCTCAGAGGCTGTATCCTGTCCACAGACCAGATCCTTGCAGTGCGGTCATGTGAAGAACTGGCAAAATAATGTCCAGCTGGGCTAAACTGCACTCAAGATGTGAAGTGAAAACCAAACATATATTTGCCCATTGTGACAACTTTTATCTACAGTTACCATGAGAAAGCAAAAAATGCATTAACTCGGGCAGTTCTCCGTTCAACAACCAATTAGGTGAGTTACTTAAAGAGATTGCAAATATATTACCACATTTACATCCAAAAAAGGAATCATTATACAAAATAAATGACAAACTAGCAACCTACCTGAACATCCCATACTGGGTAATTATGGCCTTTGTAGCAAACAACATTAGCATTTAACTTTGTGCTCCATAAGCGAACTGCATAGAAATAATTAGCCAAAAAGGTCACATGGTTATAGAGTGAGCATATAGAACTTCAGTAACTATCATAATCCATATGAATAAGAACTATTGTAGAGCTAATAGCAATCAAAGTCATATGATATCATACCAGTTGAATCTGATGATGAAGAAAGAAGAAAATCCCCGTGCGGACTGAATGATGCAGAATAAACAGGCCCTGAATGGCCCTGAAGTAATGTATAACATCTTCTTCCACCATTTGCGCCAAGCACATGCTCACTTGAAGGTGAATCAGTCTCCCCCTGCAAAAAAGCTGGTTCTAGCACTGTTCATCAACCATTCTTTTTTCTATTTCGGCAATTTTTTGTGTGTATGAGAGACAGGGGGGCACACATTAACAATGACATGTTTTGCAAGATGTTGATTGTTTACAGCAATACTCTAAGACGTCAGACTATCTATGGCTACCTGGCCCCAAAGCAGTAGCCTACTTTTGCTTCAGCGAGTCAAACAAACTAATCCTTGGTTAAAATGCTTTCACATACTTTTATAGATATGAAAGAACAACTACACCCACGAGCAATAACCTTTCATTTAGTTCTTGATATGTAGGTTTTATTTTTGAAGGACAAATTATTCAAAATTAGTTGCTTCAGTAACTGCTCAAATTCATCCTCAATAAGCAATTAGTATGGAGATAGCAGCTTTTTTAAGAAAATTGATAACCCAGAAATCCCCGAGGGCTAGCCGACGCAGTCCGAAACTCGGTGGATATTGGAGTCGCCCCTCTCACATTCTATACTTAAAAACTATGTTTTTTGGGTTGGGTTCAAAATCGTGACATGCCTCTAACTTAAACATTATATGATGTGCTCTTACCAATAGACCAAATTCATGGAGCTGGAAGATAATAGTTTCTAATTTTAGTGGAGATCAGTTTAAGAATCAATCTTGACTGCTGATATGCCTTAAAGAATAACATAACAGCTGGCTCCAAAGGCGTGCATGTGTAAGGAACTATGAGCTATTTGTCTTATTTCCTTTCTGCAAGGTAGAATATGACAGCTCAAGGAAAATATGTCGGTTTTACAATATAACTAGATTTTCCTGAGGGATTGTAGTGAGAGTATCATAAAAGAAAATCCAGCTTTGAATTTAGGACAAGATAAAGGTGGAATCAATTTTTATAGCAAAACTACCCTCAACCTAATATATCACATGCAACATTCAGAATATTACTGATGGTGCAAAAGAATAAACAACTTAGGACAAGCTCAACTATATAATAGGCTGTAATAAGAAGTAAATAATTAATACGAAATAACAAAGAATGAATAAAGAACATGAAATATAGCATCATATGGAAACTTTTCCAAGTCACATGGACATCTACGCATTGTTTGGCACTTAATTGGTATTTATAAATGAATTTCTTTTACTAACATTCCACCTTATTCAACGGAATTATCACATCATAGGCATTATGATCGGCCCTGAACCATAGTGGATATGCAGGCCTTTTGAGAGAACTCTAACCAGAGGTGCTTTGAAGACAAGCAGAATGGACTTCAGAGCTTCAAGATGAATTGTCTAGTGTTATTTTATTTTTGGTGAAAAGAGAACTTTTTAGTCCAAGCAGCTGGCTCGGCCGAACGGAATCACCGATCTAGATAGAAGGGTCGTTCACTCCCTATTCTTTGAGAGGTTGCTTGCAACGGTAGCATTAGCTAGGCGGAAGATATCTGGGATGTTTTAGATTATTTGTAAGAAATATAGGTGATAGACGGCAATATGACTAGACTGTAATATCTTTTGAAGGGACTACATATTTTGGATGTAGTCTAGCTGTGAATATTTAGATTAGTGTTACTATCCTCAAAAAAAAAAACTCATGTTAACATTTGGATTCAAAGTGTTTGCTTTCTTAGGAGTATCTAAACCGCTAGCATACATGATGAGCGTCATAACAAGACATGTGACACAATTCTCAATTATTGATTACTTCAACATTATAGGAGTGGTTCAAGACTTTTTAAGAGATAGAAAACGAGTATTAGACTTAAGGAATAGTTTTTCATTCCTTGATTCTTTTTGGTGCACTAGTGAAGTTCTTATAGGCCAGTCTGAATCGATAAAATTTAAAGAAGAGAGGATTCCAGTTGAGCACCAGATGTTAGTAATGCTGTGCAGAGTTAAGAGTCTAACAGACACCTGTTCTTACATCTTGGTGTAACTGCTCAATTGTAGCAACTCTTCCTAAGTATAGTTGGACTCGGATGGACAGTGCCAAGAACTACAGCTGATTTACTGAGATGTTGGCACAATCAGGGAGATCTCACTCTAGCATTTGGTTGACAGCTTTAAAGGAAAGGAACCCTAGATGTTTTGAAGGCAGCAATAGCCCCATTCAAATGATAGAGAAGACTTGTTTTGTGTTGTTTATGTTTTTGGTGCAAAGAGATTATGTAAATGATGTAGAATCCAATATCAGACATCATAGATCCCTAGTAAGAAGTAAAAGGATTCCCAATACTTTTGGAAGCTACACATGGTTACCAGCACAACCCAAGTTTCTATAATACAAATGTTACTTTCTCCAAAAAAAAAAAAAAAGAGTAGATATTGTTTGTTAGAATCATATTCTGATACTTTCTCCAAAAAAAAACAATAGGATATTGTTTGTTAGAATCATATTCTGATATAGTTATTTTTTGTATACTGCATTGTATACAGGAGACTTTTCGATTAAAATTATTTATTTAATTGAAAAATGCTAGGAGTTCAAGAAATACTTCCATCAGAAATGTAAAGCTGCATCTATATGTTCAGTCGAGAAACCTTCATAACTAATCATGTTTCTGCTAAGCAAATTTCTGATGTAACAAACTTCACAACCCTAGTGCAGTTTCTTAGTGAAATAAAATTTATCTACTTATCAAATAAATTAAAGCAGCGAAGAATAAATCTTTCTTGCTGTCCTGGTGAGATATACTGTGACTAGGAGTAGTATTAAAAGGGACCTTTTCAACCTCTGTTGACTAAAACATCTTGAAACATGAAATAACAATACATTGAAAAGGAGCTGAGGACCATCATATTAGACTTACATGGACCAGTTTGTTCCCCAAGCTTTGCCATGTCCCAGACCTGTAAAATGGGGGACTTATATTAGAAGATGATCAAAGTTACCAGTTCCAAAAAAAAGATAAGAAGATGATCAAGGATCAACAGATACTGTAATTTGTGACAACATAATTTCAACGTCATTCAGTACAAGCACCTTCACCGATGAATCTGAGAATCCACCAGCCACTAGTGATCCATCATGTGATATTGATGCACAGTTTAGTCTACAGACGTTTACAGATGAACTCACTGAAATTAGGATATATTCCTGAATACGAATTCCACACTTAAAAGATTCAAGATCATGAAACTTACCCATTGTGTGTATTAACAAATGTATAGAAGCTAACAGAGGGCAATGATGCATTACTCAACTGTACGCGGTTCCTCAAGTCTTCCAGAATAGAAAGTTCTACCTCTACAGGTCTGTGACAAATTCTCTTTCAGTTAAGATGATCCAAGATCCAATAAATATGAAAGTGCATGTCTAAGATCATTACTATCACAAATTTACCAACTTCAAATCAAGGACAAGTCTACGTGAAAGCTTCAATCAGAGTAGGATTTTTGGAAGAAAAAAAAAAGGGAACCAAGAGCAAAAGATATTGTAATGTATATTTCATTTCATGAAACAAGCCCCCCCACCCCACCCCACCCCCCCACACACCACACACACACAGATAAGAAACATAATGCAATATATGAATGAATATAAGAAAATATACTGAGTATGACTTTATAAAAGATATTTTAATTATCTAAAAAATACACTCCCTCCATTTCAAATTCTTGTTTTGACTTGGCACAGAGTTTAAATGAAATAAAGATCTTTAAATGTTGTGGTTTAAAATCAAAGATCCGTCAAATGTATCGAAATGCCCTTTATTCTTTTAGTCTTAATCATACAACGTGGGAAGTAAAATTTAAAAGTTTCTATAAAAAGGAAAGGGTCATTCTTTTTTCAATGGACTAGAGAGGAAAATAGGTCAAATAAATTGAAATGGAGGGAGTACTATGAGTATGACACACCACAGAAAGGATTGAGCTCAATCATATTTTCCTCATCCTTCATAATTTTCCTTTTTTATGCAACTCCTTTGTAAAGCCGTTTCACTTAATGTTTTCTAATGGATCATGATGACTGTATTTCAAATAAAATTATGACATCCAACAAGAGTGACTTCTCCAAGTACAGGGAGGGATGTCGTGGGAGAGAAAAACACAATAGGGCCCTCTCTTTTTCTTTTGGTAAGTAAGATAATAGGTTTGAAGAGTACATAGCAGGTAAAGCAAGTTCCGGTTTGACACGTGGTGCAGTTGTCACTGTGCTGCTCTCTGTACGAGAAGATTTCCCTGTTGCAATCCCAACTTTGTCCTTCTTTAGTTTTTTAAGAGGTGCACCTTGTTTACCACCTTCAATTGACTTCTTCTGAAAAAAGGGAAAATAAAAACAATAAATGTGGAAGGATGTCACTTTTTCAACAAAAGTAAATGTGGAAGGATGTCCACCAAAAAAAATTTACACCACTAAGGAAAGATGAGATAATTTAAGTGCGAAATATTTATGAATATGATCAAGTGGGAAATGAACTGATAGAAATTCAATACCTTGTTTTCTTCCACTTCTCCTTCCTTCGGATCTCCGTCAAACTTTTCCGAATCTGGAACAGAAACTCCAGTCTTTTCTAACCGTTCTTCTAAAGAATCTTCAAGCATCTGCCAAATAAATTATTAACACATCTCCTGGGGATAAATTTTAAAACATGGAAGACCTACATTACACAGACTCTTCTAAAATCGGGGGGTATGATCCGTGTCGGAAGTGTCAGACACTCAGACTCATTAAATTCTGTCTAGGATATGTGGGTACAAATAGAATATCAAACACAGCTAAGGGGATTCTAAATAAAAATGGAAATAATCATTTCACCTCAGTCTTTTATTCATTAATATGCTTTGTAATATGGATTGGTCCACTCCAATATACACACACATGGAATGTAAGATTGGCCCGTTCCACCGTGAAAGGTAAGTTATATTACCACTATTATCTCATCAGGCCTAATACAATATTTTTGTAGTATTATATATTCAGCCCATTTTATATTTGAACCAAATGTTATGCGGGAAAAAGCCACCTTATAGGAAGCAAAAAGCTGCCCCACTCCCTAAAGTGAAGATGAAATAATGAACGAAAGAATTTTCAAAAAACCATGCATCACCCCACCCCCACCCCCAGTTACAAGACAAAAGAAAGAGGATGAAGATTAAGACGAAAGAATGGACAACTCCATCACGACATTCTTTATCTTTTGACTCTAGTCTCTCTGACCTCTTCATTCGCCATATGAAAGTCAAATAATACATCTTTTTTTAACTTGAAAATGGTGGTGTTTTAGGCCAATTTGTGTGCACCTTGAGTATTCCGTTAGGTACTTGCTTTCTCCCACCAACACAGTTACAGGATAAATCTACTAGCAAGCTTGGGCAGATGAGAAGAAATCACCTAGTATTTTTGACTTGTCTCCTAGGTTTGCACCCACTTAATTACCCATCTTATTTTAATCAGATCCAACATGTATTCCACCCACATTGAGGAAGTGTGATCAAGAGCATAACCCAAGCAATCCTTACAAAACATGGAACCTAGAATGGCTAAAACTAGTTGATAGTGATATACTCTTTTTTTTTATGACAAGGGAAAACCGCAGCCGCTACCCTTTGGGTGTGCACAAGGTAAAACCTCCGCTCCTATGCAATAGCTCGCAAACAACATACGAGAGGTAACCCGCACTAGGCAAACCTGGTGCGACGAGCTCGACCCAGAAGGCAAACCCCTTGCTTTCGTTGGCAAGGGGTTTCGAACTTGAGAACTCCAACATGGAAGTCCCAAGCTCAAACCACTGGGCCACCCCGAAGGGTTGATAGTGATACACTCTCCTTAAATAATATTAGTTTATACACGAAGGAGTAAGCTTATCACTTGTCTATAACTTGCAGCTCCACATTCTCTTCGTTTTATTTTTTTTCCCATTTAATATGGGTTGTTCGGTAAACTTGCATGAATCTGTATCTACTACCTTCCACCAGTATATACACAGTATCTGCCCACCAAGACTTAGGTAGGCGAGAAAAAATAACCTAGCGCCTTTGTTTCTACAGCAACTTGAACCCTGATCTCCCATATGTTTACCCACTTTATTGACCGCTTTGCCATACCCATAGGCCATAGCTATAAAACATAGAATAAGAGAAATGTTTTATAGTGGTGATCTAGTCCCAGACCCAACCCAAATGGTCTCCAATTACTTTGATGAACTGCAGGGCCCTTTTCCCTTCTTCTTTTTTGGGAACTGGTAATGTTGTATAGACCCCCTTTTCTTTTTCCTAAAACCAATCTTGATAGAACAATTTTAGATCATAAACATGTGATTTTATCCTCAATACTTTAAAACACATACTTCAAAGGTAATGCAATGCAAAGAATTTTGTTATTTTCCCACTAATTACCCTATTTCTCAAGAACTCAATGCAATGCAATGCACTATGTTCTGGTAAAGGAATCGGTTATAATGTTTCTTGTTTTCATTTTTTTGGGGGGAGGGGGGGGTGTTACCCATTCTTCCATACGTTAGCATGGGAAGACTTCCAGCTGGCCAATTTAATTGTTTCATGGTCAGTTAACCAACAAACAAGAATATTTCATCAAATAGCTTAAGAAATTGACAGGTAAAATGGTCAGAAGCTGATATTTACTACACAATCCAATCCAAAAACATAAAGATTAAATTATTGGTATTGACTGTTCGCTTACCCCCCAAAGAACTTCTTTCTGATTTATCAGACTAGCATCATGGCCACTTGCAACAAGAGTTACAACTTCCGCATCATCAGATATAGAGCCAGGCTGTCCAGGAGAAACTGTCATTTGATACAAATTAGCTTCATGTTGTACTTAAATTTAATAAATACATAGCTCTAAAATTATACCATATAATTATATAATGAGTAATAGGCAAGGTACAGGGGGATCATGGGCCACTAAACTATTCATAGGGTTGCATTTAGGACAATTTTTTGATAGAACATTGCCAGACTACCAGGGAAGAGCGTGTCTTTGGCCTTTACACCAAACATACCATGAACTTAATTGAGTAAATCATGTGCATCTAGTGACTTTGGCATTTCTTGGCACAAGCAAAAGTGGAATACAAATGAAAGAGATAAAGAGGAAAAGAATTCAAGGCCTATAAATAGATCTGGAATTCCCTCTGCATCTATAACTCACTCTTATTACTGTTCTTCATTCCAATAAATCTTTGACCTTAAATTTAGCAACCTCCCTTGGTCAGAACCCAATAAAGGCAGTAGTGAAGGCACGTAGTCAATACAGCTAGTTAAACCACCACTTGTTACACCTCCTATGTGACCATGTTCTCCCACGATAACATGACAATTCAGCAACAAAAACAGCCACATATGCAATATCTTATCAACGACTTCTTTTCTCATTTCTTTTTCTCCCTGTAACTTGATAAATTTTAGCTACCAAGGAAAATGTATTGGAGTTTGTTCGAGTTAGTAACAAGCCTTGAACCAAGAAATAAAAGCTAGAGAGCACACCTATGGAAGAACCAAGCAATATAAAGGAAGTAATTATGGTAAAATTAACCACTATTTATAATAAACATGACAGTTCCCCTCTAGTCATGTAATTCGGTTCCAGAGGGTTGAGATGGTTAAGTGATCATGGAGGGACAAAATAATGATCTGACAGAAAGAAGTTGAATTTAAATTGGAACGCTTTTCCTTTCCCCGTCTTTCTTCGGTGGATGTAATGATGAGCATTTGTTCTAACAGGAGAACGGTCAAGGAAAAGACATTTCTCTTCTTCCTTCTCATATGGTTTCATTATCATACCAATATAAATGGAAAGATGTAACTGCTTCTTCCTAAACACTTCATGGTGGAATAAATATTTACGATACTCCTAGGATTCCAAGGAAGGGGTGCTTCTACACTTGGTTAGTTTCTAGAGGGGTGATTTGACGGCGGAGAATGTTAGGAAATGGAAAGTTGTCTGTACTAGTTGGCTTTTCCTTAGTAAGGAGGCAGGTGAGATCATGGATCATATAATGCTACATTGCAATCTAGCAATGAGGTTATGGTAAGGTATCTTTAGATGGTTCGGTGTTTCATGGCTGATGCCAAGATCCGTGAAAGAGTTGTTGTTTAGTTCGACAACTGGTGCCAGGAGAAGAAGGCAAAAGGTTTGGAATCTTACTTCTCTTGCTTTAATGTGGGTCATTTGGAGAGAGAGAAATATGGGGGCTTTTGAAGGGATGGAGACAAGCCTTGCTCGAATAAGTAGCAGTCTCCACTCCCTATTTTCTTTTGGTGCACCATGTCGTTCCTATTAGTATAGAGGATTGGGTGTCTTTTAGAGTGAACCATATTTTTGTAGGTTTCTTCTTTTAGGGTATATCTCTTGTTTACAGTCATCTCGGCCTTGCTTTCTAAATGAAATACTTTACTTAATCAAAAAAAATTACGCTAAATTAAAATGGTCAATTTAACATAGTTGCAAATTGAAAGGTTGAAAGCAACTGCGAAAATGGGAACTGCACCTTGAAAATTAATGCGCTCATTGATGATCCCAAGCATTGTAATAGATTCTGTCTTGTGCAAGTATTGCAACAAAAGGTCATAGGAGTACTGTTTCAGAGTAAAAAAAGCAAATCAAAAGGCTAATCCAGTTAAGTCTAATGGTATGTATGGTAAAAAGTAATCAAATGGTGCCAGACATGTATATTGACCGAAAAACAGTAATCAAACTGCACGTAAATCCACCAAACTAGACAAACCATTAGACAAATGATTATTCCTTTAATATACATGGTGATAAGATACATGGCATGAGAACAACAGACTAAATGTTGTAGTTAATTCCAACAAACCTACATAATGAACCAGTGTTTGCTATTTCATCAACATAACTAATAGAAGTACAGCTTCAAAAAAAAAGATTTGAAAAGAGGTGGATTTTTTTGTCAAAAAGTTGAAGTTCCACAGCGAAATAAGTGGTCAAGAGAAGGAAATGAAAGATAATGCACTCTAAAGTGAAATATCACATTAGTTTCTTTTCCTCCTTTGTAACTACTAACTCGATATGCATTTGTCATCAATTGCTAACAAACCCGACACACTTGGCTTTCACAGTTGAGACATAAGTGTGCACTATAGTAGCAGAAAAATTCAACCAGAAGAAGCAAAAGGATCAAGAGAATACCTGACACATCTTAATGTTCACTTTGCTCACCCGTATAGAATGAGCAAATTCCATTTCCTGCATTTCGGAATAAGTTTAGTGAGCTTATGACACACTTAAGCATGGAAAAGGTCATCCACACAGGTGCTAGGATATTGATGTACCTCTAGATGGGAAGGTGAGAGGACGCCTTCTAACTTCTGAAGATCACGCAGATGCGTCATCTCATGGTCTTCACGGTAACTATTGAAAAAGGCTCGTGCTAGAAATAAAAGAATTGTGTTAAAAATTATCTCACAAATATCAAAATACAACCAAAACATAACTGACAAAGTATACCTTCTTGAATATAACCTCTAGCGACAAGTTCCATGAAACAATGAATAAATACAGGATATAAAACACGAAGCAACTCATGCTGCAAGATTGAAATATATATATGTTCAGATGAATCAATAATAACAATAATCTCATTTAACAAATAAAAGAGGATAACAATAATTAACATAATATAAGATGATTTTAAATGAGTCACGCATACTATAAAAGAAAAAGACTTAACAACCCCAATATATACAATGGCCAAACTGTTGGAAACAACAAAGTTTGCACATCATTTCTGCGAACCGAAAGGTATTCTAAGCAGTAACAGCACTGCAGAAAGAGAAATGACCAAAGGAAAAAAAGGAAACAGAACACTCGGCATTTAACATTGTTTCATTTTATCTCCGATGGATCCTACGATTCTTTAGAGAGACAACACAACCGCACTCTCTAGGATATGAAATAACTTCCATGTACGTGAAAGGATTTTAAGGAGAGAGATGGCTAAATAACAGAAGGAGCTGATGATAAATTTCCAGACTGAAACGAGGGGCAGATCTTTAAGGGCGATGCGGATCCCAACCCCTTCGTTAGCTAGCTTAACTTCCCTCTTTTCAATCAATATCAGATTATGTTGGAATTGGAGAAAATCCAGATGCACAAAGCACATCCTTCAATTCCAATAGAAAGAGAGAGGCAATCTGGAATGGACTGAGAGAAGGTAAACAGAAATGGACAAAAATAAATGGAAGGTAGCTTCAGCTATTACAGGAAACCACAAAATCTTGAAGATTAAAGAGCAAGTCAAAAGGAAGTGTCTAACTTGGAGATAGAGAAAAAATGGTTCCTTATGTTTGAGTGTAGGTTCAAGGTGGTCCTTCAATATACCCCCCAACAATTTGGGTTTTCTAAGTTTGCCAAAAGTGAGCATTTGGTCTCTGACAGATATTTAACAAACTCGGATGGTTAAGACTTTTTTTTTGAAACATAACTCAGGTGGTTAGACTTTTTTTTTTTTTTTTGAAACAGAACTTGAATGGGTAAGACTTCATTGGAATGGTGAAAATAACTATCCAACCAAAAACACCAAAAAGTCCTGTCCTATCTTGAAAACTACAGCACCAAAAATTGAACCATATACCACACAATAGATATTAAAAGATGGCAAAATTGCACTTCAAAAGCTGCAGCATCCTCCAAAAATAAACCAAAATTAGCAAGCTGACAAACGTTGTAATATAGATGTTACTCCCTCGGTCCAACAATAGTTGTCCACTATTGACTTAGCACACCCTTAAGAAACAATAAATAATAGGGGTAACATTACTATTTTATCCTTTGACTTTATTAAATTTAATGCTCTGGAAAATGTGTTAGATGATAAATAGTATTTAATAGCAAGGGACACAAAAGGTAAATTATCTCTTGATTTTCTAAACTGGACCCTTGCTTTCGCTAGCAAAGGGTTTCGAACTTGAAACCTCCAAAAATGGAAGTCCCAAGCCCAAACCACTGGCCACCCCAAAGGGTGTTTTGGCTTTTGGTGAACTTAACGGACTAAAATTGTTCAAGAGTATATTTAAGGGACCATCTTGAACCTACCAAACATATGGAACCATTTTCATCACTTTTTCATCTGGCTTGTATAATCACACAACCTAACTTGTATGAAGACAGCACGCTTGTCATGCTTAAGTTATGAAGAGCTATTTTTGGCTCGCTATTATGATCGCAATGGTAGAAGACAGTACTAAATCCATCACTGGTGCTACATTTATAGCATAAGTCAATGAACTAGAGTTGAGAATCACAAATATGAGAACTCAATTTTGAAGGCCTTGTCACTGCCAGAAAGACAGCAGCAGAAGTATTAATAGGTCAAGGTGCACATCCCTAATACATTATGCTAAGGATTAAAAAGGGCTAAATAAAAGAGAAAACGAAAGCCTTTCCTTTCCATTTATGTTTATTTCCTATGGTGTTACTGGTGGCAGACCTTTTATCAGTGCATTACATGTCATGAGGAGCTATCCATCATGATCTACATAAACTACTTCTCACGTTACTGTTAGCACAAGTCAGGGGACCAACCTTATACAGATCCAGTGAACTATAGGCCCATGACCGAAGTTTGCTATATTCTTCTTGGTATCGTTGGGGACTAGTTTCAAATCTGAAAACATAAAAATTTAGATTCAGAATGATATCAAAGATGCATGCTAAGAAAATAACCAGAAAGTATGCATTATCACAGCTGTCAAGACTTCCAGCTAGTGTAAGGCGGTGCGAAAACGGAGCCATAACATCTATCTATCTATATCTGTAATATTCTAAAATTAGGAAGCTCCAAAGTGTAATGTCACTAATAGAACTTGTTTTACTTACTTTCATCAGGAAAGTCATTTTCCTCATTTTAAGGAACTTGTTTTCCTAAAGAAAATATTTTCCAAAACATTTGACCAATTAAACATGAAAAAATTGGAAAACGTTTCCTCCATACCAAACACACAATTATTGTTGCTTCCCTTCTTGAAACAACTAATGAAGCCTCAATCTTAAACAGTTTGGGTAAGCTCATAAATCCTCCTCTACATCCCCTCTATTTATTTATTTTGAAATAGGTAACTTATATCCGCACAAAAGAACTCATCAGACTGATGAGGAGGGATTTACAAACCCAAGGGGATGCCATCTTACTCAAAATCCAAAAACAAACTTTCAAAAATTTACAGTTGGCCTATAAACTCCGCTAAGCTATCTATTGTCCCCACTAAATCTTGCTTACACCAAAAAAATTTTATTCCTTAGAGATCTCATCTTGATCTTCTGTGTGCTGCTACCCTTCCCTTCATAATATCTCTCATTCCTTTTTTTTTCATAACGTCCACCAGATACAAACAGGGATATTCTTCCGCCAAATTTCCTTTGATCCTCTCTTTCCAATTCCTAGACAGTGTGTTAGTACCTCAAAAGTGGTTCTGGGCATTGTCAATGCTATTTAGAACCGCAACCTCATGGCTAAGCACTCTGCATTTAAAATACAGGAGAAGAGGACAATTGATTCAAAAAGAACCTATTTCACCAAGTAGTGCTGATTTCTCCCTCTTTAGAATGGCTCCAGTAATTAAATTTATGTTATCTACAGAGAACAGATTATTTTTGTCTGACGGTTCAGGGTCAATATGGGCATTTGCAGAAATGCTACTGGAGGGTGAAGAAAAACTGCTTCTAATTATGTTGCTCCTGCTTTTCTTCCAACAACCAAGTCACCTCTCAACCCTAAACTAGTTTTCAGATCTTCTGCACTCAATCATTCTCTACTTAAACGTGTTCCATTGAAATTAAACTAATCTTTTAAGGTAAATTGATTTAAGAACTTAATCCTCTTAGCCAAACAGTAATTTTTACATCAAATTAAGTGGAAAAAAGAAACTTACTCAGAGAAAGAAAGGATTTTTTTGGTTAAGTCGGGGTCAATCTGAGAATTTGCTGAGTTGTTGTTGTTATGGATTGAAGAAGAACTGTTTTTATTCACTTGCTGTTCTTCTTGAAAAGCAATCTCCGTTTGCTTGAAACCCTTCTTCTTCAAATACGCTACGACTGCTTTCTCAATCTCTTCTTCATCCATGGCGAGAAATGGTAAGATTTTGAGAATTGGGAAGACGAAGAAGAAGAAGAAGAAAACACCTGGGGTTTATAAGACCGATAATTTTGATTTGGGGTTTCTGGAGGGACTTAATACGACGTCGTCGTCACTTTGTTTATGGAAGGTGTTTTGTTTTATATTTTTTTGGTTAGGCTCCAATTTCTCACTTAATCACAAGATTTGCCCTTTAAATGGACCCATATGATTGGTAAATAATAGGTTTTTTAAGGACATAATATATAATTTGTGAGAAATTTATTTATCTTCGGAAGCAAAAATCAAAGATTATCACAACAAACTAGAGTCAAAAGATGCAAATTTCTTTATGCTAATGTGAACCGGTGAGACAATAGTATATAATCATGTATGCTTGAAATACTTTACTAAGGACTAATATTTAAAAAATGTATTAATATGGCAGATCTAAGGTGGGGTGTCACAGTATATGTTATTTGCAGATAATATAATTTTGATTGGTGAGACTAGCGACGAAGTTAACGTTCACATAGAGATTTATAAATAGACTTTAGAGTGAATGATTCGGGCTGAGGACATGACTAAAATTGGATACTCGAAGTACAAATTTAACAATGCGGTGCATGAGGCTGATGTGGAGAAGTGAGACTTGATATACTAGTCATCCAAAAGAAAGATAGTTTCAAGTATTTTGGATGTATTATCTAAAAATGGAGAGATTGACAAGTAACACCCAGCGTATTGATACGGGATTGAGGAAGTGGAAGCTTCATTTTCAGAGTCTTATGTGATAAGAAGGCGTCACCTAGCCTTAAAGGTAAATTTCATCAAGTGATGGTAACATGAAATGTGCTTATAGGGTGGATTGTTGGCTAATCAGAAACTCCTCACATTAAAAAAAAAAAATGATTAATCTTTTAAATTCTATTGACCAAAAAAGAATGTCAATTATTATTCCATTCTCTTTCTTTTGTATTTGCATTCAACGCCACGTCGTATACAAATCATTTACTTATTTGATCTTTTTATCTGTTTTATTTTAACTATAATCAAATATAATAAAATAAATATTCATTACAAATACTTGTAGTCTAAGAAAACATTTAGAGAGAGAAAAAAAAGAGCAATAATCGAATTAACAAAAATTACTATGATAATAATGTTATATATTTTTGCATTTTAAATCGCAGAAAAACTATCGAATGTCTTTAAAATGAGTAAATATTGCGGCAATCAATGAACCACCATTTCCGTAAAAAAATTGTTGGAAAAAGAAAAGAGATAAACCTTTGATTTGTCCCGCATGATAGATTTAATTTGATTTTTTTGACATTTTCATTCGGCGACTGCGACATGCTTCTTCTCTCCAAATTTTCAACTGAAATAGAAACACAAGAAATTATTCAAAAGGGGATAGACCTGAATGAAGGATGATGATAACAAATGCAAGAAGTCGACCTGAATCAAAATCTAAATGAAAAAAATGTTGAAGTAGACAAAATAACTGTGTTTTTATGGTAAAGTTTGACAAAATACTATACATACATATATATATATATATATATATATATATATATATATATATATATATATATATATATATATATATATATATATATATATATATATAAGGTAAAATGGTAATTAATTTAGAAGTTTAAATATGATGATTTCTTACTTAAATCAAATAAGGACTTTAATTAATTCGAAAGTCTTAAATATGATGATGATAATTAGACAATAATTATTTGAGGAAATGTATAAAATAATTGTTTATTATAAAAATTGCACGATTACATAGTGCTACGAGCTAATTACATTTTATTTCTATTTTTTCTCAAATCAAATTACAAAAATCTCTTAAACTTATAGGATCTCGAATACATCAGCAAACCTCCAGCGATAATTAAACAATTCAAATTTTACTACTTATGAATTAATGGCTTTATTTGCTGAAACTTTGAAAAAAAATATTTTTTTACCAAAATTTGAGCTTGCATAAACATAGTGTTAACTTGATATATTCATATTCCACTGACTTTATGTGCTGTTACAAATATATAACCAAGAGAATACAAATTTTAGTTTCAATTTAGTCATCTTACTTATCAAGAATGTCGGTAAAGATCGAAAGAATCGTTAAATTAAAAGAACTCTAACAGTAATATTCATCAGTTTTAAACTTATATTCCTTCCGTCTCATTTTATGTGGCAACATTTGACCGGACACAAACTTTAAGAAATAATGAATTCAAAAAAGTCAACTCATTTTTCCTCTCTTCATAATTGTATTATGTACTATCTTTAAAATTAAGTGGGACCAACAAGAGTTAAAAATGAATTATACATTTAAATACTTACCATATAAGAAAATGTGTCATTTTTCTTGGACTGACCAAAAAGAAAATTGTGTCACATAAAATGTAACGACGGGGATATATTTTTTTAAAGCTACTATTTAAATATATTCTTGATAATATTTATGTCACATTCATAATTCAATAATTAATTGATAAAGAATAAATACGCAACACTCATATCAAGAGATTAATAATTAGTGTAAGGAAAAATAAAAGGACTTAAAGAGTTAGTTATAGTGAATGAGAGTCAAATTTTAATTAATAAAGAATACTAGTAAATAAATAAGAATTAATGGAAAAAAAAGTCTTCGCACATCAATGAAAAAGACAAGAAATTTATTCCTCATTCTTCTTATATTCTACCCCTCCGTCCGGAATTATTTGTCTTGCGTTTTTTGAAAGTCAATTTGACTAATTTTTAAAGTTGAATTAGATCACATTAATTCAATATTTTGAACAAAAAAAATTAGATATTCTAAAACTATATGAAAGTACTATAAAATGCAGTTTTATGCATATTAATATGAAAAAAAAAATACATCTTAAAATATTAGTCAAAGTTTATATAGTTTAAGTCTAAAAATAGAAATTATGACAAACAATTTCGGACGAAAAGAGTACTTTTACTTCTATATTTATCAACATCCCACTTTCATTTTATTCTTTTATAAGCTGATATAATTTATTCCTCATTTTGATTTTAAAGTTTTGACACGGAATAGTTTTTCAAAGTCGCAGTTGTGACTTTTTTTTAATAAAAAAAGATAGTGCGTACAATACACTATACATACACCAAATACATATGAGTGGTAGTTTAAGCGTGTTTCTTACATTTACAGTAATCTACGTGTGATACTAAAAAAGGGGATAACTAAAACATGTTTTTGACACTTCACTCCAAAAAAGATATTTCCCCCGTTCTTAATTATTTAACTTGTTCACTTTTGAATTAACACGCTTATTAAGAAAATATTTATTGATTTAGTAAATTTACCATTTTACCTTATTAATTATGAAATGCATAAATTAAAATTTAAAATTTATAGAAAATTTTATCTTTTTCAAAGGAATTAATTGAAGGTATAATAGTTACAAAAATTGTCATTTTTTGATTTGTTAAAATAGACAAGTAAATTGGAACAACTAAAAAAAGAAAAGTAAACAAATAATTAAGCACATATGGAGTATTTAGTTACTACTACTGTTAACTAGTGAATCTTTGTAAATTATATGTATTTAAAAGTTTGTAATAACATGTAATCACCGTACGTGGAGATATGAGATTATCACTGCAACATCTTAGGATACTTTGATACCTTATTTATGAACTATAATTCTGCTAATTTGATAATACTCATTCTGTCCAACAATAGTTACCTACTATTGACCTTATACAAACATTTAGAAATAATATATAACATGAGTAACATTATTACATTACCATTTCAATATTAAATTTAATACTTTGAAAATATATTAAATGTTGAAAAATATTTAATAGTAAAGGTAAAATAATTTTTTTTTAAAAAAATAATTATCTCTTAATTTTTTAAACTAATAAAATATTGTTCGACAATTACTTTTAATGTAGTAAACAAGTAAAAATGGATTGAGATGTTTGGATACTTAGGGAAAATTGTGGGACTTTCAGAGAAACCCAACTTACAAATGTAAATAAAATTTCAAGTTTAAATCAATATAATTTTATTTTTATATTATTATTTTGAAATTATTTAGAAATGGACCTAAATATTATATTTGAACTAGCAACACCCAAATTGATAAAAGATGGTAATTTTATGTCGAACTTGTAAGTGTTTACAAGTTAGAGAATAATTGTAATTTTTTTATTCTCCCGTAATTCTACTATTATTTTACAAAAATAAAATTATATATAACATTATACTATATTTTTTTGTGGCAAATACATATAACACACTATAAAACATGCATATTTCTTCTATAAGTCAATAAATAAAATTTTAAAAAATTAAATCATTTCGAAAAAAAAAATCAAACAGTAAATATTGTGTTTGTACTAATAGCTTATTATTGAAAGGTGGTATTTTAATATGAAACAATATTAAAATCTTGATTGCACGTATATCTTTTGTAAAGTGCATGTGGAACTAGAGGCAGAATTATTATTATACTAAAAATATCATAATTATTTGTACGTCTTGAAATTAGGTGTGTCAAATTGTACCAAATTTTAGGAGTAATAATTCATGTCACTAGTAATTAATTTGCATCGTACAAAAAAATGTAGAGGATAGCTAATTTACAATTATTATATCTCGGACTTTGTTTATGTTACATTTATCATTTTTTGAATCCATTTGATCATAAAAAGTAAGTTCTCCGTTTTTAAAAGAAAATTATCCTATTAATTTTTTAGTCTGTTTCAAAAAGAATAATTCTTTACCTGTTTTTACAACATTTTAACTTTAACTTTTCACGTGACATGTTTAAAACAAAAAATTAAAGGACATTTTGATACATTTGACATAAGATTAATTTAGAACTATAATATTTAAATTTTTTTTCTTAAACTCCGTTTCAAGTCAAACTAGACAATTCTTTTTTAAATGAAGAGAGTATTATTTCTTGAGACTACTTTTTTATTTTATTTGATAATTAGTGTTTGATCATGAAAAATTTAAATTTAAAAGATAACTTGTAATTTATTTTGTAATTTACTTTTTATTTTGAAGTTATATTTAAGTATTATCAAAGCATGAACTAATTTCAAATATTGTTTGCATTTATATTCAGCTCCAACTATATAAAATCCTAAAGAAAGTAAAAAATATTTAAAAGCTACGGCCAAACGCCTACTTGGTCTCTACTTATTTTTTATTTTTTTTAAATATAACATTTTCTCATATAAATTAAAAGACTTTTTTTGTTAAAAAAACGCAAATATTACCAAAAAGAGAATAAGTGATATACATGTACATTTTTTTTTTGAAACATGCTTGAGTTTACTTTTATTATTTTTATCTTTATTCTTACCATCTCATGCCACCTTTTCTCTTCTTTTTTTTTTTAAAAAAAATAAATAAAGAAGAGCATTACTTGTTTGAATAACTTTAAAATTTCTTTTTTAGTAAGTTTTGTGGAGAAAATATTTTTTAGAAACAAAATTTTATTTGTCAGCAAGTAATTTTTCTTATTAGAAACATTGCCCCTCCCCAATCATTTCAAAAATAACTTTCTCATAACTCGGTGACTGAATTAGTTTGTGTGCATTCAATTATTTTAGATAAAAAAAGATAAATATACCTCGGAACTATTATAAATGGTATGCAGATATTTTTTTCATACTTTTGAAACATTAATGCCCCCCTGCCGTAAAAAAACTAGACCGTATATGCCCTTCACTCTAACAGAAGACTAAATAGAGACACGTGACACATTCTTATCCATCGATTCGATGTCCTGTCGATGGATAAGATTATGACACGTGTATATCCGTTAGTATAAAGGGTATATATGTTTTAGTTTTTCGACGGTAGAGGCACCAATATCCTTAATGCATGACGAAAGGTATCTACATACTATTTACGATAGTTCAAGGGTATATTTATTTTTTTCCCATTATTTTAAGGGAAAAGACTCATTTATCCTATCAGTTAAAAATTTGGCTTATTTATGCCATTACCGTTCAAGAAAAGGTTCATTCATACCATTATTTTTTAACAGTGGTTTTGAAAATCATTTGTGACACATGTCCAATTATAATTCTGCTACATTATCAATTTTTGTACTAAAAAATTAAAAAAAAAATTAATTCAATTTTTATTCAGAATTATGATTTTTTTTTATTTAAAAAATTGATGATATGACCGAATTATAATTGGCTACGCGTTAAAAATAATATTGCAAAACTACTGTTAAAAAATAATGACATGAATAAACATTTTCTTAAACGATAATGACACATAGATAAGCCAAACTTTTAACGAAATGACATATTAACCTTTTTCCTTATTTTAATAAATCTTAAAAATCGAAGAAAAAATAATTAAAAACCAATAATAACCCTATGGAAAAAAAAGGATCTTTTTCAAATTTGTGTGGAGAGTGGAGACTCTTTACTCTTTTCATTTATTTTTTTTTCTTCCACAAGGCCAAAGCTGAGAGACCCACCTGTATTTTCCATCAGAAATAAGTAATCAATAATAAAACCATCTCACAAATCGAGAAAAAAAAAATTTGAAAGAAGAAAAAAAAAAGCAGAACATTATTGTGAAAGAAATAAAAAGTTAGCCAGTCATTCAAATTTACTGCTCTTTAATTTTTTGTTCTACTTTTATTATTATTATTACAGTAAATTATTGTCAAAAAGATACAAACAAACAATGATGGACTTTCACCATTTTCCCCTCTGCACCATGCATCCATGCCAAGGTTCATAATTAAGCTCACTTACCCCACCCCCTACCCCTTTTACCCCACCCCCTTCAAACCCAAAAATTTCCTAATGAAGAAGAAAGCTTGATTCACTTGTTGCTTTTATGTTTATGTATAAAATGTATGTACATAGTACTAGTGCATGAAGAAATTGAATGATGAATAATGACATTTTTTGTTTTCTTTAGCCTTGTTATCAGCATCTGAATCTCCTTCTTTCTTCCCCCTTCAACCCACCACCCACCCAACATACCCACATTCTGACACCCTCCCTACCCCTTTCTCTGAAATATATCTGAATCTTTTTCATGTTATGTATATATAAATAGTTATAATGAATGTGTATGAGATCTAGGCTCTCTCTCTTTTTATTTAAAGAATCCAAGGTTGTAAATTGAGCAAAAAAGGCTTCAGCTTTGCATGATTCTTGCATTTTTTTCAATCTTTTCTCTATTTGTAAATCAAGATCTGAACACCCTTTGAGTTAGTTTGAGGAAAGATTTGTTTTTTCTTTCTTCTTGCTGAAGATAATGGCACCCCCATTTTGTGGTTTAGCTTAAAGTTTGCAGGTTTTTTAGCCAATGGGGTTTTGGTTTAGATCTTGGTTCTGTATTACAGCTCTAGGGTTGTTGCCCTTTACCAGTAATATCTTGATTTGAGTGTTTTTGCACCCTCTTTTATCTGTTTTGAGTCTGTTTTTGTGTTAAAAGTTTGTGAAAAGCACCATGTGGAAGCATTTTCTGAGTAAGCTTCCGAAGAAATCACTGAAATCTGAGTCAGTAGACTCAGGAAGAGGCAATTCAGACTCACACAGTCCGAATGCAAGCTCAAATTTAGGCCCTGGAAGGCCTAATAGTGTTCCAAGGAGGACTTCCTCAGTTGTGTTCCCAGCAAGTGTGATTGCAGGGATTGAGCCTTTGATTTCCTTCAAAGATGTTCCCAGCTCTGAAAAGATGAATCTTTTTATCAGTAAGTTAAGTCTCTGCTGTGTAGACTTTGATTTCAGGGACCCAACTAAGAATGTAGCAGAAAAGGAACTAAAAAGGGCTACATTGTTTGAGCTTTTGGATTTTGTATCTGCTAATCCACCCAAATTTTCAGAACCTGCGATTCTTGCATTATGTAAAACATGTGCTGTTAATTTGTTTCGGGTTTTCCCTCCTAATTATCGGTCTAATAATAGCCACGCCAGCGAAAATGATGATGATGAGCCTACTTTTGACCCTGCCTGGCCTCACTTGCAAATTGTGTATGATCTGTTGCTCAAGTTTGTAACATCCTCTTCTCTTGAAGCTAAGGTTGCAAAGAAGTATATAAACCATCAGTTCATCTTGAAATTACTTGACTTGTTTGATTCTGAAGATCCAAGGGAAAGAGATTGTTTGAAAGCTATTTTGCATAGGATTTATGGCAAGTTCATGGTTCACAGGCCTTATATAAGGAAGAGTATAAGCAATGTGTTTTACCGTGTTGTGTTCGAATCGGAGAAACATAATGGGATTGCTGAACTTTTGGAGATATTTGGAAGTGTGGTTACAGGGTTCGCTCTGCCATTGAAAGAGGAGCATAAGATCTTTTTGTCAAGGACCTTGATTCCTTTGCACAAGCCAAAATCCTTGGGGATTTACTTTCAACAGTTATCATATTGTATTAACCAGTTCATAGAGAAAGATCCCAAATTGGCTAGCACTGTGATTAGGGGTTTGTTGAAGTACTGGCCTATCACAAGTACCCAAAAGGAGGTGATGTTTTTGAGTGAGCTGGAAGAAATTTTGGAAGTTATTAACATGGCTGAGTTCCAAAAAGTGATGGTTCCCTTGTTCTGGCGGATCGGTTGCTGCATCAATAGTTACCATTTTCAGGTACTAATACTTGTGTCTCTAGACATGTATATATGTGTGTGCGTGTGTACTTCAATTTTTATTTGTTGCGTAGTTTCTGAGTTGTTGGTTAGTTAAGGTTTGTTCAAGGATCTATGAACTAATATTGTGATAAGATTTCTCCTTCTAATTGATACGGAGGATTCAGGCTAATGTGGGATGGAAATGCAATTGATTGAATGATGTATTCTTCATCCAGTTGTTTGACTTGTAAAGAATCAGGATCCTTCCAGATTTACATGTATTTTTAGCTGTGAGGAATTATTATATGAAAATCTTTAAAATTACTACCAGCTCAGTTGCCTAGAATAAAATTTCTAGATTGCTGACAGGAGTTTTTCATTTAGTTTGAAATGGTCTCAGCAATGAGTCAAGAACTTAAGATTATGGAGCCAAAAAGACTTGTGCCCCAAGAGAATGTTCAGGATTTTTTTTTGTCTATACGAAACAACAGCCTTGTCAATGAACTGAGTAAACAAGTGGTTTCAAGGGATGACAATAGATAGAAGAGTGCTGATAAAGAAGATCTATTACTGTTTCCCAGGGCATTTCTGGAATCAAGTTAATAAAATTCATCAGAAAACTTGCCAATAAGAAGAATGAGATATATTGCTTAATCTGCATTATTCAGTCAATCATTTAAGTATCTTTGTCCATTCTTAGACAGACTCAAAAAATGGAGTTTCAAAGACAGAGAGAAACTGATGAAGTAATTGGATCTTTGACAGAGTTAACTTGAATAAAACCAAGTATCATGGGCCTGTTTGGCCAAATCTTCTGACATCAATCAGTCATTGCACTTCGATGAACGCCACCACCATATTCTGAAGAGTTGGTGGTGGTGGTTATAGTATGATATGCAAGTTCTCAACACATCTAAACATGTGTAAATTTCTACTTGTTATAAACCAAGTCTTTCTGGTAGATACTTGGATTTCAATCATTATATGGCATCACATGGTTTTTCTCCGTTTATCTTTTATTGTTGAGGCTGGAAATTGTTGGGTTCAGGGACATAATTTGCCAAAAACTATAGCATCTCACTTCCAAGGCATATAGTATATTTTTGCGACTAAGTAATGATCTTCTAACCAAGAGTGAGGACTACGCTTATGAATTGTGTATTTATCTAAATACTGGAGGCTTCTACATGAAAAGTGGTTTGTGGATGGGGAAGAGAGAGAGAGAGAGAAGAATGAGTATATGGCAAAATGGTTGAAAAACAAATTTAGTTCATTGTTGGTTGGTTTCTGAAACCCCCTCCTCCTCTTTATCTTTCCATTCACTCTAGAGTTCTCTCTCAACCCCCCTTTTCCCCAGTGGGGAGTGATAGATATGAACTTCAGGCCTTCTCTGGTAGAAAGGTTGCCATATGTGATGATCTCTTTGATGCTGCATTTGTTTTCAGTTACCCCCCTCCCCCCCAAAGACATTTACTTGTCATCCTAACAGTCAAACTTTTATTTTCCAGGTTGCTGAAAGGGCTCTCTTCCTTTGGAATAATGACCAAATTGTCAATTTGATTGCACATAACCGGCATGTGATTCTCCCGATTATATTCCCAGCTGTGGAAAGCAATACTCAGAACCACTGGAATCATGCTGTGCAGAACTTGAGTCTAAATGTAAGAAGGATGTTCTCCGAAATGGATGATGTGCTTTTCCTTGCTTGCCATTCGCATTACAAGGAAGAACAGGAGAAAATAGACTTGGAATCTGAAAAACGGAAGGAAGCATGGGAACAGCTGGAGACTGCAGCTAGTCTACGTCCACCTGTAGCTGGAAACATTGCTGTCCTGGTAACGCCTTTAGCAACTTCAATCACTTGCTAAGAGGTGATGACTCCACTCTATCCTTGTCCCCGTGTTTTGCTGTGTATGTTCCACGCAATTTAGGAATCATGATGGAAAATGGCTGTTGTCTGGAGCAGGTTTTTGAAGATCAACCCGATTAACAGCCTTATCTCTGTTGTAACCTTAGTCCTGCAACTGTGTTGAGAGCGCCAATTGGGGGGGCTAAACTAACATTTGTTTCTTTTATTTTACTTTATGAACATTTTGTCATGGCCTTATATGTTATCTAAATGGCTAATATTTTCATCACCTTTTTGCCTGGCTTCTTTAGTGTTCAGCTTTGCTAGTTGGATGGAAGTGGAAAAGAAGAAAAAGAAAATATAAAGATCTCAGGCAATTTGTTTGACACCATTTCTTGACATTGACTAATTTGTAGTTTTGTACTATATTTATGAAGCTTCTAATTATTACCTTTTCATTTTGCCCTCAAACAGATGTTTTCATACTCTTAAGTTCCCATCTATTAAAAATGGTTTATTATAGTGATATTTATGCACTCACTAACTTAAAAGTTATGACTTAAGAATGTGCTAACTTGTATGGTGAGGCAAATCTAGAATTTAGTTTATGACTTCCAGTCTGACCAATAGACAAAAAAAAAGAAAAAAAGGACAGTTCGATGCACTAAAACTCTCACCATGTGCAAGGTTTAACGACTATATTGACTTATTGTATATGATTTTATCTTGCATTTTTGCAAGAGATTATTTTTAAAACTTAAACCCGTAATATCTTATTTTACTGAGTTAGACCCTTTCACTCTTCCACGGACTGATACATGTACCGAATGCTCATACGGGAAAGTTGACTCCTGGGTCTGGAACCTGGGGGGTTGCTCCGAGAAATTCTTTCTTTCTCGTCCACTCAGGGAGGTGCGGACACACCTGCGCGGATTACAGGTGACAGTTACAAGAATGGCAGAAAAGTTTGCAAAAATTATTAAATTGGCGTGAATCGCAATAGACCTGGGCTCATGGGTTAAGAGACTTTTGTGATTCTTCAAGTCAAAATTTATTTGGCACCTGTTTGTAGCATTATAATAATGAGCTGTAAAGGGGTACTTTACAGCGAAATAATACCATAGAAGAGTACGGAATACGACCACATTCAACAACTATACGATAAATAGAAAAAAGTAGTACTACTATTTCTCTACTAAAAAAGAGTTAGAGAATCAAAATAAGTCATAAAAATATAAAAGTAATCAAAATAAGTTATTATTTTAGTAAGTAATTAAAATAAGCTTAGTAAAAGAAAAAGTTTTACTATATCCGATAATCTAAACGTTTTCCGTTAGTGTCATAATGCTTATTTTTAATATATAATGGAACTTTTTATTACACTTTATAAAGTGAAGGTGAAGGTGAGAAGGTAACTTTTTATAAAGTGGGGAAGAAAAAGTTCCGTTATATATTAAAAATAAATGTTATGACACTAAAAATTGAATATAGTGAAACTTTTTTTTCATCAAACTTATTTTAGTTACTTACTAAAATTATAATTTATTTTAATTACTTTTATATTTTTATGACTTATTTTGATTCCCAACTCAAAAAAAACAGAAATTAATGCTTTTTTTTTGCCCCACACATTTTATTCGTGTGAGCACAATATATTACAGTACTAGTATAATTGAATTGTTGACTAATAAGTTAAAAGGATAAAGGTAGTACTGATAGTATGGACTTTGGAGGACCTATGTGAAAAAATCAGTACTAGTAACTACCTGCTCCTTTTGTATCAATACAAAGTGTCACTTTAGAAGAAAAACAAATTGTCCCAAAATAAATGTCTAAGTTAAGATAAAAATAAATTAGTATGTTTTATCAACTATAGTATATCCTTAATACTCCATGTAATAGTGTTAAATTTTTAAGAAACATTTATTAAATAAAAATACTTTTTTTATTTGAATTTATATGACATTTTTTATATTTTAAGAGTTAAACCGTTTAAATTTGATAAAAAATTTGCACGTGAAATCTTCAATTTTTTTGAAATGAAATTTATATATTTGTAAACTACGAAAAGGTATTATGATTCACAATAATTAATAATTCAAAATGTTTAAAGATCTATGAAAAATAAAATTTATGGTCAAACATAGACTTGTTTGACTCTTGTAATTCGAAAGATGACATATAAAATAGAACGGAGAGAGTAATAGTTAAATAAACTATATATTATATTTATTGATATCTTAAAGACGGTGATTTTTTATTAGGATGACAATTATTTTTAGACAGGAAATAGTAACAAATATCATTGGATTTGGGCCTTTAACATGGCTATAAAATGCTACTTTCCCATTTTTTGCTCCTCATCATCTTGCATCAAGCTAAGTAAGTTGATAATGATCTATTCATGCCGTCGTATGTGCCTACATTTTTTTCAATTGTATTGTTTATATCTCATCATTGTGATATTTAATAATATTTACGTCCTTCTTATTAAAGCGAGGCCTACGTAATAAAATTTGGTAAAACCTACTAAGTCTTGTTATAAAACTATGTGGGGTGATGTTTGCATACATCCCTCAGCATTTACAGTAATTAATGTAAGTTTTCACCTTAGTTTATGACTTAAACCATAGCAAGTATGATTTGGTGTAAACATCAGGCGCAGGTAAACACAAAAGTACCTAAATGCTACCTTAACAAATATAGAACTTAAATGAGAATGCATGTAAGCAAAGTTATGTAAGCTTGATAGACTTAAACAATTTGTATCTAGTCCAGCATGGAAAAGGATTTATTGCGCTTAATGAATAGAAACGTCAAATTTGGAACCATTTTAACAAGAAGAGCTCTCAAACAGCTTCATATACATGATAGCAAGAAGCTAACCAGGTGCTGTGAAGTTACTTACATATTGCCATTACTTTTTAACTTAGTGCATCCACTTCATTCAAATCTACAGCTTTCTGTATCATCTGACGGACCATGGTAGGATGATAGATGTGGTTAAAATTCGAAAGAGGGTTGAAAAGAATGTGTCATCTTTCCAGGAAGGATGAATTATTGTATGTTAAAGATTAATGTTCCTTCGCTTGAAAAGTGACACTGGATCTGCCAAACATGGATTGGCCACCGGGACTTAAAATCAGCATTTCCTAGAACAGTGATTGGACTGGTTTTGGAGACGATAAAGTTGCCACGGACTTGAACTGTCAATTTAAATGGAAGCTTCAGTATACAGAGTGCAATGATAAACAGCTGATACATGTGGTTGTGATAGAGTTTCTTACCTTTGGTTGTTTATACTTTTCACGGATGGCATTCAGAGTGCTTCCACTGGTGTTCATCTGTAAATCTTGCAGCAAAAGAACTGTAGTTTTCAGATCTGACGCCTTATATGTAGTGTAGTGCTCCAAAGTTGAATTCTGCAAGACATTTCAGGAGTTATTTTGTGGTTGCATTCAATGGCAAAAAGAGATGACAGAATCAAGGTGCAAAAAAGTTGCATACCCATGGGTGGTTAGATTGATCAAGTGTCCATCTGGCTAGAAATACAGCTGATGCAGCAGTAACAGATGGAAGAAACTTGAGAAAACTATATTCAGCTAGTGTTAACTCTGCTAAATAGTTTGCCATGAATTCCAGTTCAACAGAGGGAACCTGTAGGTTGGAGAAATTTAATTTGTCATATAAGCTTCATTTTCTAAGACCCAAACCAAAAGAAGAATGATATCTCATCTACCTCATAAGAAGCTTGTGATGCTTGAACGAATCTCCTAAAAACAAAGGACAATGGCACAAATAAGGAGCCTACTCTCACAAGTAACATGATTAAATTTGCATATATTGCTAATTACAGGTACCTCAGGAACTTTTTGGTGGTCGGAGCAGCAAGTTGAAAGCCCAAAAAATTCAGAACCAGACTTTCCATTCTTACTACCTGACAATGGATATGCAATTAGCAATTAGCCTTTTCACATCCACAGGGAACTTCAAGTCGTATTATAGAAGACATGGGAAAACATTTGGGAAATGTTCACATCATTACTCAAGTAGGAAAAAAGTATGCATCCAAGATATCATAAAAAGAGAAAGGAAAGCTCAGAGCTAGATGAGGCAATCTAGATCTTCGCTTTTAAGAAGATAAACACAAGGGGGTAAAGCAATGTAGCTAGGACAAGCAAAAACAGTCAAAAGAACTAGCAGAGGAATGCAAGGTATGGGTTTTATACAGTTATCAGTTTACAAGGACAAATTCTGAAAGACTAGTTGGATGCATAAAGGTACAAAATGTTATAACAGACCTTGGGCTTGACCCTCAAAGTTAGCTCATGAACTGAGGATGATTGAAAAGCATATAAGAGCTACAACCTTTACTCTCAACCACTGTGGGTTCTAACACTCCTTAAATGCCCAGTACTAGACATCTAGAGAGTATCCCACAGCACGGGAGCTCAATATTGAGTGACCAAACATCAAGGATGGGTACCAACGACAAATACAACCAGGAGAAATGAATTTAAAGAATCTAAAGCAACTCATCATGCTTCTAACACTAATTGAAACTAAAGTTATTCAATTGCTCTTTATCACATAACATGTCTCCAAGTACCTCTTTCTCCACATAAAAGAAATCTACGAGTAGATCAGCATTGGAATGAGCATACCTCTTCTTTCGAGTAAGTGTTGTCTGTAATAAAGCAAAATTCTTCCACACGAGGTGCACAAATTTCTTCATATTTGCTGCAAGCAAAAAAGAAAATAAAAGATCACATACTGCAGAAAAATTACAATGAAAAGATGCAGATGGAAGTACATATAGTTTCTCTTTACTGAAACTACAAATAATTCTAAAAATTGGGCAAAGTATATTACCGTGTTGAATAGCACATGCACATACAAGTTTAAAAAAAGGGGAATGTTAGTTAAATGGCTCTATTTCCCACAAGCTACCACGGTAAAAAAAGGAAAATCTTTGTGATCTACAAGTTTATAAATGTAAAAACTGTTTAGTCTACCCTATAACCTGACATCCTTGAGTATGAATATCCAAAAATGATTTACTTACGAAGCAATTAGCATGCAGGTAACTCCAAGTAGCTGCAGTTTTTGTTTTTCAATGTAATGCTCAGAAAGGAACCTATCAATAAGATGTACAGTCAGGTAAAGAGTGTCTGGAACCAGCCTATATTCTTCAGATACCTGCAAGAGAGAGAACAAAATGATGGTCAATGGATAGAATTTTCACCGTCATGCAAGATAAGCAAATCCAATACTTCATAAGCAGGAAAAGAGCTTATCAAAAGTAAGTCTGAATTACATAAGCCAGTGCCATTATCAATATGCATAATCAATGGCGAAAATGTAAAGGCTCTTTTGATTTCCAGTAAACAAAAACAATTCAAGCAATAAGTCCCCGACTACTGATGAATGTTTCATTTCCATTTTCATATCTTGCATAAATAATACATGCATAGCTTATGAGGGAACCTAAGAATTATTTTACCCAGGATAAAATACTGAATAATAATTGGTATATTAGCAATAGCTTGGTAAGAGAGCACTTTAAAGAGAATAACACCATTAAAGTATTGCACCTCTCATCATAGTTAACAGACTTATTTTCTTAATAGAGAAATATAAATCATGAATGTATCATAATATCTGCTTATGATATTCCAGAATGAAAAAGGAGAGATGTATAGGCTAAAGGGTCATTTAGACAGAAATCATGACTGTAGACTAAATATGAAATTTCCTATCAGAACTAACATTTGATAAAATGCTTTAAGGGAAAAAAATATGTGATCTTCCAGGGAGGGTAACCATAAAAATTAAAGAAGACAATAATGCTTGAATATGAAGCAAAAAATTCAGTTGGTGATGCCTTCAAAAAAAGGAACAGTTCATCCAATGATCATAGAAAAGGTAATCAACAAAAAGGTTTTCTACTATCACAACTTAGGTCTATATGTGAAGATTTTGTTTATAAAGAACCACAACATACTCTTTAAGATAATATCTCACATATTATTAAGCAGCGTTAAAACATCCAAGTAAAAAAGCAAACTGACCTCCACAAGCCAATCAATAAGAATACTTCGCATACCCTTGTTAATGTCCCGCTGAAGCTTTTCCATATAATTAAAGGAAGGCCGCCGGTCAAGCTGTTGGTGAGATGAATTTGTCATTTAGTAATTGAGAAACATAAAGTCTTATGTTAACAAAGAAAAGGAAGGGCACTCTTAAACTTGTTCAGAAGTATTTAAACTATTTATTGCAATTATCCATGATAATATTTGTTTAATTAACAACTAAAGGCAACATTAAACTTGATATTGTTTAGATGGTTACAGATGCCTAGTGCTATCACTAGACTTATCAACAATTCAACAGTGCATCAGTAATTTTTTAAGTGGTAATAGGAAAGCACTAGTCATACTAACCTCCATGGCTTGCAAATTGTTATATATATCAGGAGCATACAGACTACACATTAGTGGATCCTTGTGTTTTGAATCTATATCTGCAATACTAAGCGAATTGGAGCCTTCCTGTTTCAAGCAAACCTTGCTTTCATCTGCATGATGGAACAGAAACAAATAAGCACCTTCTAGAAAAGAAAATAACAATAGGAAGATTTCCTTCAAGACTAATAATGCTTTCATGCAATGTTAAGATGATGATTAAATTTTGCAGGCAATGCCAGAAGATCAAACAGATTAATAAGTTTTCCTCCTACAAACAGTTTTGGCTTTTTACCTTTTTGGGAAAAGGTTTTGCAGTCCATCCATTTGCAAAATGAACACAAAAACGCCCTTTGTATTGGAGACATAAAATAACCATCTCCATAGAACCACAAAGACATATCACCCATGAGGAACTATGCACTCAATTGGTTTCTTCGCTCTTTCTGTTGCATATATTACATTGCTCTATACTTCCAGTTATTCGAGGGTTACCATTTCTTCTGATGGTTCAACAAGTCAGTTACTTCACATTTCAGTGAGCAAGAGCTCTCTTTCGAGGTTTTATGAAAAATAGAAATTTTACACTGCTTTTCTTCTAACAGTTTACTGAAATGAGACTTACTAGAATGCAAAACAAAAAATGAGCAAAATGCAGTGAATGAAGTCTTTATAAACTTTCTTCTTGCTGCATATACAGTAGAGAACTTTAATAACCGCAAAAAAGTTATAAATTGCTATTCTAGAGGTTGTGCTTGGAATTATAACATTGAATTCAAATGGATGCCTATTGTAATAATGATATATCTGAGTTGGACAAAGGGTCATAAGTAGCTTTGCACTTTGAAATTCTAACTAGAACTATATGCCAGTAAAGGACACACATGCTTGTCGCGCTCACAAAGAATTATATGTGGTTTAAATAGAGCATTTCATAAAAGGATCAAAAGGCGTTGAATATAAATAAAAACTAGTTCACAGTTTCATCGTGCACAGCACTTTTAAGAAATATTAAGTTTTCAGGAAAGTTATGATTATCAAGTATCTTAGTTGCTGGTCTCTCCCGATGAGCAGGCAGCAATTACCACAGAATTTTTGAAATTTGAAGGAGCAGACATAGCTTAGTCATGGTAGTTGCACTTCAAACTATGTCCAAAGAGAGGGAATGAAATCAACAAATGCCAAGGCTTTCAAATCTTGCATAATAGCACACAATAGCATACCTTTTGGTGTTGTAGTCTGGAGGGTAATGTCATTACATGAACTCCTATTCACAGGCATAAGATCAGCTAAACCACTCTGAGCGGCAGTGATATATTCACTTGGCTGAGTAAATGGGTGGTCCTTGAAGTGTGCTTGTGAACAGTGTTCTTGTGATTCCTCGACCTTTACCATTTTTGCTTCTTCAATCACACTCTCTTTTCTATCATCAAGCTCAGGCTTTTTCACCAAAAGAGCAGGTGTCACCTTTGAATTCCTCTTATCAGAGGATTTCTTAACCTATCACCATAGGACAAGTTGACATCATTGGCCAGAAGTTGATAAGTTTTTGAAACAAAGAAAAAGATTTAGCACTGAATCTCCATCTTTTGAAACAAAGACATTAGTTCAATAACCAATAATTATGTTTAGCAGAATGATTTCATTTCCAAAGAGCAAATATGATATAACATATCTATTGAAGCTCACCTGAAATTTGCTTCCATTGATGCAATTCATGTACGGATTTTCACAAAGCACATTAGTGACATCCCTGAGAACAGCCCTTCGCTTAGGCTGTTGAGAAGCAGTACTGGAAGAATTAGCTGGTTCGTTCTCATCTGGGGCTGGTCTTTTGGATTTTGTTCCTTGTGTTACAAGTCCCTGTTTCTTATCCTGTCTGACAGATGGGTGTAGAGGTGGTAGTCCTTCTGATGAACCCAAGGTTTTTGCCCGTGCTCTTGTGATTCGCATAGTAGGCACTTTAAGATTAGAAGATCCAGTTGCCATAGTTGCATTCCTCATTGATCCAGGTGGTAATATGCCAATTGTCAGAGCTACAACTGCAGAGACAACATTGCATCATCTTTAACTTTTCATAGTCAAAGGTAAGAATGACCCCCAAAAAAGAGTTTAAAAAAAAGACTCCGCAAAAACAGATGCTCAACATGGACCAAAGAGTAGGGAACTTTAAAATAAGTCTCAATATGCAGGATCCAAGAACTTGATGAAACAGCACAAACATCATTCTTCAGCAGTGTTATCAAAGGCAGAGGAAGATTCAAAGGTCTTGGGCTTTAAGCACAACACACATCCAAAAAATGTTCTAGTAAAGGGCCTGATGAACATAAAAAATAAAGGATGTATATACAATACAAGAAAACAAAATTATAAAATAAAAAAAAAAAAAAAAACAAATTACATGGACAAAGCTTTAGGGCCTTAATGACATTATTCCCCAAAAAGTTTAGAACGTTGAAGTTTCGGCAAATAGATGTGTCCAGGTACCAGTGTAAGAAGATAAATAGTGCCTGATTGGACTCTGACATGCCATCATGTGAACTAATGAGATTTAGGAAGATCACAAATCAAGCAACTATTATTAACTGGTATAGTGACTTGAACTTGGAGCCTTCTTAGTCAGTTAAATACACGCAAGTTATGCCAGTTTGAGCTACTAATGTCTAAGCAGTAAGTAACTTCTACAAACAGAAGTTAGCATAACCAACACTATTGATGCAATCTTTAAGTCATAATATTATTTCAATTATCACATTCACTTATGAATAAACTGAAATAGCAAAGAGAAGAAGTAGAGAACAAGTTGGAAGATTAGGAGTTTATGTTAACTTATATTATGAAAGTCAATCGTACCAAAGAACAAAATAATGTAATAAACTACAATTGAAAAAGTCGATCACACTTAGTTTTCTTCTTTTCCTCAGCTGTGGTCATTATATTTTCTCATTGTGCTGTCTTCGTTTATTTCTTTTGTAGATTTCCCATGACTACCTAGCAGACAAGGACACTTTTATTTACAGAGATTATCTTTATACATTTCAAACTCTTCCATGAAAGAGGGTCTTAAATATCAGAGAACCACCAGCATCCACTAGCACTCTACTGAAGTAGACTAAAAATAAAGAGTTTCAAGCCTGTGAATGAGCTGAAACACAAATATGTATCTTCAAATGCAGCAGGCACAAGAGACTATTTGTCTCATTTGATCAACCAAGGGTCAATAAACAAAAATGGATACAATCATATATTCTAATTCAAAGCAGAAAGAAATTGTGTGGAGAGAAGCAATGACAAAAAAGTGTTACAAATTTGATAACAAAGATATATTTATGTTCACATCTAACATTTGATGAGATCTTATCTAAGGCTCTATCCCACAACAAACTGCCAAGAACATATGATTTTTGTGTTCCCATATTTTGCTGTGAGTTTGTAGTGTGTTCTTAACTGGCTTGTATCATCCCAAAAAAATGACATCATATGTAGGACATAAGTCTATATTTTGAATAGTGATATTCACCTGCATTGTCTTCCACCACAATTCTAGAGCTTTATATAAATAAGGAGCAACTGTCACTGTACTCTTGAATCAGGGACGAGCCTGCATCAAACATTCGTTGAATTTACTTACTTAAGCTTTAAGGTGTAAAAGGGAAAGATAGCACATACCATTTGCATGGAGAGTTCTACAAATGCAAAAAAAAAAGCACCTACTCATACATTGTTGCTGCAAATTATGTCATGTATACAATTCAATTTCAAAGTTTAGCACCAATATATTCAAAGGTAGATACAGTATATGATAGACGATTTAAAGAACTTTAATCCATAAATCAAAAGATATCAGTCATCTCGGTCAATGTTATGCAATTTAACTACTGAAAAATTGTAGGAATTCTTTAAATTTCTCAGTTTGATCTAGCTGAAGATCTTCTACAAATCCACAAAAACAAACCCTTAAAAATGAATAACTACACTAAAATTTCTGAGAATAGCATGATAGATCCATCAATTGTTCTTCAATTGGAAATTCAAGTCCATTGTAAAATCAATTTCCTCCTAACTTGTAAATCCACACGCAAAGCAAAAGAATTAATTCAAATTATTTTTTTCAAAACCAATCTGGAAAAATAAACTAAATAGCTTTAAAACTCAAAGAATCAACCAAAACACATCAAAATTTAATTTGCTTAATCACAACTAAGTATAAGAAACTGAAAATGGCAATAAACAAAACCAAATAATTTCTTTTCTCAAAAGAAACTAGAAAAAAATAATTTAAAAAAAGCTTTCAGACCTCAAAATTCAACCAAAATGCACTATATTTTTTTTAAAAAAAAAAAAGTAAAAACAACAACTAAGAACAAAAATAGAAATTGAAAATAAATAATCCAAATCAATTTTTTCATAAGTAACCAGAAAATGAAAATCAAAGAACCTCAAAATCCAAACAACAATGAACCATAAAAAAAGATTCAAAAAAATACAACCAGCAACAACAACAATAGAAATTAAGCAAATCAGGACTCCAGAAATTAAGGAAAAATGGAACAAAAACTCTAAGCTCACAGATCCATAAGCAAATCCTCAAGGATTACTCAAAATAGAGCTAAAATTTTTCAAAATTTCAAAATAAATCCCTTATTCATCTAGAAAAACCTACAAGGCTATTATACATTGCAGCTAATACAATATCCATATCGATATGTACACATAAACAAGTACATATCAAACATGTATGTATAGGTCTAAGCTGAGCTTACTAAGCATTATTAACAGCTCATGAGCTGCCTGCAACACCGTTCTACGGCGGTGCCTCGATTGCAGAGCTAGGGTTTCTACCTTCTCCGATCGGTCATACAATCAATGTAGCTCGTCTGTGTGGTTCCAGAGGGGTGGGTGGGGGTGGGGGGTGAGAGAGTGAAGAGCGTAGAGTGGTGATAGATATATAACACTGTAGATGTGGAAAGGGGGAGGGTGGGTGGGGGTGGGTGGGTAGAGTTGGGTGGGTGGGAGTGAGAGCGGGATGGTCCATAGTTCAAACTTCTGATGCTGCAAGCTCCCAAAAAAAAAAAGAGAAAAAAGAAAAGAGTTTTTTCAAATTTTACAATCTTTTTTTCTACTGCATTTTTTCAGCGCATTTAATTGTTTAATTCTTCTTTCTACATCAATGGGTCCATTTTCTCCATTAGTACTTACTATTAGATTATTTTGCAAAAGAAATATTGTCACGAAATTCTCACTCTTTGAGTAAATGAAAGTGTTCACTTTACTAATTTATTTATTTTTTAAGTGTTTAATAAAAAATTTATTATTAAATTTGAAAAGGAGTTTAGAAAATAATGTCACGAGCTTTTCGTTGTCCTGATATTCTCGAGATCAAAAAATATGTTTTACTATGTGCTCGACGAATGTAGATCAAGACCTGACACAAACAAAATAAATACTCAATAGAATGTCTACTTTAAACGTAATTTGAGGATATAAAAGTTTGACCAAAATTTAGAAAAAATAAGTGATATTAAGCGAAAATAAATTAGAACTAAAATGAATAAACAAACAAAAAGATAGAAGTTTGAAATTTATTTTTAAAAATAGAGGAAAAGAATGTGATTAATTATTTCATGATAAAATATATTTTTATCATAAATTTGTATTTACTAAAATTATTCCTCTTCAATTGAAGTGTTTACGGAAAAAAAATCATTTGATTAATAATAGAACTTGTTTAAATAGGAGTAATATTTATCACTAAATCTTTTATTATAATTTTAAATTAAAAAATAACTTTTAAAAGAGTTGATCAAACACAAATTATAGATGAAATTAAAAATTATTCAAATTAGACTATTTTTAAAAACTTTATTACTTTGTGCATGATTTATATAGATCTTGAGCTAACACAAAACAAAAAACAAAATGAAAATGTTTACTTTACTTATTTTTTTTTAAAAAAAAACTAAAACATATTAAAAAAATTAAAAGAGTTTAATAAAGAATTATTTGTTATTATTATCATTATTATTATTATTATTATTATTATTATTAGATTTGAAACTTTTTTTAGAAATAATGTTATAAAATTTTCCCTTTCAGAGTATCATAGACATTGAACAATATGCAAAGGGGACTCAACATATTCAAAACGAGGGCATACGAAATACATCTTAGGTCTCCAAATTTGAGGGTCCTTTGGTAATAAAAATAATTATAATTTTTTTTTTAAAAAAAAAGAAGTATATTGTGTCTTTTTATTAATTTATCTTACTTTTTTAGTTAGTTTCGAAGTATTAAAAGATGTTTTTTTCTTTCTTATCAATTTTAAATTTAACTCTCCATATGACATGTTTAAGACTATAAGATTAAATGACATTTTAATTTATATAGATATATCTTCTTTATTTTTTAAAAATTCATATCAAGTCAAAATTAAACAAAATATTAAAACAATTAAGGTATTATTTACTGCAAAAGTAAATTTTTTTTATCAAGAGAAGGAATTAACTTTGGGTATCAAAAAAATTAAGTATAATCACAATGTTGCTTCTTAAAAAATTAGAAAACTAAATTTCAAATAATTTTTATAAAAAAATAAAAATTCAAACTCAAATTATTATTTTCTTGACTCTAGATCACTTATTAGCTTGAACCGTCCTTACTTGTATAGATTATGAGCTCGCATAGATAAAAGTGTTTACTCTACTAATTTAAAAAAAATTAAAACTTAATTCAAAGATGGTAAACAAAGAAATTCATTTATTTAACACCTCATATTATTTTAATAAATATTAAATTTCTTTGCTATGTTTTTGCTTGAGAAAAATGTGTTCTTAACTTCTATAATCTTAAATGATTTATTCCATCTAATAATTATATCAATGTACAAAAACAAGAAGAATATGACTTTTTTTAAAATAAAATAAAATCAAATGTTCTATATATGGTGAATAAAAAATAATTATCTCATCATAAAAATAATTTTTTTTTTATTTCAATTCTTTTTTATTTCTTTATTTGGTGATTAAGGTTCTTTGAATGGGGTCATTGATTTGTAAAGATTGAAAATTGGATCCTACTAAATTGGTAGATTGGAAAATATATGACAATCAAGAAAATGGTCCTAAAATGAGCTAGTTTTCACATTTGTATTGACAAGAAATTAGATTTAAAATTAACCAAAAGTCTTTAGATTCGATTTTTATGATAGTATATATAAAAAATATTTGGACATGTTTAAAAAATGAAACGTATATTTTTTTAATGTAAATTAATCAAATTTTTATATAACTATCATATCATATCATATCATATAAGAGGGGGGAAAGTAGACTCTAAACTCATCTCTTGTGATTAGTATTTTAAGTTTAAAGTTATAAGTATTTCATATGACTATTATAATTTCATCGACTATGACATGCTATCTATCTTTGTTTGGATTATCTCTTGTTCTTATAAACATTTAAATTGTTAGTAGACATTTTAACTCAATTTTTACTGTAAAAATTCTTATAGCTGGTAATTAATTGCTTAAATTGTATCATATTAGTTGTCATTTTTAAAAAGTTAAAAGATAACATTACTTATTTTATTTTTAATCTTACCATTAATAATAATTGTATTTGAAAATTATAAACAGGTTCAATTATAAGATAAATGACACATAAATAAAGTAGATGTTCAATGAAGAGAGATTACAACTCAAGACATAATAAAAATAAAGTAGTCAATAATTATTAATATTTAATATATATTTTTAAAACGTATAAATAAATACGACAGATAATTTTAAACAGGAATTAGGTAACATCCATCTAAAAAAATGGCCTCTTTGAGTAAGTAAGACAAAGTCAATTCCCCATACCATCAATGTCTAGTTCAATATTTAAAGGTTTAAAAAACATGAACAAAAAGGTTAAAAGCTTGAATTTCTCCTAGTATGTTACAACTTACAAGTGTTTTTAATCACTTTTCTCAACAAAATTATTAATTTGTTACGTGATTATCGAAATTGAAAATCAGCACATGTTTATCCAAAATACAGGGACAAAAATAATCCTCCTAAATGTATGTTAATGCATAATCATAACTTCTATAAACAATTAACTTTAAAATGTTTTACTTAGCATTCACGATATTAATGTTAATATGTTGTCACTTTCAAATGTATGTCCATGTCTAATATTAAGTTTTCAAAAGAGTATCAACAATTCATTGAGGCGCAAATAAAAATTGTTAATTCATAGGATGTTAAATTTGATTTTCGTTGTTTTAAAGTATATTTCTTATAATGCATGTTTTCTGTAACTGATATGATCGATGATATTTATATATATTACATGCTATCATGTTTTCATGTCGTATTGATTTTCTTTAAATATAAAAATTATAAATAAAGAAAACAATCCTCATAAAAATTGGCGATACATATTTAGATAGATAGCTCACATAATAATATATATATATAAAAATTATAATATTTTAGATATATTTCTAACTATTGACTCGAAAAAATATATATTTAAAAACTTGAATGGCATAGTAAAGTCAATTTGTAGCATTATGGGGAGACTTTTATACAAATTCGACACAACAACCAAAGCTCAATGGATGGATACATTGGTAAGGGTAATGGGTTTATGTCCTTTTAAATAGGAAGAGACCTTTTGTCCGGGGTAATTTTGTCTTTTTTTTTTTAATTTACGTAGTAATCTATCGAGGAAATGAGATTATTTATTCTCTTATTATCTGAATATAAAAAATGCTAATATTTTCAGATTTTTATATATAAAAATGAAAATCTCTTATAAAACAGATATAAAACTAAAAATAAGTTTGTGTATGATTAAAGAGTTGTTTCTTCCATCATTTCTATTTCACTATTTATTACTCATTTGTGTGAATTAAATTTTTTTAATCACTTACAAGATAAATAAAAGAACGATATTTTCAAATAGTTTATTTATAAATGAAGATCTTTTTTAAAAGGATATAAACTTTTTTTTTAAAAAAAAAAAAGAAAACCTTAGTGGCTTAATAGAATATTTTCCAATTTATGTGTATTTCTAATATTATATTATTTGAAGGTCTCAACCTTCTAAGTTGACACATTTTTTCTGGCAGAATTCAAAATGAATTTTCATATATGGTTCACAATGACGTGATAATTACGGGGTTGTTATTATTAATCTTTGTTTAGTATTTTTTTTTCCTTTGACCATCACGATAAATCTTTAGTAAAACGTTCAAAATATTAATTATATATTCTCAATGAAATTTTAGTGTAATTTGAGAAGCTTGGAGTTATTTTACAGTTCATAATTCATCTAAATATTATTATTTAAAAGAGTACATGCTATATAATCATATTAATTGAATTTTTTATATTTTAAAAACATATGTAATGATTCAACTTATTTATAGTAACTGATTTAAGATCAGGAAGATTATCTTATTCAAAATGTAAAGAGGATGTTATTTCACTAATTAATAATATTAAGGGCAAAAGTGATATTTAAAAAAAAAGAGTTATTTTATATGTTACAAGTGGTGATTATAAAATAAAATTTGATGTATAGAAAGATTCATATCTATCTAAGGTCATTAAATATGTAAATCAAACCAATATTCAGTATAAAAAATCTTGCATTCTGATCACTCCTAAAGTTTATTATTTTGATTGTGCGATTTATTAAGTAATTTATTTTTATTTGACTAGTTAATCAATTCACTAATAAAAAAGAAAAAAAGGAAAATTAACAATAATTGTTTATTAGGCCATCAAAAAATATTATGTCAAAAGCTGACATTTCATATCACTCAAAATATTTTTTTTCATCTAATATGAAAAATCAAAGATTTTAAGAACATACTAACAAAACGATAATAGATTGTATAGTCAATCTTCATCACTTGAGTGTTTTCCCAACTTATCGAACGCGATAACTTGACTTTTAACTCATTATCTTGATGTTAAACTTTTTATTAATATATGATTATTTTTATCTCACTGTGATAATTTTTTATGAGAAACATTGTAAGTAAAAGAGATCTTAGAAAAAGAAAGACCATTTAAAATAACATAAAAAATAATTAACAAATGATTGCGCCTTAAATGATGTCGTGTTATTAATAGCTTATCAATGAAATTACAACTTGAAATATTCATTTATAAAAATTTCTATTGAAATAGTAATAATTATGACCTTCTAAATTTGAACTTTCACGTTATTAGACGTTTATCGCTAACTAGATAATTAACTTTAAATTTGATAAATTAAAGTGAAAATGCTTATCACTTAATTATAATTAAATAATAAAAGGTATATACGCAAGATATATATCTTATATCTATTATTTTAATATAAATATTCAATGTAGATTAATATTTTCCATCCATATTATATCCAAATATAATTTTGATCAACTTTCAAACACATACTCTTTTTCAATTATAAATTCAAACTAAGTTTTTTTGTCAATCAAATATTATCCAAATTCTTAGGTGTTTATGTTTTTTTTTTTTTCTAAAAAAGTGAATCGAAAAGAAAAGGTTTTAAATGCAAATTAATTTGCCAAAAAAAGAAGTGATAAACTTCTTTTTCTTTTATTTTTCAACTTTCACTCCTAACGTTTTTCACTTTTTCCCTCTCTATTATTTCAATTTAAGTCAACAAGATCTGAAATTACTATAAAAACATTACAACAATAACACAATTTTCAAATTTTGAAAACACTGTATCATTAATTTTCGAATGTAAAATTGTTAATGCATATATCTACTAATTAATTAAATAAAATTTATGTAGTACATGACATTTGAACATAAAGTGATGTGAAATTTGAAAAAAAAAATCAAATATTTGGAAAAAGTTTTTTTTTTTAAAAAAGAAGAAGACGGTATTTTTAAACTAAAAATGTGTTTGGACATGAATATAATTTGGAAAAATACTTATTTTTTTTGCGATTGATTTAATTAATTAACATTTTATCATAAGATTTGATAGCCTAATTTCAAATCAACATTTATTTATGAAGCTCAATAATGCATATTTTCATCCCCTACTAATTTTATAAATACCAAAGTTTAGTGTTAACATATTTGATCAATCGATAATTTGATTTTCTCTTCTTTCTTATGCTCGAAGATCAGTCTATTCGACTTTCTCTTACGAGTCCTCTCTTTTTCGCTTTTGACTATGATTATGCTCTATAATGGTAGAACCTAGTGAATCAGGCATACTGCTTGACTTGTTTTTCTTCTCTCGTGATAATTATGATATTATAAGTCGAACCTTCGCTATTGCCTATAATATATAAGAGGTAAAGGATCGAGTCGTCTGTTCATAGTTTCGCTTCTGCCATTCTGTTCCTGAGCTCTACCGTGCCCACATTTCCTTGTGTTTTGAAGTAAAAAATATCGCTGCCAATCTGAACGGGTCGATTTATTCGATCTAATTGTACCACGTAATCTTTAAAAAGCGTTCTGAGTGTATGTATATATATATGGGCTATTATTTAAAATAAACGATTGTTTATGTTATATTCTTATTTATAAAAATGCTTAGAATTACTATAGTTTTTTTTCTTCTTATTAGTTACCATGGAAGATAATTATCTTTTTTAAATTTCTCCAAGTTAAAAAAGAAAAAGAACCGTGCAATACTTTGGGGAAAAAAGCCCTTTAAGTTGAGAAAAAAGAAATGAAAAGGATATCCCAGTATAATTTATCGAAAGTAAAAAGTGAAAAAAAAATGAAATAATTGTATGAATTTCTTTTAAGTCAACAAGATCTAAAAACGTCAATAACAATATTATTGTGGACAAAATTCAAATTTTTGAAAAAAAATTAGTGGGTCCATTGGCGCGGACCGCACTTCTCGTAACGATGTTGACCAAAAAGGGTGAAAGAAAAAAAAAAAAAACAATACACAAACTCTATATATCGAAAAAATATTACTAGCTCGATTAATTGACTATCTAATTTTTTATTTTATTGAGTCGATTCCCGCTCCTTCCGTCTCCAATCATTTTTTTTTAATAAAAATAAAAAAGCAAGTCTGACAAGCTAGGCTGTTAATTCAATAAAGAAAGTAATCCTTCGAATTCCTTTCTTCAGTGAAGGTTTGTTAGCTTATTGGAGTTTGAATTAAAACAGAATAGAATATACTACTATAAATTAAATTATAATAATAACATTATTACTAATACTTTATTATATAACTTAATTAACCAGTGAGACCACACTATATTCTAGGCTTAAAGCAAGACTAGGGTTTTGACCATCTCACATGTTTACCCCCTAGTCTTCTTATTCTAAACATATGTTTAAATTAAGAGCGTCGGGATTCTATATTTTAAAAATATAATAATAATATGTCAGTTTAATTTTATAAGTAGAACATAAAGAAGATTAATACAGAAACTTTACTTTCTTTTTATGAGGTAAAAATTACCTCTGAAAAAAATTTATTCTTTAAAAAAGATGTTATTGCTTAGAAAAAAAAGAGATCATTATTTTATATAGTTACATAATTTATCGATTATATTATATCAAATTCTTAGCTAGTGAGAGTTAAAATTATTATTTGAACTCATGAGTATGATTTTATATTTGAAAAAATTGATAAGATATGGATTGGACCAATGAGAATATAGCAAGTGGCCAGTAAATATAATTGGGATAATTTGATTGATCATATGTTATATGTGGCCATGTGGGGGTTGAATTGGCTCCTTTGTTTTTCTATTTATTTTTTTTTAAAAAAAATTATGTTAAAGTCACGGGGAAGGAGGTGGGAAACATGGCATGGGCGGTAATATATATTAGGACAAATTAAAATAACTCATCGCGTAATCGAGTTGACTGATCATGTAATTAGTGATTTCAAATTTGAAATTTCATATATATTTTTTTTATTGAACTATTTTATAGAGTTTATTTAGTACTATTTAATTGTGATTAATTGTGGTTCATGCATATCTTAATAGTTATAACTTAATTATGAATTAAACTCTAAAAACTACACTTAAATGACAATTTAATATTCTTTTCATTATATTTTTAGTTTGTGTAATAATGTTTTAGATTATGATCTAAACAATTCATGTATTATAAAAGCAATAAACATAGGGCTGTGTACTAAATGGTTATCCCATAAAAGACAATTGACACAAATTTCTTCTTAATTGCGATGTGTGAGCTATTGATCTATTCGTAATATAATATTTCAAGGGAAAAGAGTTTGATATATCCCTCAATTTTGTTATTTAGAATTGATATACCCCTTGTTATAGAAGTGATTCATATATACCCCCTACTTATAAACAAATGACTCATATATATCATTTTTCTCTTACGGAAATCAAAAAAAAAATTAATTTTAATCTATTTTTTAATTATTTTTTTCTAAAAAATATAATCCCGTATGAGTAAATATAATTCTCGTCAAACATATTTTTTTGATTTTTTTTCTTTCAATGACTAATTTAGAATTATTATTTTGATGATCAAATTTATTTATGTTTCACTAATATTCTTGTAAAACTTATTGTAGATGACCAAATTTTTTCTTTAAATACGAAATTAAATTATAATACACTATAAAAAATAGTTTAAATTTTTTTTCTTTAAACTAAGGAATGAGAGGAAAAAAAAACAAAATAAGAACAAGAAACTCAAATAATTATAATAAAAGAAGTCAAAAAATAATTTATGTATGAAAAAAATTAAAATATACCTTGAACTTTGATAGAAGAATCATATTTACGCCTAAATAATTTTTTTTAAAAAAATTAGAAGTAACAAATATAAATTTAAAACTAATTTTTTAACTTCCGTTAAATGAAGGGCATATGTGAGCCATTGTAACGGTAGGGGTATATGTGAGCCGTTTGTATAGTAAGGACATATATGTGCCACTTTTATAAGGAGGGTTATATCAGCTCTAAATGACAAAGTTGAGGGGTATCAGACTCTTTTCCCTAAAGATAATATAGAGTATAGAGTGATTATTTGCAAAAAGAAAGTAATGATTTATATCATGAAATAAGAAAATAAAAATAAAATAAAAATAGTAATATAATATCGGAAAAAAATGAAAAGATTTCTTTTTTTTTAGAATAAAATAGGAAATTATATTGAAGTTAGTTATTTGAATAAATAAATAATCCTAAATTTAGAGAGTAAAATAAAAAGTAAGTTTAGAGATGCAACTCATGCAAAGACTCCAGTAAAACGTTTCAAAATAAAATCATTAAAGTTAGGGAAAAGGGTCTGATATACCCCTCGTTGAAAGTGACTCATATATATCCTTACTGTTATACAAACGACTCACATATACCTCATCCATTACAAAATGAGCTCACATATACCCTTCATTTAACGGAAGATAAAAAATTAGTTTTAAATTTATTTATTCTTACTTTTTTAATAAAAAAAATTACTTAGAGGTATATATGATTCTTCTATTAAAGTTCAAGGTATATTTAATTTTTTTTCATACACAAATTATTTTTTGACTTCTTTTATTATAATCATTTGAGTTTCTTATTCTTATTCTTTTTTTTTCTTTCATTCCTTAGTTTAAAGAAAAAAATTAAACTATTTTTTTTTTGTCTATATTGTAATTTGATTTTTGTATTAAAAGAAAAAAGTTTTATCATCTACAATAAGTTTTACAAGAATATTAGTGAAACATAAATAAATTTGATTATCAAAATAATAATTATAAATTAGTCATTGAAATAAAAAAAAATATGTTGGACGAGGATTAAATTTACTCATATGGGATTATATTTTTTAGAAAAAAATAATAAGAATTTAGATTAAATTTTTTTTTTTCATTTCCGTTAGAGGGAAAGGGTACATGTGAGCCATTTGTCTACAAGTAGGGGTATATATGAGCCACTTTTATAACGAGGGGTATATCAGCTCTAATGACAAAGTTAAGGGGTATATCAGACCCTTTTCCCTTATCTTTATGTAATATAAAAATTTGTTCTTTTTTGAATTCATTATTCAACAATTATAATTTATTTTAAATTTCCAAATAATATAAATTACAATAGATATTATATATAAGACATATTAATGAAGAATTCAAATAAAGTGAAATTACTGATGAAATACATAATAAATATAGTATCATCGTAAAATTTATTTTAAAATTTACATAAATACTCAACTTTCAAGACTATTATGTTGCTTCTATAACTGTTCTGTTAATGTATAACGGAATTCAAAATGAGCAACTTTTTGTCCTTATTATTTTACGTGTATCTAATAATTGTTTAAATTAACAATTTAATCTTGTATCCAATTATTTTATGTACTTATTTACTCCCTATATTTCATTTTGAACTATTACATCAAATATTTTCATATTTGAATACATGTTGAAATATTTAATTGAAACAATTATTTGATAATCTCCAAAATATATGGAATGGAGAGTAAATTTAAACTATTTTGTGTACTAATTATTTCATCCATTTTGTATTTTTTCCCTCTTCTTTTCCTTCGCCAAATAGTTATGGAGTGTTTGATTTCAAAATTATGTATGAGTATCTAAAAAAAAAGTTTTTTTTTAAAAGTATAAAATGATATAATAATTGGAGTTATGTTTAACTATAAATACAATTGAAAATATTTTTGGAATTCTTTGAGTAATTTTAAAGTTTTTTTTTTAAAAGTAAAAACATGTTTTTGATAATTAAAAAAAATTCCGGAAAATTGTAAAAATTTACAATCAAACACATTTTTCGAGCAAACTAAATCATGATCAAACACAAATTACATATTTGCAATATTTACATAAACCCCAATTAGTGCAATCAGATGCTGTATTAGCCACATAGTCACATTTCGTTGAAATTAGGGGATTTAACGAGGGCTAATTTTATAAATAGCAGATATTAAATTTAATAAGCCTTTTAAGTTATAATTTTCCTAATTTCACTTCATAGTTATAGCTTTGTTTGTTGAAGAAATTTTCATTTGCCAATATAAACAAGGTAAAAAGAAACAAATTGTACATTTATACATTTATGAATTTTTCATAATTCTATTCGTATATTTTGGTTGCCAATATACAAATAAGATAACTTTTTATGATTTTTTTAATAAATTATACATCAAATGTATCACCAATCATATACAACTTCAAAATTTATACAATAAATCGAACTATATAAATTGATAATAAAATTTAAGAAATTATAATTATAAATTATAATGAACCAGTAAAAATAAACAATCGAAAAAGTATGTTTGACATTCTTTAACCACCGCTTGTCAATAAATGTCATGGAAGCTTTTAATATACATGTTGATAAGATTCAAATATATACATATATATATAAAAAAAAAAATATCTTTTTGACATTCTTGAACCATGCTTTGTCAATTTATTGGAAGCTTTTAATATGTCAATGAGATTCAAATAATATTTTTGGGGAATTAATTGCCCTTAGGCCCCATATGACTCTGGCATTGAAAACAACATATGGTGTGAAGATGAGACCTACCCCTCGTGAAAACAAAAAATAACAACACTAATGACAAATTCTACATATTATCCAATCATATTCAAAATCGTTTGATACGACGATAGATAAAAAAAATAATAATTTTGAAATAAAATTTTAACACTCTTCAGTTCTTTATTTGATCATAAATTATGGAATGAATTATCATATGATTAATAAATTTGGTTGAAATAAGTTGTTTCTATTTGTAGGTAGAATAGTAATATTCAAATAACTTATTCCGAAATAAAAATATAAAATAACATAAACATCTTTTTTAAAATCGTCTTTTATATATCACTTTTACATCAACATATATTTAATTAATTCTTAATACCATTTACAATTATATTCAGTCTTCACTATTGATTATTTTTATGATAATATGTCTTTTCATTAGAAACTTCATATAATTTTTATTCATGAATATATTATAAGTTGAATTCATTAACTAATTCTTATGTTTTTATATATTTTTTAATTTTTATATATTTTTAATAAAATAGTCTATTGATCAGTTAATTTTTTATATTTTACGTCAATTAAAATGAAGATAATTTTAATCTATTTTCATATATGAGTAATATGTGCTTAAATAAAGTGACATAATAAAATCTCTTGTACTTTAACAAAATTAAGATAATTTTTTTATTTTTAAGACATATATATGTATAATAATTTAATTATGTATAATTACTATATTTTTTCATGGCAAGAAATTTAAATGAATCTCGTCTTACCTAACTCTGCGCTGCTCATGCCATCGTCTTTTTTCAAAGTTGGCTTTTACTTCTTTTTAAAAAATCTCAAATATTTTTTATTTTATTATATTTTCCTTTTTTTAAACAACAAATAGTATACAATATATACTTTGATTATTTTCTTCTCAGGATTCAATAATTCCACTTCAATTATTTGTTACATGCTGAAGTTCGATATTTTTTAAATTAGAAATATCACCAAGAACCACACTTATAGGACCTCTATTTAAGTTTTGTTAAGACCTAAATTATTAATATTATTTTACCATAACTTAGAAAAGGGACAAATGTTGCTTCTTCCTCTTTTCCTCATCTTCCTTAAACTTTAAGATAATGAAATATGTATAATCAAATTTATTTTTTCAATTCCACTTGTTAGTTTAATACTTGAGGACATTGTGAGTAGTTTGAATTTGTTAAAATATTAAACAATGGCTAAATTTTAAATAATTTGCAGAATATGGTTAAAGCTTAAAGAAAGGCCCATAAGTGGCTATCCGTGCAGCCCAAAGTCTCATAATAAGGGCTTTCTCGCATTTTTGTCTATTCGGCCGAATAATAAGTTTTTTTATTTTTATTTGTTGATTATTTGAAATTGCGCGTATAAGCAAATATATATACTATTTACTTACTTAATATAATTATACTTTGTCTTAATTATTTACGATTTATTTTTAGCTATATTTATGCGGCCCAACTTTTTAGTTTTGTACAATTCATTCAGAATTTGTATGACAAAATGTGTATAACTTTTGTATAATTCATAATTTGTATACCTATTTACACTTTTGATGTTTGTTATTGTATAAATTCATTATTTCGAATTTATACAAAAGTAACTGAATTATACAAATATCTCTGTATATTATACGAACCTGCGAATTATACAAATCCGTAAATTATACAAACCTACAAATTATACATATCTATAAATTATATAAACGAGCCATCCTAAACCGTAGCTATAAACATCACTATAGAATAGTTCTTCAAGTTTACGAATATGAGTGTGTGTGAAATCGACTTTCGTAAAATAATTACTTTATCTAACAACAAATTATCCAATTTGAAAAGATGTTTATTTCAATTACTTTTTTAAACACATAAATATGCAATAAGTAGATCAATTTAAAATTATGACCTAACGATTAATAAAATTTGCAAATATTACTAAAAGATTCATATTCAAAATTCAATAATATAAGTCTCCATAAGATTTCTAGCTGACTCTATATACAGTAAGAGATGCTAACTTATGATCCACAATTAGTGGGATGTGAGAAAATATAGACATATAGCTTTCATTAAGAGAGATGCACATGCTATGATGATAATAAATAAAGAGAAAGAAGAGTATGGTCTAAAATTTGACAAAATTAAATATGCACACAAGTCTATGTCTAATATTGCATTAAATTTCCTAGTTGCAGTTTAAATTTCTTGCAAACTAAATGTTTTTTCAGATTTTGAAATGTACTCTCTTTCTCCATTTTAGCTGGTATAATATTTGATTTGACCTATGCATTATAAAATATAATATAGAATAATAATGTTACTATATTGCCTATTGATTACTACAAATTCAATGTATTAGAAAATGGTTATAGTTAATAATAGGAATACATTAATAAGTTAAAAGGGGTCATTTGATAGACCAAACAATGGACTACTCCCTCTGTCCTAATTTATGTGACACTTTTTATTTTTCGAGAATCAAATAATTTAAGTTAGGCCAAAAATTTGCGTATCGAATCTTCAATTTTTCTGAAATGAAATTTATATATTCGTAAACTACGTAAAAAATACTATGAGTCACAATAATTAATAATTCAAAATGCTTAAAAGATCTATGAACAATTTACGGTCAAAGATAAGACTTATTTAAATCTCAAAATTCAAAAAATATCACATATAATAATCTGAGAAAGTAGTTATGTACAAAGTTAATGGATGGATTATTTTTTCTAATACGCTCTACCACCAAAATAAGCCCTTAAGTTGGGTTTAGACTCAAAATCATTCCCATAACTTTATATGAATAACTTTAAAGTTGCGTTCCTCAAAATTTTGTGATTCCATGATATTGTTAAATCAACAAAGTACAACTAATGCAGAAGATTTAACAAATGAGGTTTCATAATCAATTGTGTTTAATTATTTATGGGCAATAGATAGAAATCACATACTTTTAAGGAAAAAATATCATTTGTTCCTTATAAGTTTATAATTATAGAAATTCCTCAAACTGATACAATAATACAAACGCTGATACATTAATCTGATGCGCGAGATACATTAATTGTTAAATTAGATACATTACATGTTATACACGATACACTGATGTGCATTTTATACATGATATACTAATATGATGTGCGAGATACATTAATTTGATGCACGAGATATATTAAGTTGATGCGCTGATACATTAATTTGGTGTGTGAAAATGAGGAATTTTGAGAATTTGTAAAACTAATAAGAGATAATGTTAATTAGAGAACTTAAATGTGAGATTTCTGTCATTTTTCGTTAATTTATCAGTGACAATTTCCTTTTTAAAGAATTAGTTTGAGATGTACTTAAGATCACATATAAAGATAATCATATTAGAAAACACAGAATTAACTACGGAGTTTATCAATCACTAATTCATAGTTAATTAAGATTATCATGAAACTTTTGTTATTTGACTATAAAATTTTATCTATCGCTATTGATCGGTTACATGCATATTAAGTCTTCACTTCACATTAATTGATCCATACTACGTACATAAGTACTAGCAAAAAATGAAAAGCATATAAACTAACTTTAATTGGACTTAATCAAAATATATATACAAAATAGTCTTCACTACCCACATGTAAACGTTGAAGTTGTGCATCTATGGAAAAGTTCAACATGTATACAACACTTGTGGTTAAGTACAAGCTTGTGAAAAATTGATTAACAAAAAATTAAAAAATTTAGATATTAAAAAACTGTACCAGAAATATTAGTATAAGTTATATATGTTAATTTCATGTTAATATGATAAAAATAAATATTTTAATTAAAATTTACATAATTTAAATTTCAAATTGTGAAAAACCACTTATATAATTTGGGATTGAGTGGTATTTTCTTACACTTTCAAAAGGTAATATTAATCTAACACATCTATTCAAATAATTAATAAAATTTATTTTGGAATATATAAAGTACTATAAACAAGTGATTAACTAAGAGTAATTTAGATTATTTGTTTTTTTAAAAAAGGAAGAGGATTTAACTATATATGCAGCATGACCCAAAAAAAAGGTTGCTGTTAGTGATATTTACTATAAACAAGTGATAATTATAAACTCACATATTTGTCATTTTATTATAAATATATTTATTTGTTTAGTTAAAATAGTCTAACTACTAGTAAAACAAAATCTTCCTCTAAAATTAACAGCCCTAACCATGCAAATCTAACTTCAAATATATAAGCAAACAATTTTCTTTTCAATTTGAACAATAAGTACGTAGTAATTAATTAGTTACATAACTAATAAATTAAAATGTCATGGTGACTTAATATAAGATAGTACATACATTTGGAAATTATTATGGTTTTTTATTTAGAAAGAAATGATATAACAATATATCTTTGAAACGAATTAAAAAGACGTTAAAATCACCCTCTTAGTTTTTTATCTTAAATCAGAGCGATAAAAACCTAATTTAAGTATATCATGATAGTAAGATAATTCTGGCACTTGTAATATCTTATTATATATTATAATCGTATGTAAAGAATTTAATTTGTCTCTCAATGAAAATTATACATCAGAAAAAATATTATACTTAATGAAATATAAAAAGACATCACAATTCTTTCCCACTGAAATATAATTTAATGATTGTTCAAATACGCAATCACTAAAATTTATTGATTATAATTGCAGTTGAAGCCTTTTAAACTAAAGTCCAATCGAATTTAATGCACATTTAGTTAGGTGGTTAATTCAGTGTATAAAAGTAGAAGTTTCAATAAGTTTTCTTGCAAAAACAATACTAATAAAACAAGTGGGGCAATGAAATAATAATATAGTTTATATACATATATAAATATAATATTTGCACGACTATCTCATTTTTGTTGACAATTAAATCTTTATTAAAACTAAAAATATTACTTCTTTTCCACACTCATTCTCTATGTATTTTATTTTTTATTTTTTTTAGTTTAAGGGTTTCTTAGGAAAAATTATGTTTACAACCCTTAAAATATTGCAAAATTCTTGTGATATCTAATTAAATATATTTTAATTGTCAGTTAATGAAAATAGTAATATAATTACTTTATCTCCCATCTTGTGATGAATCGTTACAAACTAAAAGAATTAAATTATTAAATCATATAATTATCCATGTGTTTTTTATTGGTTTCCCATCTAATATTCAGAGTCTATATTGGAGTTCCGATCAAATACATGTCGTGTATTGCAAGGTCCATTTAGAGATGATGCTTCCAACAAGATTTTCTCCATATCCAGACTCGAAATTGAAATCTTTAATTAAAAGTGAAGCAGTCTTACCATGCACCATAATCCATTTTGGTTAATTATCCATATATTATGTTATTTGTTAAATCTCTATGCTTAATCCATTTTTGAAGGTATAACATGTTCCCATTCAACTAATTTTAAAACGAATAGAAAGGAAAATAAAAGATAGAAAAGAGTAAGCAAAATGAAAGACTCCACCAAGTACCACATCATAGAGCTTTTTTAAAAAAATTGTTTCTCATCGAGTGTCTAGTATACATAATAGAGCCCGATTAATTTGAATTTAAAGTGCATATAAAACTTTAATAGGAGAAAATAATTCACCGCTTCAAAATAGAATTCATATATGTGAAACTCTAATTCAAAACTTCTAAATAGGGAAAGGGTATCCCTCAACTTTCTATTTAGAGCTGATATACCCTTGTTATGAAGCGATTTACATATACCCTTATCGTTATGTAAAAGGTATATATAAATTATTTATATAACGATAAAAATAGATATGAAACCACTTTCACAAAGAAAAATATATTAACTATAAATAACAAAATTGAAGGGTGTATTAAGACGTTTTTCTTATTAAAAAATAATAATTTTGCAATGGTAAGCATCATAGAGTTTTAATGCCAAATGTGACAATGAGAAAATATATAACTTCAGAATTTAATGAGGAATGGTCCAATGGTTAGACAAAATAACGTAAAAACAGGTTGTCTTCAGTTGTCATATTTATTATATTTCAAAAAATGTATTTAATATGACAGACAATCTATAACTCTGACAAGTTTAACAAATATACCACACAGTACACTTGAAAACAAATTTATGATAAATGATAATAAATAAACTTCTGAGTACAAATAGAGAGTTATATACAATTAAATACTGTGGTATAATGGATAAATATTTCTCAAGTTTTCAATTATAATTTTTATGTTTGAGTCCTAAGTTAATGAGTTATTGATTTTTCTGTGCGAATTTGGATATTGAATGAAAAATAAAAGAAAAAAATCGTAATTTTAAATTTTAAAAATTTACGAAAGATGTTTCTGTTAAAGTTTGAGATTAATTTAAGCATATTGATATTTAATCCTGACCTTGGTCGATTTAAGAGGGAACAAATAAATCAAAACCTTGCTTCAATTTAAGCTACAATTATTCTTCTCGACTTATCTTTGAATAAATTTTATGTAATGCATGTTTTGCTCTATATGATAAGAGTCCCTTGGATTTTGTATTTTCCCCCCTCAATTTTTAGTATATGTAATTGGACTCATATTGAGAATTTCATATTTTCTATTAAAAAAAAATATATATATATATAGCATAGTGTCCATAGTGAATAGTTAATACATTTCATCTCTTTCTCTTTTTCAAATTACAAAAATCTCTTAAATTTAAGGATTTAAGATATATTGCATCCCGCTTACATTACTTTTGTTAATAAAAGATACACCCATCTCGATACCTCATGTCCCAATACATTATCTTTATTGATATATATAAGACATATCTATCTCGATATAACACATCTTGATATATCACGTAAGAGTGATGTATCCGAAAATATGAGAGAATAGAGATTTTTATAATTTTTTCAAATGATAATTTTTTTTACGAAATACAATAAAATAAATTTTGTATATAGATAATTTTTTCATCAAGATATTAGTTAGTAACCAAAAATAGTGAAAGAATTTCAGGTAACTAAAGAAAATGTTTAGGAAAAAATAAAAATACTCATATTAATTATTGCGTTTATAACCATCAAAATTTAACTCGTACGTAACTATGAGAGAGTAGTGGACAACTTAAATACTTAGAATGGTTTAAAATCGAGATTTCTCACCACTATAATTAGATTAAATTTAAGACTATAGCTTAAACAACACCTTTTATGTGGTATAAGTTATATCAATTTTAGCTAACGCCTAAACCAAATATAGAATGCAATTAATTCGAAGAGTAGTTGATGACTTAAATACTTAGGATGGTTTAAATTTGTGATTTCCCACTACTATAATTAGATTAAAATGAGGATTATAATTTAAATAACGTTTTTTAATATGGTATAACACGTTATATATCGATTTTAGCTAATGCCTAACTAAATATATAACATAATATTAATTCAAAATATAAATCGGGATAATCCACCTAATCCCGTGACCATAACAACCCCTAAATGCACACGCATTATCAAATTACAGTTATAAAAATAACTCTAGTGATATAGTAAACTTATTATTTTATAAATTTTCTCTTAAGAATTGTGCTAATCAAATATAAACAAATAAAAATGGACTAATGGAATATTTATTAAGATTTCAAGGGATTTTTATATAAAAATTTATATTCAAAAATATATTAAATTCAAATGAACTCATACTCAATACCGCAACATATATTTATTATATAAAGTTAAACGACCAGTGTTTTTCCATTATCTAGAAAGAATTTACTTCTCCTTCCAAAATTAATAATCACTTTAGCTTAAAAAAAGAAAAACATTCCAAAATAATTATCACTCCAAAAAATTCAAGACAAAAGTAGACATTAATTTCCAACTATATATAACCTTAACATGAAAAAGAGAGAAAATAATCATTCTACTTATGTTTAAAGGAATAACTTGGTAAATTAAAGTACCTTATATTTATGTTTTTTTTTTTTAAGTGGACGTTCAAAAAACCCTAAATCGTTCCGGGCAGAGCAAGTAGCCAGCGTGTGAATCCGATCTAATCTAGTAGATTTTGCTCAAACGGTTTAATTTATTTGTGCAAATAAATTCATTAAATCTAAACAAAACATTAAATTTGATTAGAATTCAGTTATTATCACTTAAAATCTTCAAAAAAAACCTAAATCATTCCGGAGCTAGTAGCCAGTACATGGATTCGACCGAATCTAGTAGTTTTTGCTCAAACGATTTAATTTATTTGTGTTAATAAATTCATTAAACATAAATAAACATTAAATTTGATTAGAATCCAGTTATTATCGCTTAAAATCTTCAAAAAATTCCTAAATCGTTCCGGAGCGGAGCTAATAGTCAACATATGAGTCCGATCGAATCTAGTAGTTTTTGCTCACAATTTAATTTATTTGTGTGAATAAATTCATTAAATATAAATTAACATTAAATTTGATTAGAATTCAGTTATTATCGCTTAAAATCTTCAAAAAAATCCTAAATCGTTCCGGAGCGGAGCTAGTAGCCAGCATATGGATCCGATCGAATCTAGTAGTTTTTTCTCAAACGGTTTAATTTATTTATGTGAATAAATTCATTGAATATAAATAAACATTAAATTTGATTAGAATTCAGTTATTATCGCTTAATATAAAATCGTGATTATAAAATTTAGAACCCATAAAGTTTGAAAACCTAACTTGGTGTTTGTTTGCTATTTTTGGTTGTGAGTTGAGGGAAATGTTAAAGGTACCTTACCTTTTTTTTTCCCAACTGTTTTAACTACTTTTGTGTATTCCAACAAAAGTCTTCTAGACTATTTGAAAAAAAAAATGCAAGTAATATTTTGTAACCAAAGTCTTAACTTAGAATTTCCCAACACTTCATCTGCCTCTGAAAATGTCACTTTCTCATGCATGTTTATAGTAGAGATTTGTAAAGATTGGTTGGGAGTAGAGAGGAAAAAAGTACTAACACTAAACATATCAAATTAATGCAAAAGTTTTCAAGCCTACAAAAGTTGTTGGAATATTGACACATCTAACATTAACCACCTCATATATCATTTTCCCCTATACTTTTCTTGTTGTAATCATATATCCTTAGATATCTCCTCAAAAAAAAAAAAATTAAAAAAATTTGTAGTTGTGGCTTAGTTAACTATGTCAACAAGAGGTAAAAATGGAGCTAGCAAAAATGAAGAGGATCTTGTGTTGGCAGCTTTGCAAAGATCCCCTACTTATATACGAGCACAGACATCGATCTTTCGAGGCATTGGTGGAGAGGTTGCTTTAGTTGATGTTGGAAAAATGAAAGGTGAAGAACAAAAGCAAGTTTTGGATGTGTTGATTAATGCTATTAATGAAGATACAGAGTTGTTCTTCAAAAGAGTTAAGGAAAGATTTGAGAAGTAAGTTGGTTTCATTTTGAAACATAAGGTTTATAAGTTGTATTTGTGCATTTTGTGCTTAGTAGTTGTATAGTGTAGAAGAGTTTAAGCCATTCGGAAACAACCTTTCGACCTCCACGAGATAGTGGTAAGGTCTGCGTATACTCTACCCTCCCCAGACCCAACTTACTGGAATTACACTAGGTATGTTGTTGTTGTCGATGAGTTCATGCCATTAGTGTATTTTAACCTATTGTTGCAGGTTAACTGCCTTATTTTCCGGTTTACTTAACCCTTTAATATGGACATTTACCGATAGTTATCTTTAAGGTGATCTAATAGTGTAAAACTTCTTTACATTGTCAGTGTATAGAAGTTAAACTCGAAAGAAAAAGGACCATTTGTAAACCTGATTTCAGTTTTCATGTTGCTTATGTTGATGGTTAACATTATGTGTATATCCTGTATGAAAGGCAAGAACTTACCTTTTCGAAAAATTGATTCTTGATGGTAATCAAGCCTCATTTAGGAGTGAGTTTCAGATAGTATAAACTTGGAAACATCTAAACGTGATTACATCGAGCTATAAACGAGATAATGGTGTTTTGATATGAGTTCCATTAGGACAACAAGAAGCTGAAAGAGCTATGTAAAGTGTTAAGAGTCTTAAACTTCTTACATCCATGTGATCTTCAGCATTATTAGTTGTATTGGTTAATACTAAGCATATCGAACTAATCTAACTTTCAGGGTGGATTTGGAATTCCCAAAAGTTAAGGTTTGCTTTCATCATCTTAAAGTTGATGCAATGGTCCATGTAGGAAGCAGAGCATTGCCTACTATTCCCAACTTTATATTCAACATGACTGAGGTAAACCTGTACCTCTCATGTGCTTGCTAAATTACGATTTCGTAGTGCCTAGATTCTGACAATGTTTCTGTTGTTAAAAAATTAACAGAGTTCCTTGAGACAGTTGAGGATATTCCCAAGTCGGAGAAAGAAATTATCTATCCTAAACAACATAAGTGGTTTTCTACGGCCATCAAGGTACGATTTGAGATCCAATGAAGTGTGTCTCGTGTCCACGAGTTATATTTAGAATCTCCTGAGGTGGTTTTGTCTTTCAGGTTGACGCTGCTTTTGGGTCCGCCTAGCTCTGGAAAAACAACATTGCTTTTGGCACTTGCTGGCCGTCTTGATAAGAATTTGATGGTACAAACCTTTACTTGTTCCATCACAATGCTTATCAGTATATACTGGAAATGAAATGATTTTTAACGACTTTTTGCACTATAATAGAGATATACCTGTAATTACTTATAACCGAACTAATTATGTAATTTTATTTATACTGTCAGTGCATATAACTTAACAACATAAAAGCTTCAAATGCACTAGTAATGAATTGGTTTTAAGTGGTAGTATGACATGCATCATTTTATAACGACTGATTTTCCGTACTGGAAGCTGAAAACAAGAGTACATGCTATTCGTCCTTTGATATAATACTAGAAATCCATGAGATAATACTTCAAATATTTTAATCAATTCATCATAAACATATTTGTTTGGTGCAAAAATTGCTGAAAAGTTGTTATTTTTTTTTTCAAGATGGTATTGTAGCTACCTTTTGTTTCGAAAAGATTGTTTTTGTCCCTCATTAATGCAGTTAACTTACTATGAAGATATCAGGAAGAGTTACCTACAATGGACATGATCTGACGGAGTTTGTTCCTCAAAGGACGGCTGCATATATCAGCCAGAGGGATTCACACATCGCAGAAATGACAGTTAGAGAGACACTTGAGTTTTCTGGACGTTGCCAGGGTGTCGGTTTTAAGCATGGTATTTTCTAAACCTGCTACTATCAGCGATGCACTTTACTGTACTTTTTCTAGTTGAATTTGATATAAAACCATCAAAATTTGGGCAGATTTGCTTATGGAACTTCTAAGAAGAGAGACAAATGCTGGAATAATTCCTGATCAAGATATTGACATTTTTATTAAGGTATGGCGTCTGCGTGAAGTTTGTTTTCTAGGTTACATGTGTAGAGAAAACACTTCATAACACTTCATTTGTATTCTATCAGGCAGTAGCATTGGGAGAACAGACAAGTATAGTTGTAGATTACATTCTAAAGGTATGTTAGCAGTGAGGCTTTATTAAATTCATTGTTTTTCTATATTCATTCCACATGCTGCACATGGACCTGTAATTTTCTGTATCTTAGTTTTACATGTCGAAATGCTACTAACTACTATGAACCTTATATTTCTTTACTGAATGCACAACTTTTCACCGGACATGCTCAATGTGAAAGATACATAAAAGTTGATTATAAGAAAGAGTAATGGTCAATTTCTTGAAATCATTGTTGTTTTATCTTCTGTACTATGCTTCAATAATCAATAGCATCACGTTACGGATATAAGACATTAGCGTTATAGACTTCATTGTGCTTTACGGACTACTTTCTGGGCATTTCTTTTACATCCTTCTGAAATATCTGCAAAGATTTTAGGATTGGATATTTGTGCGGATACATTAGTAGGAGATGAAATGCTGAAAGGGATTTCAGGGGGACAGAAGAAGCGGCTCACTACTGGTACTTGCCTTCATTTCTGCTAGCTGATATCTGCTTGTTTAAAATTATTGAAAGAAGTCATTGCTTGGATTATTGAAGTTGTGAGAAATGTATGCAGGTGAGTTACTAATGGGTGCACCAAGGGTACTCTTAATGGATGAAATCTCAACGGGGCTAGATAGTTCAACTACCTTTCAAATCATCAAGTATTTAAAGTACACGACTTGCGCATTTGATGGAACTACCCTGGTTTCTTTATTGCAACCTGACCCTGAAACTTACTCTCTCTTTGATGATATAATTCTTTTAAGTGAGGGCCAAATCATTTATCAAGGTCCTCGCGAAACTGCGCTTGAGTTCTTTAAATTTATGGGTTTCAAGTGCCCCTCCAGGAAAAATGTTGCTGATTTTCTTCAAGAGGTAATTTTCTGAGTTCAAGCATTTGACTGATGCTTTATTGATGGTGCTCTAATTTGGTTTGTCATCTTGTTATCTATCTCTGCACAGTTAACATCTGAAAAAGATCAAGGGCAGTATTGGTTTCTCAATAGTCAGTACAGCTATGTATCAGCAACAAAGTTTGCTGAGGGGTTTCAATCCTTTCATGTTGGTAATGCATTGGCACAAGAACTGGCTGTTCCATTCGACAAACGTGACGGTCATCCAGCAGCTCTGTCCACTAGTACATATGGTGTGAAAAAGTCTGAGCTTCTCAAGATCAGTTTTGACTGGCAGTTGCTATTATTAAAGAGAAACTCTGCTGTGCTCGTTTTCAAAGTCACACAGGTCATATCTCTTAACAGTTTCTTTGCAAAAGAAAATCTCAATACACGTTGCTTCTTTAGATCCCTTTTCGAGTTATACTGTTAGTTGTTGAGATGGACATATTATTTTCCATATTGCAGCTCTTTCTGATTATCTTGATAATGATGAGTGTGTTCTTCCGTTCGACAATGCATCATGATACACTTGAAGATGGAGCTGTTTACCTTGGTGCTCTCTATTTTGCAATTCTTATGGTTCTTTTCAATGGTTTCTTGGAGGTGCCTATGCTGATAGCGAAGCTTCCCGTTCTTTACAAGCAGAGAGATTTACATTTCTACCCGTGTTGGATATACACTCTTCCGTCTTGGCTTTTGAGTATTCCCACATCACTTTTAGAGTCCATTATTTGGGTTGCAGCTACATACTATGTGGTCGGCTTTGATCCTCAAATAACCAGGTATCTTTTTAATTGTTTTGACAATTGGTTCTATTCGTTTCATCTTGTTTTGTATTCTGTATTAGTTTCACCATATTTGATAGAGGTAAGATAACTCGTTTTGTTTAATAACTTCAGGTGCTTCCGTCAGTTTCTGTTGTACTTTTCATTGCATCAGATGTCAATAGGACTTTTCCGTGTGATGGCATCACTAGGCAGAAATATGATAGTTGCTAATACCTTTGGATCTTTTGCAATGTTGGTAGTCATGGCTCTCGGAGGATTTGTTATCTCAAGAGGTAATTTACACTCTCAATTTGGTTCATCAATGAATTAGTTACTTCACCCTGAGAGAAAATGGCTTTTATTCAATTAGTTTGTTGTTGAACTTTTCATATTGTTACAGATAGCATCCCAAGTTGGTGGATTTGGGGTTACTGGTTTTCCCCTTTGATGTATGCCCAGAATTCAGCTTCAGTGAATGAGTTCCGTGGCCATTCTTGGGATAAGGTAATTCGGTATTCTGGTGTCTGTTTCATATCAAATTACAGTCCAAGACTTGCTAATATTCTACACTTTAATACATCCAAAAATAGCGGATCACCAACATAGCAACGAAAAATTCAGGTGGAGTTAGTCAAACTCAATGTCTATTCATGAAAATGAGATATATATTAGCATGTTTTCTTCCTTTTTTACGAATTTCTATCTTCCGAGGAAAAACAAACTGTTCTCTTCACATGGTGTTGAAGGCCTTCAATCTTGTGTAATTCTTTTAACACTAAGAAATGACTACTATAAAGTGTTGATGCTTCAGATAAAAATATGTTTAGACTACTGTTTATTAGTGCTGCTCATTTGTTAATCAGTACTACTATTGGATATAGATTTACCTTTTCACTTTAAACTGACAGAGATTTAGGGACAACATATCTCTGGGTCAGATGTTATTGAAGGTTCGTAGCTTATTTCCAGAGAACTATTGGTATTGGATCGGTGTTGGTGCATTGATTGGGTATATAATAGTGTTCAACGTCCTCTTCACGATATTTCTGACTTACCTCAACCGTAAGTTTCTTCTTCTAAATCTTATATACAATCCTCTTAAATATCCAAATTCTGGTCCTACAAGTCTTTATTGTGACGCGTTTAGAGAGGAAGTCTATCTGTAACAAAGATTTGAGCAGAAGAAAAATATTTGGATGCTCTAGTATTACTGGTGAACATGACTTGCTCTTAATGCCTATTGTTCTAGTTTCTTTTCATACCAATTGTTCTAATAAAAGGAAACAAGATGCAAGTTCTTTGGGAACTTATCATGTTTTGGCAACTTTCTGCAGCATTAGGGAGCCAGCAAGCAGTTGTTTCAAAGAAAATCACCCAAAACAAGGAGAAGGAACATGAGAGTGAAGATAACATTGTTCCATTTGGAGAGTTTTTGAACCATTCACACTCATTCACTGGTTTGTTAAAGAATTTTCACTTTTGAAGTTAGCTTTTCGTTGCAATGAGTAGATATTCATGATTCCCGGTCTGTTGGCAGGAAGAGAGATCAAGAAACGAAGAGGCATGGTTCTTCCGTTCGAGCCTCTTTCTATGTGTTTTAAGGAGATCAGTTACTACGTTGACGTTCCCATGGTAAATCAACAGCAGTTCAATTACAGTAATCAATGAATGTTATATGTTCCAAAGCAAATTCCTTATCAGTATACGAAATTATTTCTTCAGGAGCTTAAGCTACAGGGGCTAGCAGGAGATAAACTGCAGTTACTAGTCAATGTTACTGGTGCATTTAGGCCGGGCGTGCTTACTGCATTAGTTGGTGTCAGTGGTGCTGGTAAAACTACTCTGATGGATGTTTTAGCTGGAAGGAAAACTGGTGGACATATAACAGGCAATATCTATATTTCTGGACACCCGAAGAAGCAAGAAACTTTTGCAAGAGTATCCGGATATTGTGAACAGAACGATGTTCATTCCCCTTGCTTAACTATCCATGAGTCACTACTGTTTTCTGCTTGGCTCCGGCTATCTTCTCAGGTTGATGTGAAAACACAAAAGGTAATCTTATAGTTCTTTGAACTTATGACAACGCCATGATTTGTACATACAGAACCTGAGGAAGTGACCATTCTTTTGCAGGCTTTTGTTGAAGAGGTTATGGAGCTAGTGGAACTAACTTCATTACGTGGAGCTTTAGTTGGCCTACCCGGAGTAGATGGATTGTCAACAGAGCAAAGGAAAAGGTTGACGATTGCGGTTGAGCTTGTAGCCAATCCTTCAATAGTTTTTATGGATGAACCTACTTCAGGACTAGATGCCCGGTCTGCAGCCATTGTAATGAGAACAGTGAGAAACATTGTCGACACTGGAAGAACAATCGTCTGCACCATCCATCAGCCTAGTATAGATATCTTCGAATCATTTGACGAGGTTTTCATCTTAAATCTTGCTCCACGTCAAATCTCGAATTAAACACTGCACTTACAGTTTTAGTAGTTACACATAGCTATTACCTTAGTTTTCATTACAATCAAGACATGATTTTACATGGTATATTTGCAGCTTTTGCTCATGAAAAGAGGTGGACAGCTCATTTATGCTGGTTCACTAGGGAACAGATCATGCAAACTTATTCAGTATTTTGAGGTAATCCTTTAACTGATCAATTCAGAGCTTTCTATAACTTAAAACTGCATAATAAATAATCCAGTTGTAATTTTCCTAGGAAATTCAAGGAGTTAACAGAATTAGGTCTGGACAGAACCCTGCTGCTTGGGTTCTTGAAGTTACTTCTTCAGCAGAAGAAAATCGCCTCGGTGTAGATTTTGCTGACATTTATCGAAAATCAACTTTGTTCCAGTATTTCTCTATCCCTCCCTGTGTGTGTGTGATGAAGAAATTATCTGATTTGTGCTTTCTATAACTAACAATGTTTCTGTCATTTCAGGCAAAATGAGGAAATGGTTGAAAGTTTAAGCAAACCACAAGAAGGTTCAGCTGAGCTATATTTCTCAAGCAAGTACTCTCAGTCCTTTTTCGGACAGTTTCTTGCATGTCTATGGAAGCAAAACCTGTCCTACTGGAGAAATCCACAGTATACTGCTGTGCGCTTCTTCTACACGGTCATAATCTCATTGATGTTTGGAAGTATATGCTGGAAGTTTGGTTCTAAGAGGTTTCTTTCTTGAAACTTTGCCTTCACCATTCAAAACAATATGAATCCATTCACTCATTTTGATCTAATGACACATTTGACACAAGACTTGAAGTTATTCAAATGATTCCTCATAATCAGAAAACTAAATGCTGTCATACTAAAACTTTCTCCTCAATACAAGTTAGTAATTGTTTTCACTTAATCTGCTAACCTTTTTCCACAGGAGTACTCAGCAGGACATATTAAATGCTATGGGATCCATGTATGCTGCTGTTCTTTTCATTGGAATCACGAACGCTTCCTCTGTCCAACCTGTAGTATTTATTGAGAGGTTCGTCTCATATCGTGAAAGAGCAGCCGGGATGTACTCAGCTCTACCCTTTGCATTTGCACAGGCATGACACCTTTATATTATTCGTGTGCTTTTTCTATAGGACTCGATGTAAGACTTAGTCCACGAATGATGCATTTGCCTGTCTAAATTGGATAACCTTACTGTCTTTGCAGGTCACAATTGAGTTTCCATATGTTTTCATTCAAACACTGATCTATAGTGCCATATTCTACTTCATGGCATCTTTCGAGTGGAACGTCTGGAAGTTTGTTTGGTACATATACTTCATGTACTTTACACTTCTATACTTCACTCTCTTCGGTATGATGACAACTTCAGTCTCTCCAAACCATAACATTGCAGCAATTCTTGCTGCACCATTCTACATGATGTGGAATTTGTTCAGCGGATTCATGATTTCTCGAATGGTAATGCTCTAACAGGCTCTCTCGTCTCTACCATCATGACACAAATGTTTGTTCACTAACTTTGTTTTTCTGATTTCAGAGAATTCCTATTTATTGGAGATGGTATTATTGGGCTAATCCAGTAGCATGGAGTTTATATGGACTTTTAACATCACAATATGGAGAAGTAAATGAACATCTTACGCTCGCTGATGGTGTTCACACAGTATCAATAAAAAGGTTCATTAAAGAACAATTTGGATATAGGCAAGAATTCTTAGGCACTGCTGGTGTTGCAGTTATTGGTTTCTGTATTATCTTTGCAGTAACCTTTGCTTTTGCAATCAAATTCTTCAATTTCCAGAGAAGATAAAGATTATAAGAGGCATGTGCTGTTAACACTAAGGTAAATATACATTGCAAATTCTTGTTTCATCAATAGAGTTTGTGCTCCTAAGAATAGTGTCCACTCAATACCTTAAACGAAAAAATAGCCAGCAGAGATATACTGTATGTATAATCAGTGTATAAACTATGTATATCGACTAAAAAATTTAATCGTTGAATCCGACTGGCTATTTGTGTAAAAATCCCTTGTCGTTTACCTTCATCAGGTGATGTTTCATTCTCCTCCACATACTCCCTCCGTCCCAGTTTAACGGATTCTCACAGTATAATGCCGGACAAATTTACTGTTTATGCTATTTGCTGAAGGACATCAATTTTGCAATTATCAATATAACAAAAGAGCTAACACACATTTTGATTTCTTTTGCAGGGTTCTGCATTAGTTTTGACTCATTGATCAGGTTATATAAAGAGAATAAGGATGCAACTATATATATATATACACACTACAATACATATATTTCTCATGAATTTCTGTGACAATTCATTTTATATATATGGATCAAATTCTGTATCACATATATGAATGTGTATATAACAATAATTTTTAATCAAAAAAAAAAAAATACAGAAGAAGATAAGATCCCATCTTATTTTTTCAGCTCTTCTGCTTCTCACTGAAAAAAAATTTGTTACAAATGTTGAACAAACATTCAATTCCGGTTTAGGATTCTTTACTGTGAGTCTGTATACAATTGTTGCCATCTTCTTATTAAACTCGAGTATGAAAATATTATCATTAATGATGGCTGAAAATCACAAACGACAAGTTGTTTTCGTGTTGATAAACTACAAGCATATACAATAATAGCAGTGTCAATGTTGTATAGTCAATCTATCTTAAAAAAAAATTGAGTTTTCGTCTTCAGAATCTGCATCATTGTTCTATAACCAAATGACGAATGTGTGGCTGTGTCCTGAATGCTCTCTTTTGGTTAGGCCTTTGTAAACTGGACATGTAACCATGTTGCCTCTTCCTCTTCTTTGGAGGCAGGACATTGTCAGCTGATTTCAGAAAAGAGTGATTCAATAGCAGCCCTGCACTCCAACGCGATTTTGGATTCTTGATCAGACAATATCTCAAGAAATCTTTTGCCTCTGTAGACAGCTTGTCATTCTCCAGATTTGGTTCCTCGTACTTAATTCGGTCCCATACATCATCAAACTTTGGATCTGAATTGGATGATTCCCATAGTGGTGTTCCAGTGATCAACTCGTAAACAGTACATCCAAGTGCCCAAATATCAGCTTCTGGACCATACTCCTGATGAAGTAGAGATTCAGGTGCCATGTACCTTTTAGTACCTCTCATCCCCTGTTTCTGCGTCCAGCTCTGTTCCAAAGTTAACGAAACCCCGAAATCAGCAATCTTTGCCACCTCCTCCGTATCATCATCATCATCATCATCAGTAGAAGTAAGAAGAATGTTGTGTGGCTTTATGTCACAATGAATGATCCCTTTTCGATGAATGAACCTTAGCCCTAAAAGAACATTCTTGGTGTGTTTTTGTACTTGTAACTCCGGCAACCCTAGTTGATCATGATTGAGAAGACGATCCGCAAGACTCCCGGCAGAGGCATATTCTAATAGCAAGTTGTAAAGAAGTATACCATCTTCTTGAGTGACTTTAACTCCGAAAGATCGAATCACATGAGGAGATTCTTGACACATTCTCAAAAACTCAGTTTCATCTTCAAGAGACTGAGAATGGCATAATCTACAAGACTTGACAGCAATAAGTGATGGAATGAGAGGAGAATTATGAGTCGTAGAAGCTAATGAAACAAAACCAAATCCTCCCTGCCCTAAGGTTCTACCCCTCTTCCACATAATCTCACATTCTTGATCTTCCGCCATGGAAGAACAATTGCAGACTCTGTTTTTTCTTGTTGGAATAGTGTGAACGTGTTTTTTGTGTGTAATTAATTATATAGGAAATTAGTTTCCTAAATTGTTTTTGTTTTACTTTTAATATATGAAAATTTATTTACAGCTCAATAAAATGCAAATAGTTACCATAAAATAAGAAGCAGTTAAATTAGTTAGTGATTTATTAAAAGGTTTGATAACTTGAATGATAAGTCACTCACTAGATTTCAATAACGAATCATTCACTTATATAACAAAAACTATTAATATATTCGCGCTTCACGCGATCCTAATAATTATTTTTAAAAATAATTTCTTTTATAAATTAGCATGTACTAAAAAAAAGAAGAAATATAATTAATATTTAGTAAAAGTTATAAAATGTTTATAATAGTTGTTTAGATATTATGTTTGTATTATTTTGTTAGAGTGAAAAGAACATGTTTTATATATTGAAAAAAAAATGCTAACTCAATTTTTTAAATACAGTTTTTCAATATGATTTATTTAACAAAAAAAACATACTTGTTAGGTATATAATCTTTTATAAAATTCTATATTTTTTAAAAAAATTGTGCAAGTTAAAATATGAAAATTAACAAAAAAATATATCAATAGTAATACAAAGGAAGAACGACTAACTATTTTAATCAAATAATATATAAATATAAATTGAAGAGCAATCAATATTAATATTTCAATAAACAACTCGATACCAAATTATAGTCATTTTTATTTATTTTAATTATCAAAGAATAATTATACAAATAACAAATAGTGAATATTTTAACTCTTGAGGAGTTGCAAAATTAAGTAAATGTATAATTATTTAGAGATATCACAATTTAAATAATGACAAAAAAAGCAAAGCATGGGAGAAAAAGAATAAGTAGGATTTTTAGTATATAAGAGTTTCTGCTATTGTTTGTTTTTATCATATTAAAATTATTTATAATTTTTTTCGTCTTCACATATTTAAAAAGTTTATCTTTATTTGCTCAATATATCTCACTAAAATAATACTTCAATTTATTTTAGTGTGTATTTTGTATGTTTTGTTGTGGTCATTTTATTTAATTACTAAAAAGTTATAAAAACAAAAAATATATATTTTATTATTTTAATACAAAACTTAGAAAGTCAAGAGTTTTAATAAATAATGCATACTCCCTCTATTTCAAATAAGTGAAATTGTTAAGACTTTTTTCATAGTTCAAAATAAGTGAATTTTTCCAAGTTTAAGAGAGATGTTGAAAAATTCTTCCATTTTTACCCTCATTTACAATGTTAAATAATTATAAAAGAAATGAATTTTTAAATACAAAATATGTACATAACGTCATCGGAAAAATAAATCATTTATTTTTAAAGTTAGTTAGAGCGCCCATTTATGAAATACATAAATGACTTAATTTTGAGTAAATTAATATATGATGTATATGAAAGAAAAATGAAAAGAATTCTTAAAAAGGGAGAAAGAATTAAGTAAAATTTTTTGTTCATTTTGATGACTCGTAACAAATTAATTTTTGATAGTCTATTTTGACGAATCTTACACCGCCGTTAAATTTTCTGTTCATTTTGATGACTCGTAACAAATTAATTTTTGATAGTCTCTTTTGACGAATCTTACACCATCTTTAAACTCTCTTCTTCATTTTGATAAACTTTGCTAGGCTATTATTGTACAAGAAGAAATTCTAAAAAAATATATCTAAAATCTTCATAAAAGCTGAAAAATTAAAAAAAAATATTAACAATATGAAGTTGGAGAAAATAGAAATGGACATGCAACAAACCATAACTGATTGTTATTTATAGATGAGAATTAAGTAAAAGAACTATATGTAAAGAATATGATTGTATTTATTAGTTTTTTAATAAATTGATCAATGAAACACATGAATCAAAAAACTCAAAAAAGGGAGAAAAAAGATAAATAATTTTCTAGGTCTTGAAAGGTGCCACATGACCTTATTTATATATAGCTTTATTGTATATATAGATTTTTGTATTTAATTAAGTAATACACATTTTATATAAATTAAATAATAAAGATAAAATACTTAAAATATTTAAAAAATATTTTCCTTCGTAATTGTAATTAGAGGAAGGACAAAAAATTAAAAAACATATTATTTTTTATTAATAATAGAAATTAGAAAGGTATGAATTATGAATAACTACTCTTTGTAAGTTGGCATGTTAAGAGTCTTTATTATAAATGTTTTTTCATTAATATAATACTTATTGTAACAAATTAAATAATAATTTTTTTAATAAAATAATTAATTTAAATAAGAAAGAAAAGCCAAGAAAATGAGAAAAAAGATAAATATATGTGGAGATCATAGAGAGGTGCCACATCACCTTCTCTATGATTCTCCTTTATATTAAAATTAAGATTAAGATTCTCATTTTACAATTTCAAAATATATCCTTAACATAATTCTTATTTTACAATCCTTATTATTTAATATTAAATTAACTTTTTTACGATACTTTCTCTGTCTAATTTTATTTGTTCAGTATCTTTTCTTAACCACTTTATTTATTATTTCTTTTATTTATTAATCTCTCGTTACATACATTGCATTTACATATCAGCTCAGGTGGTCAAGATAATTGGTCATCGCGTCATGTTGGATTGTATGTACTTTTGCAAAATAATATCAATATAATTTGTAAATACTTAAGTAAAAAATTATATATATATATATATATATATATATATATATATATATATATATATATATATATATATAAAAGAACAGAGAAATTAAATGTTTTTCTGAAAGGGGTTGGTCATTGAATTGTGACATTTTTGCCAACTTTAAGATAACTCGATATAGTCTGAACCTAAGTGTATCACACCAAAAACATTCGTATGACTGATATTCATTCATGTGTATATTCCTTTGTGAAGTTTGTAGAGGACACACATTAGGATATTGTTTGTTGTCCTTCCATTTTTGTCCGTTGATTGTACTTTGATTCTTATATCATTTTGTTGTAGTTATTGTCTTACTACTATATATGTTATTTTTGTACGTCTAATGATTCTTTTCCTAGATTATTTTGGATAATTTTTTTAAGTCTACGGTTTATCAAAAATAATTTCTTTATTATTACGATAGATGTAAAGGTTGTGTCCATACTCCTCAAAACCCTCATTTTTGAGGTCATACCGAGTATAGGGGTGTTCCAGTGATCAACTCGTAAACAGTGCATCCAAATATCAGTTTCTGGACCCTACTCATGATTAAATAGGGATTCAGGTGTCATATACCTTTTAGTTCCTCTCGTTCCTTGTTTCCGTTTCTTGCTCTGTTCCAAAGTTAAGAAAAGTCCGAAATCAGCTATCTTCGGTATATATATAATGTTCATTGTTTCTTATAACCAAATATTATTCATTGTATTTTTACTAAAAACATTCAATGTAGAGTAAATTTCATATATAGTAAACATAAAATTTATATTTGTGTGTTATAGCTATTTTTTGTATATAGTTGCGCTCCATAGCAAACATAATTATGTATATTTCGATATATATATATAAATATATATAAAGGATTATAATACATGTAAGTTTCTTTTTTTGTTGAAAATAAAGGAAAAGAAATCTATTGAATTTCAAGGTTTTAATAAGGTCCAGTTGGAATAAGAAGCCAGACATAAATAAACTACAACTCAAGATGTATGAATGAATCCTCTGTAGCCATTTCACCCCAAGAATAAGCAAAACAGAATTCAGATAAGTGAAACCATCATTGGAACTGCATCTAGTGAACAGATGGAGCATACATGTCTTGAGAGTTCAAGGCCTAAACAAGCCTATAAAAACATCTGCTGCATTTCTTTTGGAATGACCGATAAACTTCCATTGAATCAACAACTAAATAAAAAGCGGTACAAGGTTGGAAATATGGATTCAATAGGTAGTTCACCTGGTTTTTAGGGGTGAAAGTAGTGAAAAATAAAGGAATACAAGACGAGTAAGGTGGATCTGTGACAATGTCAGCCCTATTTGGAGTCTGAATCACATTTCTCGTTTTTCATCAGTGACGTTTTCTGCTAGTTGCACTGCAGTTTTTGTTTCCTTAGTTATGCTAACCCCTCGATTGATACCTACAAATAACAATAACATATTTGAATAACATGAGGACTTAAAAGGAAACGTGCTGCCTGAAGTCAAAGAATATGAACATCAGCTGGCATGATTAAATATTTTTCATGCATAACAGATTAAATAGCCAAAAGTTTTGAATTATGTATGATTTTGGGTCCACAAATTTCACTTGTCAAACATAAGCAACCCTCGTGCGACTTGTATCAATTCTATGAGGCACAACGGAACATTTCTCGATTAAATGGGAACAATGTTGCACACATATATATATGCTATTCTGTTGTCATAGAATTTTATCATGAGGCACAACGTAACATTTCTCGATTAAATGGCAACACTTTGCGCACTTATATATATGCTATATTCTGTTATCTTAGAGTTTTAACATTCCATAGAGCCTTGCTGCAGTCAGCATAAAAACATCTATTAACAGAGAAATTTATTACCTTGAGGGATGGAAATGTGATCACCAGAACCAAAACCGTGGGTGAAACCTGCTTTGCCAGATGACCTGCCATGCAACTCTCTTATTAAAGCTAGGTTATTGCCTTTGGTTGTCTCATTCTCTGCTTTAGGCAAATAGTTTTCTCCAGTTGATGGCCTTGCTGTAGGTTTTGGAGCATATGTTGTTGACCAAGATCCTCCATTTGATCCAGCCAAGGACATTATAACATCTGCCTGATACATAGCAGGAAACTCGATCATGTTATGCTAAAGAATTTTAGAACTTGATTGATTCTACAATCTCAAAGAGTCTAATCAAACGATTTATTGTAAATATTTAAATGGGAAATTAAGGAAATCCCCTCCCCTTTTGCCACTTTTCAGCAGTAGGAGACAAAAGAATTTTTCTTTTAAATATAATTGAATGTTAAGACAACAATGATGCTGCTTGCACCTAACTGCATATATTTGTAGCTTAATGCACTCCATCCCCAAGTATAGTCTTAATTCCACTAAGCATGAGTACTAGAAAAGGCTAGAAGTAAAACAGAGGTTTTCAGATAGATGAGTCTAAAGGTAGAGTTAACGCAAAAATTTTATAGGCTTGAGACTTTTTAAACAACGAAAGTCAGCCTGAAATTAGTAACATATTCACAAGATGCCACTGAGAAAATGGAGTGAAGAAAGCAAAGGACAAATAGAGAGATCGGGAGTTAACCTTTACAAAGGATCAACCACAACCGACCAAAAATACAGTAATAATAGGATTTCAAATGATACACTAAATTGTCAACAAATATATAATGTACTTGAACAGCAAGGAATAATGAGTAATAAATGTAGCTCGGGGACCAAATTATTTGTTGCTAAGTGTTGAATATGGAAACGTGTGGATCATGCAGCGGAATCAAAACCTTTCCCTATACTTGTGAGAACAAAATATCTATCCAAACAGTACAACATGCTAGTAGAAGTAACTATCTGAGATTTCTTATACACAGTCTATAAAATTGCTCTGACTCTCAGATGTTTCTCGCTCAATTGGTGTGATTCAGATGAGAACAAAGGCCCTCTATTTGTATAGCTTAGAATAGCATGTCAATGTCAGTGACATGGAAAATGATAGAAATGTCAATAATTTGAATGTAAAGAGAATTTTGATTGGTTGGTCAAACCTGCAGACATCTGAAATCCTTACCAAACAAAGAACACATTTTCCTTATAACATGGAGGAAAGGATTGGATAAATATTTTGTTCTCACAAGTACAAGGAAAGGATTTAGTTCATGTTTTTATCCCGCTGGGTGACTTCTACCATTCCAAAATCCAACATTAAGTACCTCGGTTCCCTTGTTCAAAGGACTTCCACCAAGAACTTCCTTCAGACCTAAAAATAAACGACAATTATGTGGCAATTTTCGACTTGAAGAACAACAATCAAATGATTTTGAAACAAGGATTTGACCAAAAGATTTTCTTGCTTTTTGTGGGACCCCTAGCCTTCATTTTAGGTTTCAAGGACCTAAAATAGGCACTTAATCAACTACAAGTTTTCAAATGTTTTTTTCTAACTCTTGATGTGATGCAACAATATTTAAAATGAATAAATGTTTAAGGACAATACTTTTCTCTTAAAGAACAAGGCCATTCGGTCCCCAACAGTTCAAAAACAAATGTAAAGATAATCTGGTGTATTAGGGATATTGCAAGTACATTAATGTGTTACCAAGTTAGTTTAACCATAATCAACAAGAAGACTAACAGGTTAATGAAAAGAATTTACTCATGAATTACAGTAGAATTAGGATCATTTAGGGAAGAGAAATCAGAGAATTTGTACATATAATCTGGATTCTGGAATAAGTTAAGAAAACATTTAAGTTTTAAGATAAATCTTTTCCTCGAGAAGTCCAGATAAACTTATAGTGGAGATACAGATCTTGGGCCTAACTCAATTAAAAAAGTTATCGCACGACGGGATGATTGTCCAAAATCATATAAGGAAACCACAACTCATTCCCTCAACGGGTATGTGACTTAACCCCCACCCAAACTCAACTGGAGCGTGGATTACGGGAGCCAAACATTGAGAAACACAAGAACATGGATTGATGGGCCTAGCTTTGATACCGTGTGAAGATATGCCCTTGGACCTAACTCGACCCATAAGCTAGGTCATTAGGGATTGTCCAAGACTATATAAGGAGACCACAACTCATTACGTCAACCAATGTGGGACTCAACATTTATTACGCCAAGGAGGTGAAGAAAAGCTCATATAAATGTCAGAACTTACTAATGCTAACCCAAACATAAGGTCAAAAGTCAAAACAATATAAATTGATTCACTGTCTATAATAATATGGGTAGCTCAGCATCTCTTCACATATAAACTAATAGCTATTGCTAGAGGACTTTCCTGATGTATTTCATGCCATTTCTCAACGTCAACTGATAAATTATATTTCATACTAGAGGCTCTTGTATGCACTTAATTTGTTATTCTTAAGACTGGTGATAGAAAGATGCTCCACCTTCTACCAAGAGGTTGGAGTTCGAACAATAGAGTGAGAAAAAGAGCCATTCTTAACTGTTGATCAGGGGGTTTTGGGCAGGGTTTACTTATCAAAAGAATTGATATGTTTTATGCTTCTTTCCTCTCTGTAAAATATGATACCACGTATCAAAGCTGACAAAACCTAACAAAGCATAGGTGTGGCCTGGCTGTTTCACAAGATCACCTAATTGGCATCCTTGCTACACTAACCGATATCTCAAGTTATATGGAAAGAGACGTTATCTGTTCTAATCACAAGGGCATGAAAAAAAGTTAATCTGCCATATTTGTCCCTCTATCGACCTTCCTGGAGTTGGTGTATACTTCTCCAAACAACATAATACTAAAGGGAACCATTGCATCGAAAGACAATGAATCATTTCAAACATTAATCACTCTACGCTGTTGCATTGATATTTAATTGTTTTCATGAACTATATTATGAGCACAACTGGTACAGATATCTTGGCTTAATGGTGAAGGAATAGTTTATAGAAATCCACATATTTTATGAGAATAGGACATCGTAGAAATAGACATTTGCAGGAACATCGCAATGATATATAATGAGCACAGCTGGCCCAGATATCTTGGCTTAATGGTGAAGGAATAGTTGATAGAAATCCACATATTTTATGAGAAGAAGGCTACGTAGAAACATCAGCGTTATAGTAATTTTTGTGTCATGTGTCTCATCTGAAACAAGCATCGAGAACAGTTATTACCGACAACATATAACTTCATCACGTTCTTTCCTTGATAATTTATACAATGCCGTATTTTATTTTCGTCTATGGTTGTGCCAAGCATTTAGATTTGATATATAACAGTACTTTTTTTATGTCCGAGAAATCCGTTTGTGCCCGCCCTTTGGACCAATCACAGTCTTCTAAACTCGGTGGATAATACTAGTACTATTTCCAGTACTGTCTTCTTTACAACCAACGACAACTTCTTCAGTAAGATAATTCTCCTCTTTCATTAGAAATTGATTAACCAAAATTCTCCAAATTAAAACTACACAAATCACAAATTATATCGCCAAGGATACCATCAGTTATTACCATAGCCAAGTAAGTATGAGGCACTATTATGTCACACGCTAAACAAATTATTTACTATAGAAGCATGTTACTTTTATTTCACACAATATACACAATGTAGTAGACTGATAAATTTAGACAAGTGAGCAATTAGACAATAACTTATCAGTTGGCTTATACACTAAAGTTTTCACCAATCTGCTCAAAAAGAAAGAGAAAGAAAAAACAAAACAGAGACATACCGAAACAGTAGAAACACAGAAGAGAAGTGTGATTGGATAAAGCAGAAGACAAACCTTGTTGGGATGGACATTATCGAAAACATGGGCTTGACCCCCATAAAATATAGTCATTTGAGAGCCAGCAGGTGACGATCCTTGCCGACTATCATGTAACAACATCAAAAAGTCTCAATGATATAATTAGAGAAGGTCAGACAGACATCAAAAGAGGCAGTTTTTGCAGATATACTAAAATTACCATGGGTTAGAAGATTCTAGGTCAGAGAAGTGAAGTGTAGACTTCTGCTTAGCACCACTTAATGGCACCCCAGAAAGGCCTCTATCGGAGATTCCACCACTTGCATTAATGGAGCTCAATATTCCGGATCCTTTGATTCCTGTCCTTGATCCTTCATCGGCAGCTTGAGATATGTTAGAAGGTCCTGCATTAGCATCTCCAAACCTGCTGGATGACGATTGATATCCAAAAGGTAAAACATGACTAGCACGTGGAGGATACTGCAAGGTGGGACCAACATTGACGGGAATAACTCGATCCCACTTGGAAGCATTGACATCAGTTCTACCAGTGACGGATGGTTGTGATATTAAAGAGGGATGAAGTGGCCTCAATGGATGCATAACAAAGGACATTTCTTGGTCCTGTGGTCGTCCATGTCGCTCACCCCCTGCATTTCGTAGTAGCTGAACTTGAAGAAAACTACCAGTATCAGATTAAATAGCAGGCACCATAGGAAGATATGCAACCAACAGAAGAACAATTAGCAGCAGTTTTTCCTTTTTTTCTGCTTTCCTGAAATTCGGTAAATATATGAGGTAAAAGAGGAAATAGATACGGACCTTCTGCATATGCAAGCTCTCCAATGCATCTGGTCGCAGCATTGCAAATTTATCTCTTGTTAACCCCATCAAAGAGTCAGAATTGCTTCTTTTTGTTCCCGACAATCGATTACTTGTCTCAGGCCCTGAAAGTTCACCCCTTAGGCCATAGAACGGTACTCCTTCGAAATGATTTCCTACAACTCTTTCTACAACGACAAGAAAATGATCAAGTACTGTTCAAATTTTCATACAGAATAACAATAAGAAAAGCAATGTGCAACCTCGAAAAAAGAACTATTCAATCACTTGTTACTTTAAAAACTTTTATTTGAAGCTAACTTCCTTTCTAGTAACAACAAACATGCATAGAACTCTCATATATGAATGCTAGAAAATTTCACTCTTTATCAAAGGCAAATGATAATAACACTAAAAGAAGTTCAAAAGTTGAGTAAAGCTTTGACAAACTCACATGTGTTGTAAAAAAACAATATATGCCTATTGATATTGAAGGAAAGCTACAACATCAATCAATTATCTCAAGCAAACTTCCTCCACAACAAGCATTCTCTTTGCTTTACCACTTACAACATTGGCTTAATTAGGTACAAAAACACATCACACGAATCATCAAGCTTATACACATAAAATAAAAGTAAAGCAGCATCATGCAAAACATGTTCATGAGAAGTACTAACTGAATAAAAATTTATAGCTAACAACCTCCATTTTCCCTCAAATTGCATAAGAAAAGGGAAGTATGAAACATGAAACCGGCAAAAGAAAAGTTGAGAATAAGGGTTGGTTTTAACTTACCAGAACCCAGATCAGAAGTAGTGGAAATGGGGCCACGGCCACCCCCAGAAGAAGCACCAAGTGAGACAGAAGCAGACGGAGATGCCTCTGACGGCAACACCACTCTGCCAGACATCGCCGGAGATGAATCTTGAGTATACCCTTTACCCAAAAAATCATGAAAAGTAGTGGCTGCTGGTTTCACTTCATCTGCTTCAGTTGCAGTACCACTAACACTTTTGTTACTTTGGATGTGAGCCATACATGAACACACAGTACCATCACCAACAAACCCATTTCTTCCCTATACAACTATCTCCTTGAAGCTCCATAATCAAGTCTAGTTAAAGGGGTGGGGGTGAGAAAGAACCAAAAAAGCAATAATCTTTGCACAAGAAAGATGGGGGAAAAGGTCACAACACACAGCTATTGTACTTCAGTGTGAGCTTATCTGCATCAACTTTTGCAGACAAGTTTACCCACATGAATTAAATTCAAAATATGCATAAACTAGTCTTGATAGGGTAAAAAGAAGATAAAGGTAGTACCTTTAAGTTAAAAAAAATGGTTCAAAACCAGACAAGTATTGAAGTGAAGAGAAGAAGAGAGAGAAAGGGGGCATTAAAATGCAAAAGTGACTGGCTTTTTCTTACACATACATATACATAAATGGGTTCTGTGTTCTTGGTTCTATTGCCCACTCACATCTACTACTATGGCCTTCAAAAAAATATACAGAGACACAAGCATTGGGAAGGGAGAAAGCAGGAGAATAATAGTGTGGGGTTCTTTCTTTTTTCTGCAATTTTTATTGGAAGAGATGAAAATATTTTTAATTGCGAATCTTGTTTTATTTACACTTTCGATCAGCGAAAGATTTCTCCTTATTTAATCAGAGGTCTTATAGCTTTAGCGATTTGAATATAATAAAATATAATAAAATATTTTAAAATATAATAAAATATTTTTTTTTATTAATGGAATTGGAATATAAAAAATACATAGTTATCAAAGACGAACCTAAAGAAAAAAAAAATCAACCATCATATTCCATAAATCTAAATTGGGCTTAATTGAAGGAGAAAAGGAGGAAAAAGGTCCATGCTAGCTGCTACTTCTGGAGAAAAGCCAAGCTCGTGAAATTTCATTCATTTGATATAAAATGGGAAAATAATAATAAATATTAATTTATTTTTAAAATATTTATCTCATTATTTATAATATAACAAAGGATATTCCCTATCAAACAACCTCTTATATAGTTAGCGTTCGACTTCAAGTTTTTAAATATTTTTAACAAATAACATTTGAGCGAAGCTTTTGGTGAATTACACCATATGTTTGGTTCCAAGTTTTATCAAGTATATTTGGTTATTTCAAAAGTACGATTTATATTCATAAGTTGTAAAAATTATTAAGATATTCATAATTTTGTATTATCATTTTATAATGAATATTATCAGTTAAAAAATAACTTTATAATATAATTAATAACAATTCAACAATAACAAAATAACAATATAGGCAAAACAATACATTAATCGTATACTCAAACTTGTCACTCATTCAGTTATAGTTATAACTTATTATACACAATTTTTTCTATTTTTTCAATTTGTCACTCAAATTAGAAATCAACTTTTTTTTTAAAGAGGTAATAACAAATACCAATTGAAATTCATTGATAATAGGTATTTTTTTATTATATATAGAAGTTTGGGATGATTTTTGAGTTTTTAAAATTCCCAAATATTAGCATCTGGCTCAAATAATGGTATTTTCTAGTACTAGGAAACTTGGATACTTGATAATTATATTTGTCAAGTTATATGATCAAACACCATTTTTCAAGTTTTTCCTATGTATTCTTGAGGGTTAAATGGATCCATATTCTAATTTCCTCCCTATCCCAATGCATTCAATGGATTCCACTATGAATCGAGAGCGAGCGAAGACAAGCAGTTTTCATTTTAGAGGTACACAGCCATGTATTGGATAAGAGATATATATCACACTCATTTACAAGCGCATGGTGCTTTTGTCGAGAAAATCATAATAGTTAGTAATAAGCTAAAATTAAAATTTAGGAATTTTACACAAATGTCACAAGTGTTAAAAAACTAATTACATTTTATTCTTACTATTTTCCAAATATAAAAATCACTTAAATGTAGTGTAATTCAGATACATCCCCAAACATTGTGATATATCATGTAATAGTTTCAAATACATCCTCCAACATTCTGTTACATCGCGTGAAGTGACCTATCCAAAAATAGGAGAGAATAGAAATTTTTGTAATTTTTTCAAATAATAGAAAATTTTTAAAAATATGATAAAATAAATTATGTATTTAAATATTTTTCTAAAAAAATATGCTATTTAATTGAATGATTTCATTACTAAATAAGTGTATGTAGAACCTTTTCAAGAGTCGACAATAGATTTTTATGGAAAGATAATGTAGGAATCAAATAATCACTAAATTATTATTGAATGATTCATTCTTTGCTTCATTTTAGATTAAACACAAATTAAGTTGCAATAATTCACTTGCCTTATATAAAAACTTCATTGAATCTAGTATTGGTTTAATCACATGTGATACAAATACTTAGCTTATTACAAATTAAAATTACTTCAAAAGATATTTAAAAAAAAAAAACTAAATAAATCTTGAGCTCATCATTATTAGAAGCAAGTAAACATGTACATAAATATCAATATCATGATTATGATGAAATAGTTAAAACATCTCCATTCTTAATAAGAATATTGTTTTTGAGCCTATGAAAAAAAAATATCTTATTTGAATTGTCATTATCAGAAAATGGACCTTACATTGATTATAGTTAATGTATGTACAACTAAAATATTTATATAATTATCATCCTTTATAATGAAAGTAATTCATTATATTGTTCAAATTCTTTAGAATCTTTTTTATTCTTTTGTTATCAGAAATATATCATATAAGATATCGAACGTATGAAATAAATAAATTAAAACTTTTTTTTTGTGACAACCCCCTCGGGATCCACATACTCAGGTATTGTCTCTGCCATGGTCGGCCATTCGCTCTTTTAATCCCCTTGAGGCTGCATGCCAATAAGAGGGGATTAAAAGAGCGAATGGCCGCCCATGGCAGAGACAATACCTGAGTATGTGGATCCCGAGGGGGTTGTCACAAAAAAAAGGCGTCTTTTTTTGTGACAACCCCCTCGGGATCCACATACTCAGGTATTGTCTCTGCCATGGGCGGCCATTCGCTCTTTTAATCCCCTCTTATTGGCATGCAGCCTCAAGGGAGAATCGAACCCGTGACCTATGGCTCCTTTACATCCCTCCCAAGGAGATCGTCTTTCACCAATTAAGCTGCAATTAAAACGGAGAGATATTATGTTTGAAGTTGTGAAAAAGTTAGACATGTGAGTGGTGAGATTCTTTTTTAGTGGGGAAAGAATTTTGATTCTTTGATTGGTAGTATTATTTTTTAGTACATGTATTGACTCTATTCCTATTTGCTGCTTTTCTCCCCCATCATTCATATGTCCTTTTCCCAACTTTAATATTTTATTTCACCACCTAAACGTAAGTTCGATATTGATATAAATATCATTTTTTAATAACAATAATAATTCACTATACTTTTATTTTCAACGATATGTCACTTTCAAATTCTATCTACTTCTAATATAAAAATAACACCATATGCACATTACTTTTAACTTACTTTTCAGAATAGAAAGGATGTAACTAGAGGTCATTAACTTTAAATCATGATAAAACATTCAAATTTAACTTTTGTTACAAGCTTTTCATTTGATTTGAGTTAATTTTAACATTTGAAAGAATAAAGTTATGTTTTGATGGTCCGATAAACGAATTTATGAGAGTTGATTTTATTGTCCTAAACATGATAGAATATTTCTAAGTTATTAATGAATATGATATTCTTCTATTTATTGAAAATGTGTTTTGATTCGTTCAAGCAATATATAAAATATCAATCTTATTTGATAACAAAAATAAGGTTTGATGAGCATATTTTTACTTTTAACCGTTTATTTTCAACTATAATACATAATTTTTTATTATTAAGTTAAGCTAAAATACTTAAATGTAACTTTTAACATTCGATGAAATGAATTAACGAAGAGACTTGACTTTAGCTAGTGGGACAATTTAGTACCTAAAGTAATAGTACTTAAATTCAGCTAAGTCATATAAGCGCAAAATCAATGAAAAATAAAGAATTTTTTAAAGCAATACAAAAAATAAAAATCGCTCTTTCACATCAAGGGATAATGGCTATGAGTATTAATAAAGCAATATAAATAGTAAGAATTTAGATAATCAGTTTAATTTATTTGAAATTAAGATATCATTATTATATCTATACCTATTTACATAAGTTTAGTAACTATCGTAATACTTGGACAAAATACTATAGAAGATATTTTTTAGTTAACTTTGTAAAAATAATTAAACAAAGTAAAGCACTGGTACTAGTGGATGAAACCTGAACATATACTTAGATAAAAAGTGTATCCAAGATTACATTCTATTATAATAAGAAAAGTATCGAAATTATCTCTTACAATGTCTTTAACTCCTACTTAATCGATATCATTTTTGTATTTTTGAAAACAATATAGAAAAAAACATAAAATTAGAATTTAATGTTAAAAACTTTTAATGACGAGTTTTTGGGCTTTTGTGGCGACAAAGGTCTAGTTCTTTTATAGTGAATCTTACTTGGCAATGCTTAGGTGAAAGGATTAGTCCCACGTGGCCTGCCAAGTCAATAAAAATATAGGGTGTTAACTCTTGAGGGTATATACGGTCTCTTAGGATAACAGCAGGAGCATTTTTAATCCCAAAATATAACGAAAAATATAAAGGATCTATTTCACATAATTTAAAGGCAATTTTTAACTCTTTTCCATATTATAATTTATAACAAATTAAGAGGAAGATGAAAATGGAATCATTAGATGATGACTAACTACTCCATTAACAGTAACTATAATTGAAATCTTGACAAATACCAATACCACGTCCCAGTGGCTCATGTCATTTATCAATTAAATACAATACAATATATTTATATAATCTCTCTAATGGGATTTTGCATTATCAACATATAACAAAGTCTTTTTTTTCGGAAGCATGCGGAAAAAGTTATACAATTTTTAAAAATATATATATCTATATATAATATTTGGTATTCGTATTAAAATTTGACTATTTTATATTCACGCTATCTAGAATTCCATTTAGGATAAAACGCTTTTTATCCAAAAAAAAGAAATTATACTAAAAGCTCAAACTAAAAATCTCTAATTTAGAAAAGAGCAGCTTCATCCACTGCCCGGCTCAATGGCTATATAAGGTTACTTGGCTCTTCTTAGCTATAGAGGAAAACAATAAGATTATTAATTATTTTTATCAACAGCTCCAATATGATAGATTGCACTTTTTCTTGGCTCATCATGTATAACATTAAGTGTATAAATTATTGGGGAAGGGCATAAATTTTCTATCAAGTTTATATCGAAGAGTCAGTTATACGACTCAACTACTATGATGATCTATTACAGATCATTATTATTTAAAAGTGAATTTAGTATCCACCTTCAAACACATAACACCACTCTAACAATATGTGGTGTATATAACATAACATCTTGTTAGAAATTATATTTTTTTATATTCTTTTATTTTGTTAATTCTATTTTACACTAATTAATCTCTAACTAATTATTAAGATCCTCTAATAATCAAATTTTCTTTCAATCTAAAATCCTACTCATTTTATCTCTAATCTGATTAGGAGAATTATTTATTTGAATTTATATCACAATTCTCTTTGTCTTTTTGGCAAAGAACAGTCAATCCATCACCACGACAAACCTATCTCCATAATGTCATTTCTTCCTCTTATCCAAACAGTCAATTCATTTTCGACAAAGAATAATTACGATACAGCTATCTAAATCACCGTATAAAAATATGATCTTAAGCGATAGAATTTGTCCATGCTAATTAATTTTATGATTTTCCTAGTGATTTGTTTATTCAATTGCCAGATACTTCAGAATCTTATTTGAATAAATTTTCACATTATCTAAAAAATTAAATATCATCTGTATAAAAGAAAAAGCATAAAAAAACAGGTACGAACAATGTCATAAATAAGAATGATTACTATGTTCAGAAAGTTACAAATTTAAATTAGATATACTAAAATAACATATAAAAACATAAATAGTAAGATAATTTGTACTCGTGAATTATTCAAACTCGATTAACTTAAAAGCTCTGTTTGATTTAACCAAACCACATGGCATGTTGAATTTAATTAGAATAATGATTAGAAGAATTAAGCTAGGATGATTAATATGATTGTGATATTGATGATCCAAAAATCCTAGTGGGACCCTACATCAGCCAGACAAACAAGCAAAAGTAGAATAACATTTTCCCAATTTCCATATGAAATAATTATTTTTAAAAAGAAAATTATACTCTATGATTGTCATATTATGAATAGTATTTTTGTCATCGACTACTGAGAGAAATTATAACTAGTTTTCGTTACCCTAAACTACTTATCCATATTTAATATTACCAAGAAAATTCAATGTCTAATTTCTCTATTTATCTATCTTAATTAACTAGATGTCGTTAATAAGGAGAAAAAACAAGAGCTTTTGGTACGAAAAATATATTTTGTCTAGGAAAGTAAGTTCTTAAAATATTTTTTACCAAAAATTGAAAAAAAAAATCATAAATGGCATGTCAAGTTCATTATTTCCTCTCACCCACCCAATGCCCAAACCCTAGATTATCCACCTACGGACTCCGACTCCCCGCCCCATTACCCTGTTATTTTGCTAAATTACATATAAATACTTTTGAAATGATATAAATAAGAAACACACTCATGTTTTCAAGAAACATTTTTCTTTGTAACAGACATGCCCCCAAAAAAAAAAAAAAAAAACGAAGCTAAGTGGGATTTCAAGTCAGATATTGAAAATTTGATATTCAAATATTTTCAAGTATATTGGATTTTTGGGACTCCCACTCATGGAACTTCAATTCCTTTTTTCCACTAAAATAAAACACAACTTCATTAACTCAAATTTTTAAATTTTTAACTTCAAAATCTATGACCGAACAAGAGCAAATATTTAATTCAAGCGTAAACCGACTATATATCAACAAGATGAATATCAATCAGGAGAGGAAAAGAAAATTAGTATCCCACATTTTGTAAGATATAAATAAAGAATAAGAAATTGGGAATACCCCAAATTTGTTTATTAATAGAGAAAAACCAAGTGGCCCATTTGGCCTAAACAACAATATGGAATCAAAACAGAGTACTTGTTCAATTTTGGATAGTACAAGAGCTAGCCGAAACTTTATACAAGGAGAAAAGAAAAGGACGGCTTGTTCGTTAATCAAAGTTCTTATTGTTTGACTTTAAAAAAAAAACATGACAAATAAAACTAGACAGAAGGAGTATGAATTATGTCAAAACACTTGTAAAAGCATACAATTGGAGAACTTATATAATACTCGTGTTGCATCAGTGGCATTATACTTCAATCATTCTATAACTGACATAACCATTTGTGAAGAGGGGAAAAAAACATAGCATCAACTCAACAGCAAATTTTCTTCTTTTAGGTTTTAAGGTAAAGTTAAGTACTAGTAGTCAAGATGAGCAAGGGATGGGGTTAGTACATGGATCTTCCAGGCATAAATGAGGAAAAAATAACAGAACACAAAGCCTAAAGCTAGAAAAGACAGACACAAGTATCTCTTCAGACACCAATAAAATATTTTACAGTGGACATAAAACATGGGCTCCAAAAGGAAACCATGGGATGGAACATTTTACTTCCAGAGCTTAACAAACTTGTCATGACTAGCTGAAGCAACCAAACCTGCGACTCCCGATACAGCCAAGGAAGCAATTAATCCTTCATGGCCTGTGAGAGTCATTGTCTTGTTCTCATTCATGTTCCATAGCTCCAAAGACTGCAAAATGCAATTCATATGCATTAGAATTTGTAACAACTATAGATCTAGTGAACTGAGAGATAGCCTTAGTTGAACCATGGGGATGCAGGATTCAAATACCAACATAGATGAGAGCTGAGAGTAGTTTCTTCTCATCTGTCCGGAGACAGTTATCTGGTACCTATACTAGTGGATGATAGTAGGATCAGTGGAGGTTGAGGTGCGCAGGAGGAGGAGAACGGGAACACAAAATGACACGGCATCTGGGAACTTGGGACTGTGGAGTCAACTGAGTATTAGAAAGTCTATGTTAAGACTATGAACTAACTGATTTGAAGAGATACCGACCCAAAAATGAAGGTGATTGAAGGCGTAAGATCAAAAAGTTTAAAAACAGAGAAATGAAGAAAGAAGCAAGATGTTGACATAGTGAAGGTGCAACAGGAAATTTGTCGTTTTAAGAGAGACTTAAATCATGCAACATTTCATGGTTAATTTTTTTAATATTCAATGTTCCACCGAGATTAGTCTAGCATTTTTTTTCTTTTCAACAGGAGATTGATGTACGCACAAAAATAAGCTGCCAAGTGCATATAATCTCTAGATGAGTCCAAAAAACAATGCACACGACTTGCCTGGTAACAGCCGATAACTAGCAATGACGAATATGCAGGATGGAAAACACACGAGTGGAATTTGTTGCCATTTGAACTAAGCTCATGTAGACAGTCACCTTCACTACCCGATCTCAATGTCCAAACCCTGACAGAGTCTTCACTAACAGATGCTAGGAGCTCGCCTGAGGGATCCCAGCAGACAGAATGGATTGGTTTTGTGTGGCCCTACAGAAACAATAGCAATATGTTAGGCACAACACTAGAAACACAAACAGAGCTAGAAAAAAAAATACGACGGCAACAACTATCAGTGCATGTAAACAGCCTCGGAAGAAAATCAATAAGAAAAATATATTTATACAAAATTCTCTCCTACTATGTCTACCTCCTCCATCTCTCAACTCTTTCTATGTCAGGTTGTACTTTATTAGGTTAAGTAGCAGGTGCCTATTCTCATTAACTGTGCAAAAATCCAAAATTCTGCAACGAAATAAAAGCTAGATATAAAGCAATGGTGACTAGTGAAACAGAAGTCTCACTGCAATTAAAGGAACCTTACAACTGACAATGAAGCCATCTGCATGAATGCATTTTCTCAGCCTACATGGAAATATATTAGACGTGATCCTATCTTCGTTAAGTGTAATATTGGAATATGTTACTATTGATATTGTGAAGGTAGAACAAAGAATTAATAAATGATTAAATATCTCATGTTTCTTCTAATTATCTTAGTTATTTTCCTGGTTGCAGAGATGGATTAGCATATTTCAACTTCCAAAAGAGATTGGTGAAACACTAAAATATAACAAAGTTAATAACTTAAGTAGTACTGATGTGTCATTAAGGAACACCAACCTTTAACGAATGCCGACAAGCTTGTGTCTCCACATCAAGTATTGATACAACGTTCTCGGCAGCAGCAGCGAGATATCTACCAATGCGAGGCTGGAATCTCACCTGAGCCGTCCCACCCTACTCGAGGCATGAAATAACAATCAGAAGAGATGGAGGATCATATAATTGTACATCAGGTCCCCAATCCCCCGTGCTACTGCACATTAATAGTAGATGAAGAATTTTACCTTGAACACCCTTGTGCAGCTACCATTGTTAATACTCCAGTATCTTATTTCACCATCACCATCACAAGAACAGATGAGATCTTCTTTATTAGGATGGAAGTCAAGTGACATTACACCAGCAGAATGCCCAGTGAAAGTCCGAAGTGAGTAACCCGGCTACAAATAATTACAGGGTACATTAGGAAAACTTCAAGAACAATCAAGATGGTCTTTATGCTACTTTTCTTATTTGGTCATTTATGTAACTGCACCATGATCCTCCTAGAGATGTTCAACAATGCAACTTTACCACAACCTCTACCGTAATCATTCAAATGGATTTGAATTGACAAAATGACCATTCCAAGGCTTTCCACTCATTCTACACAAGACTGATTTGTGTCAACATCCGGCATGCATACGGCCCATCTCAGAGTAATGAAAACATCAATCATCAACTCTTGGTCCATAATAAAAGCAAATCTAGTGTATTCCGTCAGATTCAATTACATATTACTCTCTTTATTAACAAATATAAACTTTCGATGAAAAAATATTGACAAACAAAAGCTCATAAGACAAGCCAAATTTTCTAGAAAGCCGAAGATATTTGTTCTTAACGTTCTGTTTAATTTACCAATACCTTTGATATGTTAACTAGGAGAGATCTAAAACTGTCTCAGCCTATAAGCACTAAAGACATATTCCAAAACAGATATTTAGCACACTCAACGAAACAACTTGGATGAAAAATCTCAATCCAAAGCATAAAAATGCTAATAAGGAGAAAAAAAACATCAAACACTAGACTCTGTTGGCTTACATTGTCCGCATCCCAAACCCTGACAGTTTTGTCAAAAGAAGATGTTGCAAGTCTAGCCATGCTTGGACTGAAACGAACATCAGTAATGAGTGATGAGTGCTCTTCAAGTGTTGTTTTTTGTTTTAAGGTATCAGTATACCATAAAACAGCCTGCAAGAGAAGACGGACAAAAAAAGTACAAGTTATTCTTTAAGAACCATGAAAAAAGAACTATGGCATCAAGTATAATAAGTCAATAACAATAAGACATTGTCATGGCAAGATTTTGGATACTTCTAGACTAACCTTTTTGTCATGGCCACCACTAGCTAGCAATTTTCCATCAGAGGAGAAATGACAACAAACAACTTTACTGCTACTAGCCCGAACAGCATTCACTTCATTAAATGAGAAGCCTGCAACTAAAGGTTATTCCTGTCAGAACATGCCCCAATGCATAATTCTAGATAAACTAGGCAGTCAAAAAATTTCCAAGTTAACAAATCATACATATAGACTTGAGTGTACAACATTCATGTTTTTTGCTAATAAGAAACATCATAAATTGACTTAAAAATACAAATGTTCACAACCAATACCAGATCCGCAAAACAACAATTTCATAAACTGTTAGAACTGTTAAGTCCCAGATCAGTTGAGAGAATGGGGTTGTGGTCTCAAATCTAGCGAAATCCTCCCATCGGGTGCTTGATCAAGCACAAGATCCATTTCTTCAACATGGTATCAGAGAAAGCTACCATGTTGTTGTGTTCCACAATGTGGGTCCCCCTGTTATGTTGTCCACGCTCCAGTTGGTCAGTCCTGGGCGCGCAGGGAGGGTAAGTCCCATATTGATTGAGGGAATGGATTATTGTCTCTTTATATGGTCTTTCGTAATCCTCTCCTACTTCTGGAGTTGAGTTAGGCCCAACATCCCTTATATTTTTTTAACATGGACAATAGACACGCACCACAAAAATACATAGATATTAGAAAGTGAATGCACCACAAAATGGAACATTCTTTTTTTGGTGATCTCTGTAAAATCTTTTTTTTTTTTGCTGTTCTCTGCAAAACTACCATTCTCTTTCCTTTATGTTATATTCTTTTTATTTGGGGGCAGAGATTAGGCTGAACTAGAGGCATCCTACAGAGATCAAAGTATCAAAAACTAAGTTAAGGTTTGAGGTAGAAATTGAAAGGCTTACAAAGATGAAAGAATTACGGCAACTACACACTAGTTATCATAGATTCCTTGTATCAAATATCAAACACCAAAGGAGAATGTGTCAAGTACAACTCCTGCTCAGTACAAGACCACACTAAATTCAAGTCAAAATATTAAGCCAGGGAACCAAGTAGACCTCACTAACCTTTACTAACATCCATACCACGACCAACTGCATCTCGAGGGTCCACCTCGTCTTGAGATAAAAACGATTCAACATTATCTTCAAGAGAACCATCAACCTCAAAACGATCCATATCAGCCTGCACAAAATCTTTGTCATCCCACTGCCAAAATTACATTCAATGAGGACTGGGACAATCCATTATGATTTCATCCACTGCCACAAGATAAAGCACTTCTTTACCAATTGATTTGATGGCGATGTGAGAGTTCCATTATTATCTGCTCCAAACATCATCAATGGCTTTGAAGAACTTCCACTATGTTGTAAGACAGGCATTGAAATCACATCTCCTGGTGTGTGAGTTGATGGCGTTGAAGGAGCAGAACTTGGGGAAGGTCCAGCGGTGTTTGCAGTTCCTGAGCTGTTGGCGGGCCCCGAAGATGAAACAGGGTGTTTTCTTTTCCTCCCAGTCTGGTTTTTTGAAGCCTTGAAAGACAAGAAATACCTTATTAGGAATCTTAATAACTTCAAGCCTGTGAAGCAGAAGCTGAGCATAACAATCTCCAATATTGATTTCCATGGATCCCTTCCAAGTCATAAGAGATCAAGAGCTTCTATCAATAAACACAATACATAATTTTGTAATTTTGCCAATTGTTCACTTTTGGGTGGGAGTGGGGGGGGGACAGCCATTTGCAAAATAGAGGAGAGGCGGAAGAACTGATGTTCCAAAAAGATAAGCCCTCAGAGCCTAGTTCATTAACTTGATTCCTTAGTGCGGGTAACAACAAATGACCAAGAAGATTCTAAGCAAAATACAATTTTTTCTTGGTCGAACAGACTTCCTTTCAGAAATCATATTGCACTTATTTCAACAGTTAATATTTTCTGATTGTGCTACAGCATCAAGAAGAACCTGGTTTTCTGACAGTAAAAGTTTATACCAACAAAACAAAAGAAACACGGGTTTATGCAGCTGAACAAAAGGGCCACATGATTATGCTGCTAAATAGAAGTTTCTATGATATAAACCAGAAAAGTAGAGACCTGATCATTTCCACGAAAAGAATTTGACATGCTTCCATCTCCTGTGCCACTGCCCATAATTTTATCCTGTTGTAGACTGTGATTTGAACTCTGTGGTTGCTGACCAGAAAGTGAGTGCTGAGGAAGCTGCTGCTGTTGCGACTGCTGCGGATTACCACTATGCTGTTGTTGTTGTTGCTGCTGCTGCTGCTGAAATTGGGCCATCCTCAACTATACATGAAAAAAAATTCTAGTGATTAGATATGCTGATCATGTATATAGCATGCTGCAATACATGGTTAACACATGCAAGACCTATAGCTGACATTTCACCGTTATATAGAAAAAGATGTGGTACCTTGAGCAAAATATCTTGATCTCCACGGGGCAAAACAGGGCAAGGACCCTGTGAAGGTGAACTCATATTTGGGACAACATCACCAACAGAATTTGAAAGGCCATCCTTGCCCATACTAGAGTTCCGATTACTAAGGAGCATCCGTAGCCTTCTGCTTTCGACGTCGTTAGCAGATGTTGAAGTCAAATTCTGCTGTGCTAAGATAAGTTGTTGCTGGTGTTGTGGTGATAGCATTTGCAGTTGATGGAAGGGCTGCGAACCCTGCATAAAAGACTTTGGCTGCTGGAGAAGCCCTGACGACCTCAGCTGATCATAGCCCTGACATGCATGACACAGAAAAATTTGTGATCGTAAAATACCAATAAAGCTCCAAATATACGTCTCAGTCCAGAGCTGTATGCTCATTCCATTTCAATTATGTGTCTTTTTTTCTTTTGTCTATATCAACAAGAAAGCCACTTTACTATATTTAATACTAGTTTTAAATTCCACCAATCCCATTCAAGAAATGAAATGGCATGTTTAGAATCACAAGATTCAAAGGGTATTTTTGTTTATATAATGCACATTTTAGTTTAAGACCACAAGATAAAGAAGTCTACAATACGTTCTTAAACTTTGTATGCAAACAAACTAAGCCACATAAAATGGGAGGAGGGAGTAATTAATCCTAATATATAAGACCAATCTTTTGTACACCCGCAAACAAGAAAAAAATGCCTAGAAGATGGAAGATTACAATTTTTTATATGTAAAGTATAGCGGTCCGATCACTTGAATTACCAGCCACCAAGAAAGCATCATCTTGAACGCACTACTAATAATCCTCAATAGAGGATGAATAATGAAGCCTTACAACAACAACAAAAACTCAGAGTAATCCCACAAGTGGGGTAAGCCTTACATTACCCCTACATATACATATAATGTTTCTATGAAAATCACTATGGTAGTCATCAAATTCTGATGCATTACCTATGATCTGCTCTAGGGCCACCAAAAATCCACAGCAACTTAAGAACTCTCAGTAATTCCAAAGCACGGATGCCTTTACAGAAAGCTAAATTTCAAAAACCCAAAAAGCATAGGCCTTTTCTGCTAGCTAGGAGCAAACTTCAGAAAACCCACTCAGCTGACGAGAAAAAAGGTCTGATATATGCAATTCTGACTTTAAAAGTCCATAACATTGAGAACCCTGAAGGACTCAACATTGATTCCAGTAGAGCAGAACCAAAGGAGACAAATTTCACATTCATGTCTTCCTGAATATCAAAACTGTGCACCTATCTCCAGAAGTGCTAAATAACTGTTTACCAACAACATGTAGAATGTTTGAACTCAAAAATGCCTCTAGACAAGTTGCAACAAATGCAATCCTAGAAACAATTGACACTTGACACGTGAAAAGGTTTCAGATGAAATTTGCAGAAATACAATACAAACTTCAAAACCTGAGTTGCTCGGACACTCCATAATGTTGCCGCACCCGTGTTGGATCCTCCAAAATTGCTCTACTTTTGAAGGATTCAACACGCACCCGATGACATTTTTGAAGAGCTCCAGCAACATAGTAAATAAAACTACAATAAGGTATTGGGACAACCAGGTTTCTGAACCAACTCCTTCCCCATCAAAATAACGAATGGGCAGCTTCACTGAACCCTTTCCTGATACCACCATGCTATGAATACCATCCTTCAGGTAACCCAATACATTTTTCTAGAAATAAATTAAACATTTACTATCTTGATCGAGCCGTACATTGCCCATGTAAATCAGCAAAATCACAAAGACATGTACTGGGACACATATTGGTATATAGAAGCCAATAACATATAATGCGGCAAATGCACTGTCAAAAACAATGAAGCAAGGAGAACCTACAAGACAAAATGTTAGAAACTTACAGTGAGGGGCCATCCTTTCAAAGTCAAATTGTTGCCAGCTTGATTTGATCCTAATACAACACAGTTAAGTCAGTTCATCTGTAGATCAAAAAAGTCTATGACGACAAGTCCCCTACTTCAATTTCCTTTAAAATTTAATACCATGTATTTATTTGATAATCAAAATAGAAAAATAAGTTATATATCAAGGAGCAGGCTTTCAAAAAGAAGCAAAAGCACATAGGGGATCGACAAAGATAAGGTACCAGGTATTCCAATCAAGGATCCTTCGGGACCTGCAGCTCTAGGATTAAGCATCGGATTGATTTCAGTCTTTATGTCCTGCTCAAATGAGGTAATAAACCATGTAGCTAAAGATTAAAATTACTGTAAATGAAACTCCTCAAACAAAGAAACTAGAGAAAGAAGAATACTGACTGGTGTAGACCCTGGAAGTTGCTGACTACGTGCCTGAACCTGTGGGGACATGCTACCAGCAGTACCATGCAGCATTTGCCTGAAAGTGGGAAACCAGAAACACCTTAGTCCAATTTAGACAAATTAATAATGTTAAAATTGCTTTCAGTCAACCGAAATAAACTAAACTTCTTGGTTTACATTATTGCAATAAACCTATGCTCCAATATAAACAATTAGATAGAATAATAAGAGTATAAACCAGGTTACGCTATCACCTTAAGCTCCTCAAATTGCAAGAAGCCTTTCCAATGAAAATATTGCATATATCAACATTAAGTTCATAAATAATGAAGTAGTGAAAATCGGATCTTTTTCCTTGCTCTTCTTAGTTTTATCTCTATGAATTATGCCAACCATATCTCTAGTGTGTCCCATTTTAGTATGAACAGGTAAATAAACTATATTCAGAATCATACCCTGAGGGCTGCCCAGCTGATGCTGCCGCTGCAGATTTCAGCACAGATGCATGATTTGGATCTAAAAGCTGATTGACATTCTCACTAAACCTTTGCTGAAACAATAAAAACATTTAAGTTAATAGCTAAAAGGCAATAGTTCTTCCAAACCTTCGTGCAAGACTGCTACCTTCATAGCTGCATCGTCTAATCTTTCCTCGTACATCTTTGTAGCCAATGCATTTGCAGTTCCAGTATTCTGTCTCAGGAGAGAGTCGCTTCCACCAATCCCATTAGTTGTGCCGTTCAAGAGGTGGTTACCATCTCTACGCTGTTGTTGCTGCTGTGCTTGCTGCTGCTGCTGCTGCTGCTGCTGTTGCTGCTGTTGGTGTTGCTGCTGCTGCTGCTGCTGCTGTTGCTGCCTCTGCAATAAAATCTGCTGCATCTGCAATTGTTGTTGTTGTTGCTGCTGCTGCTGTTGTTGCTGTTGCTGCTGCAGATGTTGAGGCTGTTGAGATTGCTGTTGTTGTTGCTGCTGCTCCCTTGCCTTCATTATTTGTGTCTGCAATTCGAGATTAACATTGTATATAAAGCAAATGAAAAGCTGCACAAAACCTTAAGATAGAATTATAGATGAGATTTCAACAGCCCAGCCAATAATGAGATAGTCATCAAATAAACACCACTTTTTTTAATCAGTGGGTCGTCAAATAAACATATAACTGGTTGAAAGAATGACAGCTCACTCTAGATGCTAAATTTCACTGCCCAAACAATGTTCGCTCTTGGTTTAGATAAAACCTTACAGATTCCAACAGTTCAAGACCTACACAAACTCAAAAAGATTTTCTGGACTGTTTATTAGATTGTCTGTTATAGATGTAGGTTGAGAGTGCATATGCAGCCATGATCACAGCCAAATAAATCAATCAACCCCGTCCACTCAACAGATTTTTTTTTATTAAGGTAATAAACCATACAACAGATCATTTAACATGCTAAATACTCGAACATCAAGATAATAGCAGGAAAACAGGCATTTTAAAAGCGTGTATCTATAGAATTCATTATAACTTGTACAGATACTATTCATTAAATTTTGTATTCCCATAAGGTAAGAATAAGAATTTTTCTGGCAAATCTGCAGTCTGATCTCAAAGACAAAGGCATGCTCTGACAAGACCCAATATTTGAATGGGTTCATGAGGTTGGTAAGAGGACTAGGATACATGGGATGTCCCAAATTGGGGTTTCTCCACTGCAACCCCACAACAGCAAAAGGGCAAGGAATACATACAATGGAGAGAAAGTACGGCTTCCCTATAATCAGTTCCTAAAACACACTAACCATTTCATCAACAGAAATGACATTACTATTAAGGAGTTAAAGTAATACAGTTTCCATGAATCCATGAAATATTTACTATTAAAGTTAATGTCGATAAAGTTCAACAGACCTTTGCATAATTATATCACAAATTAAGGCACAAAAAGAAAAGCAGCTGCGTATCCTTTTCCACTTATCAGGTAACAGTTATGTAATTATTTTATCCAGAGAAATTGTTAAGTGAAAAAGTAAAAGGCCTTCTGCCTCAGTTGCAACAGATGGTTCTACAAAGTATTGACATGAGTGCAACCAAAAACATTCTAATCAAACGAACAACTGAATACAAGCTAAAAAGAAAGCAAGTTTGGGCATCACTCGTCTTCACAAGTAGTAACCTTCCTGCCTCTGGTATCGATACAACTTCCTAACAGCTCTCATGTAAGTTGTAACAAAAGAATGAAAACAGCAAGAGACATTCTTGACAGGAAGTCTCAATAGTTTTTACATAAATTCAACTAAGGACTACAAAACTAATCATATCAGAATAACTTAACTTAAGGTCCAGTTGAATGATAAAGTTCATAAGACACAAATTTTGTCATAAACTAACCTCGATATAAGATGCAGCAACTTCCGAGTGCTTCTCATTGGTCCTTGCGATGAATATGTCCCAAAATACAGACCACCATTCAAATAGAAAACCACCAGGAGCATCAATAGCTGAAAGAAAGACAATCAACAGGTCAAAATAATGAAAACCAACTGGTGAAGTCCAACCTCCTCGGCAAATGCTCAAATTTATAATCTCACCAACGGGGTCAGATGACACTTTCCCTTCAGCTTGAAAGGCCTGAGCAGAAGCCTTTAGATCCCTTTTCACTAAATAATCATGAATATAGACATCTAACCTGTAGTTCAAAGTACCAATACTGTGTCAGTAACCACAGCACAAATCACAGTTGAGATACAGATATTCTGATATAGATAGGTCCAAAACAGAAATTTGGAAACCTGGTTGCATTTCATAGACAGGTAGGATTCAATTTGATTATAGAAACGTGAATTAGGAAAAAAATACAAAGGTGAGGGAACACTTGGACCTTGAAACAACTTCTTACTCTTTCTACAAAACAAGATTGTGTATCTTTTAACTTTTTTCACTGATGTAAAACAATAGGAGAGAACCAATTTGACTGCTCATACTGCTGGTTAATTAAGAGACCTACTTTTTCTTCACTTGAATCATGTTTCCAAGAAACAGATAATCAAAAGAAAAAAGAGTTCTTTTTTACTAATGAAAGGTGTTCAGTTCTTTTACATTCATACAAAAGCCCTAACCACCCAAAACACTGACTGCTTCCTTCGGCCAAACCCTAGCAGCACGAGAGTTACTAAAAAAGACTCGAACTTTCTTCAAACAATATATAACAAACATATAATTAAACATCCCCAGAACACGAATCTGGCGAATACCCATGGAACTATCCAAAAAGTTGACACAAACCCCAAAACCAAAAACTGAACCCAAACAGAGAAAAGTGAAAACAAGAATGCACATAAAACATATAATATTAACAATAAAAAACAAGAAAACTAACATTTTATCCGCTTCCCAGTTGGTCTGAGACATGTTTAGTAAACCAGTAATTCAAACAAACTCTTCTTAATAATGCCAGATCCTTAGAAACCCACTCCTTCTTCCTTGCCCTCTGAAGTATATTTCATCAATGAAAATAAAAACAAGAAACAATAAAAAAAATATTTTTTGGTTACTAATGAATTCAATAAAGAACATAATAAAGGATACAGATAGAAAAAAACATATGGGTGTCTGTATATACCCTTTACATTAGTGTTTTTGCATATATAGTTGCAATCTTGAGATGAATGGACTCAGTATGACTGAGAAAAGAAAGAAAGATTAAAGAAAAAGAATGACTTTTTTTTTTAATTTTCTTCAGCTTTTTTTTTACTATTTTTTTCTCTCATGAAACTGAAATTCTCTTCTTTTTCTGATGATGGGTTTAGAAAAGAAGGGTTGGATTTGCTGGAGCTGATGTTGCAGATATCGTAATTTCTGTAAGATGATTTTTGCATAAAAGCCCTTTCTTTTTATCGAATTTTCAATACAAGTCCTCTAAGAAAAAAAGCTAATCTGTTCCTTCTTTCTAAAATAGCCCTGAATTATCGAGTAAATTAACTATAATGACATCTAAATAGTATAAGTTACAAGAAATTATTTAATCAGCATGGACAAAAATGTCATTTCAAAATTATTTAGTCTTTCGACAGATGTACTATCGTTGCAGTATATTTGCATAATAAGTCCCTTGATTTTAGTGAATTTGCGTTTTGTTTTCATGTTCTAGATCTTCAATTCTTCATTAATTTAATATTGAACCTTAAGGAATAAGAATTGATCAATTCCGGGTAGGTTGCCAAACTCAAAATGACAACTTTGTCCTTTGAGGTCAAAGTGATTTTTAATAAAACTAATAGGAATTTTTGTCATTTAAACCGAGTCATAAACAAGTCATTTTGAGTAAAATTAGTGATAAGTATAATAAATACTTTTATCGATTGTATTAATAATAAGTATAGGTCTTGTCAGAAAAATGTAAATTCAAAATTCAAAATAAATTTAGAACATCTCTGAATTAGTTATGATTTTTTTCAATTTTTTAAAAAAGTATATATAAAAATTATATATTATTTTCTATTTATCGATATTAAATATTCAGATTAACTATCGTTTTTGTAAGTGGAAATGAATAGTTTAATTCAGAATTTGAATTCAACTTTAATACACAAATTAGTTGTAATTTTTCACGCCCTTCATAAAAAAATGTAAAATCATATACTTTTTATATTAACATAGAAATATTGATATTTGCTAAAGTAATGTTTGTTTTTCCCTTCACGCATTTGGTTGTTGTGATATCATAACAATCTATTTGTTAGTATTATTTTATTATATTAAACATGTGATGTATTAGATTACTAGTCAAACAATTACGACTATGATTTTTATGAGTTATAGGTGATATTTATGATTAGATATATTTGATTCAAAAATAGTTGATAATAAATTAGAGATTAAAAATTATAATTATTATATTTATGTTTGATTATGAATACTATTATTTTGACTTTAAAAATAATTTATCTTGTTATTTGTATTATAATAATAAATAATTATTCAATGTCATAGTATAATTCATGAAATAATTTTGTTTATCCTATTTCTAACAAACAACCCCTTATTATTTTGATTTTTAAACTGAGATTAAGAATATGTTTCATTATATATTTGGAGAATTACGAGTAGTAATCATTAATTGAGGCAGTTCACTTGATGTCCAAGAAAATTAAATGATAAGTTAATAATTTAAGAGACTTTAAACAACTCATTATTTATTATCATGAGCTTAAGTATTATTGCTAGTTGTAATATCCTCAAATAATTATTTTCTCTTTATTTTTTTATCCTCAAATAATTGATTTGTGATCCCACTATATACAAAGCTAATAATTCAATAACATTCATTCTGTAATAGCTAATTTATTTCTCTATAGTACACATCTTCGTGAATTTTATTTTTTTTTGTCTTTAATCATTTTATTTTCAAAGAGAAAAAGATATTCGAAAAAAATAATAATATAGAAATAGTCATGTATGACAAAATTATAATTATTTGTTTTACCAAGACAAAAGTATAATTAGTTATTACTTATTTTTATAGTTATTCTTATTATATATTCAATATTCAATACAATATAATCGTGTGAAAGAGAGTGAAAATTTTCAACTAAGACTAAAATACTAAAAATAAATAGTACTTTACTTAATTGAAATATAAAATATCACATATATGCTTCTATTTTGTTGAAGAATTTTATCATGTCTGTTTATCTATATACTTTAATTTAATTGAATATTTGAATGGTATATTTTAATAAATATTTATGTTGAATTTAATCAAGAAAAAATATTGATAAATTATTTTTTAACTGATTAAATAATTATAAGGCAAAAAAAGTTTTTTTGCTAATATTTATGAAATAAATTCCTTCACGTAATTTGTAAAATGCAAAACAATTTCCCTTTCATGACAAAAAATTGACTTATTATCATTTCCTATCCTAATTTGCATTTTCCTTCCTCTTCCTCAAAGTCAAACAAGGAAAGAAGAAGAGAGGGATAATGTTAGAAAATCATTTTTATTTTTATTTTCAATTTGGAAATGTCTCTAATGAGGTTAAATTAGTAATTACACTTAATCAAGTTGTTAGTGTAGTTAGTTAGTTATCAAATTAATTAGTTAGTTAGTTTTCAGAAAGTTAGTTACATTTTCTGTTTTTTGTTTGTTATATAAACACTGTACATTTCAGTTTCTGCACTTCATGAAAACAACACACATTTTCAATGCTTCTTCTCTAATCAAGTTCTTATGCCATCATCCATGGAGGTTTTCAGTTTTCTTCAACTTTGACATGGTATCAGAGCAGGAACGTTTCTGATTTTTCTTGCTTCTTTCTTCTTCAATCTGCGCATCAGATCTTCATACTTCATTCTTTGTAAATCTTCGAATCTTTCCTTGAGACATAAATGGAAAATTCTGCTTCTACGAGCACTGGTTTAGCCAATGTTCCTCCATCTGGGATTGATGCAGGGAGTCATTTCTACATTCATCCCTCAGATAATCCTGGAGCAGTACTTGTACCAGTTCCTTTCAATGGTACTGGTTTTCATTCATGGCGTCGTAGTGTACTTCGTTCCTTGTCAGTGAAGAACAAGCTAGTGTTCATCAATGGTGAGTGTAAGAAACCAGAGGTGACTCATTCCAATTATCGTCAATGGGTGAGGTGTGATGATATGGTCACTTCATGGATTCTCAATTCTCTAGATCGAGATATTGCTGATAGTGTTGAATATGTCAATGATGCTCTGGAATTGTGGACAGAACTGGAGGATCGATATGATCAGACAAATGGAGCAAAATTGTATCAAACTCAGAAGGAAATAAATGATCTTAATCAAGGTATTCTCGATATTACAACGTATTACACTCGTATGAAGAAACTTTGGGAGGAATTAAACAGTTTGTGTGTTTCAAGTCAGTGTAGTTGTGTGTGTGTGTGTGGAGCTATAGCCAATGTTCAGAAGGCAGAGCAAGACAGGCGTTTGATTCAATTTTTGATGGGCTTGAATGTGGTATATATTACGATTAGGGGAAGTATTTTGATGATGAATCCCTTACCATCCTTGGCACAAGCTTTTGCCTTACTAGTACAAGAGGAAAAGCAACGAGAGTTTAAGCCAAATAATCAACTGTTTACTAAGAGTAGTTCTCTAGCTGCAGTTTCATCAAGTTCAGGAGGTAGAAGTTTTCAAACAAATTATTCTACCTCCAACACAACACCAAGAGGAAGGCCTTTTTGTGATTTTTGTAGAAGGCAAGGACATGTTAGAGCAAAGTGTTACAAGTTGCATGAATATCCATCTAATGACACAAATAGTCATAATACAAATCAGCATCAGAATGGCTCTATTCGTGATCAACACAATCCAAGAAACACCTATCCAAATCCAAGGCATAACAATAAAGGAAGAGGTGCATCAGCAAACTCTGTAAGAATATCCTGTGATGGAGATGCTAGTAGGCAGACAAAGGAATCAAGTTCAACCTCTTGTAATGATCCTCAAGGAAATGAGAATATCAGTATCACCAAAGAGCAATATGATCAAGTTTCTCACTTGCTGAATCAGTTTCAAAATGATGGAGTATGTGGAGCTGTGAACTTTGCAGATGCTTCTGCTTGTTCTTTTTCTCCTGATTATATTAAACTTTCATGTGAATGTTTCAAAACAAGGACTGACCTATGGATTCTAGACTCAGGAGCTTTTCATCACATGACTTTTAACAAAAATAACCTTGCGAATACAGTAAATCTACCTTATCCTATGTTAGTCAGATTACCAAATGGATATAGAGTCAAAATCACAATGGTTGGTAATGTACATCTTACACCTAAAATCATACTGTCAGGAGTATTGTATGCCCCCTCTTTCAAGTACGATTTAATCTCCATCAACTCTCTTATAAACCATCTTCAATGCACTGTCTCTTTTTCTAACACTTCTTGTCTGTTGCAGGCCCCTTCACTGAAGAGGCCTCTGGAAATTGGTAAGATGCATGATGGTCTTTACTTCTGTTGCTCAGACTGCCTACAAAAGCATTCACATGCTCAACAACAATACCACTCCTCTTCTCTTTACCCTCTATCCAGTGATAAAGTACAATGTACAACTCTTTCATGTAACTCTCATTCAGATGCAATAAACTCTTCTCATGTTGGTAATAAAGATAATGTTGCTGACAATTCTTTTAGTTCTAATTCCTTTCCTAATGATAGTGTGGATTTGTTGTGGCATTATAGACTTGGACATGTACCTTTTGTGAAGATGAAAAATTTATCTTCTATACCAGTAAACTTCTCATCAAAACAACCCTTCTTCTTCCTATATGTCCCATGGCAAGACAGTCCAGATTACCTTTTCCACCAAAAACTCACACCACTACTGGCATTTTTGAACTATTACATGTTGATATTTGGGGTCCCTATCAAACACAAACTCATGACAACTTCAAATACTTCATTACCTTAGTAGATGACTTCAGTAAATCTACCTGGACACATCTTCTAAGTAGTAAAAGCAATGCTTTCCATATCCTTAAAGCCTTTGTACTCATGGTTGAGAACCAGTTCAACACCATTGTTAAAACCATCAAATCAGATAATGGTCTGGAATTCACTAGCAATGAAACCACTTTGTTTTTTCAATCCAAAGGAATCATTCATCAGAAATCTTGTCCCTATACTCCTCAACAAAATGGAGTGGTCGAAATAAAGCACAAATATATTCTTGAAACAGCAAAGGCTCTTCTTTTCCAGTCTAAACTCCCAGTGAAATATTGGGGTGAATGTATACTTGCTTCCACATATCTTATAAATAGACTACCTTCTTCTCCTCTCCACAATAAAACTCCTTATGAAATTTTATATAAACACAAACCTACCTACTCACACTTAAAGAGTTTTGGATGTTTATGCTATCCTACTATTCCAAAAGCTCACAGAACTAAATTTGATCCCAAAACCATACCACATGTATTTGTTGGGTATCCTTATGCTACAAAGGGTTACAAAGTCTTGAACTTATCCACTCAGAAAATCCATGTCTCAAGGGATGTAATTTTTCATGAAACTATCTTTCCTTTTGTCATGTCATTTTCCAAAATTCCCTTTTCATTGTGTGTCTCTACATGACTATCCAATATCATATAATGATCAAGATCATTTCAGTAATGATATTGCTCATACTGAAACAACCACTGAAATTCCCATTGATATATCACCTACCACCTCCACATCACCTGCTTATATCACACCTGAAAATTCACTATCCATACCACAACTTAGGAGATTCCAAAGACTACATAACACTCCTGCATATTTGTCTGACTATGTTCACAATGTACCATCCCCAACTGTTTCAAATTCACAACCACCTTTTTCATCCTTGAGTGCCCTTTTTACTCTTAAACATCATGTGTCTCCTGATGTCTTTAATTCTGATAGTCAGTCTTTTGTAATGAATGTTTCTCATGACTGTGAACCTAATTCATATGAGGAAGCATCTGTGAATCCTGCATGGCAAAAGGCTATGACACAAGAGTTTCTTGCCCTGCATGACAACAATACTTGGACTCTCACAAATCTACCAAAGGATAAGAAGCATGTTGGTTGTAGGTGGGTTTATAAGGTCAAACACAAGGCTGATGGAAGTGTAGAGAGGTATAAAGCAAGGCTTGTAGTAAAGGGATATACTCAACATCATGGCATAGATTATTCAGAAACCTTCTCACCTGTTGTCAAGATGACCACTGTGAGAACACTCATTGCTGTTGCTGCAAAGAAACAGTGGAACATACATCAACTTGATGTTAACAATGCTTTTCTACATGGAGATTTACATGAAGAAGTATACATGGACATACCACCAGGTTTGGTCACTCCTCACAAGAATTTGGTTTGCAAGCTCAATAAGTCATTATATGATCTAAAGCAGGCTAGTAGGCAGTGGTATGAAAAGCTGACTGAAGCACTTCACACAAGAGGATATGAACATTCTCTTCATGACTATTCATTGTTCTACAGGAAAAAGAGGTGCATCTAATGTCTTTCTAGGTGTTTATGTGGATGATATTTTACTCACAGGGACAGACACTGAAGAAATTGATGAGCTCAAAAGGTTCCTTGACAATCAGTTTAAGATCAAAGATGATGGAATTTTGATTTCTCAGAGAAAGTTTGTGTTGGATCTTCTCAAAGAGTTCAATTACGATCACATGGCTCCTTTATCTTCTCCACTGGATCCAAATATCAAGCTAAGATCCCATGAGGGAAAGTTCTGGATGACCCTACTTACTATAGGAAACTAATTGGCAAGTTGAACTTTCTTACACATACTAGACTTGATCTTGCTTATGGTGTACAACTTCCCAGTCAATACATGCAGGACCCTAGAGAGCCTCATCTACATGTTGATTTTCATATGTTAAGATACCTCAAGAAAGATCCTACTATAGGTGTTTTCATGTCATCTGCTGCAAATTTTGAGATGCAAGCATATTGTGATTCTGATTGGGCTGCATGTCCTGACTCAAGGAAATTTGTTAGTGGTTATATTGTATTGTTAGGAGACAGTCCTATTAGCTGGAAGTCCAAGAAACAGGAAACAATTTCACTTTCTTCAGCTGAAGCAGAGTACAGATCCTTGAGAAAGGTAGTAGGTGAATTGACTTGGCTGCAAAGATTGTTTGAGGAGCTGAATATATATCAGACTGCACCATTTCCTGTGTTTTGTGATAGCCAAGCAGCCATACATATTGCTAAAAATCATGTTTTTCATGAACGTACGAAACATATAGAAGTGGATTGCCATTTTGTGAGATCAAAACTCCAAGAAGGGCTTATTACACTACATCATATTGATACTACTGATCAGTTAGCAGATGTTCTTACCAAAGCACTTACTGGGATTAAACACTCTACACTTCTGGACAAATTGGTTTCGATCACCTCTGCTCCAATTTGAGGGGGGTATTGAGGTTAAATTAGTAATTACACTTAATCAAGCTGTTAGTGTAGTTAGTTAGTTATCAAATTAATTAGTTAGTTAGTTTTCAGAAAATTAGTTACATTTACTATTTTTTTGTTTGTTATATAAACACTGTACATTTCAGTTTCTGCACTCCATGAAAACAACACACATTTTCAATGCTTCTTCTCTAATCAAGTTCTTATGCCATCATCCATAGAAGTTTTCAGTTTTCTTCAACTTTGACATGGTATCAGAGCAGGAATCAAACTAATTGATCCTAATTGATCGAATATCATAGGCAAGAAAGGGAAAAAGGATTTCCACCCAAGGCTAAAAGCAAACTAGTAAAGTAATTGCATAGCTTCCATGAAAATTGATTTGAGCTACTGATTTCTGAGATATTTGATTGAAGAAATCAAGAATCAAACTAATTCTAGAAATTCTAATAAAAACAATAAAATGAGAGGGAAAAAAAAGAAGAGAAGATGAAAGCAGAAGCAGTAGTATTGAGGTTGAAAGTTAAGAAATAATTTCTTTGAAGTGTTTCTTTTTTGAGAATGCGATAAAAATGAGTTAAATGTATCCAGAGGAGTCGGGCCATGGCTTTATTTACAGATAAAGAAACAAAAAGAGAAAATTGGATTTGGATTAGAGATGAAAAATGGGTTTGGGTTTGGGTTTTAAATTTGGTAATGATTCATTTGGTTTAGTGGGTCGGGTTTGGATTGAAAAGAGAAAATTGGGTAATTTCAATCGAAATCGGGTTAATTTGAATTGATTTGGATCTTTCCGTTAAACGAGGGGTATATATGATGAGTTTAGTAACAGTAGGGGTAAAATTAACTTCACTTTAACGGTAAGGGCATAATTAACCAATAAAACAAAGTTGAGATATTTTTAACCTTTTTTCCTTTTGAAAATGAATAGAAAAAAAAAACACAACTAAAATCAATACAAATCATGTGTCCCATAACAAATAAAGTTTATTTTATTTTATTTTTTTACTTTTGTTCTTAAATTTAATGATTTTGATATTTTCTCTTCAATATTTTTAAGTGAAAAATAAATAGATAGTAACATTTACTATACTAAAGTAACAAATAACTTTTTGTAGGCATAAGTTTTATAGTTTTATATGATTATAGTGTACTACAAATAATGTCTCTAAGGGTGTGTTTGATATGAAGGAAAATGTTTTCCATGGAAAATGTTTTACTAGAAAATGTTTTCCTGGAAAACAAGTAGATTTTGGACTTATTTTCTCATGTTTGGTTGGTGAGTAGAAAATATTTTCTAGAAATAATTTTTAGTGTTTGATTTATGAATGAAAATGTTTTTTGAGAAACGTCTTTTATTTTTACTAGAGTAGAAAATAATTTATGAAATTGAAAATATTTTTTAGAAACAATTTTGTTTGGGTGTGTGTGGTGGGGTGGGTGGGTGGGGGCGGTGGGGGTGTGTCATGACTTTACTATACTTACCTAGCAGCATTTGTAATTTTTTATAAAAAATAATTAAAAAATAAATTTTATAACATTTTAAAAAATTTGTCGTAATGTTAAAAATCCGAGGTTGATCTTTAGGGGCATATATTTTTAATTATTTTAAGATTTTTTTTAATGAACATAATGTTGTATAAATTGATTTTTAATTTTTTTTCTCTTTTATCATCAACTTAATATATGCATAGGTTTTAAAAATCGAAGTTGTGTGCCTATAATTTGAGGATACTTATGACTAGAGTTGTCAATAAGGGCTAGCCCACCCCATCCGGGTTAACCTATACAGGCTTTAACATTTTAAGGGTCAGGCCGAGCTAGCCCATTTTTGGCGGTAGCCAAAAAATGATCGGCCAGCCCACTTTTTTTAAAAAAATATATTTTTTTATAATTATTAAATTAAATTTTAAATTATAATTTTAAATATTATCATAAATACGGACAAAACAATATTACATGATGTTAATGTTAGTACTTGTTAATCAAATCAAAATAAAATTATTTTTATAATATTTATTAGAGATAATTTCAGAGACCTCCATGTTTCGCTCTATAACACTCACCTCCCCTTTGGTTTACGATATTACGTCTACCTCCCTTATTTTCATTTACTTGCAACCATTCTTTAAACCTATTTAAAATAAATATAAATTAATATAGATTTGACAATTTTACTCTTTTTTATATAAATTTCTTCTTATTAATAAATATTGTATAAAAAATAACTCATTTAAAAATATTTTAAAAATAAATTAATACAAAGACTTGTTTTTTTAATCCAATAAAGATCAAAGTCTTCAACTAAGCTGACCCACATTTTCACCAAATATTAACTCTTTATCTCTATTTCACCTTTACCAATTCACGTAAATTTTTTTCCACACAATAACCCATCATTTTTCAGCAATAATTTCTTCAAATAGAAGACAAAATTGAACTTCCCAAGAAAGAAATTCGATAAGAATGATAAGATTTTCTTCTAGTTACACATTTTCACAAGCAAAAAAGAAACATGATCCAACGAATAAAGATAAATCATTGAAAATTAAATCTAAATATTCATATATAAGGGTAAATTTGTCAAATCCATATTAATTTTTATATATTTAAATAGGTTTAAAGAATAGTTACAAGAAAATGAAAATAAGGAAGGTAGACGTAATATCGTAAACCACAGGGAAGGTGAGTGTTATAGAGCGAAGCATGAAGGGAGGTCTCTGAAACTATCTCTATTTATTAAGTTTTTTTTCAAGTAAAAGTATAAATATATAAATAAAAATATTAACTTTTGAATTTGGACTCTCTTTAATTTTAAATTTTAATATTATATTATATTTTTTAATTAATTATTATTGGCCCACGGGCTGACCTTACCTATATTTCTCAAGCCCATCAAATCAACAGGCTTATTCAGGCCGAGCTAAAAAACCCTTTTCTTAAATGGGCTCCAAAAATTTAAGCCCAACCCTATTAAATCCCGGGTTAGGCCAGGCCGACCCAATAGATCTAGCCCATATTGACGGCTTTACTTATGACCAACAGAAAGATGAAAATACCTTTGTCTACAAAAATTTACTAATTGAGCAACAATGACCGGACAAAGGTTTCAAATGTCCCATGGGGCAGCCATAGCTTGAACCTTCCTTCTCGCAGTCAGCTATATAACTCATGCAGCAAAGGTTCGAGCAGGATGGCGGTTAGTCTTCCTTGTCTCTTTAAATCAACATTTAAAAATAAATAAATATTTTTTTTAAAAAAAAAAGAAGAGAAAAATTAAATATTAATCCTTTTGAAGTACAATTAGTGCAAAAACTATACTTAAACCCTATCATCTCATATGAGTTTGCCCCTTACTCCCTCGTAAAGAAATTATTTAGCATAAATTTATGTTAGCTATAAGTTTTAAAATTTACTTATAAGGTAAACTTGTGGTTAATTGAATATGTTCATTGTCTTAAAATATATTGAAACTTCTAGTTTAAAAACAAAAGTTAGAATGTATGTCAAATGTACAATTTTTATCTAAGTTTTAACTTTTTATTGTAGGGCAAAATTTCTAGCCAATTAAGCAGGTTCATTGTTTAAAAACGTCTTGAACATCTGTCTTATGAGAAAAAGTTAGAAATAGTTCATGTATTATATATGGTATTAATTAATACAATGTTAGATAGAATTTTTGAGCCTAAGTATAACTAATCCATGGATTAGTCATACATCCTACATAGTATTATAAGATGTATTACTAATACCTTCCATTTTGTGGTATTAGTAATAGAATGAATTTATTTATTTATATAAAGACAAAATATCATTAAAATCATTTTATTTATTTTTTTAATTTTATATTTTATATTTTATATTTTATATTTGTACTAGTAAATTTATTTTAATAAATTAGCTTAAAATTTTTGTAATTTAGAGCAAGTTGTTTTGATAAATAAATCCAATACATATCAATATAATATTTAAAAGTTGTAAGTTGTTTAACATATACTAATTGGAAAGATGAATATATCACCACATGACGTTTGTGATCTTAGATGAATATATTATTTGTTGATTTATATGTGGTTTCTATCTATTTGTATTTTGAACAATTTATAAATAGCATACACATTAAACCACAGCTTGCAATTTTAATGTATAAATGTAGATGATTTATTCAATTTCACTGTTGCTTACCATCTTTTCAATTTTAAAGTAGAGGTATATATGTTCTAAGTTGAAAATTGACGTTTTAAAGTTATTATTTTGTTAAGATGATAATTATTTTCCCTCAAATAATTCAAGTGAGAAAATAACGAACATGACAACAAAATTGTTTTTCTCCTAGCTAATTCAAAGGTCATAGAAAAATAATATTGTCCGGTAATATTTACCTTGTTCCGATTACATAAAATAGAAAATCTCATTATAATTCAAGGATATAATTGAGAAGAAGCTTTTTGTAGAGTTTTAACAAAAAACAAGATGAGTTGAGAAACAAGGAACCAAACACTTGATAAATATATCCTACATTATTAATCCAAGCACTACTAATCCCTGCATAACTAATATTTGCATTATTAATCCCTGCGTTATTTATTTTTCTACTAAATAACCCCTTAAGGTCTAACAAACATAACTTTTGATCAGCTTGATAATTCAACATCTTAAATATCTTGAAATTCTTATGAACAAAAGTTAGATTTTTTCTTAAACTCAAACTATATTTTTATTTTTAGAAAAAGTTAAGTAGGATCGAAAGTTCAAGTACCACATCTTATGGAGGTAGATTTTGTTACATTTTTTTTATAGGGAACAAAATATCAAGACAAATTTATCTTACATTCATTTATTAACTTGACCCATATGTTCAATCAAACAACATCAAATGAATTGGGATGAAGAAAATATTTATCATAGTTTATATATAGGCAAACAACATGAATGTGCTAGTTCAAGCATAATTAATCATCTTATCGTGAGTATTTTAAATTACCATTCGTGCAAGATTTTGAGTCCTATGTACATTGATCAAAATTTGACGTAATTTATTTCAAATACATTGTTTCTCAATAGATTTACATATATTCAGGATACACTGACTCTCTCACTCGTTTCTCTTTTCTTTCTCTTATCTCGCATGCCTCTTTCCTTATGTATCTCCGTCTCAGAGTGTATACGGAATATATTAATTTGTCATCCCAGATACATGTATCTGGATACATTGACTTTCACACTTGACTCTCTTCCCTCTCGCTCATCTTTATGTATATGTATTTTAGAGTTTATTTGATAGTAAAAAACATGTATCTAGATGTATTTAATTTCAAATCTTATGTTCAAATTATTAATTGAGAAGATAATATATAATCATTTTAAACTTTAGAGATGATTAATAAATTGGGGAAAACTACACATACCCATAAAAGTATACGCCTTTACATTCATACCCCACTAAATAATTACACTATGTACACCCAATTATTTTCTTATTCAAAATTACTCTTTAATCGATCATACTACAAGAGTATACTTGTAATTATACACACTTATAATATTACTGACTAATGAGTAATTTTTGAACAAAAAATCTTAATGATACCACAACAAGTATTCTTATAATATCATTGATTAATAAATTAAATCTACAAAGAAAATTTTAATGATACCAATACAATATATATATATACACACACATACTTAATTTAGTATCAGTTAAGCAAAATTATCAATATTAAGGATATCAATATAGTATATGATGCTGATTTAGTATCGGTTAACCAAAAATTTTTAGCCATACTGAATGGTTATATGAGCTGTAATATATTTATTTTTGATCGAGAGAATAAGTATTTCTTGAATAATTTTTTTTTTTAAATTAGAGTATGAGAATATAATTATCTTTAATTAATTTTGACTCTCAAGTAAGTCCGCTATGACCTAAAGCTGTCAGGCCCAATACATTTTTGTGAGATGAAAAGAGAAGACAAGACATTTAAAGCCCAATTTCGTAAGAAGAAGAACAGGGCCCATTATATTCATCTTCTCTTTTGTGTTCTGAAACCTCTTATGGCTTATCCTATAATTATTTTATAAAGTTACAATTGAAACATAACTTTATGATAAAAAAAAATTATACATGTTTACTGTGATAATCGTCTTTAATGCGTGCAAGTTAGTGTTCATTAAGATCCATATTATCTAAAATTTATCTTGTCATTTTTTTTGTCTTTATTGATTAATATACTCATCATCATTCCATTGCTTTTACCAACACTTTCTTACAAATTATATCAAAGCCGAAGAATTTATAATTACCTATAAAACTCCAATCCACCTCTATATAAAAAAAATGTCATGGTTAAATTAACAACCCATATATATTTTTCCAAAATATATCTCAATGTAGACCTGTAGCATTAGTTTCTTTTCCAACCTTGTTATTTTCAGTCTTTTCATCTATGATTAGTGAAAATATTGAGTTTTCTTTTAGAAAGCCCCTTTCAATAAATATTGAGATGATTACAACTTTAAATCCTTACAAAATATTCACAAAATGTAAAGATTGTTTTTATATACATATATATACATTATATATATATATATATATCAAAACAATATAAATATTAAATATAAATATACTTTAATTAGGTTGCTAAAATAGTTGACCAAATACATACCCCTTTAATATGTTAGTTAGTGTAGATCAAATTCAAAATTTTATTGTATCTTTTTTAATCATAAGTTAGAAAATTAGGAAATAGACTATGGAGTATATGTTCATTGGAAAGTCGTCTCTCTTTCCCCATTAACAAAAAAAAATCATATTTTATACCATTTCATAGTGTTAGAGCTAATTAAATCATAATTTTGTTAATTTACAAATTACAAAAATTTCTTGAATATGGTACAATTCGAATAAATTTCAAGACGTCTCAATACATAAACGTGGCAATTTTAAATGCATCGCTCAACATCTCGATGTATAATATCTCAATTTCGAATGAGTCATTTATCGTCTGAATACATCATATATATGCCTCGATACTAATATATCACGTATTGTGATGTATCTGAAAAATAAATTGTATATTTAGATAATTTTTACTATGCCACTGAATCAAACAAACAAAGTGGTCCAAATATTATTAAAGATCCTAAAAAAGAAAAACTGAATTAATGTCAGAAAACAAAAGAGAATTAAGAAATTCCCTTTATTAATGTAGCTGCTATTACTGTGGCTATATATATATAGCTAAGCTAGTTGCATGTGGACCTCTTCATGAACTATCGTTATATATATTCATAATCAGTCAACAACCTTTGAAATTAAAAGAAATAAAAAGACAAACTATAGGATATACGATAGTGACACATAAATGAAACATCGATTTGTCGCGCAATTGATACAAAAATCACTAAAAATTATAATATGAAATTATACAAGATTAACGCGATATTTTTTTTGTTTAGCTACGAAAATTTGTTCGTAGATAATTTCTTATTTTTTGATAATAATATACATTAGCATATATATACTCCTATAATAATTTGCAGCTTGTTTGAAAATTTGTTTGCATGGCTAACAAATATATGAAGAACAACAAATAGGTTAGCAGTAAGGTCTCGTGAACAATTCTCTCTGACACCATACTTGGAATAAAAGAAGAAAACAAAACTTGGAACAAATTATTAACGTATTACTACAATTAATTGCTTGGAAAATTTCTCAAGACAATTGATATATGCTTGGAAAAATAAATGATCTTCTCAATATAATATTTAAGTAAAAAATGGTTCTCTCAAACTTTATATACAATTTAATATGTTATCTAATCGGAGTTGAGTTTAATTACACCACTGCGTATATGATCGTTAGTTGGATTGTTCAAATACAATAAGAAGCCAAGAATATTGAGTATATTTTCTAGTCAGAGTTTTATACTGTTCAATATAGTGTGTGCATATTAATGGATAACTGTTCAGAATTTTATGAGCCACATTGAATTAAGCGTGACTCAAGTCAATTCACACGCCTCTAAAAAACTAGCTCTACTATTCCAGCTAACCTCATGATTCTCGCCCTTTAACAATCTCGCTCTTTTCTATGAAATCTACATAGAATAAGATGAATGTAAGAAAAAGATTGTACATAAAAGAAGATAATTTTTTCTTAAAATATTATACATTAATCTAGTTATATAGTAGTATATGGCAAGCTAGAAGGTGTGGACCATTTTGTGAACTATCAACTATCATTCTCAGTTACCATAGAGGAAATTAAAGAATAAAAAGGACATAGACTATAACAAAAGAGGATGTACGATTTCAAAAGAATTTTTTAAGAAAGGGACACATAAATGAAATATCGATTTGTCGTCTGCACAAATTTTATAAATTATAAAATAAAAAATATACTATACATGCATGCCGGTTTGCTTATTGCATGCCCAAAATTACAGTGTAGTAGTGTGGACCTTAAATTCTCATGAACCATATATATCATCTCTTAGCTAGCCACCACTTGATATAGTCAAATTTGTCAAAATTGTGGCACACGTGAATTTACGATTTCTTTTTATTGGTAAAATTAGATATTTTATGTATATAATTTTATTATATTTGTGCATATTCTTTAGATCTTGAGATCAAATTTTACCGCCATTTAAATTTAAAAAAATAGGTAATTATTCATGAAAAGTGCACAATATGAGATTTGAAATAGTACTATAAAATTATATATTAATAATATATATGAATTGTTGCATGCAGAAGGAAGAGTTGTTATATATGGCAGTGGCATGCATGGCAAGTATGCCAAATTATACGAATACGATTATAAAATTCCAATATTCTCATTTGTAATCTTATATACTAATATGTTTCTTAAATATAAAAGGTGACATAAAATGATATTTTGATGAGATAAAGATTTTTTGACTCCTTTGTTTAAAATTCTGGACATGTCGTTGACTATTTCTACGAGAAAATAAAAATATTTCAATAGAATTTTATATAAAAAAGTTACGAAGCTTTAATTTTTATTATTTCGATAAGAATCTATTTCTCACCACACATATTCCCAAAGAATTGATTCAATAGGACACGAGGGAAAAAATAAATCATATTCTATACTAGAAAGAGTTTACCGTTTTGCAGTGTGATAAAAACTTTTATTTTAGTAATGAGTATACACACGTTGTAATTATGCATGTATAATAGACGAAGTTATCATAAGAAATAATCCTAAAACGATATAATGTAATCAAAATTAAATTTATAATAGGCTACGAAATTCGATCTCCGTGTATATATATATATATATATATATATATATATATATATATATATATATATATATATATATATATATATATATATATATATATATATAAATCGAAGCTAAATGGAGAGGAGTTAATAAAAGGGCAACTTTCACATATAGCAAACAAAAAAATTATATTTGTATAATATAGCAAACTTTGCATAATTGCGCTCCATAGCAAACATAAAAACTGTATAATTCGCTATACATATAAAAGTGTATAATTCGCTGGCCTAAATTGTATAATTCGCTGGCCAATTGTATAATTCGCTGGCCTATTTCGCTACAATTGTATAATTAGCTTTGCATACAGTTGAATCGAATTAAAATGTATGTATATTGCATAATTATAAGTGTATAGCAAGAAGATATATGTTTTTCTCGCTTTATACAAAAACAGAAACACAATATATACACTTCTATTGTATAAAGCTATAAAAAATTGTATTTCACTGCAATTGTATAATTCACAATTGTATAATTTTTTGGCCTTTTTCTCTGCAATATTTGAAGTAAAATGTTTGTAAATTATATAATTAAGTGTATAACACGAAGATATACATTTTTGCATGTGTATATACAATTTTCTCTCGCTTTATACAAAACAGAAACAGACATTATACACTTCTGTGTATAAAGCGAGAGAGGCGAGAATGGGAGAGTGGCGAGCGAGACTTCTGGGAGAGAGACGCCTGACAAAGTTTTGCCAACGTTTGCTATGGAACACAATTAAATCAAACCCTAGCTATTCCATTTAATTTAGGTTATTAGTTTGCTATTTTATACAATTTTCCCTTAATAAAATACAGATCTTTGACTTCACTTTATCTGAACATTGGGCCGGGTCAAGCCATTCAACATGACCCACGGGCTTAGGCCCATTGGAGGCCTAAATGTACTGCAGACTGAAGTTGACCGGGTTGGGCCTATGACTCATAAATTAAAGAGCAACTTTTACGTATAGCAAACATAAGATACAACGCAATCATGCAAACTATAGTTATAAGCCTATAACATACAAATATGATTTTTATATTTGTTATATATGAAAGTTGCTCTAATTGTATAATAAGATCTTTATTTGTATAATTATAAGTGCATAGGATGAAAATATATATATAGTATTTGTATAAACACTTATCTCGCTTTATACAACACAAACTTATTTTATACATTTTATACCGAAATGTATAAAATAGCTAATTGTATACCAAATCAGACGATAAAAAATGAGATGTTTGCTGCGAATTACGAAAAAAAATAAACTATGCCTATATCATTTAATTTTGAATTAATAGTTTACTATTTTATACAATTTTTCTTATTGATTTACAATATTTTTGATGTAATTTTAAAATATATAACATTTATTTTTTAAGTACAAAAATTCCATAGATCCTAATTCACACCAAAAGTTTACATATATGGGTTATATATAATTGAAAAGAGATAATTTCGTATACAACATTAGTTACATTCACTTAATTTTGAAACATAATAAAATTTTGATTTCAAAATATAGTGAATGACCTAAAAGATAAGGTCATAAAACAGCTTAACATTTTGACTAAGATTTTTGAACATACAATTTTTTTTTCCCAAATTTGTAATGAAAAACTTCCTCATATATTAATGTTACTATATTATTATTTGTTTAGTTATCTAAAATATGTTTACGTTTCATATTTATTTTAATAAATAATTTTATCTTAATAAGTAATAACTAATGAGTACGTAAATTATAGCAATTAATGTATTTTTTTTATTTATGACAGAGCAGATGATACACTGCAAAAATATATCCAGAGTAGAAAGTAGATAGCCCTTTCATAAATAATCATGCATGCATTATTATTTTATTATAATGTAACGTAACGTAACGTGTCTGTCTGATTTATAACATGACAGGCAACAGAGAAGAAGAACAATATATACTTCACAAAAAATAAAATAAATGACGTAACAAGTCAGTACTAACGTACACAGAAAAAAGGCATAAATACGTACAATACATTAATCATATCATTTTGGATTTTCCATTCCCTCTAAATTCAATTTGCTTTTCTTGTTTACGCTCTTTTGATTATTTTTTATTTTAATTTATGTGATATTTTTTATTCTTCGAGATATAATTTAGCTTCAATGTTACAAAAAAATGTTACCATATTGAGAAAAGGGTCCTACGTACAAGGCATTGGGTGAAGTTCACATGATGTATAAGAGAGTAGTTGAGGTAATTCCAGTACTGTAAAGAGTACAATAGAGATAGTCAGAGTCCTATCATTGTCTTAACAATTAGGTTAGATAGGTAGCGTGAGAGTGAAAAAATTTTATACGATCAACGTGAATTACATGGCAAGACGTTTGAAATTTTTTGGGTTTGAACTTTTTAGGATCGAAAAAATCTCATTGAAAGGAAAGTCCATATAATTAAGCTATGTTTTACGTAAATTTATATTTGACTAAACCTCGACGTAGATATAGTGAGTGAGAACCCCCAAAATGGATTGAGATAGTTACACTTGCTTCATCTAGTAACTTTTTTTCTTTTCATTTTCACAAGATAGAAGTATTATGTTTTTGTTTTGAATGGTCATTGATTAGATAGAGTTATTCATTATTTACAACTAATAAAAAGTAATAAATATATAAAAGATGTTACTTAAAATACCATGATTATAATAAGAAAAAAAGTTAAATTTCATATTGAGTGGTATAGTTGCCCATTTTCCCTTCCAATATAATACTTGTATAAAAAAAAAATACTTTCTCAAATCACATGCCACAATAAATAGATTCAAGGAGTTCATTCAAATTTTTATAACTACATAATTTATATACGATTTTTCATTACGTATACAATAAATTTTGAACAAACTTAATTATTAGACTTTTCCATTTACTTTTCATATTTTAAACCACTTTAATAAAAGTTAAAACTCCGCCACGGCACATGTATCACAAAAGGCAAGTTTAATTATTGGATGAAGCAAAGAAGGCATTGCTTTTACTTTATGGAGCAATGGAAGAAAAAAAAGTAGATTTACATCCTCTAGCATTAGTACTTTACTCTTTTCTTTTTCTCATTTTCAGCACTAGTATAACTATAACAAAGATTTGAAAACAGCTTTTTCTTCCATCTTTTATGTATATATATAATATACCTTCTGTTGATATGCCCCTTTTTGCAATCTTCAGTTCAGCACTGATCAAAAGGAAAAAAGATGTTGCTAGCTATAGATACTATGTTACAAAATGTACCAATTATTAAAACATTGCCATTTCTTCTAGCTATCTCTAGTAAGTACACTGTCAAACTAATCATCACCACTTTTTTATTTTTTTATTTTTATAAAACAAATCAAAAATATTTTCAGCTTTAATTCCAACTAAGATCTTTAAAAATAACCTAAAGAGAATAAAAATACATAGCAACATGATGATATACTAGTTATAGGTGCAATAATGTCTTATCTAATTCAAAGTTTCATTATGCTGTTTTAGATGAAAAATATAATTGTTAGAATAGTATATATAGTTTTGTTGAGAAAGACAAGACACTAATAAAAATGTCCAATAGGATAACAACGGAATAATATCCGATCCTAACAAATTTTTAGGGACATCTATTTAGCAAATGACTTTTTTATTTCTGTATTGTACTTATATATTTACCTTATAAACAATGACAAACTAAAGAATGTTCCTTTATTGCAAATTGAAAATGTTATGAGGAAATATTTCAATTATGGTCTATAGTTTTGTAAGTTAATGCTAATATTAGATGATAGACAATTTCTTTTGTTTGTAAGGTCGATAAATATATGGAAATTTCACATAATATATGAATATTTGTTTTTATAATAAGCAACAATGAAACTTAAACCTATAGTAACTTTTATGTAACCTAATATGGAGTACCATATTATTGAAATATATAATTAACCATTCCCTAAAAAACTTTACATATAGTTTTTTTTTTTTCTGTTAGGATTAGTCCCTCTCAGTCTTTCCACCTGAAACCTGGCTAAGATACCCTAACCTTTGCTTTATTATTTTCATATAGAAGATTTGGTGGTCCTATATAAGGATTCTTATTTAAATTAAATGGCATATACTTTCACCAAGTGAAATTGAATACGATAAAAGTTTCATTTCTCACCTAAGATTAAAATCTTGACATTGACACACATCATACGTATTTAAGAAGTTCGGAGCCTAAAGGGCAAAAGAGTAATATCACTACTAACACAACAATTTATTTTGATGGCGCCAAGCAAAATCGCTGCTCCAACAGTGATATTGTACAATTTTTATTTTTATTTTGAAATCGCTGCCTTGACAACAATTTCTGTTGTTTTTTTAAAAAGTTTTTTTGTTATTGGCTGAAATATTTATTTAAATAAAAAAAAAGTTTCAATTTAAAAAAAAAATCCACTAAAAATTTGTAAATAGAAAACTTAAAGAAAAACAATAACAAAAATCGCTGTCAAGGCAACGATTTCAAAATAAAAATAAAAATTATGTAATATCGCTGCTCGAGCAGCGGTTTTGCTTAACGCTGTCAGAACAAATCGCTACTGACGTAAGCGATTTTACCGTTTTGATTAGAAAATTTTTTGATATACCCTTTTAAATTTTTTGTCAACTTTTTTTGCCCTTTAGGCTTCGAACTCCATTTTAATGATACAATTATGATCTTGCAACAAAACTAATTAACTACGTCTAACCCCTCATAAGAATTGTTACAATATACCTTACCCTCAACCCTGAACCCTAAATTTTAAATATAATTTTTCACATTACTTGTACACTTTATTATATCAAAAAAAATGTATTCCTTTAACATTAATAACTCATTTCTTAAATTATTTTCCTGAACTTTTTAAGATGCTAATCCCAATTCCACTCGAAAAAATAATAGCTAGAGAGGCCGTTAAAGTATAACTGAGAAATGAACATATAATCTGTTTATATAGACTTGAACAATTTTATGCTCATGAAGTAAATTTTGAAGTTTGCGTTAGACTAAAATAACATATTTTTACAGTATATTAAAATCAGATCCAACTCAGTTAAACATGAAAAACAATTTATTTGTTGGAATGTTGGGAAGGAGGGTAGCCATTGAAAAAGGTGTCCGATTAATATATATATAAAATTAATATATGTTAGGTCAGTGAAGGTTGCAGCTTGAAAAGCTACATACCACTGAAACAAAAGAACAAAATAGTGGTCCCAAATTTCCAAAAAATACCCCTGGTTAAAAATTCAGAAGACAGGAAAAAGATTCTTATTTCTTTCTACTTATATTAATCTACTATATAGTTTTATAAAATAATGTATGGCCGTTGCAGTAATATATGCCTATCTAAATTTCTAGTAATAGCTGGAGACGTTTTCATGAACTATCATTTTCTCAGCCACCACACTTAATTTTAACTAATTAATCCTATAAAATAAAGGACCACGCATAACACATTCTATATATACTTGTAAATTTACAAATAAATGAGATATGTATTGATTTGTACACTCGTTCAATAATACTCTAACACCTACTCCATGGACAACTGGCCTTGAAATAACTTATTGTCTTACTCAAATCTCACATTAAAAAAAAATAAAGTTGAGGATATATATGGAAAAATAATGTATTTATCTCGATATATTTTCGATTCACGAAAAAAAGAATAAAATCATGTGACATGAATTAAAAGGCTTGGGGCGATCTTAAAAATGAGGCCAAAGCAGACAATATGTTGACAGTTTATGTTGAACTTTTGCAAAAATATATACATATAATGATATAAATTATTATAGAGTGAATAGGAAAATTGAATGAACAGTAATTTGACAGTAATGTTTGCATGCATGTGGAGTCATGCCAATCTATACTTTGAAATTTCTAAAACTATTTTGCAGTCTACGTTTGAGGTTATATTCCAGCAATCTTAGTCCCACCTTATTTGTCTCTTGTAACAGACACATATGCACCTTAATTTATTTTTCGATCATCGATGATGAAATCAGAAATTTCATAAATATATAGGCGTATATATAATTTTGATATTACAAAAAAAAAATATAATTTAAAATATAAATTGGACTGGTTCAATATTTAGGTTTTTACTATTGAAAATCGATGAAAATTTAACATTATAGGTCCAAAGATAATTCAATAAAATTAAAATGTCAAAAGTGCTACAAATTACTACATAGAGAAGTGTTACCTAATTTTAAAAAGAAAAATAAAATAAGATAAGCATAAATTTTAAATTTCTAAACTCAGTTCACTTAGTCATTATCACATTAATTATGTGATACTCGGATTGTGTGTTTCACACATCTATATTTCAATATTATTTTTAAAAAATATAACGCTACTATATATGATTCAACCTCTACTATAATAATTATAAAATAATTTCAACCATAAATACTATATAATCTTTTTTCAGGAAATTCAGATTGTAAATCGGACCTCAACCCTACATTGCTTGTGACCAAAATGTGTCATGTACAATCTTCGAGCATGCGTATCATTTGGATAGATTCCAGAACATGTTATTTGTTACTAAACAAGAAATATATATATATATATATATATATATATATATATATATATATATATATATATATATATATATATATATACTCTGTCCAACATTATTTGTACACGTTCAAATTGATATACCCACTCAAAAAAATAACGATTGACATAATAAGTTTACTATTTAAGAATTTCAAAAAGTTCTGTTTTTTTCAATATACTCCCTCCGTTTAAAAGGCATTTTGATACATTTAACATAACTTTAATTTTGAACCACAAGATTAAAAAGTCTTATTTCTTTTTTTAAACTCCGTTCCAAATCAAACTAGATTATCTTTTTTGAAACGAAGGAAGTTATTAATTGAGGATATAGTAAATAAAACAATAATTTATACTTTATTGATTGATCAAAATAAACAAGTAATTAACGACAATTTTTTTAAAAAAAGTAAATAGGAGAGATGGAGTAGAATATTAGGAGCAAGTTGATAGTTGTAGTACTAGTTTGAAAGATGCTGACTTTGGAGTTTGTGTTGTGATTAAATTCAATGAAAGAAAAGAAAGAAAGATGGGATTGCATTCAATTAGGAAAAAAGATTGAATGAATCCAACTTTCAATCTTATGAATTTTGATTTTACGATAGTATGAATTGTCATGAATTGTGTCACGTGATATTAATTTGATTTTTTTTTTTTATCTTATATTTAAAAATATAAATTAAAAATCTTTTACTAAGAAAAAAAAATAACATTATCCAATTCACCACGACTTTATAAGAATATAAGAATTGAGTGAATCGAATAGAATGGTGATGACGTAATAAGAAGTCAGTAAAGACAGAAGAGGCGTGCATGGGAGTAACTGAGACGGAAAGCGTGTGATTTGGACTTTGCATTTCCTTCTACTTCTTCAAATTCAAAGTAAATTTAATTCAATTAATGCTGCCTACTCTGCAAAACTCTCTTTTTCTTCTCTATTTTCTAATCTAATAATTACCTAAACTTCATTTCAAATTTATCAATATTTTCTTTGACAAAGTTATGATATTTGATTAAAAAAAATTTATATGATTGAAATAATGATGCATCGGATGAAATTGATTTTTCTTCTTAATTATAAGTTTTTGATTTGTGTTCTAAATTTAAAAATATTCATATAACGCTTCTTCGAAATGCAATGCAAACTCAGACTAGTCGAGATTAAGTGTATTAACCAGTTTGATATGGGATGAATCTAATTAAAAACGGAAAAGAGTCTAAAATACTTTCGAAGTATTGGAAATGGTACAAAACTACCCTCCATCCACCTATTGGCTTCAAATTATCCTTTTCACCCACCTATTGACTCAAAAATACACTTGTCATCCACCTTTGGATTTAAAATTGACCATTTATTTAACGGTTTCAAATTTAAACTATTTAAATATTTTTAAAAATATTTGGCGCTCAACTATTGGATATAATTTAATTTATTAATATCATTTATAAATCAACTCACTATCCACCCATTACTAATCAAGCTCCACCCAATTAATATACCATTTCTGATATCAAAATCGCCCTAAATACTACTAAAACATGACGATTATCGATTTCTGAAAATGACATTTAAAATTATTTGATTCCAAATTGAAGCCCCAATTAAATTTAGGAAGACATTTTCAATAGGATTCTGTTTCAAACTTGAATTCAAAATTTATGATTAAAGATAAAGAAGTAGTACCTCTCGAATTAATTAATGCACTTTTTTAAATATAATTTTATATATACTTATTATTTATTTTAAATATTAAAACTTCAATATATTATTTTTTAAAAAATTACTATTAAGTAACATCACATAATTGAGGCGAATGAATAATTAAGATGAACATAGTAGACTTTTATGTTTAACCGTAATTTTTATTTGGACATTTGAATTATAATATGTGTTGATTGACGACTTGAATGTATGATAATATACTTTTATAGACATTTTTGCCTTAAATTTTTAGAAACATTCATTGGTAGTAATTTTTTTGTTGTGCATTATTAATAATGGGGCAAATTTTTTAATTGGATATGGTCTAATTAGTAATGGTTGGGTAGTAGAATGGTGAACAAATTATATTAATAAGTTGAATTATAACAAATAGTTAAGCATCGTGTATTAAAAATATTTAAATAGTTTAAATTTAAAATCGTGAAATAAGTGGTTAATTTTGAGCCCAAAGGTGGATGAGAAGGGTATTTTAGAGCCAATAGTTGGATGAGAAGGGTATTTTGAGCCGATAGGTGAATAAAGGGTAATTTTGTACCATTTCTGATACTTTAAGAATATTTTAGGCCCTTTTCCGAATTAAAAATTATGGATAGGGGATATACTCTATTCATAACCCTAAACGGCCCAGGATTCCCACATTGGACCTGATCAACGGACCTGACTAAATCTCATACAAGGTGGAGTTAAAAATTTTAAAATAAGATATTAAGAATTAAATATAAAATTTATCGAAGAAGGTTCAATTTGAACTATATATAAATGATACAAATGAATCCCCTATTCCCAAGCTAGCTCTCTAACACCCCGTTAAGTGAATTTTAAGTCTAGCCTATATCTTAAAAGCTGAACTCATAAAATAAATTATTCATGTATTATAAGAAGACATGATCCGATGTGGAATCGTGATCCAGCATGGGGTCAAAAATTGTAAATTGTGTGGCAATATTAATACTACATTATACAATGACATAATACATATATTAGATCCTAAATTTGGCTTTAAATTTAAACTTTGACCTCCAATTTTCATAATGCACAAACAAACACTTTAACAATCCAACTATTAAATAAATAAACACATAAATCCTATATGACACAATACACATAGGATATCACGTCGGACAAAAAATGACATGTAGGACATGTGTGTCTATTTGTTCAACTTTATACAAGTTTAAGTGTATTTGTGCACACCCAAAGTTAAAGAGCATAAATATGATTCGAAATCAAGTTAAAGGGCACATTTATGTATTATGTCTTATATAATTATTGTAAGTAATGATTAAGAATGTGATCAGTATTACGTATAAAAATACGTTAGTGAAATATAGGACGTATAATATATAGTACAATAGATAAATGTCAGAGGTCCATGATTGTGTCAATAATCAGCGTGCATATGAGGGAAACTACTACAACTATATATGTACGTACTCAATAATATCACTGCACGTTTCCCTCCTCACTCTTAACCTATATTTTAATTTCAAATTTCCCTCACACTATACCTTAGACTTGGGTGAATTTTTCTCTGCCCTTTTACTCTTTCTTGGGAGGTTTTACTTTTAGGTGGGGGTTAGGTCTATTCTATGGTACATTCAATATAATACTACAAAAGGTGACACATACACCATTCGCATTATAATATATTTAAAGTATCTTTTAACTCGTTCTCTTTGTTATTCATTCAGAATAAGTAGACATGTAAATTTTTTGTATGAATTTTATGAGTTTACATAAATTTTAATGTTTACGTGTACACATATAAAGTTAAAAGGACATAAATATTTGATTGAATCAAATTAAAAGTCATATCTTACTTTATGGCATCAGCAAAGTAGATTGTTGTTTGAAAGAAGATAAAAAGAAAGTTGATTTTGAAGGAAAGATTGATGATCTCAACAAACTGAAAAAGCTATAATATCTAACGACTTTCTCCGTTTTCAGAACAATTGATGATCTCACCCTTTGACTTTTTACATTGAGTTTTGGAACATCAAATTAAACTCATAAATATATTGGGGATCTCCTTATAAATAAATAAATTTTGGATGAATATATACGTAAATACACTGTGAATATAGGTCGTGGTACAATAATATAATTATATTTTATTCATTAGAGGTCTTGAAATTAAGTTGGAATAAAATTTACTATGTGTGATCCGAATCTAATCGTATTTCTAACGTGAACTATAGACATTAAAAGTATTAATTTATTCATTTTTTTAAAATGTAGAACTTTTAACAACTACCTCACGCCTAACATTGAACGCTTGTAGTAGTAGAGCCACCAATATTTTGATCAATTTGAAAAATGAAAAGGAATAGTAAAAAAATATTTTAAAAAATCAGAAAATTACATAGAAAAAATTTGATTAATTTACAAAATTGACAAAGAGAATGGGAAAAACGACAAGATAGAAGGATGAACTTTCCTCTTGTTGAAAATATTGAAGAACTAAAATTACATTTTATGAACCCTCTTAACTACTTTTTCCAAAACTTGAGACCCTTTTTTGGAAAATTTAACTATCATCTAACTCTGTAACTAAAAAGGCTAAAAACATATGCCTTGGTTATCTGATAGATTTTTTGTTGTACAAAAGTTTTTACAGAAGCCCTTGAATTCTCTCCATTGTTCACTTATGTCCCTGGCAATGTTTTTTGCATCATTTGCAGTCCCTAATATTCCTCTTCTTGTAAATCCCACTGTATATAATCCATTTTCCCCTTTCCAACCATTTGGAAATGGTGTTTTTGGCATCCCTTGCTCTGTGAAAAAATCACTTCCCTACAAAATTAATATTAAAAAAAACATTAGTATTTAAATTAAAAAATTTGAAATTTAAATATTTCATCATTAATTTTGGAAAAATAGAATGTGATAGACCTAAAATGACCTAAAAGTCTCAACAAGTTGGTACCCTTTCACTACATATAAATAAACCATAGGACATATGCCACTATGCATGGTCTAGTAAGTGCATATCTTTGGTCAAATTTGGCCCACAAAATTATTTATTTTGATTAAAAATATTTTCATAATATATAATTGTACTTAGTCTATATGTATTATTATTAATCATTATAGTGTATAGGCATTCAATAAATATGAAATTAATAATTGTAACATGAATTATATCATTATTGTATTCCCAAGCTATAGGAACTAGGAAGTACACACATTAATTTAATTTAACTTAATTTATTTTTTGGGAAAAAAAATAGGGAAAAGTCCAGACAAATGAGATCAGAAATTCTCTTTTTTGATTTAAGAAACGTTTTGTAGGCTTCTGCATGTGTAAGAATGAAAGTGATGTGAGATTGAGAGTAAAGATAAAACTAGAAACTTTATAAGGTAACAACAAAATACTCATTGCCTTATTATCCCTTTTGTCATTTGCCAATTGCCCCACACAATTTTTTTTTAAAAAAAATTTATGTAACGTAATTTAACTTGATACGAACGGAACAATACAAAGATCGCGAGTATTATCATTTGTTATACCTTAAACCAAGAAGGCACATTGCTTTTGTATCCTGTTGCTAAGATTATTGAATCAAATACTCCTTCTTTGCCATCTAAAAATTTTGCACCTATTTTGGTAATTTCCTTCACACCTGGCATTATCTATTTCAAAAAAATAAAAAATCATCCATTAGATAAAATTAAATATTTTGGCTAAATGTAAGTATTTTTGAAAATTTACCTGAATTTTTCCGGTTTTTATTTGTGATAATGCTCCAACGTCGAGTACCGGTGTTTTTCCGGTGGCATTTTTAAGTTCAAGCGGGCCGGTTTTCGGTCGCCGGAGACCTAATTTATCAGTGCTACCTAAGGTTAAGTTAGCAACTAGTAATAACAACTTATCAACTATTCTTAAAGGCATCCATTTTAAAAGTGCCATAGCTATTGAAAATGTTGATATTCCTAACATTTCTCTAGGTAAAATATGCACCTGCATAAAATAAAATAAAATAAATTAATAATGTTTAATTTACTACAAGTAAATGTACCTACATAAAAATAGACATATTGGTGTTACACCAAAGAAAGTTGCATTTTAAGTATGATAAGCTCAAAATCATAACGACAAATAGAACAAAATATATACTTTTTATGACTTTAAACACACTATTATCATTCGAATAACTTCCTCTTATTCGAAAAAAAGTTGAATGTACTTACAGAATTTCTGACCACCATATGAGGAATGGCGTTATGTCTACAAAGGTCTAAGCTAACTTCCATACCAGAATTTCCACAACCAATTACCAAAACCCTTTGATTAATAAACTCAGTACCAGATTTATAAACACTTGTATGCATTAATCTTCCTTTAAACTTATCAATCCCAGGAATTTCCGGTATAACTGCCTCTGCATTTTCCCCTGTTGCAACAATCAACCATTTCGACAAATACTGAAAATCTTGAGTTTGTACTTTCCAAAACCCACAAACTCCATCAAATTCTGCAACTTTAACACTCTGTTTGAACTTGGGGGTGATGGAAAAGTGTTTCGCATAAGATTCAAGGTAAGAAATGAACTGGTGTTTTGTGGGGTATTTTGGGAAATTTTCTGGGAAATCAAACAATGGGAGTTGACAGAATTGTTTAGGAAGATGAAGTTTTAAGCGATCGTAAGTTTTATGTTGCCATAAAGAAGCAATACAATCACTTCTCTCAAGAATGAGTGAAGGGACTCCATTTTCTTTAAGACAAGCTGATACTGCTAAACCAGAAGGACCTGCACCTACTATTATAGGTCCATTAACCCACAACCATTTTGGTTCTTCCTCTTTACAACAACCCATCTAAAAGGTTAAAGCTTTTTTCTTGTTTTCTCACTTTAAACTTTTGAAAAGAGTGTAAAAAGTTTCAAACACTCAGAGTTGCTCTGTTTTTTTTTTGGTTAAGTAGCACTACTTTTTTTTTCTTCTTCTTCTTTTTAGCTCTGAGAAAGTGTAGAGTGAAGCAAGTGGGAATTTAAAGAAGAGTGAAGGTTAGGGGTAGGGGGGAATTAGGGGGTGGGGTTGAGTTTCCTCTTTAAGGCTATTTTTATTTTTTTTCTTCTATGAAGTTGCATAGAATGAAGAGAAAAAACAGGGGAAAAAACAGAGGGGTTATTAATGAGGAAGTGTGTTAATGGAGGCGTGAAGGTTAAGGAAAGGATTTGGTTCTCCTTCTCAAGGCTCTCTCTCTCTCTCTCTGCTGCAGAGTTTTGGTGGTGGTGTTATGGAGGTGTAATGAGTTTAGGGTCGATGTTAATGACTAACTATTAACGTTCGATATTTGGTTCAGTATTTTTAAATTTTAATTTTGATGATTGAGTATTTGAGATTAGAGTTTCACTCTCAAATCCTAACATTATGGATTTGTCAAATAGGTCAATCGATCATTCAAATCATTTGTTAAAACAATAACAATAATATATCTTGTATGATCTTTGAAAATGGAACAAGTGAAAGAGATATAAACAAACCTTATCACTATCTTATCGTTAAAGAGATTACTTCTTTGTATTTATGAAAGACTCAGAGTTCGAGAAAGAACAATCAAAATAATATTCCTTTACTTTCAAAATAATTGAACGGTTGATGTGTTTCACAATCTTTAAGAATTGAAGATTATGAAGTAAATTACATTTTGTTTTTGCCTTTATAAATTATTCCTGTATCTCTCTTTACTTGTCTACTTTTTTATTTATTTATCTATTTTGATAAATCAAGTGGAAGGGCAATTTTTCTTTCTTATTATAGGTCAAATAATTACTTTGAAAAAGATAAAACTTTTTGAAAATATTAAATTTTTAATTCATTCACATTATAATTAATAGAAGTAAAATGGTAAATTTACTATGACAATAATTATTTTCTAAATAGGTATGCCATTCAAAAGTGAACAAGCAATTAGAAACAGAGGAAGCATTGTCAAATTAATCTTAGAATAATTCAAAACAATTGAAGTTTTTTGAACTAATCACATTCAAAATCCAAATGATAAAAATAGAAGATAATTGTAAATGTAGTCTTGAAGATTGAATAATTAAATTAATTTGAAATATAAGAAATTTATTAACAATTATATTCTTTTGAAATAAAAAAATATAAATAAGTAATCACGAAAATAAAGACAATATGACAAAATACCATAGGCAACCTCGTAAAAAATCCTAAACAATAGATCATAACAAAATAAAAATATAACTTCTTTGTAAAAAAAACTCAGAGACAATAGCCAAAGTCAAATAACAATAAACTCTATAAAAGTAATGAAAAGACCCAACTATGTAGCTAACCTTCTATTGTAATGAAAATCGATCATTAAATTTAACTCATCAGAGCTGAATGTTCAATATTCGATTTAGTATTTTTAAGATTTAAATTCATTAATCAATAATTTAAAATATATATCAAATATCAAACTTTTAACTTTAATCCAATATCGTAATCAAACTTTAATGCGGTAAATCCCTGTTCAATTTGATATTTGATGATTTATACCCAACCCTAGGTAGAAAAATTTATAGCAAATCAGACTTGGTAACATGATCTCAAAAGAGAAAACCAACCTATTAGAACCTACTAAGCTATATTGATTTTCATTAAAAATATTTTGGGAGTTAAGTGTATGTAATTTAAATTTGTTCTCCATAATTAATTATCAATAAAAAGCATAGTTGTTATCGTTTTCGATTCAATGTTTGATATTTAAGTTGAAACCAACTATTCTCAATTGAGAATATACAAATTGACATGGTAGTAAATGGTAAATGAATCCTTTAATTAAAAATGTAAGCACTTCGAAAATTACATATTAGTCTTAGGACATATTGGGTAGCGCTTAATACATTTTCATAATTATCAATCAAAATTTACTATTGACTATTATAATTTGGAACTGATTTTTCATTGATGTAATAGTATAAAATATTTAACATTCATATTTTCTTAACTTTCACATGCACTAATAGCCAGACGATAAGGCGGTATACTAAAAAAAACATGAATATTTAGTGTTTGAAAGTGATGAGAAGTGAATTGGAACACGTCAAAAAAGAACAGCAATTAGGGTTGTAATGAAAGAAAAAGTTGAATGCTATAGCAATTAATAAAATGTGTTGGTAGCTCAAAATTAAATGATTTGGTGGACCCTTATACTTATATGTATTTGTATTATGAACCTTTCTACTTGACATTTTAACAACGAAATTCTTATATTGAACATAATATATCAAACCCCTGTGACCGTTGAATAAAATATACGTAACATTAAAATGAATGAGTTGGCAGGAGTGTGAGATTACACACGCGTGTAAGCAAGTGAACATTATATTTTCATTAAAAAAGAGTTGTTAAAATTATAATAGATAATATAATAATTTTTTTTTTAAAAAAAAGGTCTTGTTCTTCTCCATTTCAACTTCTTTTCCACACAACCCAATCCCTTCCGTATCTCTTTTTTTTTTTTCTCTCTTTCATATACTTCAAAATATCAGAAAGTAATTTATTGAAATATTATCTTGAATAATTTATTTGAGGTAGTGAATACCCATAAACCTTAACCATTTTTGGCGTCTGAATTAGAAAGGGATTGGCATTGGACTCTTCTATTTCGAAGAGACTGTGGGAGGCTATAGTGGACATAACTTGAGTAAGTAGACTTGGTCGCGAGTGAGGGTGCGAGGAGTTGGTCACATCGGCGAAAAAATTTTGCTGGCCAAAGTTGGTAGGGCGACGACCTAGGGTTGCCGATTTTGTGGAGATTGAAAAAGGACGAACGGAAAATGGCGAGAGTGTTCGGTGGAGATAAAGACGGGTTTGAGAGAGAAATAGATTGTCTCGCCCGCAAGAAGAGTGGTGCGGTGGATTTTTGGTGGCTTCAAGATATTTCATGGTGGAAATGGGTTGGGGAGAAGAACATGGACGACTGATTTGATGTGTGAAATTTTATTATTCTTTTTTTTATTTAACATTTTAGGTTAATAATTTAAAAAATAATTAAGAGAGATAATTCTGACATGTTATTGATTTGTATGATATGGATTTCACATGTCATCTACTTATGAGCGAGTGAATTACACACACGGTAGGAGGGATTTAAAAATCTTGTTTTGATTGATTTTAAGGGTTTAGTTAGTAAGGAGCTAAGTAGAATGATCCATAATACGAACTCGAACAAGTATAACGATCTATCAGACTATTTCACCAATTCTAAAAAAGAGAAAAAATGTAGCAAAGCTTCCGAATTATGGCGCCTTACTTACCATTGAACCATCATTCAATTTGTTATGTGCTTTATAAGTTAATATATACATATATTTATTTAACTTTTTAATACAAATATAAGGCTTAGAAAAAACTACTATCTATTAGATTCATCTGAACCAATGAACCCCAATTAACTATGCCTCTGACTCAATTCAACTTTGTGTATCGCAACAAATTAAAGTTGGACGCTACAAAAGAACCCTAAATATATTGTGTTCACTAATAATAGTACTATTTTTGTTTGCAAAATCATTCGAGTCATAGTAAAGTTGAACTAAATTAAATTAACGTGTCAAAAGGTAAAATCTAGAGCTAGTTGGGCTAAAAGGCCTAATAGCCTGTCTGTCATTGATGTTATGATAAATTTTTTTTCTTCTTCGATATTTTTCTTCTCCTTTGACTTACGTGAACAATTTAAGTCCTCTCAAAAATCTTTAAAAAGATTGCAAAGGGTAATTCTTGATTTTTTTTTATTTCCTCCTTCTGATACTTATTATTCAAAATTACAAAAATAATATTCAAAATATTAATTTATAAAATTAAGATATAACTAATTGTATTATTTTAATTTATTTTGCTGTTGAATTCGTTCTTATTGAGGGATAAGATATATAAATGTAAAATAGATTAAAAAGAATAAATGGTCAATTAAGTATAACAATCTTTCTTATTTAAGATTTCTTAAGAACGTATAAAAGAGATAGATAATATGAAACAAAAAAGCATCGTCATAATAATAAAAATAATTTTTAGCAGTAATAAATATTAATAAAGAGTGCTAAAGTTTTATCGACATTATTAGTTAAGTGTTATTAGATTAAATGTCATTTAAAACTTTAAGAAAATATACAAAAAATATTAATTACCGCTTAAATGCATATTCAATAACAATTAAGTTATGTTATTAATTAATTGTCACTGATGATTTTTTTTATGTAACGAATATTACATAATAAATAAGTGATGCAGGGGAATGAAAAAAGAGAAAATGAAAAGTTAACACAAGTTTATCATGTGAAAAACTTTTATATTAAGTGATGAAGGGGAATGAAAAAAAGAGAAAATGAAAAGTTAACACAAGTTTATCATGTGGAAAACTTTTATAGTAAGTGATGAAGGGGAATGAAAAAAGAGAAAATGAAAAGTTAACACAAATTTATCGAAAAACTTTTATAGTTTCCGTAAAGTTTGATCATTTGAAATTAAATTTCACGATCAATAAAATTATAAAAATCAAATTCTTAACATGTCACTTAATTACCAGAACAAATTATGCTAAAGTTATATAGTATGTATTGTGCACATACTGAACACAATTACTTATCCAAAGTTACTTGTAAAATATTGTAACTGCATAAAAAAATCATTAAAAAATTGAGTTTATAGGTTAAAAGCATGGATCAAGGAATACAATTTCTACATGGAAATAATGGTATACTTCTCTATACCCTATTCGTATACATAAATTCAAACAATATTCTTCAATTATGATATATATATATACGATATAATTTTTTAATCGAGTAATTTTGGTAAAGTATATTATGGACTCAAAATATTGTGTTAACGTCATGTTGTGACATTAACAAAGTAAAAATTGGAGCGCTTTTTAAAGTCACGTGACATCATCGCACCGTCACCTGCTGCTAGTCACGTGCCTTACTGACTGACAGATGTATCTCTAGCCTCTCTCGGTGGGCCCATTTAAACAATCAGCATGACGTGTACTCAATAGTGGGTCCCAGTGGTAATGACACGTGGAAATAAATAATGAAAAAAATTAATTTTTTTTTTACAATGATAGTGATTAGCTGAGATGACATCTAGCGAAAGAATGAATATGTACTCCATCACAATCCCGTTACCTATCATTATTTAATAATCAAAATTTTCCTCATAAAAATATTATTTGAAATTATATTTTTATTTCTAAAATAACATTAAAACTTAATTTCCGTTTTTTTTACCTTTCACTTTTATTAGTGTTATATTTTCTTTTCTTAAGTTTACATAGATTATTAATATATATAAGCTAATACATATATATTATGACAAATCTTAGTTTTATTTTAATAGAATAATGTTTGATTATAGTTGGTGCAAATAATATCTTAGTGATTTGAATTTATGTGTTTTAAATCTCAAAAAATATGAATGTGATATTAAAATGAAAATAATTTAATCGAATAGTTATAAATTTTTTAAAAAGGAAAATTCAAAAAAAAAATATATAATGAAACTCGAGATAACATTTCATATATTTACCAAATTTCAAATGCAACTTTAAAATTTTCGTACTACAAAGACTTGAGTTGTGACGTTAAAAGAATAATAATTAAAATAATAGTGGAATAGAATTATCAAAAGAATTTGCCAAAAGTGACTCGTGAAAATTGTACTTCAGTTTAGTAAAGTATATTTTTTATATAAGTAGAGTTTGGAGACAATAGTGTATATTATAAAGGTGTTTTTTTTATTTAATGAAGACATAAAAATTGTTTTTGATAAACTCTTAGTTCAAGTTAGTCATGATAAAAATCAAGATAGAAAATGAAACACAGTCGTAATGCTGTATGTTGAGCCATAATTAAGTTGAAAACAATAGAAATAACAATTAATATGATAATAAAAATAAAGAAGATACATAACGTGTAATAATGATAAAATCGAGGAACAAAACAATAGAAAATAGTATAAGATAATTCTTTGGGGTGACTCAGTGATTTGGATTTGAAATTTTCATGTTGGAGATTTCCAACATAGGGAGCTGTCTTAAATCAATTTATACAACGTTTAGCCTATCATTTTAACGTAGCCCTTTTGATTATCAACTTCTTTATTGCTCTTTAGTCTCCTAACTCACGTAACTCGTGTCTTGTGATTTTATTCTTTGTTTTCAATGTCAAGATATTTTCGGTTAATTTTTATTGCTTAAAATGGTGAAAGATTAAAATCAAATACAATTTGAAAATAAGAGATCATTAATAACTAATTTAAGAAGGAAGATATTATAAAAAAAATAGTCTACTTATAACTTCGTTTTTTTTTTCTACTAATAATTTCCCTCCCCCCCTCCCCCCCCGTTTTTCATATTTTAAATAAATGGTATTACTTTCTTTTCCTTTAATTTTTTTTCCATAAGTTTAACTTTAAGTAGCAAACAGCCAGTTTTTTTTATTTAAAAAAATTGTCGTTTCTTTTCAAGTCAATTCGATTCGATAGAGTGATGGAAAATAGAAGAAAAAGGTGGTGTTATCTATCTTCCATTGGTAACAATAGGGATCTTTCACTCATTTACAATATTTATGTCTAATTTATTGCTCATACTTTCACTTTGACCATTCAAATGTCAAATCGCATTTTAGTCAAGAATGTATACAACTTAAATATTATACTAATAAATATTTTTACGGAAAAGTATATAATATTATTAATCTGACCCAAATTAGTACACGTCAATTCTATTTCGCCGGATTGAAAGAGCCATCAATCACTATGTTCTCGTTCTTAGAAAAGAAATTGAGTAAATTCTTTGATAAATACAAATAAATAATTTTTTAAAGAAAAATAACTAATGTTTAGTTTATCAAATTTTTTTTAAAAATATTCTTCTTTAGAAAAGTCATAAGATCATTAAAAAATAACATAACTAGGATAGCAAATTTTGTGTTTGATAGTCGATTTTTCACATTGATGGTCTATTTCCATCCACTAATACATGTTACCCTATATCTCCATCCTTTACATTCATAAAATATATTTAGATAATATATAAGTATTTTTAAAATAATATATTTTATTTATATCGTAACACAAAAAAGTTACCTCTTTTCTTAAAAATATATATTTTCCTTTGTCCTAAACATATAAAAGCCTTTATATGCAGGGGCGGAGCCACGTAGGCTTAAGGGTGTCCAATTGGATACCCTTTCTCGAAAAAAAGTTGCTATATACACGTACAATTTTAATTTAATATTAGTATATATAAAAATTAGACCCCTTGAAATGGTTAAATGAGAAGCAATGGAGTTGGCAATAGCTGTTACATCCTTACACTATGCTTGGGTTCAATTCCCTTTTGTAGTGTATTGGTTGATTGTATCATGAACCCCAATTACCCAAATTATATCAACTATTAACAATAGAATCTCAAGAATTTCTCTCCTTTTATTTTTCAGTTCTTTTATTTTAAAATAAAGTACCAACATACTATTTTAGTTTCAAGTTTCAATGGACATGAGGAATTATTATAATAGATTACCAAAAAAAATTTGACTTTTCTAAATATTGCTTAACTTAATTATTTGTTTTGGTAATTCAAATTATCACTTTATTTTTTAGAAAATACTATCAAGTTTTTGTGTGTGTATGTCCGTGTGCGCGTGTGTGTGCGCGCGCGCGCGTGTGAGTGCATGTATCTTAAATGGAGTACTATGTATAATTTTGTAGAGGCAAAACCAGATTAAGAGTTTAGGGATTCTAAATTTAATTAATAATCGTCAATCAATTTTGTTAGAAATTCACAAATTAATATACATTTAAGTTTAATTAATTTTACAGTACAAATATAAGATTCACGAAAAAGTCACTGGATTCATCTGAACTCATGAATCCACCTAGCTACGCCTCTAAATTCTGCATTGATATTCGTATATATATATATATAAAAAAAGAAAAAGATAAAATGGTTTCACTGGTCGATCGAGGGTGTAGGGATGAAGATTTATGGAGCTTACCTAGTTTCGATTCTTAGCATTTTTTCAAAAAATTTTTTTTTGACAATTTAGTAGTTAACCCTTTTTATTTTTTAAAGAGGGTATCTAACCTAAATTTTATAGTATGTAATTGAAATGTCTATACTATTTGAAGCAAAAGAACTAACTTATCTCATATTAAAGATATATAATGGTATTCTCCACTCGTTCAATTCCTAAGTTCAAAATTTTTTTATCAGTCTTAAAAAGAATTATATATGTTAAATTTATAGTTATATAAATATCTACGACTTATTTTAGATCACAAATTTAAAAAAAATATGAATATTTTAAAAAAATTTATCAAATTAAATAACGTTACGTAAATTAAATAGGATGAAGCAGTTGTTTAGTAGTCGGTGATGTGCTTAAAAAAGAGAAAACCACTTGGTCCCCCTATGCCAAGACAATTAGGGCTACTTATATATCTTAGATATGAATTTATTAAAAAAAAAATCCCTTCTTACCTTTTCTCAACCAAGTAGCACATGTACATTAACAATTATCATATTACTAAAAATGAAAAAAAGAAATATAATGAGCTAGTCCTAATTATAAGGTTCTTACTGATGGAGGTTGCATATGTTAGTTACCACGGCAAGCGTTTTTTTATCAAGAATTTTTGTATATCAGGGCTTGAATCTGAAATTGCTGATTAAGGATAGAGAAATCTCATCCATTGTTGGACGTCCTTTGATCGTAGAATCATAATACTTTACTATATTGTTTATAATATATAGGTTTATGAATAATAGAAATATTTATATAAAACAAATTTTCATTCATATTTTTAGAATTTTATTACTACTAATTGTTTCCCTCCCAAAAAATCGTAAAACTTTCTTGATAGAAATAATTTATGTTAGAAAGAAGAGCAACAAAATTAGTAGAGTGGGAATTTCCTTATTCAATGGGAACAATAATGATAAGGGCTTGATTGCGATGAGTGATTCTCAACCAAGATGACCCCATCTAAGTGGTGCTCAAGCACTTTTGATGGCGTTCCAATTTATTTGTCTGATTTTAATTTGAACAGGTTTGAAGTTTAATAAAAAAAATATAAGCTTTTGAAACTCGTAGTCTTAAACTAAAGATTGAAATTTATGGTACAATTTTTATTTTATTTTGAAGAATACTTATAATAATCTTATTGTTGTTAAAGAATGACTTTCACATTTCACCGTCCTTCAAATTTGGAGGTCTAAGGTAAGAGACTTACTTTCGGTTTACCATACCCCATGCATAAAATTTTTGTTAGATCAAATGTATTACTCTCGTTGTTTGATTTTTTTTGTCTGACTTTTACTTGACGTATGTATCAAAATGCTTCTTAATTTTACAGTTTTAAATATATTCGATGAAAAGTTATAATTAAAAAGCTGTCAAAAAGAAAAAAACGGAGTTGAAATGAAGGAAGTATACTTATCCTTTTCACTATTTAGCTATATGTTTTATGATCTTACCACCAATCAAAATCTCATGTGAGTTCTTTATATACTTCACAATTCACATACATTTATAATCAATTGTTTGCTGTGACAGATTCAAAATTTTAATTTAACGAATATAAATAACCAAGTACACAAAGAATTCAAACATATATGAAAAAGATATAGATGATTCCACATTGGTGACAGCCAAATAATGTGAATGGCCTACACTTGCATGATGAAGCAAACCTTGATTGGCTTACTTGCTTCAATCATTACATCAATACTTATATTACAGTAGCTAGCACGCACGAGCTATATATCTTTATGGTTGTAGCCACTTTAAATAAACTTTGTTATTCTCTTCAAATTAACTTTATCGATTGATTGCAAGTCTAAGTAATAAAATCGTGTTGAAAGAAAATTCTTATTTTATCAATGGAGAAACTTTTTAATCTTGTCTGTTTATATATGTAGATTCCCATATCTTGAAAGCAACAAATCTTATCATCCAGCAAGGAAAATATATATTCATCTCTTGAGCTGGCCTTTCTTTAGTTAATTTGTTGAAAGCTAACTACCTATAAAAGGGGAAATATTTGGGCTACATTTTAGGGGGGAAAAGAGTTGTAAAACATAAGTGTGTTTTACGTTGACCTATATGACGAGTTCGGAGCCTAAAGGATGAAAAATGTTAACAAAATTATATGACGAATTCGGAGCCTAAAGGATAAGAAATGTTAACAAAATTTTCAAAATGATATATGAAAATACTTTTTTTATCAGATTTTGTCCGCCGGAGTTCTGAAAAATTGCTTCTAGAGTATTTGTACATTTGCATTTAAAAAAAAAACGTAAATCACTACACTCGCGACAATTTACAAAATATTTTTTTTTAAAATTCTTTTTAAAGGAAATCGCTACAAAAGCAGCGATTTACCTAAAAAAAATTTTAATTTTTAAATAAATCGCTGCAAGTGCAGCGATTTACATTTTTTAATTTTTAGTAAATCACTGAATATAATATATATATTTTTTAAATTTTAAAGTTAAATTTACATAATGGAGTCTCTTGGAGTAAATGCCTATCGATTTTCCATTTCTTGGAGTATAGTTTTTACCTAGTATGTTTCTTTTTCTTTCTTTCTTCATTATAACTTATTATGCATTTAATAAAATTGGGTATTAAATGATCAATTAATAAAAATTTAGGTAAATCGCTGCATTTGCAGAGATACTTTAAAATTAAAAAAAAAAACATATATATATATATATATATATATATTATGTAAATCGCTGTAAGTGCAGTAATTTACTTAAATTTATTTTTTAAAAAAATATTACGTAAATTGCTGCAACTGCAGCAATTTGTTTTATTTTATTTTTTAAAAAATGCAAATGTACAAATCGTTGCTATAGCAGCGATTTTTCAAAACACCGGCGAACAAAATTGCTGCTTCCTCACAGCAATTTTACCGTTTTGGTATAAAAAAAATTTCATATACCGTTTTAGAAATTTTATAACATTTTTCACCCTTCAAGCTCCGGACTCCCTGTAAGACCATAGTCTACTATTCAAAAACTCACTCATATTCGACTTGACTGTTTCATTGTGATTTGTGTGCTTTTCACTTTTGGAAATTTATATCAACAAAGAACTTTACCAAATTTTTTTTAATGTATTCTTTCACTAATTTTTAAGCAAAGAAATACTTTCTCCATTCATTTTTATTTGTCTAATATTTTAAAAATATATAATACAATTATTTACTTCCAAATCATTTCTTAAGACAAAAAACTATACACCAATTTATATGAGTATTGTGATAAAATACTCACTAGTAATTATATCTTAAGAACATGCGAGGTGAAAATTTTCAAAGCAGCAAGGCTGAGAGCCTGTTTGGCTCAGCTTAACCCTAACATCTCTTTATTCCATTTTTCCCTTTTCACGATTGGCATAGCAACTTCAGCACTTTTATCCAAACACATAACTGCTTATTTTAAAAATAAGTTTCAGCACTTTCAAAAGTACTTTTTTAAAGCTGCTTTTATTAAGTCCATCCAAACGGGATATTAGTCGAAAGACAGAAATGAAAAGGATTCTTTCTCTTCAAACAAACATATTATTTCCAAATTATACAGAATATTTTTAATGATTTCATTATAAGCAAGTAGTATTCAAGGTAGGAGATGAAAAATCACATATATGTTGACAAGGGTTTACAATTCTTAAGAAAATATTAGTATACAAATCAAGCAAAATAAATCTGAAGTAATCGATGGGGCACTTTTATAAAATGTAAGATATTGGGGCAAAAACAAGTTTGAAGTAGCTTTTGAGATTTGAAAACTAATCTCCCAAAAACTAGATGATTTCTGACTAAAGATAATAATTCTACAAGATACTTCCAAAATCTATGACCAAATGAATCCTTAGATATTTCACTAACATGGAAAAAACTGAGAGAATGAAATTTTGAATATATATATTCTCTTTTTCACCACAACGTTGTAGAAATAATTGAGTATCAGTTTATCTACTTTGCACAAAAAAATTCAATTTATCCTTTTCCATAGCAATAATAAAGCCAAGCAGAAGTAACTAGAATAATTTGATTGTGAGGTAAACTATAAACATATTAGAGAAGAGATTAATAATTGGACATCTAATAATGCTCCTAACCTTCTATAGATCCAAAGAGTTGTAAGATTCTTCACCTTCTTGATATTCCTCGTCCATGAAATCCTCTTTCTGGAAACAATCATCTTCAAATAGGAAGGTTGGGGCTTCTTTATGCTTATGGGAGTTACGATCATTTAATCCGATGACTGAAATAATCTTCTCCCTGATGCAATTTCCAACATTATCCATGTTAACCTCTTGAGACTGTACCCCGAGAAGAGAACAACATTCTTCTTGGAAGTTCAAGTCATTGGAGGATAAGATCAGGTGAGCAAGCGTTTTTGCAAGGTCAGGTGCATAATCACAGGTCTGTGGGAGAAACAAATTTAGAACCTTAGCTATGTACGCGAAGGAAAACTGAAATTTTGGCCATTTCAAGCTCAAACAAGATCATAATCAGGTAGAAGGTGTGTCGAGATTTTAAATTGGTTCATGTGGAAATCCTATTGCACCTATTGCTAAATCCTATTGCACCTATTGCTAAGTTATACACAGATATAAACTATTCAAATATATAGCTAATGTCTGGGATATAGAGGTTGCGGATACATTAGCTACTGTCAAACTACGTACGCCCCTGACCATGGATATGGGTACTGAATTTAAAAGGATTCTGCAGAAACATATGAAAGCATATGCACTTCCAGCTAATAAAAATGCTATATATCTGACAACCTGGAAGAACAGTGCTAAATAGATGATGCTGTAAAAGCCATTCCCAGTAAAAAGGAGAATTTTTTCTAGGAAGCTTTCATCCCCAATGAGGCAATGAGAAATAGATTTCTTGCCAATCAATGCTCTTATTTATGATTGAATAATTGTCATCCCTTATTCAGATTCAATCAGCACTAGTCATATGGTCTTTAAAGAATGTTAAATCCACAGCATGCCTAGTTTCTGTATGTGAATTACCTAGCCAACTGGAATTACTGAATACTGTCTGCTTAGCACTCTTTAAAAATCCGTATCAAAAGAAGAAGAAGAAAAAACTACTTTTTCTGCTTCACAATTGGGTATGGACGTATAAGAATGCAGAATAGATCGAACAACGGGAGGTATTTTGTTCATAGCCAAGCCAATACCAGGAACTAGAAAATCCAATGACCATAAAGAATGCAAAGAAGAGTGAGAACATTACCTTAAGTGCACGTGTACTTAGGAGAACCCCTTGATTATTTTCTTTCAAGTCATCCAAAGCACACTTGATAGCTTTTCTAGCTAGATTTCGATCAGGTAAACTGCTTTCTGCAACCCACTGTTTCACCTTGTCAGCAAGTTAAGCAAAAGACAATACTCATTGTTTGAAGTTAATGCTAAGAGTGTATGACCATGTCAATTCTCATGGATATGTATTATATTATGATGGATATTGTCTATGGTAACAATGGATGGCAATATGAATTTGTAAATCTGGTGCCAGGTTCTCCCATTCCAGCATTACACTATCATCATGATCTGCAACACTCCGCAGAGCCAACCCATAGCTTTTCCAGTTGATGCTTGTGAATGCATCGAGGGATGACGGAGCAATAGAACAAGGTACAAAGTCTTTGAAATATAAGATCTGAAATCAGGCATAGAAGATCATTAATACAAATTAAAGAAACACAACCAAACTACACTACTGAAAAGAAAATGTGAAGGCGTGCAAAATGCTGGCTTAACTGAAAGAAGACGAGCAAGTAATGCTTAGTGATAAACTTTTAAAAACTTCAACAGTAGCTCATCAACAGATATATGGAACTTAATTTTTTTTAAAATTGCTTAAATATTTTGTTAATCTAAATATTGCCATTTCAAAGATCTTGGGTTGATTAACTTAAACTCCAACAGGAGGGAGGTTTGTGATTAGTGTATAACTTAAGCCAAAGCTCACTTGTATTACTTTCAACTGGAACAAGCCCTCAATTTGTATTATTCAGGGTCGGAATATGACCCAAACTATTAACAACGATCTGTCCTTGGAAACGGGCGAAGAACCTGGAACTACTGTCAATCTTTAAATATTATAATATAAGTAACCCTTTGATCGGAAAAAAAAATGGAACAAGCCTACTCAAAATTATGTCAAACTCAACACTGATGGCAGTTCAATGTTAGAAGGGAAACTAGCTGGAGAAGGGGGGTTCTAAGAGGTCATCAGGGAAAAATTGTCACGGCCTTCTTCCTTTAAGTTCTAGAAATGCTGGGTATTGCAGCTAGTGCTGGCTTGCAGGGGTTTCCAGATAATGGAATTACAATGTGCTACTCGAACTGGACTATAAAATAGTAGTGGATATGATCAATGGCATCAGTGAACCATCAAAGCTACTTGATATCCAGAATCCAGAATATCTTGACAAGCACGAGCGGAAGAGGAACTCAATGCTATGGAAGATGGGCTAGCTAAGTTAAGAGCTATCAAACAATCTTACAGAATTTCTATATCTGCTAATGAGCTCCCTCAAGCAGTGAGAGGAGTTTATATCATGGATAAAGCTGGCTTGGCTAACTTTAGAATCAAGACACAGAAAAAAGGAATTGGCCAAGGTTAGTGAGTAAGTGAGGATTCATATCGGAATCTTCATATGTTCATCGCACCTGTTTTGTGAGCTTAACTGATAAAAGGAGTTCTCCAAAACCTTCCTTTGGGTCCTCACTTGTATTTCGTTTACTTTGGAGATTAGATATTAAGTCCCCCTCCATCGTATACTTTTGGAAACAACTGTAAGGACTAGAAATGGCTGGGACAGCCAACCTATAACTTGTATAGTTCACTAAGCAAAAACTTTTGATATCCTCGAAGTTTAATAAGCAATATTTAATTAGACTCAATACCAGAGACCATATTTGTCCACTGTAGATAAGATCGGATTATTAATGTATCCTGTTTGGTCTACACTGGGGATACTCTAGATTTTAGGAAATAGTTTATTTTATATTACAATATGAAAATCACACTTTCCACATAGAATTTTGTTTCCTGATATGTAAATCTATTTATGAACATAAATGGAGCCACATGGTCCGTGAGGATTATATTGCCAACCCCAACTTGCTTGGGATTGAGACATAGTTGTTGTATGTGTAATGTAACATATCCAATCTAATGTCATCAAGATGGCCATAAAGAAAAAGGTCCACTTCTTGGCCCTCAGAAGTTCAATAATATTTTTCAGTTATTACTCACATAAATAGCTATCTACTCCATGATGTAGGAGAAATTGCATAAATCTTAGCCTCCACACACCATAAAGTGCACAAGGTTCTTCACCTTGTGCTCCATGCTTATATGAAAACAAGACATTCATAGTGATAAAAGACCCCTGAAAGTTGAATTTCCAAAGAATGCATATCTGTGATATTATCATTAGTTTTCACAATCCACACATTCTAGGACAACATATGAACTCAAAACACAAGTTAATAGATGTTGAGAAAGAATATGCAACATGGCATCTTTACAGTGAACTATTATCTAACATTTGACCACAACATAATTAATAAAGCAGATATTGGAATGCAAACATTTTTTACGCTTTTAAGAGTCTTCTTTAATTAAACCAAAGCAAACCTCTGTTTTCGTGTCTTGTTCACTGATGCTGGAAGAATGGACTAGTTCTGACATCTCATTGATAATCACAACAGCTTCCACCACCTGGCTATTTCCCCGAGAACTATCTGAAGAATTAGCAACCCCAGTTCCAACCTTCAGGTTTTCCCTGAAATAAGAAACGACTTTATGTACAGGCGTGTTTAATGCACTGCACATTGATATTTTCGTTTTGTTTTTGGCTCTGCACAACAGTTACATCTCCAAAGATCTTATATGAGATGCTGCAATTTTACATATACCATATGAGCCGTTTAGCACCACAAATAGATCTTAACTAAATTACATTAGCAAACTTAAATCCTCCTACATCAAATTGAAGGAGTCAATTGAGCTGTCAACCAGATTTTAAATAACTTAAGTACTACTTCCTGCATGCTACATGTGATCAATTGTCTTGCCTCTACTCCTCCTTCAGTCTGCTTCTATGGTGGGAGTTCTAGCATTTCCTTTTATGTTTGATCCTGATTTTCTCTCACCTGGTCCAGTGCATCCCAAGCTTCTTTTTCCCATCTTCACTCAATCTAACTATTTGTAACCAGTATTTCAAGGTAAAATCTACAAATTGTATATTTCAGAACAATAATGCACTACTTTATATCACACTGAAGTAGCTTAATGAACGGTCAGGCATATAGACAAAACCACATAAAAAAGAGAGAAGAACTGCAAATGTCACACTTTTTAATGGGAAAATTGTAGAATGAAAGGCTAGCTTGAAATTAGTTGATGAAATAATCCATGTAAAACAAGGAAATGACAAAGTTCAGGGTAACTATGTCAAAATGTGCTCTTTGTTATCTTTTTATATTAGCATCTAAGAATTATGATTTCAACATGTGGAAGTTAGACCTACTAATACATTATATCCAACCTTCAACAAAAACTAGAGGTTTGAATGCATCATCATTCATTAACCAAAACCTAGCACCTTTCTAGTACTTACCCAATTGAGAAGCAAGTTTGGTGCTTGCGAATATAATCCTTGAGTCCCACTTTCAAGCTTTCTATGCTTTCAATAGGAGAATATGCAGAGCTGCCCTCAATTGCCAGAATACGACTTTCAATCTGTGAACTCAAAGGATCATCACCGCATACTAAGAGTTCCATTACAACTTTCTGTAAGAAGAGAAACAAGCCATCAGCCACAGAGAGGTAGTGGTCCTAGGCTCCTAGCTAATTCCTAGGAAACAGGATACGGAAAAAGATGAACTTTTTCAAAATATAACAAGGCCAAAGAAGTAGGTTAAAATGACATATAAAAGCTTAAAACTTTCGAATTTTAATGCGAATCTGATAACAAAAGAAATATTTTTGACATGGTGAACTCATCCAAAATATATACACTTGCATTTAGTAGGTTCACACTGAACGCCTTGAGCTGTCTGAGCAGTTACTAGCTATGATTTATAAGAGGGGTCTATAGAGAAGATAGTTGCATTTGATTTGAATATAAAGCATTTCAAGAAAAGTAATGAACTAACCGGAATCTTCAGAAGAATCATCTGTGTAGACAGCAATGAAAAACTGTAGTTAGAGAATTTTTCATATAATTTAGGAAATCATAGCTAGAATCAGCTGATAGACATGAAAATGAACCTTTTGAAGAAAGCAAGTAATCTCTGCCAACAAGTCATCAAGGCTCTTGGATATTGATATTGATACTTCAGTCCCACTGCAATGTATAAGTAATTAACCATGTGCGGAAAGACAGAAGCATAGAAAGGAGGGAAAAGACTAGATGGGTATGGTCAAGAGAAAACTAATTTAAGAGTAGCATCACATGGATGGAGCCCCTGAAATGGCATACCTGAATTTGGCACCATTCTTTGCAGTTGAGGGTAGCTTTGTCAGTCTTCCAGCAGAATTAGAATCCTTTAGATTTACGTTTAAATTGTGTATCTCACTATCAGATGTGCCTGCAACTTTCATCCCTCAGTTTAGACAACCAAATGTTCTCAATCCTATGAGATATAGGAGTACTTCCAACGTTGTCTAATTGTCAAAGGTAAGAAATATGTTATATATGTAAAACTTATATAAAGTTATAGACCTGTCATTATGAAAGCTATATCCAGAAACCATTCTTCCAAAGCAATACCAACAGTTTATTACTAGTAGATAATGATCACCCTAAGCTAAAAGACAAGTTGTGTGAGCTTGATTGGTTTTTGTTAAGTTGGATACCAACATAAAGTTCGATGAACTGTCAAACTGCATCAATTCCGCTTTTTAGTGTATACAACCTTTCTGAAGTTGACACAGGTGATCATGTATTCTTTATTAAAATTTAATGGTTAAGGAACTGTATCATTCAAGACGTGATTAGCCAGGATTCAGAGAAGAGTTAGCGATGAGACGTTCTGAGTAAACAGTTGATCCCAATTTACCATGTTCACAAGATACAAGTTACGAAAATGAGGATGTTCAAATGGATGTGTAGGCATTCTAGGAGAGATAAGATTATAAATGAAGATATCCAGGACAAAGTGGCAGTGGCCTCCGTGGTGGACAAGCTGAGGGAAGCGACGCCTGAGATGGTTTGGGCATAGAAGAGGAGAGGTACAGATGCAAGGAGGCGTGAGAGGCTGGATATGGTGGGTATGAGGAAAGGTAGAGGTTGACCGAAGAAGTATTGGGTAGAGCTGTAGAGGTGATTAGATAGGACATGGTGCAGCTTCAACTTATCGAGGACACGAGGATATGGAGATCGTGGATTAGGGTAGAAAGTTAGTAGGTAGTTGAGTTCTATCTCACTTTTCAGCGGGATTAGGCTTGTCAGGAGTCTGGAAGCATCGCGTATGTCGTAGTATTAGTCTTATACATGTTTTTTTTCTTGCTTTTGATAGTTGTTATCATATATCTTTTTTGTATTTCGATTACCGCATTATTTCGTTATTGGAACTGTTCTTTCTTTGGACAGTATGTACAACTTCTCTTATTAATTGACTTGTTTTCTACACTGCCTTTTACATAATTATTTTGATTTGTTGTATTTGAGCAGAGGGTCTCATAGAAACAGCCTCTCTACCTCCACTAAGTAGGAATAAGAATTGTGTACACTCTATATTCCCCAGACCTTACTTGTGGAATTGCATTGTACCCTCCCTAGACTCCACATATGAGAAGTAGTTGTTGTAATTTACCATAAGAAAATGTATAGTTGCTTTATTGGGAATGCCTCTTTTCTATTTTAGCGTTTCAAGGTTCTGAGACTGTTCGAATAGCAAAACCAAAATGTTGTGGCGTTAGTTTAACCTCTAAGTATCTGCACTTTAGAAAGCTGCCTCTAATCTTCAGGTCATTATCAAATCCCTCAAAGGACAAAGGAAAGAACAGGACTAGCTAGAGTAACACGTGCAGATTATGTCATGCATAAACTGCCACCAAACCATAGACTAATGGAAAAACCAATCACATCTCAGCTCACAAGAGTTTTAGAAAACTAAAGAAGCAAAGTTCAGAGGAGCAGAAGGCAAGCAAGAAGTTCATCCTCTACAGTTGAAGTAGTTACAGTACTTTATTGATATAACTTCAATCATACATCACAAAAATATTACTACTATTTTCAAAATTTCTCAATTTTTATCCTAACAATAAATCTGACTAGGCAAAAGAATTATTCACCAAGAAGGGTAAGACTTACTTGTAGTTGCAAGAGAAATCATCCCATCTGCAATGTAATTATACTATATCATCAGCGCTCCTAACAGGTGGTATAAAAAAACTTATGGAAGGCTTTTCAATTGTATCTTCCAGGCAGGACGACATTAAAGGCCGACACACATAATTTTGAGTTGCAATACCTGTGAAATGCCGTGAGATAATTATAAATTGAATTTTTATGTTAGTTATTTATTTTCCTCTCTTTATGTTGTTTTCCACTTTTCTTGTTTGGCGGCCATGGGAGTAAAACAAAGGCATTTATGCAACCTGTACACTTGGTGAATATTCTGTTACTTTTTCCCCTAGAATCATCATATTTCTTTCTCTTTCATCTCACCCCACAATATACTCCTCTTTCTCAGCTCCCTAATCTGTTAGCTCAAATCTGAAGAACAATGTTCCAACTTCCAAGTATCTCAAGTTGTGCATCAAATTATGCTTCTACTCCAAGGGATGGAGTAGACAGTGATGTTTTCTAGTACTTTAATCAGCATTTTAGTTGGTCAGAATAAATTCTAGTCATGGATTAAGGGACATGCACCATCTAGGAAACACATGCGCAATTGTCTCGGTGTTGTGCCTAAACGCGAAAAATAGATCGTTACTCCTCTTGTCCCAAAACATGTGTCACTTTTCACTTTTTGATAGTCAATTCGACTAATCTTCAAACTTCAAAACAATATTGGATTAGATTAAACCAATACTTTAGAATTAAAATTTAAATATCCCAAAAACAATACGAAAATTATTATAAGTTGCAATTCTTCACATATCAATGTGGTGAAAAAAAATATCTTAAAATGTTGATCAAAGTTCATTTAGTGCGAGGTCTTGTTTCCTTCATATGTACGACACACGGATATGTTTAGATGAGAGCTCTGTGTCTAGTGAACCTTAAACCAAAGCTATGTGTGTATCAGGTATAACTCTCTGAGAAATATAAGTTGGGAAAAATAGAGTCAAAACTTAATAAGCATGTAATCGCCAATTTCTTACCCCATTGATTAGCCAGAGTAGGGTCGTCTCCGTATTTCAGATATTGGTAATCCTCCGGTTTGCTCCCAACACCAGTATCAGAAACTGTTGGTGAGAAAAATTTAATGATTCATTATCATAGATTCATTCTGCTAACTGTATTAACACAATATAAATCAAACTGCAGTTCGAATTTCAAATTACAACTCTGCATATTGTTACTTAAACGCAATTTCATTTTCCCATTACAAGCACAAAAAAGTTTCGGATCAGAAAGAAGGAAAAATTACTCGCAATTGTAATTTTCATAAATCCAGAAAAAACTAGTCCATGCGCCTTCCAAACTGAATCTCTCTCGCATGACACATCTCCTTATACCATCATAGACATAAATATACAGAACTACGGCATTACGTTGAGACAACAGATAAGAAACACACACTCTTCTAGAGAGAGATATTGCCTGATATTCGAACGAGCGGGAGTGCAATTCGAGAAAACGAGGTCAATTTCACGGATAATCTACAAAGTTCATCGGACATGCGGCATCGTTGAACGGCGCAGAAAATGAGCTGCAAAAGTAGAAGAAGAGTGAAAGAAGTGAACAAATTGTAAGTAATGCCAAGTTGAAATTGAATTAGAAATGCATGGTGGCTATGTTTGGGAGGAAAAAAACTCACATGTTTATAGAGCATTTTCACAGAGGAGATTTCGATCTCCATTGAAGTTGCAGTATGCAGAGGAAGAAGCACGCACTGTATACCCGCCAATTGCAATCATCTGGAACTTTGGGTGCTTCGGGTGTGTTTATATTGCCGCTTAAAGCCTCGAACAAATTTAGAATTATAATTTAAATTAATGAATAACCAATACTTCATATCCATAATTCTTTTGTAACAATGAATCGAACCTAACATTTTTTCAATTTTTCATATGTATATTGTGTCTTTCATAATCAAAGAAAAAGATACGTATCTTGCGTTTTTTAATTTGAGAACTTTATTTTTTAAACAATCATAGATTATAATTTATTTTTTAAAAATAATATGGAATAGTATATTAAAGTTTTCATATAAAATGAAAGAATTATTAGAAGAAACTTATATTTTTGGAGTAGAATTTAAGTTTACTCCATTTGATTTTGACTTGGACAGACAACTAATATACTTGAATCCATATATTTCACATTCTTATATGAAACTCAGATAACGACCTATCTTATATTAGCATTTGATTTTCGCCCCTATATTTCACGTTCATGATGGACCTATCTTATATTGGCAAAGGAAGACATAATTCAAGTGTCACTTAATACTCGGACTAATCGACTTCAGCCTAGCTACGCCTAATCAAAGTAATAAAGCCAAAACAATACTTATTTCTTGAAATTTATCTCTTTAATAGACTTAGTTTAGCCTCCTAAACTATGTCAATTTCTTGAAATTTATCTCTTTAATAGACTTAGTTTAGCCTCCTAAACTATGTCAATCACTCTATAGCAGAAGTCGATTCTCCCCTTGGCACTCCACCTATGGCTAATCTCAAGTCTCTTTCTCTCAACCGAACGGGCCGGTGTCACTTGGCACTTCACCTAATGGCTAATCTCAAGCCTCTCTCTCAACCAGACGGGTCAATGTCACTGGAACATGTGAGGTTACATAGATCTGCAGAAGACTGGCGAAACTGAAAAAAAGGCTAAACGGTAGGATTATGCAATGTGCTGCAAAATAAAAGTCTCTCTAATGTAATGATTAATGTTCTTAAATCTGTTGGAACAAAACAAAAACGACACCCGTAGTTAAAAGACAAAAATACAATGTATATGCAAAAATTGGTGATAAACTTGAAAAAAAGCACAAATCTCAGGCAGAAGTTGACTCAAGTAAGCCTGAGTATTATAGGAGCGCACAACAGGAAGAACAGAGAGAAGCTCCAAATTAGGAACTACACACCAAGATAATCAACTGTCTGGAAAACAGTGACCATTTTGCACCTGCCAACCCTGCATCTTAGTTGGATAATATGCTAGCAAGACTTAAATGAGAAAATTAATGGAAATGATGTCTTAAGTTTGAATTTATCAAGAAGGTTCATAATCACCTAAAACACAGAAAATGTTAGTTAATCTGACAACAGCGCCGCATATGTTACAGTTGATTGGTCAATCTCTCCCGTCATCTAACCATAAACTACAAGAATAAGAAGCAACAGGGGCAGGGAAGAACAGCGAAAAGAGGGGAGAAGAGATCTTTTAACACCTAGGATGACTGAAAACTAAAAGATCATAAAACAAAAAGGTCATGGTTTACTATCTTAATCTTTCAAGCTATCCAAAAAGCCCTGCAACTCTTTTAAGCCTTCTGCAGAAATGCTTCTATGCACCCTTCCGCGTGGGACAACCAAGTCGGGAGGTGGCTGCTTTTGGAAACACACCACAACCACAGATAAATTGTCCCCGCTCTTTCTTTTCAGAGCCTCATCAACGAGATCTTTGCTGCACATCACTGGATTATTGTGTTCCTGAAGCTTTCGACGAGCAAAGTCAACAGCATTCTGGCTCATGAAAACATCCCATATACCGTCACAGCCTATTATGAGAAACTCGTCCTCTTCTGTAAGTCGGGTACTCATAACTTCAGGTTCTCCACTAAGTGGACCACCATCAATAGATTTTAATCCTTCCAGGTGCCAATCTCCTAGAGCACGAGCTACGTTAAGTTGTCCATTCAGGTAGCCATCATACACATATCCTCCAGAAGCTTCAATCCGCTCTTTCTCCCCAAAACAACCAGGTTTGTGATCTCTCGACATCTCAATAGCTTTACCACGACGACAAAGTACAGCTCTACAATCTCCTGCATTTGCCACAACCAGCGAACTGCTTCCCATGCAAAAGATCAAAGCAAAAGTAAGATAAAATATTTAAATGATCCCCTCACTCTAGGCTGATAAACCATATGGATAGCTGGGGTAGTCCAGTGCAGATATCCAAAAAATTATTGACAATATTGCAGGCAAATGAACAAAGAGTCGCGGTTCTCATGGACATGCTGCAGATACACCTTTTGGAGAAAATTCCCTCAGAAAAATCTAATATTGAGTGCAGATGGCACTATAAACTCATCTCAAGATAACATATTACTGAAAAGTAACTGAAAGAGCTTCCACAGGGTGTTTAGTCAAAGTTCTAGTGCCATGAGAATTAGTACAAGTTCCAACCTTTGTTGCCCCTCGGTAGAGCAACTGTACTTGGCAAACTGCAAGGATTGAGGTACGTAGGTGTGTGAAAAATACAGGAATTTATCGAAGTTTCCAACAAGACATCTATAGAGAGCCTCAAGCAAATAATTTAACTGCAAGATCTTACATGTTGTATATCTTGGACATAACAAATTACATTTAGAACTTAGCAGTGAAACAAGTATCCACTGATCAGAAACAGAAAAACTATGAGAAAATTGAAAATACTCTAGTAGAAATGTAGTGCAGATGTTCTAGTTGAAAAGATGCAGAATTCCTACAAATTAATGGTACCAAATTGCTTTAAAATTTAAGGCCACCTTGAACCTGGCTTAACCCATTGCCCCATTCACAAATAATGAAATATAAATGGAAACTAAACGGTGCAACAAATGAATTTTTAAGTCAACAACAGATGATTAAAGTTGAGAGCAAGTGAACCTTCCAATAACAAGGGCTGCCAAAGCAGTGGTACCGGAAGCAAGATCAGCATCCAAGTTGCAGGCTTCTGCGAAAGCAGTATCAGTTTGCAAAAATGCAGAAGAAATTGCCCTATCAATCTGCCTTGGGAAGTCTTCATCCTCAGCAATAAACCTTGGTAAATGGTTGCAAGCAAAGTCAGCTGCATGTTTTCCTCCATGTCCATCGAAAACCTTGCATTAAGAAAAAGAAAAAGGTTGAGTTTTAATACAGCAAACAATTTTTTAAAACTATATCCACCATGGATCTGTGCATATGCAAAATGTCTAAAAGCTTCCTCACAACCACAAACATCAAAAAGCAAGAAGACTTTCAATCTGTAAGGGAGCTTGATCTTAAAGTCAATATTATTCAGTTTCATTGCACAAAAGCAACACAAAAAAGGTCTGCACTCTAAATTAAATTTTGAAATGTCTAAAACGGATCCCAAAATTTGAATTTTTCTTTCCTCAGCCAAGAAAGTAATCACAGCTCTTGGTGTTACTTGAAGTTCCACAGAAACACCAGTTCAGAGAATACTCCAGGCAATTGTTGTTGTTGGAAACATAATGAAATGAAACAGAGTGGGTAAATAAGCAACTCCTTGAACACACTAATCAGCTTGAAACTTCTTTATCACCATTCAGCTCCAGTACTGTCTTGATGGTGGCAGCATAATGACTAGTTAATGATTATTTCAAACACCAAACAGTACATGCTTGAAATGATTTTAGTGATAAACTTTTTGTATGAAGTGAATGATTTTACTGATATCATTAGTTTTGAGTATGAGGAGAAACATTCCAACTGCCTCCCCTTCAAGGATAAAAAGTGGGCATGCAATGTAAACTTAAGGGGGGGCAAGCCTTATAAATTCCCTTTCCTCAGTTTTATTAATATGTACAACTAGCCGTGGGAAGAAAATAACATCAAAAACTTAAAACATACGCCGTCTAACTATTTATTTAATCAATACATTCCCTCCTGGCACATCAGTTTCCAACATTCCCAAAGCATGTAGAGTGGAAAGAGCTACCGGACGTCTAGCAATTCTAGCCAAGTACCATGAAATTACAGCCAATCCCACCAATTTATTACGGAAAAAAAAAAACTGGTACAGAAAAATTTAGAAACTGCACTTTGTTCTGAAACTTCAAAGTGCCCATTGTTTGTGCTTCTTTCCTCCTTTTTCAACGATCTATATTTTTATGACTTGTGAGCCTCAGGTTGACAGTTCATTTTTCATGTTAGTTCACTATCTGAACTTGAAGAGTGTGGATCTAGAGCTATTTACATAGTACTAGAATTGATTTATACTTGTGTAATGCTAACGCAAACAAACAGATCAAGTCAACATATAGGTACCAAATACGTCTGAATATCCCAATATGAAATTAAAATAAGAAAAATAAAAAGGTAGCACAATGTTCACTGAACCAGGGAAACTGCAGCAATCAGGCATTGCTTCCTTGTCAAAATGTTGAATAATTATAACATAATTTATCCCCAACTGTGTGGAGTTAGAGTTGCCACCGTATGTAATCAACTGATACTTTTTCTATAAAACAAAAATTAATATCATGCCTCAAGTTCGTGAAGTGCAAGAGTGGAAAAAGTTGTTACCCCATAGAAGGCATGAGTCCCTTCATTAGAACCAGCTGTTCTATGGTGGCTCATTAAATTGTCGGCACACACATAAACATCTTCCATGCTTGACCGAGATCCAATGTCAGCCCAAGCACCTGAGCGAAGTATGGGAAGGTACTCTGCTGCATGATCACCTGTAGCTGTTCTTGGTTCAAGAGGAACATCTGATAACTTGGTTCTCACCTGGTAAATCTCCACTAAAAACTTCAATACACATTCTGAGAGTTTCAAGTTCTTTGGCTAGAAACTAATACAAAGAAAAGATAAAAGTACAAAGTAACACGCCATAATTTCCAGATAAAGAGACCAGAAAAACTTAATAAAATAAATCAGTCAAACAAACAAAGTATACGGATCCGTTAGTTCAAATATTAAACTTATATTATTTCAAAAACTACCCTACTAAGAATGTTCATATAAATCTAGGACAAAATTCATATTAGATTAATGGAAGAGGTATACATTTCAAAGAATCATAAGCAATAAACCAAGAAATTACATCCTCCTAGTAGATGCAATTCAACTTAGTATCACCAAGGCTTAAAGTTAAGTTCTGTAGAATGGTGGTAGACCAACATTGTTGTATGGGGCTGAGTGATGCCAGTCAAGAATGCACATGTTCAGCAAATGAAGTTTTAAGAGATGAAGATGCTAAGATGAATGTGTGGACATTACTCGGAGAGCTATGATTAAGAACGAAGCTATATGGGACAAGGTGTGAGTGACATTAGTGACGGACAAGATGAGGATGCTTAGATGGGTGTGTGTGGACATGTGTAAACATACTCGGAAAGATAAGGATTAGAAACACTTGTGCCCTGTAAATTTCAACATTTAATTTTGCACAGACATCAAACACGGTTGGACTATCCAATACCAAACACTTCCACACAACTCCCCACTAAGAAAATAGAATAGCCTCCATTGCTATAGAAAATACATACGATAAACTTCCTAACTTTTGTTGCTATCTTTATCAAAAGTAGCTATAGATATAAGCACCATACTGGGATATGCAACAAAAAAAACAATTCTTTCCTTTCTGCACTAAGACAACTAACCCAAATTATCAATTAAACAGCAAAATAAGCAAACTACACCTCAATGCCAAACTAGTTAGTATTGATTCTCCGTATCCATTTCAATACTCAATAATTCATCTTTTATAGTAACAAATTAAGTTTTTCTCAAACACCGGATCTAAGGTAAGTACATTCCAACTAGTAATTTTGCAAAGTAATAAATCAAACGCGAAAAAAAATAAAAACATTTCCGATAAAGAAGAGAAATTTACCAAAGAGGGGTGTCGAACAAGGACCTTCTTGGTGGCAGAAGCTACTAAACGGCGATCTCCAGCAAGAGGATTAGGCGGTTTGCTGTTGCTGGAGCTCTCATTTCCTCTGCTGCAATTATCAAACATCAATTTACTTTCTTCCATTTTGATTCTCAACCATAACTTCACAGCAAAAAAAAAAAAGGTGAATGAATGTAGAAATTTTGCAGAAAATTAGGGATCTTCCGTGCAAATTTGATTGAATCTAGGGTTTAAAAATAAAGGGGATTGTAAAGGGGGTTTTGAGGAGCGGGAAAATAGGGATTTTTAGGGTGTGGTAGGAAACAGAGAGATTTAGGGATACAGAAAATGCAATTGGTGTTCTTAGGGATCTCTGGCTCTCAGCGATGTTTTTGAGGTGGGGACTCAACCAAGACGACGGTGATTCCTTTAACAACTAAAAAGGTTTTTTTATATTTTGCTAATATAATATAATTGTCCTCTAAGCCAAAAAAAAAAAGTAATAAAATTGTTTTATATTATCAATAAAATTTAATTTATTATGATATATAGCATCATAGAGATAGAGACAAAATTACATATAAAAAAAAATTATTGTGTTCAAATATTTTTTATTAGAATTCACAGTGTCAAATCTTTAGATCGATATGACTCAATAGTAATAACTTTGGCTATGATTAAATTTATTTAAGATAAGACTTTCGACATACGTACGTGTCGACCAGGCATAAGATGCGTCAGTCACGCATCTTAACTGGTGAGCTTATGCCGACCATAGTCCCTTCCCTGCTCTTAGTTTGCTTTAAAGGCACCATTTTCGCGAGAAAAAAAAATATGTGGTTAACCGAATGGATCACATGTTGCAGCAAGGTAAGGCAAGGCTATGAATGTAACATGATCATAGCTAAAACAAGTTTGTGGGCTATGAATTGAGCAAGGCTAATGGTTAAGGAGAATGGAAACGAATGGCAAGCTATGCCTTTTGGAAGTGATTCATTTATGTGACCTTTTGGGTTTTGTTTCGTTTAATTTGAGTGTTGAACTAAATTGAGAAAAAAGAAGAAGCTAAATCATGTGTGTTGATTTTTTCGTGAAGCTTGAAAAAAAAAATTGTGAATGAGATTGCTTTCCCTTAGCTAGAGGTTCTAGTTTCGAATTTTTGATATTATTTTTTTTTTTTATATTGGGGGCATTACCTATGATTGAGTTGAATAAGCTTTGATAGGGACCGTTACTCGCAAATAGAGTCTATTCGATGTGAATTCAGACTTATTAAATTGGAGAATGGCCTAAAATAATCTTCAAATATTGACTTAGAACAAAATTGTCTTTCATCCATATTTTGATCTTCAAAACCCTATTGTTAAATTGGAGAATGGCCTAAAATAATCTTCAAATATTGACTTAGAACAAAATTGTCTTTCATCCATATTTTGATCTTCAAAACCCTATTGACGTTAATCTTTTGACTCAAAAATACCTATATTTCTAACAACGCACACTCACAAGGTGGAAGAGGGATAAATTTATACCAAATTGCAAAGTTTAAAGACATTTTGAATCCTTCTCCATTAAAATAATTCTCCATTAAAATAATATAAAGTTGCTTAACATATGGGCTCATGTAATTGCCCTGGTTTTGGGTTTCATAATAAATAAAAATGAAAAGTCACCTCCCTACCCCCCCACCCACTCCTCCCTTTCATTTTATTTTTTCTGGAATCTTGTCCATCATTTTAATTTATTTTTTTTTTCAACTAACTTACAAATTAAAAAATGGAGAAAAAATGGAAAAAACAACTACATTCATTTACAACTAATTAGTTTACTACAAAATGATTAAATTAAACAATTATGTATGTTTATTACAATTTTTCTTTTGTATATATTAAAAATTCAAAATAAAAAGAATGGAAATTACATTTTTTCTCTATCCCACCTCACAATGAAAATAATACAAATTAAATTAAAAAAATATGAACATGTGAGTTCATTTCAACTTTTAATTCTTGATATCCTAATTAATAATAAGAGATTTAAAAAGAAATAAAAAAAAATGAATGAGATAATTTGATAATTGATAGACAGTTTTATATTTATAAAACATAATAATCTCTTTTTAGTTCGATTAAACGGAACAAGTATGGACTTTAATTAGATCCCAATTATGAATTGTGTTATAGTAAATTGGGAGTTGATTCAAAATATACAATAGGAAAATATTATGAAAATAATATTTTTATAAAATATTATTATAAAGTGCATCGAGTCAAAATATGAATTATCTGTAATTTTTACTATTTATTCGTGAAGGTTTTAAATTTGGACAAATCAGATTAGGCAACATAATAAATAAATATTTAATAATTTTACTTTAGAAAAATTGTTAAAATAAGCCAAATATGAACCAAAGATTTATATCGAGGGTATTTTGAGTCAAAAAGTTAACGACAGGAGCATTTAAGAGAGGAAAGATAGATGGAGGATAGTTTTATACCAATTCAAATAGCTGAAAACGTTTTATACTCTTCTCCTCAATTAAATTCTAATGCTAATATTAAATACCGAATAAAAAACAAATTAAAAATAAAGGAATTACTACATCAAAGTCGCGAATTAGTTGTATTAATTAGTATATAGATGTTAAAAATATATTTTGAAAAGTACGCATAAAGATTATTAAGAATTTTACAAAGTACTAACATGATTTTATTCTTATTCCACGTGTTTTTTTTTAGGTTATATATAAAGAACAAGATGCATCACTTTAAATAACGATCTTGTTTTAGTAAGAGTAGATTGGTCTTTTTAGAGTACTCACTTGCATAAATGATCATGTGATTAATTGGGTTAGTTGATTGTAATTAATTAACAAGTGTTAAGTGTTAGAAATTATTTTTATTAATGAACAATTACGTATTTGAATGAAATTATTGAAAGTGATAATTAATCGTTCATGTGCTTAGTGGATAAAGAATTGATAATTTGTTCTTTTTAATAAAATAACTAAAATATCATTATTATTTTATATAAAAAAAACCCATAAATTTAGATACATATGTATAGAAAATGATTATCTATGGGTTTGAATGGGGAATAAGTTCGACGTTTTGTTCTGAAAGAAGGTATTTGGATAATTAGAATAAATATTTAAAACAATATGATAAATGTTTTGTTTAAATTAGAAGTGTTTATTAGGCTAAAAAAAATTACAAGTTAAAAATGATTGACTTATAACTATTGAGTATTAATCAAATATGTAGATAGACTAAAAAGAAGGGTAATGAACAGAAATCACATACTTTAAGATAAAATTATTATTTGTTCCTTATAAGTTTATACTTATATAAATCCCTCAAACTGATATAATAATACAAGCGCTAATACATTAATCTGAAGCGCGAGATTCATTAATCGTTAAGTAAGATACATTACATTTTATAAATGATACAATAATCTAATTTACATTTTATACATGATGCACTAATCTGATATGCGAGATACATTAATTTGATGCGCGAGATACATTAATTTGATGCGTTGATACATTAATTTGATGCGTGAAAATGAGAAATTTATAAAACTAATAGGGGATAAAGTAATAAGAGAACTTAAGGGCAAAAGACAGAAATCACATATTTTAAGGAAGAATTACCATTTGTCCCTAATAAGTTTATAATGACAAAAATCCCTCAAATGATACAATAATGTAACCGCTAATACACTAATTTGATGCGCGAGATACATTAATTATTAAGCAAGATACATTACATTTTATACATGATACAATAATTTGATGTACATTTTATACATGATACATTAATTTTATGCACGAGATACATTTAATTTGATATGCGAGATACATTAATTTGATGCGCGAGATACATTAATTGTTAAGTAAGATACATTACATTTTATACATGATACAATAATTTGATGCGCGAGATACATTTAATTTGATGTGCGAGATACATTAATTTGATGCGCCGATACATTAATTTGACGTGTGAAAATAAGGTATTTTGAGAATTTGTAAAATTAATAGAGGATAATGGTAATAAAAGAACTTAAAGGTGAGATTTCTGTCATTTATCTTAAAAAAAATGCTTAAGCCAATTTAATCGACTTATAACTTCCACGTATCGTCAATTATATTATAATCATATCTCAATAATTTAATTGTACAAGAAACTATATGGATCAAAAGAGTATGAAGAAGAAAATGGACGTTGCTTCAATAAGTGGAAATAGTATTTGATGCTTAAAGTGTTGACATTTGCCTACACGTTTATAAACTACTATATATATTCAACTTTAAAATATTGTAATTAGTCGTTATCAGCCCATACATTAATCCACTGGTAATAAAAAAAAATTCTCAATCAATAGTTTTATTAATGATAATTTATCTGTTAATATATGATGAAGAACGTTCTACACACATATTAATCATTATTTTTGAGTTCATTTAAATATGGACTAAACTTATATTTTATTACTCACGTAAGTTCATATTATCAGTCCAATCACGAGATAATTCATTCGGCCAAATAATTGCAAAAAATTAAAATAGTTATTTAAAAAAATAATAACATATTCAGTATAATCTTTTAACTGAATCTGATAAGAACAAAACATGAGAAGACCTTGGTGCCTTTGCCTTTGGTGTATAGTTCAACAACCAAAGAATTCCATTGATTTTTCTTGTTGAAGATTCTTACAAGAGTTTAAAGTACACTTTTTCCATTTTGAATCTTTCATTAATTAATTATTAGGTTTTATGTTTAGTATTTAATTAGATGGAGTTTTTTTAAACATAAAAAAGTTTTCATCGAAATATAAAACTATAGTGGAATTAAATTAGGGAACATAATAATTTGAGGCCATTCCTCAAATAGTATACCTTTTAATTTATATATACATTAAAACTAAACAAGAAAAATATTATTTTCGTAGCTCTTTAATTTCAATTTTTTTTCTTCTTCACTTCACCTTTGAGCAATCAACATTTGGGCTAATCTCGAAAGGAATGGTTGCTCCACATTGTCCAGGGATACTAGCAGCACGACTAAGTTCATCGTCCGTGGCATGCGATGCAAGACTTTTTATACATAAACACGCGCTCTGACGGTCTGCAGTAGTAGTAGCAGAAGCAATAACAGATTCAAGTCAATTACAACAATCTGTCGGGACTATTCCACCAAACAAGACATAGTTAAGACATGGCTTAACACCATCGTACACGGTGTCACACGTGATCACCGCCTTAGCCGGCGGTGGTGCCACCACCATGTAAATGATCAGGATGAATGAAAGAAGCATTACTCTAGGGCTAGTGGCCATAATAGCATTTGTAGTTTAATTTGAGTAGTGTGTGAAATAACTATGTATGTGGAGTACTATTATTTATATTATATTCTTCGGATTAGCCTCACTTAGGAGTTTATAGTACACAAATTAATGATGATTACAATGGTAATACAAAAGTAGGGGAAATTTCATATATTATTTTCATTTATGTAAATTTCTTCGAAGTAAAATATTTGATATATAATTGAATATGATGTTGGACAATTGACTCTAGTTTACATCGGGTATTTTTTTTTTAATTTGGTAATTTTTCTTGTTCTAGCTAGCTATGCTATTTTTATTACTATTATATATTTAATTGTGAGAGATAATACTATATTAATACATTAAAGAATATTGATTGCCTAGACTAAGATCTAGATTTCACTATCGAAATTTGATTATATTTCATTTGATTTAGGATCACCTAGATCTTTTCACTTATATTTAGGAGTCTTGTGTTTGCTTTTGTTGATCATATTAGTTTATTACACAGTAATTGGTTACGGAAAATATCACCACCATCTTATGATAGCTAGTGCTCGATCTTATAGCTTCCGCTTCTTAAGTGATATGATGTAGACAAACTCAATTTAGCTTTGAATATTAATCAAATGGACTCTTATAAAGTGAAACATGACAACTATTTTGAAACATAAAGAGTAATAAAATAATGCAATGGATGAAGTTTGGTTCTTAGGACTTAACAAATTGGAATAACTAGCCATTGCCTTAAATTGGAAGTATTTTTGTTGAGGAAAGCTTAGTGAAGATATTGAGTATTTATACATACCCAAATTTTATTGTTTGACTTGAGCATCGATTGCTAGCTGGATTTTTCTTGTTTTGCTGTTAACTCTTAATAATTCATGTTTTTATCATGATTTAACGTTAACATATTATAAGTCCTATGATTCTTGAGAAAATATGTTCAACAAATCGTAAAATTTGAAATGTTGGTTCTACTTTTTCTCTACTGGGTAAATAAGAGCTCTATAGGTCACTAGCTAAGTCGTCAATCCATCCATCAATTGGTGTTTCTTTATTAAATTCACTGTTAGTTTTATTATCATTTAAGATCGAATATATGAATTTTTAATAGTAAATAACAAGGCAAATAAGGACATTATACATGGCTCGAGTGTGTCCCAATTGATCAAGACAACCCATAAGTTATGGTGAGCTAAACTGCATTGTTTAACCCTCACGTTTTTTATAAAAATTTTTATCATGGTGTCTGGATCAACTTGTGTGCATCTCAAATAATTTTACAGTATATTTGTCACCTTCACAACAAACAACTACATCTGAATCTCATAATTTTCAACCTATTACTTCATTGACCACTAGGTTATATTACCGATTCACATTTCTCTTTATTTTTTTAAAAAGGAACAAAAAATATACATTAAATCAGTAATGATACAGTGTGTCCCATTAAGGGAAAAAGCACAAATACTGTTGGTTTACTGGACTTCTCCGTTTATGAAGGATAGTTTACGCAAATAAATATATTGGGCCAGGTTTGCGTCTGGGCTGGCCCATTTCCTAGCCCAGATCACGATGGGTTTCTCTAAATTTCCAAACAAAAACCCTAATCCTTCATTCGCCATCGCTACAGACGGACAAAGAGCAGCTTGAGAGGGAGAGGGGGAGAGAGAGAACGGCACTGAAAATGGTGACCTTCAAAGTAAGGTGTTAGACATGTTTCTCTTTTCCCATTTCTTATGGTTCAATGGCTAATATTAGCGTTGTTTCTTCTGTTTGCAGTTTCATCAGTACCAGGTGGTGGGTAGAGCTCTCCCATCAGAGACCGATGAACACCCAAAGATCTACCGCATGAAGCTTTGGGCTACCAATGAGGTCCGTGCGAAATCCAAGTTCTGGTGAGTAACGGTCCACTCAACTATTCATTTTTGGCGATGATCGCATTCTTAGTATTAATGTATAATCGCCGAAGTAGCTAGTGCATACGAACTTATTACGGTTATTTTTAGTTTTGAAAAAAATTCAATTATATGTTTAGTTTAAGCTTAATGTCTGGGTACCAGAATCATATTATTAGGTAGTTTAATGTGTATTGAGAAGTGATTGTACTGAATGGATGTTCGTTGATTTACTGGAAAAAAGGTACTTTTTGAGGAAGCTGAAGAAGGTTAAGAAGAGCAACGGGCAGATGCTTGCTATTAATGAGGTATGGTGTGTATATTTACACTTCTATGTGTGTGTCTTTCATGGATGGATGAATATGATTTTCAATTATAAATATATGTCTATTTATATATATTTGGGTTTTCATGTCAAAGCTATGACATTGAAGTATAATTAACCATCAACTATGTCTCAACACTGGATTAGTTGGATTTATCAGACCATCGATCATGTTATTATTAGTTTGCCACTAGTTTATTTGGGCTGGTGCTTTGAAAAGCTCACATTGGCAAGCTGTTGTTTTCTCAATTCCTCAAATTGATTTTATGCTTAGCCAAGCATCTATTGCCTTCTTTTCTTCATTCTTTTTGCATCTTTTTTAGTCAGTTAATTAGGAAAGCAATAACTATCTTGTTGGATTTCTGTACCTGATGTCCTAGAGGTGAACTCTAGACTGTCGACCTGCCAAGTAGAGTGTAGAGGACACTATTGTTAAGACCCTGTGAAAAACAGTTCTCTTTGTACGACATGATATTACAGGTATAAAAAACATGTTTGGAAACCTTGTGTTGCTAATGTCTCTTACTATTTTTCTATGTTGATTACATATTAGTCAATTTGAGGGGGTTGCTGGGTTTCCTTCCGCTTGCCAGTTTTTCTATAACAACAGTGTCCAAGCCAGCCTTCCTGGCTTATTCATGTTTCAAACTGTTTTATTAGGAGCCACCTTAAATGATTCCTGCTATTACAAGGTGCAACAACTCTTATTGTTGAACTGCTCTGCCTAGTTTCCCTTTGGAAGTTTTTAGTTTTACCGGAATGCATCGGTTTTGAGTTGTGCAGTTGCTTTCGTACAATTTGCTGATGGTGCTTGGCGCTCTTAAATCCAGAACTTACTATATATATATATATACACACACACACACTCGCTATTTTGCATGACAAAAGAGGTTTTTCTGGTGATGTTTTTCATACAAACACACACATCTTGGAGATGATGGGTCAAAGTTTCAATGGCAAGTTTAATGATGGAAGCAATCATTAAATTGAGGGAGCAAGTTTGGAAATGTGTGTTTTTTTATTGATAAGTTGATGGAGATTGGAGAGTGAGGGGCAAGTTGACCAAACACCCTGTTGAGGAATTTTTTTGAACTTCACTTTAAAGTGGCATAAGACTTTTTTGTATGATCCGACTTTAATATTATGTTTTTCTCTGTAGATCTTTGAGAAGTATCCTACTAAGATCAAGAATTATGGCATTTGGTTGCGTTATCAGAGTCGCACTGGGTACCACAACATGTACAAGGAGTACCGTGATACCACATTGAATGGAGCTGTGGAACAGATGTACACAGAGATGGCTTCACGTCACAGGGTCCGCCATCACTGCATCCAGATCATTAAGACGGCCACTATTCCAGCTAAACTGTGCAAGAGGGAGAGCACCAAGCAGTTCCATGACTCCAAAATCAAGTTCCCCTTGGTGTTCAAGAAAGTCAGACCACCATCTAGGAAACTCAAGACTACTTACAAGGCTACAAAACCCAACTTGTTCATGTAACATGTTAGGTCATAAGTTTATTGAGAAGCAACTTAGAATTCATGCTAATTTTGTTGCACTAGTTTTTGCCAGTTTGGCATTAATGGAAACATTTATGTCCTTTTTTCCTTATAATTCTAGGTATCCGACAGTTAAAAGTTTCTCCTTTCTGAGTTCTTAAGTTGTTTGCTTCAACAGTTCCAGTTCCAAGTTTTATGTGTTCTGTCATGGTTGGTTTGTTAATTTTTTGGAATTTTGTTATTGTGTTTTGTGATTGCTGCTATTGCTGCTACTATAATACAATTGGTGTCAACTTGATGCTTAGAGTTGGGTTGCATGGTACCACTATTCTGATAAACAGATGGTATTGGGCAAAGAAGCCAATGTGACCATTTTCTCAGATAAACGGAGAATGTATGGTGAAATTGTCAATTTTCAGCTTTAGTGATATACTTGGCTGCACTTTGGTTGCCTCTGGCCCCCTTGTGCTTGTTTTAGTTTCATCTTTTGGTATTAATATTCAAGCAGAGTGCCATGGAACTATTCACGTCGGAACTACAGTGAAGAATGGGGGTTCGGGTTAACCCACTAGCTTTTGTAAAGTGTAGATTTTGTATTTGTACTAAAAATTCCAGAATAAATATATAAACTGGAGAATGCCCCAGTTGTGTGGATGCTGGTTTGCGTCCCTTACAAATAGGTTTGAAACCTAAAACTAATGATAGTGCTTGCAGCCTCTGCATGGATAACGATTCAGCCAAAGTTGTGTTGATATAGTGTGGAGAATACAGAAATACCACTAACATTAGACAAGATGGTGTGTACGTAATATTAGAGATTGATATTTCCTCATAAAAATAATTCAAACAAAAACACATGCTAAATGAGGGAAATATATAAGATCCATCACACCAAATACTATTTTATTGGCTAAGTTGTTTATTTTTAAACATAACCAATTCTCACGATTTCTTTTTTGTATTTTTATTTTTATTTTCATTTTACCATTTTAACTCTTATCAACCAAGGTGGTACTATCTTTTAGGAAAATAAAACATACTTATGTTACAATTAGTCCACTAGGTTAATGAAATGGATTTGTAAGAGCATATTCTAAAAAAGAAGTATAATAGTAGTAGGTAAGCTAAGTTTGTTTCTGATACTAAAAATATTCTCACCATTGACTATTTACCTAATTGATTTCTGGCTTTCGCAAACAAGAAAAAAGAAAAACATAAAAAGCAATTATGTCGCCGGTGCCGGAGGAAACAACGGCGATAGATTACGTGATGGAGGCAGCTTCTGGTGCACACTTTTCCGGTCTCCGAGTTGATGGACTTCTCACTTCTTCTTCATCTTCTCCCCGTGCTACTCCTACCCCCACTCATTTCTCAACCCCTACTCCTCTTGATTCCACTGCTCCTAAACAGCCTTTTGTCATCGGTAATTTCTCCAATCTTCTGTTAATTCTCCAACTTGTTTGAGCGAATTGAATACGTATTTATTTTTGACTAAATTGTGGTTGCCTTTCAGTATCTGTTTTGCTTTATCTGTACTCTACTTCGTTTCGAAATTTCAATCGGTTGATTGACTGATTTGATTGCAATGTGGCAATTAGTTTAAGAATTCCGTGTACAATTTACCTACTTATAATGGCCCAGAATAAAGGAGAACAGATATTCAAGTATTAAACCCCTTCCTCCAAATATATATATATCTATATTGCACTCTTTAGGGTTTAGCTGTTGTTTTTACATTTATGATTTGTTCATGGAAATTCTACTATAATGATTTTGGCCTTATATTTGTTCTATTATTTTATGAACAGGGGTTTCTGGAGGAACAGCGTCGGGTAAGACTACTGTGTGTGACATGATCATCCAACAACTTCATGATCATCGTGTCGTGCTGATTAATCAGGTATATCTCAGGTCAAAGCCACACAAAATATATCTGTGACTTGATTTACCAAGTTACAATAAATATAAATAAATAAAAGGGTAGAAAAAGAGAATGCATTCCTCCTAAATTGGATTGCATTATGCCATTAATGTTGGTATGCTTGAGTATGATACTATATTTTCGAATGGTTACAAGATAATGGGTATGGGTACCATTGTCTAGTTAGTTTATTTAGCTGGCACTTTTTTGACAATGTGAACAGTGTGGATAACCTTTTGAATTTTGTAGCTCCCTATCTCTAGTACAGTAGAGTAGTAGGGTTCCCTATTCAGTGTTTCACAAGTTTTTGCAAGCTAGCTCCATATTTTTCTGTTTGGAGCAGCTTTCTTGCACACTGTGCTTTTGTAACATCGCATCTTCTTGATGCTTTCTAATATCATTTAATTACATTATCAAAAATAAAATAAAATAACGGGTATGGGTACCACATTAGAATGCATGTTGATCATCTTCATCCGGGGAGATGTGTGGAGAAGTTCGAAACATTTAAGTTTAATAACATAATTGTGATGATAATGTAGGACTCATTCTACCGCGGTTTGACGCTCGAAGAAATGAAACATGTCCATGAATATAATTTTGACCACCCAGGTAATGCATAGATGTAACTTTTTAACTGGTGAAGATCTGGAAATAAGGGCTCCTGTTCTTTTCATTACTTGATTTAGTATTCAGTTAAGAAACCTCTGGCGCTATTATGTGCAGGAGCATGAGTTCTAACTCCCAAATAATATATGATTTACTTTCAGATGCCTTTGACACTGAGCAGCTCTTAGAATGCGTTGAAAAGTTAAAATCTGGGATGTCGGTCCAAGTTCCAATTTATGACTTTAAAACCCATCAAAGATGTTCAGATAGCTTCCGCCAGGTATGTATTTGTACCGTATTACTGTAGCATTTTTCTTCTCCCTCCTTTCTCTTTTTGCATGAGAACATTTCACACTATGCTCCTCATTTAAGGTCATTGGACAGCATTAGTTGTTTTAAGTTTGAGTTTGTCGACTAACATGTTTTTGGATTTGCTGATTTTACTTGAATCTCGGTTCTTATTGCTACAAAGGATCAGTTAAGACCTTTAAGCATATTGCCTTATCGATTACATCCTTTATAACAGTAACTAGATTTCCCCAGTCCATTTGTATCAACTTATGTCTGGACTGCCACACAGTTCTTCCATTTTACATGACTCGCCCATCAGTTTTGTTTTTCACGGGTCTATAAGATATTGTGCTTCTGTTTCTCTTAAGAAGAGCAAAAATGCGTACAGCTTGCTTGTTAAGTTTCTTTTGTATTTGTTTATTCTTTTCTTTAGCAACTTAAGAAATCTCTAGCATGTAAATTCTGCCAGGTAAATGCATCTGATGTTATCATCTTGGAGGGTATTCTTGTCTTTCACGATGCACGTGTTCGCAATCTGATGAGCATGAAGATCTTTGTTGATACAGGTTCCGCTTCTTTAATTAATTTTGGCGCTCTGTTACATGATACCATGCATGTGCATCTCCATCCCAGCTTATCATTCGTCATCCATGTTTCTGTTGCCATCAGAGTTCTTTTACTTTTTATGCGCGTTCCATCAAGCTTATAAGCTTCATTGCTTCTAGTTCCAAAAAAGGATTTTAAGTTTTATGCTATAATAGACAGTGAGATCCAATATGACAGGTTTATTTTTTTAACTTATCATTCACTTCTGTGACTCCCCACAGAAATATTCTAGATGTGACTGATTTCTAGATTTTAGAAAAAAAGAAGAGTTGACCAAGTTATTGTCTGAACAGTTAACTTCATCATTTTCAAGCATTGATTGCTGAAATAATCATCGATAATAGGTTTGACTTTTGGTAGCACCTTATCATGGTTAGATGAAAGTCAGAATCTCCAGGTTGTGATCTAGCATGGTTCCATAATCATTCTGTTTCACCCCGACTAAAATGATTTCATCAATGTCTAATCTACAGTCCTATGTGAGGAACAAAATCTTTCACTAGGTAATTAGAAGCAATCATTTGCCAAGCAAGTTGTTGGAAGCATTACTTCTGCACATCTCCCCTGACATATACACAGTAAAGTACAATAAGCTCCATTATTTATCCAACCTAAGGCAAATATTTATATCTAGTTTCTGTTTCAACTTTAGCTAAAATCGGACATATTAGATCACTCTTATATGATATTCAATTCTTGTCAAACCATAAACACACAAAAAGTAGTAATAAATAAGTAAAAGATATATTTTGAACCTACATGTTACCAAAGTTGTTTTAGTTATTTAAGGGGAGCTAGTAATAATTTGCTTTAAGGCCCTTTAGTGTAAAGTAGACTAACAAGATCGTGTTAAACTTTTCCTTCTGGAGTCGCTTTAGCTTAGAAGTTCTTACTGTTCTAGAAGGGAGTGTTTTCATTTGAAGAGTTGCAAGCACTTCAGCCTTTTTGAGTATTCTTTAGTTTTACCCCATTGAAACTATCTTGATGCTTTTCTCTTATTGGAAATTCTGACCTTATATTTCCAGATATCACTTTTCTTAGTCATGATTGCGCTTTACGGGTTAAATTGCTTTATGCTAGATGCTGACGTGAGACTTGCTCGTAGAATAAGACGTGACACAGTGGAGAGAGGTAGAGACATAAACTCGGTACTTGAACAGGCAAGCTTTCCTTTCTTGAAATATTTCATACTTGGTCCTTAAAGTAATATAGGTTATTTTCTCTCTTAACTAAGCCATAGTTTTTCACCCGTGTGTTAGAAGTTATTTAAATTTGGAAGGGGAAAAGCTAACTGTTATCCTTGTTTTTGAGTTCAAAATTCAAATACTATCTTTATTTTTTGGGTAATATCTTATGAATGGGTATTTGTTAAGAATTTCAAATCCCCTTAACATGAGATTATTTCTCTTTTTTTCAGCTATTTGGTCGTTATTCAAGATTGACGTGTTCTTAAAAGTTTGAACTCGTGTATATTGATCATGTTTATACGGCTTTAAGGTACAGTGTAAGATAAATGACTCGGAAAATCTTAAATTTTTTCTCTCAATCATGCAGTATGCAAAGTTTGTCAAGCCTGCTTTTGATGATTTTGTCCTTCCTTCAAAGAAGTATGCTGATGTTATCATACCTAGAGGAGGTGATAACCATGTTGCTATTGATTTGATTGTCCAACACATTCGCACAAAGCTTGGTCAGCATGATCTTTGCAAGATATATCCGAATGTGTATGTTATTCAGTCAACTTTCCAGGTATGCTCATCACTCTTTATTATGCTGGTGAACTAGCAATGCTATCCATTTGTTAGCTAATAAGGAGATCATTTGGTAGAGGCACCTAAATATGCATCAAAAACGTCATCTTAGCTTTAGGTTACCAGAATTAGCCAACTCTAGAACAAAACGGGTTGGTGAAAAGCAGCATAATGTCCTCAGCTTCAAGTGCATTAGTTTCCGAAGGTTAGCATAATTTACTTCTGGGCTTAATCAAAGTCAAGTGGATGTGTATGGATAAGAAGTCAACAGAGAAGATTATTCATGTATCTCGAATGAAAAGATGAAGAATTTGCCTAACAATTAGGTTTATTAATTGGTGAATTTGGTGACTTCTGTATGTTATCTACTAGTAATAGACAATTGCCTTCTCTTTGTCTCTATTGCAGATTAGGGGTATGCATACATTAATTCGAGATAAGGAGATTTCAAAGCATGACTTTGTTTTTTATTCTGATCGTCTTATTCGTCTGGTAAGTCACTGTTTTTAAGCACTTTGGACTTCACATGATTTACAAGGCTTAATTTCTAGAGTGAGGACTTAGAAGGGATCTGGATTAACTTTTTTTCAGGTTGTGGAGCATGGTCTTGGCCATTTGCCCTTCACTGAGAAGCAAATAGTCACTCCAACAGGTATGTTCATAAGACATTCTATATGATCTGAAGGTCAATTACCCTTTCTCTTTTTCAGTTTATCTATCATTACGTTGCGTGCAGAATTGTTACTTTCTTTGAGCAGACAAGACTGATCCTGATTGTTACTTCTTAGAATGGATCAAGAATGATCCTGTCTATTACTTACTTTTGAATATACTAGGAATTAATAATTTGGTTATAAGTTGTGGGCTTTATGAAGTGAGAGCACAAATCCTATACAGGTTTGCTAGAGGCATTTGACTCCTTGTATCATGATTAGATGTAAAATTTTTATCATTCAAGAAGCCCTATTCTGCTTAAACAAGTGTTACTCCCTCTGTCCCAATTTATATGACACCCTTTGAGGAGACTTCTGAAACTTGTTGTTTACAACAAGCATCAACGTTTGTGTGGTTTTAAATCATCTTATTAAGGGGTTCTTTTGCTATTAGGATTAGAGATAATAATTCTGGGATAAAATGCAAGATCATTTTATCCTGCATATGGTTAGGGATTAGTTAGTCCCAAGATTATTTTTTATACTATTTGTACTATAATGATGGGATAAGTTATCCATAATATATTAATATATATGGGATACTAATTCCATCCTCCATACCAAACGACGACCCCAAGGGTAAAATGAGAATTTTAAAATTAAATTATTCCTAACTATAATTGTGACAAACTAAAAAGGGAAGTGCCCCACAAAATAGGGACAAAGGGAGTCTCTTATGGAAGAATTAAAAATGTTTTGATCCATTTCCATCAAAAGAAATGCTTGACCAGATGTTTCCTCATGAGTACTTTTCCATTTGTAGGAAACATCTATTCATCAAATCTTGTAACCATCTGGAGGATAAATGAGTTCTTCTCTCAGGGTCATCTTTGTAACTTTGCTTGTCCACTCGCCCCTTAAAAATACCAATCAATCAACTAAGCTTTTATCCCAAACTAGTTGGGGATTATCTCTGTGTTCATTAGAAAAGTTTAGTTTTTTTTATGTTCGTAACAACTAGTACAACATCTACACCTCAATTCCAAGTAAGTTGGGTCGGTTATATGGCCTTCTGTCATATTATTCTCTGTGTGCTACTTGAATCTTCTATCGAATGCGCTCTTTGATCAGTTTGATGTTCATAACCTACTTATCATTTCTCTCTCTTCCTTACTTTCTGAATGTTGTGTTGACAAGAACTTCTTGTATAGCTGTTTATTAGTGATTGTGCTACTTCTCAATTTTCTGTTGCATATGTCTACTGTATATGAAACCAAACTCATATTTTTGCTTGATTCGGTTACAGGGTCAGTATACACTGGTGTTGATTTTTGCAAAAAGTTGTGTGGGGTATCCATTATTCGAAGGTGAGATTAGATCAGTCATTAACAAGGTTTCTTCACCCTGGGATATATCCTGGTTAATGATAAAGAAGGAATTGAAATTGCACTGAGCTAGATATCTCTTCAATTTTAAAAATTCAGTGGATCTCTTCACGTGTTAGCGCAAGTATGACCAATTACTGATTTGTTGGGTTTCTGTCCACCAGTGAGAAAAATTAATTCTTCCTCTGTCTAGTCTCCACTCTAGACTTGTGCCAAGCAAAGTGATACTTTTTTTTCTCTGCTTTTCATGTGTTTTTGTTGAGTTAAGTTAAATCATTTAAGATCTGACCCTCATATAATGAGCCTTCTTCCAAGGGAATTGTACCCCTATATATATGATCCAAGTATGGGAGTTCAAATATATAACTGTATTTTTCTTTTTGGTTTTACTTTGCATTTTTTTAATCACTGTCATAAAGTTGTCTCCTTGTCAGAAGAAAGACAAGGAGAATTTTCCTTTAGCTTGCTATGCTTTCCAAACATGTGTATAAACAGTTTGTTTATAATTTAATTTTCTTTTTACTCCGCCGATCCTAAATCGGGTGAGATAATTGTCCATGCAAGGTGTCAAGGCTAGTGAAGAAATTTTATTATTGTAAATCGGAAATGGGTCTGAAAGTAAACCATTGATACTAGATAAGTTCACTTGTTGACGAATGTGAGTATATCGCCCTTTGAATAGTGATGTGTGTGCGTGTGTGTTTGTGAAAATTCTAGAAAGGAAATTATCATAATTGACTTGGGAGTTTTGATAGTTGCACATAGGTAAAGATACAGGAAATTGAATTCTTTGAATTGTTCAAGACTTTTGTAAATGATATCCCCTCTTAGTTCAAGTAATGTATGACACTGGGACAGCTTCCCAAAATTTTCTTTTCCTTTTGATTCTATCTTGTCTCCTTAGTTAGCTGTCGAAGAACATATACTAGTGTATTCTCCGGATAGGACCACTTTTCTAGTTCTTAATCAGCACTGATTTGACTACTGAGAATTTTGAATAAGGGATGTAGAAACAAATCTTACAAAAAAAGGGTGTAAATCACAGTTTCGTATCATTATGTTACATTTTGGATACTAGGTCATGAGGTGTAATTGATTCTATTAGGGTTTGGAAAATAAATGTGGTGGAATAGTCATGGTTTATTGGTATTTATGCATCCATAAAGCGGTTTGATGTTGTACATTGGGATCTCTACTATATATTCAGGACCAACTCATTTGCATAATATTTATGTTTATTTGCAGTGGTGAAAGCATGGAAAATGCACTTCGTGCTTGCTGTAAGGGTATTAAAATTGGGAAAATTCTGATCCACCGTGATGGTGACAATGGGAAACAGGTATCTGTTCAGTTCTTTTCCTTTTCTGTTTCCACGTTGACAGGACACCATGGCTAATGTGGTGAATTGCATCTGAGCAGCTTATATATGAAAAGCTTCCAAAAGACATATCAGAGCGGCATGTCCTGCTTCTGGACCCGGTACTTGCTACAGGTAATGTATTTTGGAACCCGTGACATCTAGCTTTTGGAATTTCCCATATGACGATCATTTATTTGGGAAACCAAATCTCCTACTTGTTGAAAGAGTTGTTTTCTCCTGTAGGTGATCTCAGTTTCTTATATCCATTGTTTACTTTGGGACTGGGAAATCCTTCCTCTTTTGCTTTTAGTATTGTGGAAAGATAAATTTAAGGGGAAAGAGGATGTTCGTTATGTGGATCAGGACTCCAGAGATTAAAATATATTAATAGTAACAGTGCAGTTACTTGAGTTCTTTTACCCTGTCTGGGGACGAAATGTTGTTGCTCTTGTAGAAAAAAAAATATAATTTGATCATATATCTTTTTCCTGTGAAGGTAATTCTGCTAACCAGGCAATTGAACTGCTCATACAGAAAGGAGTTCCAGAATCCCACATTATTTTCCTAAACCTCATCTCTGTGAGTTACTGCCTCTTTGTACGTCAGAGATATTTGCACTGCATTTCACCATGTATTGACTTGTGCTATCTTTTCCTGTAGGCACCTGAAGGAATACATTGTGTTTGCAAACGGTTCCCTTCTTTAAAAATTGTCACGTCAGAGATTGATCAGAGCTTAAATGAAGAGTACCGTGTCATTCCAGGTTTGGGAGAGTTTGGTGATCGGTACTTTGGCACTGATGACTGATGACTACACATTCTGCAATGAGTCTCAGTATTGATGTGCTCGCTCTTAAATAGGAACTTTAGAACCCTCCAATTGGTGAGATCTGTGATCTCTTTTTTTCTGGTTTATCAACTATTTCAGCACAAGTATAGAGAACACTGATACTGGAAATTCTAAATGGATGTCGGTCGATGTAAAATCTAAACGGCCTCTTGCTATATTGAAGCACATATTGCTTAATCTGAAACATGCATCTCTCTTTTAAGTGTGAATCAGTTATTTTGAATGCTCTGTTGGTTGAGATGGCTGCAAATTTTGACTCTTTTGAGCCGTGTGTGTGTGTCCTCTGCACTTTTGAAACTGCTCGCCTCTTAAATATAGTACCTTCACTTTTGCTAGACCGAACAGGCAGACGTGTTAGAGGTGCAATAGACTTGGAAGTGGATAGAAACTTGTGTAATGCTTGCGTGAGTTGTCTTCGTATCTGCATAATCTTGGTGGTAGTGTTATTCGAGTGGATCATAGCAAGTGCACCGTAGAATAATTGAGGTGCATGCTAGTTGGTAAGTATGTTGTAAATTCTAGTTATGTTTTTATAGTTGAGAGAGTTTGAATAATTACACAACCTATAATTTAAGTGGTACAAAAAGTATCTTTCATACAATAGGAGTGAATATTATGGTATTCTGTACAACAATGTGATTTACTATTACATATCTATCATCAAAACATAAGAATGCAAGGTATACACAATACAAACAATTTCTGCAGTAAAATATATCAAGTTGGGTCATTCGCATAACATATCCCTATTGTGGGTGGCTGTATATATTTTTTTTTTTAAAAAAAATGTGGTTTTTAGTATTTGCTCATCAATATATTAATTAACTAAAAATAATAATAATAATAATAAGGAAATCTAACACAGTGGAGTGTGGAAAGAATAGATCATACCCATAATTTATCCCTACTTTGGACCCTCATAAACTGCAGAAGAATAATTCAATAATTGACGTATAAGGAACAACAAATAGTAACATGAATTGATGGGAAAGAAACTACAACATACTGTGATTACTAATATGAATCAAATGTTGATGACAACACACGTATGTACTAACTTTTTATATTAATCAATGTCATCCATACTCTTTTATTCTTTGTTATGTTTTCGGCACTTGAAATTGTGTCATGTTCTGTTTAATCATCTTTCCAATACTTTTTCAGTCTATCTCTACCTCTCCTGAAATCATTTATGACCAACCTCTCACACGTCCAAAGTCCACACTAACATTTCCTCTTCACATGTCTGAATCATCTCAACTTAGCTTACTACATCTAGTCCTCCATTAAAGCCCTTCCATGTTGTCATAGATATCCACATTTCTAATAATATCTCTCCTGATATATCCAGACATCTATCATAACATCTTCATTTCACAACTTTCATCTTTTGAACGTGATTGTTCTTGAGTAACTAACGCTTCATATGTTCCATCCAACAAAATTAGTTTAACCATCACTCTATAAAATAAATTAGAGGCCCAAAAATAAAACCTATCGACACTAAAATAACAAACAACTTTTGATGAAACATAAACTTATATTTTTATATCATAATACTTCACCAATTAATTATATCGTAAAAGAATTAATAATTATGCCCCTAATACTAGAATAACAAAAATTATTTTTTTTGTTAAAAAAAAAAAGAATTTTTGTGCCTTATTCCAAAAAAAAAAAAAAAAAGAGTTAGGTTGTAATTGTATAGCCCATAGAAAAATGATGTCTCCATTGTTCCATTTGTCAAAAGGTAGCAGCCAATTTCAATTTGACTACACTCTTTCTTCACCTAATTCCTTTCATCATCATCTTCTTCTTCTTCTTCTTCTTCTTCTTGTTCCTGTTTCTACGTGCTTCTAACTCCTATATCACAGATCAAAAATCCGGCGGCAGGGTGCAGAAGAATGGGTGTTGGACGTGAAGTAGCAATTTCATTGGATGGAGTTAGGGACAAGAACATGATGCAGCTCAAAAAAATCAACACCGCTATTTTCCCAGTACGCTACAACGATAAGTATTACACTGATGCCATTGCCTCTGGTGATTTCACCAGGCTAGGTTCGTATTCTCTTTTGAGTTTTTGTCATGGGTTCTTCGTTTTGCATAAAAGTAGGTATACAAAAGATTTTTATTATGCAGAAGGTGCCAATAAAGGTTATGTCTATAGTGATTCATTCCTATGAAACAAGGATCTGATTCGAATTGTGGGGGTCAAGCTTGTTAATGGTCATTATGAATTTGGACATGGATTAGATAAGTTTACATAGTGGGGGGAACTATATAAAAAGTACATTTAGTTTTTAATGTTGTTAATAGCAATTACAGGAATATGCTGATAAAAGAAAATGGATTATAGCCATGAGACAAGAAAAACTATAGGTAGATTTGAAACTTATAAGAGGGAACTACAATTCTTACGGTATTACACATTGCTACAACCCATGAGTCATAACGAGGATACGGCAACATTTTCTGCATTAATTTGTTTGTTTAGTAGCTCATAACAAGAATGACTCCGGAAAATTGAGGCTTTTCTCCCAAAAAGTTGTTTCTTGGATGAGCTAAGTTTAAGTAGTCACATGACTCCTAAATGGAGAAGGGAGTTAGTTCAAACTCCAAAGGGGGTTCCATACCTGTATGTGGTAGTTTTACACTCTGGTATATTTGGATAAATACATTACTCTCTGAAAAGGAAATGAACGTCTTAATTGTAGTGTTGTCCTTTAGGGCCTCTTCTTTTGCTCAATTTATTTGGCTGTTTATAGTTTGTAGTTGGTACTCTGGACTTTCCTTTCCCTTATTTGCTGATGGATTGTCTTAGGCTGAAATCTGCTGTAATTGTTTTCTGTCTGTATCACCCAACTGTTAACAGTCTGAATAAATCTGTATTTTCATTGAAGACGTATATGACTTCAACATTGTATCTGTTTTTCTTAGAAACACAATCATCTCAATGCCCCAGCCCATTACTAATGATGCAGTGCACAACCCCTTTTTTTGATGTTTACACAGTAAATATAACAATGATAACAACCTTATATGTTACTAAAACTAAAGATGTTAAATTGACCTACCTCAGTATAGCCAATATCAAAATTAATTTGAATACTGGAATGTATAATGTGAAAGCGCCTGCTTGCATAGGTATGGAACTAAGGATTTCTTACTTCAATTCTGAGTTGTTGGGGATGCCACTTCTCAGAGGACCTTCTTATTTACTTAAAAGTTAAATGTAGATAGGAGATCTAGTGCTTTATCTCCTACTTTGACAGAATCAGAATTATCCTCGCCATTAAAGGATTAAGGAAAGTTAGCAAGTTGACATATGCATCTCTAAGGGTTGTACTCCATACCATCTCTGCTGTATCTCCACATCTCTAAGCATTTCATGGTTACTCTAGAATTTCTACAGGCCATAGTTGTTACCCAGTTAGTATCACATCCACAACTCTATCTTCAGTGTCCTACTATTAATATGACTATTTTGATTCTGATAAAACATTTCAAATGAATTTGTTTTCATTGTTTAGGAAATCAAGCCATTTGAACATCCTTTAGTTATCTTGATATACCAGAGTAAATGACAAATAATTTTAGCTTTTCGTTGATCATTTGTTTTAATATTTTGTGAAATAGCGCCCTTAGTGTTTTCATACCATACATATATATATCATTTAAGAATTGAATGTTAAAAGGCCTGAGCATCTAATCCGTAAGCTAAAGGCAACATGTACGTAGGTCATGACGTTCACAACCCTTTTGGAGTCCATTACGCTCGTGCCGGACAACTAGCATGTGAAATCCAACCCTGTATAAGGCTTTCAACTATTGATGTGTGAAAAGAATCTGAGCATCTAATCCAAGAAGTTAAGGCAACAGATGGAGCAGCTCATGACATTTATAAACTCTTCTGGAAATTCTTAGAATACTCATGTGGGACAACTATATGGCTCAATATGTCTCGCAGGTCTAACCAAATTTTGGTTTTAATCTAATAATATCTGACCCAAATTATTAAAAGAGAAATGCTTAGTTCATCACAGGCAGAAGTGGAAAAGGAACGCATTTCTTCTGTCTGTGTGTCTATTAGAAAAAATCATAGAATGTATATCCTGCATAACTGTTCTGCATTCATCATGCATCTCTTTGGCTTGTTTATGATGTATAAAAAGGTGGAAAACCATTTAAATGGCCTCTTGCTTGAAGAAATACACCTCCATCACTACTCAGGTGCCTTCTTTATTTTTGGACACAACTGTTGAGTGAAGAGTTGAAGTTTAATCATATTTCCAATGAAAGTGAGGAATTACTTTCGAAGAGTTTAGGACCTTCTATTTTGTTTAGGTGTGCAAACTCTTCATTTCTGGTGCCGCACCCGTGTCGACACGACATGGGTGCGGGATCCATACCGGATATGGACAGTAGATATAGAGTACTTTGACCACAATTGATCAAGAAATTCGAGACATTTAGAAAGATTTCTGAAATCAAATTAAATGCTGGTGAAATCATAATTTAGACATTTTTTTTAATTATTAAAGGATATTTGTATTAAAAAATTCTGCAACCGCAAGGTGCTTTAAAGAACTTACCGTCTTACCATGTTTAACTTTTGTGCCTGCAGCATATTACAGTGATATCTGTGTAGGTTCGATTGCATGTCGCATTGAGAAGAAAGAAAGTGGGGCTGTTCGTGTTTACATAATGACTCTGGGTGTTTTGGCTCCATATCGTGGGTTAGGGACTGGTAAGTGCTCTCTCTTATCCAGCTCTCCTTGTTCAAAGTTGATATAAATTTCCATGGTTTTCTTTTCCACTTTGACTGCTCAAATTTTATTATTATGGCATCAACCTTCAACTTTGCTGTTTCCGCTTCATCATTGAAAAATTAGGTATTTACACCATTTCAAAGTACAAAACAGAAACTTATGATTAGTTATTTAACTCTTTGACAAAATGAATAGCAAACAGTACAAGTCGATGTCATCTCTCTCGACACGTCTCAATAGTATTGAGCTGGGTCACCACTTTTTTCCCGGTGCAGGTACAAAGCTGTTGAATCATGTCCTTGATCTTTGTGCCAAGCAGAATGTTACCGATATTTATTTGCATGTGCACACAATTAATGAAGAAGCCATCAATTTCTATAAGAAATTTGGATTTGAGGTTACTGATAAAATCTCAAACTATTACACAAACATTACCCCACCAGACTGTTTTGTCCTGACCAAGGTCATCACTCAAACAAAGAAACAGACGGCCTGAGCTGTTTGATTGAGTCGTCTTTGTCACGCCTTCACAACATCTTTGAGGTTCTGAGCCCTTTCTGGTTCTAGCTTTTGCTATTTATGGGCAATATGCCCCTATTGAATTGTGACTGAGTTCCCCCTCCCCTCGTCCTCGTCCTCGTCTTTGGTAAATTATCTTTGATGTGCAACAGAACTACAGTTGAATGATTTCCCTGTAATAGAAATAGTACATTGCAATGCAAACATTCAAGTTAGTTAGTTAATGATTTTGTCATGAGGAATTACTTTCTAATGAATATATGTGGATTGTGCAAGCTTCATAAATGAGTTAATATCAATTGCAAACAGGAAGTATGAAGGATTAAGAAATAACATATTTGTTGTCTATTGTTTATAGCAATTTCACCAACACTTATACCTGGGTGAACAATCCAAATTAGTCGAGCCAGTGAATTTCGGATAGCATCTGTAATTGGTAACATAATATTAGTCCCTCTTCAACGTAGGTACATGTCAATCTTTGGCAAGAAAATTCTAATTAAGTTTTATCATCTTTTGATTACTTGTTAGCATGTTAAAAGTTGTTGATAATTAAAATTAATGTTTGATCTATCTTCTTAAATAATTAAATACTGAAGAATCTCTAGTTAATCTTTTTTTTATCTCCTTATTAAAAACAACTAGTCTCTGCCCATCACTATTATGCACTACAATATCAAATTAAATAGTCGGTCAAAGAGGTTGGAAATTTCTTATATTATATTCTATGGTCATCGAGGAGCGTAAGGTGCGATGAAATGACAAAAAATTTTATTATCTTTAATTAGAAATTTTTTAAATTTCAATTTGAGATTTTAAACAAGAGTACTTTGATCTACTAGGCATAAATTTAAAATAAGTTTGACCAAGAGAATTCAGAGCCAATCTAAAGGCTTCTTTTGATGTCTATTATTTATTTATTTTGTTATTTGATACGTAAATTAAGAATAATAAGTATTAGCTAATTTCAAATTATTTATCCGATTAAAATGATTATCATATAAAAATGATTATTAAATTTTTACTTATCTTATCTCATATATTAAATGACTCTAACAATGTAAGCTTATAACGTCAAAATTACTCATTCAACCGGTTTAGTATAGTAACAATTTAAAATAATGCAAGCCAAAATAGTAAATATAATACTCCATTTATTTTGAAATTATTATCATATTTTGCTTTTCGAAAATCATCTAACAGAGCTCTTTTATTTATTTATTTTTTCAATTTTTAGTGTCTGCCACAATAAAACGAAAGTTACAAGAAAATAGAAAAACAGCTCATTTCTCACTTCAGACCAAAAGTTGGCCACTTTCCATCCACAACTTGTTATTTTTCTTTATTTTATAACATCAATCCTCTAATGTATCACCTTATTCATTTAGATACTAATAATAAGACTACTTTCTTTGTTTTAAAAAGAATAATTTAATTTAATTTGAATGGAGTTTTAAAAAAATTTAAACTTTTTAATTTTATAGTTTTGAATTAAAGTTATGTCAAGTATATGAAAATGTCATTTAATCTTATGATCTTAAACATGTCACGTGAAAAAGTTAAAATTAACGTGTTGCCAACAAAAGGAAATAGGTCATTCTTTTTCAAACAGGCTAAAAAGAAAAGAATGTCATTCTTTTTTAAACCGAAGAGTATTACAATATAAAATTGTGAGATGAAATTAATGTTTGGATATGTAATTTCACACTGATTCTTTTTCTTGTTCATGGAATATCATATTTTTCAAAATCCTGATTTGAGAATTTCATATCATAATTTAAATTTTTTTAAATATAAAAATTAACTCACAATTTTATATTTTGTTAAAACAACCTCATCTTTATATCAACTAGCCATTTGTTTCATACGTAAATAAAATTTATAATCATATTATTATTTTTAAAATGTATTACTCTTGTTAAAATAAAATTTATTATTACTTTAAATTATTTTCTACTTTAATATTTAAATTCATCAAATTCATTATCTTTTATCAAATTTATTTATCAACCAAATTTATTACTACTACTTTGATGTTTGATAAAAAAAATCATTTTTATTAAGTGAAAAGACTGGCCATAATGATTTTGTAATAATTTATTACGTGATTTTATAAAAAAAGAATTATTTAGTAAAATTAATCAAATAATTGAGATTGTTTTAATAGTTTTTACAACTTATTAAAATTTTATATTTATGAAAAATATATAACACAAACTCTAAATCGCATATTAAAACAAAAGTTAAGCTCCAACTCATTATTTCATATTGCATGATCAAACGGACATTTAACATTCAGTACTTTTTAATTAAGTACTCTAATTATTTGTTGATATTCTACTTGTCTTATGCTGCAAAAATTAAAGGGTAAAAAATATGAAAAATTCTTCACTTTTTTTTTTCATCACGTAGATTTACTAAAAAATATAAAGTGTTTCTGATATAAGAAATTTTGTATTTCCTCGGTATTCCTCTTAATTGATATGGAGCTCAATGCATATTAGTAGGTTTTATTATCTACCTAAGATGAATTTGAATTCATTGAAGCTTCGAATTTAAATATTTAAAAGCCTAAAATTCACATCTAGAAATCTTTTAAATTGTATATGGAGGAAACCTCAATTTAAAAGAACAATTTAATAACAGTCTAGTTGTTTAACAAAGTGTGTACTTTCAAATAACAATCCACTAAAAGTAAAAAACGTGTAGAGAAAGACAGATATGATGAAGAAATATATTCCTCCATATATAGATAGGTCAAAATATATTTTTTTGGAAACTTCCTTATTTGTTTGAGGCTATCGTGTGAAGTAAAAGTCTCATGGCCAAACGTCTCAATAAGTGAGAAATTATTTGGGCAACTTTCACATATAGCAAATAAAAAATTAATATTTGTATGCTATAACAAAGTTTGCATAATTGTGCTCCATAACAAACATAAAACTGTATAATTCGCTATACATATACAATTGTATAATTCGCTAGCATAAATTGTATAATTCGCTGGCCTATTTCGCTGCAATTGTATAATTCGTTATCCTATTTCACTGCGATTGTATAATTCACTGCCTATTTCGCTGCAATATTTTTTTATAAAATTTGCTTTGCATACAATTAAATCGAATTAAAATGTATGTATATTGCATAATTATAAGTGTATAGCAAGAAGATATATGTTTTTCTCTCGCTTTATACAAAACAGAAACACAATATATACACTTCTGTTGTATAAAGCTAGAGAAAATTGTATTTCACTGCAATTGTATAATTCGCAATTGTATAATTCATTGATCTTTTTCTCTGCAATATTTGAAGTAAAATGTTTGTAAATTGTATAATTAAGTGTATAACACAAAGATATATATTTTTGCATGTGTATATACAATTTTCTCTCGCTTTATACAAAACAGAAACATAATTTATACACTTCTGTGTATAAAGCGAGAGAGGCGAGCGAGAATGGAGAGTGGCGAGCGAGATTTTTGGGAGAGAGACGCCTGAAAAACTTTAGCTAACGTTTGCTATGGATCACAATTAAATCAAACTCTAGATACTCCATTTATTTTAGGTTATTAGTTTGCTATTATATACAATTTTCCCAAATTATTTCCATGCCTACTTTGCGTCATAATGTGTCTATATGGACATAATATGTAATATATCTTAATTTTTATATCTTAATATATAAGGAAAAACATCTGATATAATTCTCAACTTTGTCATTTGGATTTGATATGTCCTCCTTTAGAGACAAAAGTATATATGAGTCATTTGTATATAAGTAAGGATATATATGAGTCATTTGTATATAAGTAAGGATATATATGAGTCACTTTCATAACAAGGTATATCAGCTCTAAATAACAAAGTTGAGAAGTATATCAGACTCTTTTTCTTATAGGTAAAAGGAAAATTCTTTTTAGATTGCCCTTTTAAATATTTGATCGTAACTAATAATGTATATAATGTTTTTGTTGGGTTTTAGCAAGGTGTGAATAATAAATAAGAAGAGAAAATTAAAAAAGTGAGGGAATCAGGGCCTATTTGGCTCAGCTTTTAAGCTGGTCAAACTGACTTAAAAGCTGGTTTTTTTACTTATTTGACTATTTGGCAATACTCAAAATAGCTTATTTTAAGTTAAAAAAAACTTATTTTAAGCCAAAAGTTAAAAACTGGGGTAGGGGTGCTCTTTTTTTTTTAGCTTATAAGCTGTTTTAAGTTGACCGTACTTTTACCCTTTTGCCCTTAATATTTTTATATAATCACCAAATTACCCATCCTTACCCTAACATTTTCTTCCATTTTTCCCTTTTTTCTACTCACGCTTGGCAGCTGCTTTTGATGTTTGTATAATTTTAGTTTTTCCACTTTTATGTTAGTAAAGTGTTCTCTTTCATTTTGATATTTGTATTTGAATCAAACAACTTATTTTTGAAATATGAATTAATATTCTTCTTATAAGTAATTTGTTGATAAAGAAGTATGTGGATGATAGACAATTACTATTCAAATTATATATTATTAAAATGTAAAATAAGTTGCACATATAACTTAAATAAAAATTTATATTCCTCTTATAAATAATTTGTGATAATAAAAAAGTATGTGAATGATAGACAATTATTATTACTAATGGATGAAACTAAAATAAATCTTAAATCGCTCTTTGTTCTATTCAAATTAAATATCTTTAAAATCTACAATAAGTTTATATTCCTCTTATAAATAATTTGTGATGAGAAAGAAATTGTGAATGATAGCAAAATATAATTATTTATGGCTGTAAAATATAAATTAATTAACTTTTATTATGTTAACAACTTTTAAGGGTATTTCAGACATTTTGATTTAAAAAACTATTTATCAGCACTTATTTGTCAAACACATCAACAACTTTTTTTTTAACTTCAGCACTTTTATCCAAACACATAACTGCTTATTTTAAAAATAAGTTTCAGCACTTTCAGAAGTACTTTTTTAAAGCTGCTTTTATTAAGCCCATCGAAACGGGCCCTCAATTTTGGAGGAAAATTAAAAGTCATTATAAGTAGCAAATGAAAAGTCATTTATCTTATATTGATATAAGAAAGGAAATTGTTATCATTATATTAGGAAACACTTCCTTTAATTCTTAAAGAATTAAAAGAAGGTGTTCTCTCGCTTCGTCGCAATTGTTCCGCTTCGCCAAGTGATTGATTGATAATATTTTTGGACAAAATTTATTTAATCAATCTTGTTAATTGATTTCCTTTCTTTATAAGCTAATTCAGAATGTTAGTTAAATAACATAATTAACTTGGCGTAATGGAATTTATTTGAAATTCACGTGTAACGATAAAAACGTTCAGAAGGGATTTGTTCCTTCAGAAAAGTCGTTACTTTTTCCAAAAGACACAACGTTCTGAAAAAAATGGGTTTCAACAGACGGGTTCGTTAATGCAAATGACTATAAATAAGAGGTCTTTTTTGTTTTTCAAACACTGAAAATTTTTTCTCTCTGCATATATTTTCTTACATAAACAAAATTGTCGATCGACTGAGTCTATGTGTGCTCTTGAGGATGTTCTTGCGTTCGCTGAAGATAGTGAAGTTTGAAGTATTGTTACTTCTCTAATAGTTAATATGTTTTATCTTGGTAGGAATTAATTTAAATTTGTTAAGAAAACACAGTAATTTCTGTGGAGTCGAATTAATATTTTCTATCTATTTTCATTTATTGTTTATTTCTATTTTTGCTAATCTGCATACATGATTAACAGTTTTTTTTTTTTTGTAATTTACATTTATAAAAAAGAATGGACATAGGTATGTGTATAGTTAAGATAATTAAATAAAATTTTTGTACGTTTCTTCGTACTGAATTTTTGAAATTTAATTTTTTTAAAAAAGAAAAAATAGTTGTGATTTAAAATTGATGAATCCCTTTCTTTTTACATTATAAATTACAATCACCTTTTCAAATCAATAAAGATGACATTTCCCTTTTTTTGTAGTATTTTTGCTCTGCAGAAATTTCCTAATAAGTACATTTAGTATCGTGCTGTAGTGTCTTCATTTAATTTTTTCCTACTAATGAGTGGCTCGATTGATTTATCAATTATTTTTATTCATACAACTACTTAATAAACGTACAAAATATACATCTATAGACCTTTTAGAAATTTTATAAATAATTCGATCAACAAAGAATAATTAACATAGTATTTATTCCATTTAGCTTTAGGTGGTCAAGGGAATAAAATCTTTAGATTTATTGGACTATAAAGAACAATATATATACCATATGATTGGTGTGACGAGATTCATTATTCATGCTATGTAAATAACAAATAGGGAAAATGCACAAGTATCCCCTCAATCTATATTCGAAATTCAGAGACACACTTATACTATATTAAGGTCCTATTATCCCCTGAACTTATTTTATAAGTAATTTTCTATCCCTTTTTAGCCTATGTGGCACTAGTTTGAAAAAAAAAAGTCAACCATCGTTGGGCCCACAAGATTGTGCCACGTAGGTCGAAAAGGGGTAAAATATTATTAATAAAATAAGTTGAAGGGGTAATATAACCTTAGTATAATATAAATGTGTCTCTGAGATTTCGGGCATAGGTTGAGGGGACAATTGGACATTATCCCTAACAAATACAATAAGAACTAAGTTCAAATTCAAATTTAATAAAATAATTTTTTATCTAATTTTTTTAATATAATAATATCAAAAATATCGTGTTCATTCAACCCCGAACACAGTAGGGGACCAAATATAACCGTGTACCCATCTAATATAAAGTTCAAACTTAATTATTAAGATTTATAGATGTTATTATTAGTTATATACTGTGGTCACACTTTTTCTTCTTATTGTTGACAACCAAAATAATATTAATTACTTATATTTGACTTCGATTAAACAATCCAATTAAATTCGACGTCTTACGGACTTATGGCTCTAGTAAATTGGTGATTTAAAGTTAAATTCGAATAAAAGCTTAAATTTGAATATAAATATATATCTTTATAAAGTTTATTATAGTCAATAATTTAAATTTTCTTGAGACATAGTATTTATAATTTGTCAAATTTCTATTACTTCTTTATTCTTTTATTAAAAAAAATATATTTCTACAAATAATACTTGATATTTTTAAAAAAAATAAATGAGGTCTCTTAACTTTAGGATCTAAGGCGATTGCTTTTTTTACAAAGTTGTAGAGCCGCCTCTGCTTTCATACCTATCTCTTCTTTCAATTTATCAGAATAACTTCTTTTCTTTATAAAGATAAAAACAAAGTCAACGTGTATTTTAATTTTTATGGACTTTTATTATTAAAAAGCTTTTTTAAAAAACTCAATCGAAGTAATTGAATCGAATCAATTCTTTATCTTTCTTTAAATAAATTTGAAGATTTTTATATAAATATATAATCGTACCAAAATAAATATGTTATTATACTCTTATTCATTCATTCATATATATATATATATATATATATATATATATCTTGTACTTTAGTAAATTTAATAAAAGAAATAGTTATAATTATAAAATATCATAGATTATCTAGAAGCATATTTATACCGACTAGAAATAAATGTATTTAATATTTTTTCTTAAAAGAAACCCAACGACTACGACTTTAGAAGTTGTTACAATTACGAAGTATGACTAGGTATGAATAATTGAATATTATATTAGCCAAGTCAACATTGTTTTGCCATCACTATCATATGTCAATTAAAAAAGAACAATTGTAAAATCTGCAAACTATATAATTTTATAAATATTTTTTTGTTTTTAATGATGGATTTTTCTAGGGTAAAAAAAAGGATAGGTTTAATGAAAACCTTAACATGATCCTCTATCTCACTTTATTTTAAATAATCCTTTACTTTTAATTAGTTTATCTACCCTTGAATTGTTTGCTCTCTTAATTTATTTTACTTATCGTCTTTATTAAAAATAGACCAAAATAGTGAATGTATTTTGTAATGTTTTAACTAATGATAGCCTGATCTTGAGATGAACATACCTTAGAATTTCAATTTTGTTAAATACTCTCTTTGTTTATTTTTATTTATTATTTATTTAAAATATATTTTGTTTTACTTGTTACTTTTGACATTAAAAAAGTAATTATTATCTTATTTCATGTTTTATCCTTAACATTAATATTATTTTTCATATCATTTTCAAGATATACTTAACATTAATTATCAGGTGTAATATAATAAAGTATCTATATCAATAATTATCTTTTTAATGAGTGTATTAAGTCATTGTTCTGATGATGCTTTACCAGATGCACAACATAAGAGAAAGTGATAATTTAATAGAATTTTGTTAGTTATCTTAGTTTAGTATTGTTGGATTCTTTTTCTAAGGTTAAGCATTGAAAAAATTGGATGCAATGTGAATTAGAAAATGGAAGGAATTTAGATGGAGAAAAATAAAGTTTATTTATCCCTCATTAATAGTGAAGAGAGGATTTTTTGTGCTTTCAAATACAAATACTTTTTCTTGTTATTAAAAAGTTAAAGAAGACTATATTTTCTTCTATTATTATTATTATCGCTCACTTAGTTTCCCCCTTATTTTATTTTTACCAGTTAAAGGCTTTAAATTTGTTTCATTTTCACTAGTTAAAACTTCAATTTTATTTCATTTTCACTAATTAAATTTATGTATTAATTAGCAAAAAGGACTTAATAAAATTATTGAATGCCTAAACTTCGTACTATTTTCACTTGTTAAATTAATTTATTGATTCACACACAAAAAAAAACTTTATAAAATTATTAAATTTTGTGGTACCAGTACCTTAATAATTCACTAGTGAAATTAATTTATTGATTAGCAAAAATGTCTTGATAAAATTATTAAAGTGTTAGGTATCACTACCTTAATAACAAGGAAACCCACAAAGGGGGTCTCCGGTTCACGTGTATTCATGTCTCTTTTCAAGATTATATATAGTAATGTTATAATTTTAAAAAATATTGAAATATAGATAGATGAATCCACAAGTCTAAGTATCAGATAATGTGATTATTACTAGGTGCACCTCTCTGCGAGGTTAGAAAGCTGAATTTTATATTTATCTTATTTTATTTTCCTTTCTAAAATTAAATAACACTTCTCTAAATGGTAATTGGTATATAAAAATTAATTTTAGACCAATAATTTTGAAATTTTAACAGTTTTCAGTAATAAAAACCTAAATGCCAAATCGATCAGATTTATATAACAGTGCACCCATCATTTCAAAATCCTGAATGCGCTTCTGAACTAATTGAACTAGCAAAAACACTAATAAGTTTCTCACTTTTTTAAGCCTATAGAAAGAAATATAAATGATTTCTTTCCTCTAATTTTGTTTTAGACGCATTTTATCTAATAAATATTATCTCAAACAATATATTCGAAGATTTTAGTATCTTTTAACATAGTCATTTACTAGCTAGTGCTTTCTTTGCTTTAATTACTTACTCTATACTCTATAGGTAAGATTATTTTTTAAATGACATGTGATAAATTTACCTTCGTCAATTAATAAAAATAATAAATAAAAATATAACAAATAAAATCAAAAAGTTTATTTTTAGTGTTGTAGATTCTGGCAGCCAGGCTGCCACTATCCTCAACTATACACGTTGGCTAACAAGTCAAATTCGATAGGCTCAAAGGCCGCGATCCAATCTTTCCTTCTAAATTTTTTATTAGAGTATTCGATGTTTATAATAAAATATAATATAATTTAATTTTAATTAAAAAATTTTATATTAAAGCACATCTTATAAAAAAAATTTAAATTTGAGATTTTTACTTTGAGATAAATGCTTATTATCAAATCGGTCACATTCCAAAATTCTTTTTTTTTAAACTTCAACCCTCCATTTTGAAGTTTCAAAGTTTCAAGATTGACTGTTTTATCCCTTTCTTCTCTGCCCCCACAAGGCAGTGTACAACTATACAACAGTGTTGTAATTTCTCATTGTTGTGTGGCCTTCTCCATGCACTTCTTATTTATTTATTAGTATAATACCTGCTTGATTATACCTATTTTAAAAACAACAAAAAAATATTCTCTCTCCTTCACACAGTTCATAGGATTCTCCGTGGAGGACTCTTTCTGGGGTTGCTCTGCGTTGACATAAGGTTTGTTCTTGATCTGGGGTTCTGTTATTCTCTCATATATGCTTATTCTGAAATGGGGTTCTTTGTTTTTTGGATTCTGTTTAAGTTTTTGAGGATTGGGGTTTTGTGCTAGATCTTATGTTTGATAGTAATGTAGTTTATTTACATGAAGTCTGACTGTTTCTTTTAATTTTGCTTGCAGGGGTTCTTTGATTCTGGATTGAGTGAGGTACTTGTTTCAAACTTTTGGTGTTTAAATCTAATTTCCTGATAGATCTGGTTGTTTCAAGGAACCCCTTGTTGCTGTTAAACCCTTGGACCTTATAAAAATTCAAATCTTGAAATAGTAAAAATTTCAATTTTGTACCTTTGAGGTGTTGAATTTAGTGTTAGTTTTGAGGTGGGGTTAAAGTTATTGTATCCCATCAAAATGAGTGAATCAAAACCAGAAGCCCCAGTTAACAACCCTCCCCCGTCTTATTCCAGAAATTTTCCTGATTTCAAACAATCTGTGAAGCTGAAGTATGTGAAACTTGGTTATCATTACCTTATTACTCATGGAATGTACCTATTTTTATCCCCTCTAGTTATTGTCCTTGCTGCTCAAATCTCTACGTTTTCGCCGAGTGACCTATATGTTCTTTGGGAGCAGCTTAGGTTCAATCTCATATCTGTCATCATATGCTCTACCCTTTTGGTCTTCCTGTCTACCCTCTATTTCCTAACCCGTCCTCGCCCTGTATATCTTGTTAATTTCTCGTGCTATAAGCCTGAAGATGCTAGGATATGCACAAGGAAGATTTTCATGGAGAGGTCAAAGTTGGTTGGTTCATTCCCTGATGAAACTCTTGAGTTCCAGAGGAAAATTCTTGAGAGGTCTGGCCTTGGTGAATCAACTTATCTCCCTGAAGCTGTGCTGAGGGTACCACCAAATCCTTGTATGGCAGAAGCACGGAAAGAAGCTGAGATGGTTATGTTTGGTGCCATTGATGAGCTCCTTGCTAAAACTGGTATTAAGCCAAAAGATATCGGAATTCTAGTAGTAAATTGCAGCTTGTTTAATCCAACACCCTCTTTGTCTGCAATGATTGTGAACCATTACAAGCTCCGTGGAAACATTGTGAGCTACAATCTAGGTGGAATGGGTTGCAGTGCTGGTTTGATCTCGATCGATCTTGCAAAAGATCTTCTTCAAGTACATCCCAATACCTATGCTTTGGTGCTCAGCATGGAAAATATCACCCTGAACTGGTATTTTGGGACTGAGAAATCCATGCTCCTTCCAAATTGCTTATTCAGGATGGGAGGTGCTGCTGTAATGCTCTCCAACAAAGGATCTGAGCGAAGAAGATCAAAGTACCAGTTGGTGCATACTGTCAGAACTCACAAAGGTTCCGATGACAAGTGTTTTTCTTGTGTTTACCAAATGGAAGATCCCAATGGAAAAGTTGGAGTATCGCTGTCAAAGGATTTAATGGCAGTAGCTGGCGATGCTCTAAAAACCAATATCACTACGTTGGGCCCTCTTGTGCTTCCCATGTCCGAGCAGTTTCTTTTCTTTGCAACGCTCGTGGGAAGAAAACTGTTGAAGATGAAGATTAAGCCTTATATCCCAGATTTTAGATTGGCGTTTGAGCATTTCTGCATTCACGCCGGTGGCAGAGCTGTGTTAGATGAAATAGAGAAAAACCTGCAACTCACTGACTGGCATATGGAGCCTTCAAGGATGACATTGTATCGATTTGGAAACACCTCAAGCAGCTCCCTTTGGTACGAATTGGCCTACTCGGAAGCTAAGGGAAGGATCAAGAGGGGAGACCGAACATGGCAAATAGCATTTGGTTCAGGGTTCAAATGTAACAGTGCAGTTTGGAAAGCTTTACGATCAATTAATCCAGCCAAGGAGAAGAGCCCGTGGATGGATGAGATTGACCAGTTCCCCGTGGATGTTCCAAGGGTTGCAAAAATCTAAAAATCTAATTGAGCTTTCATTTAGCTTAGTGTTCCCGACATCGCAGGTGATTATTTCTTTATCAGTTGCAATGTGCTGTTCAGTTGTTTCCTTGTGATTCTCAAGCTAGTCTATAGCTGATCTAATTCTATTGAGAAGCTTAGATAGGGAATTCTACTTGCTCTCCATTGAGTTATGAGAATCAAGCAAGTGTTCTTCTCATTTTTATGTTTGTGGAAATTGAGTTTAGGATCATTGACCTGTTGGTAATTTGGAATTCAGGGGATAATTGCTGAATATGTATCAGTTAATATCCATGTACTATTTCTTTATTCATGATTTATCCCAGAAATTGATATTCATTGTTATGGAGAGCAGTTGTGTTATTCTTCTTTCAACCCCGTCTCCTCGCCCCTCCTTTGAAACCATTGTATGGTGTGGCTAGCTGCGAAATATGCATACCCCTTTTTGCTGATTACAAGATACTAAAGAAAACGAAACAAGATTTTATCTGTGAACTTGTTGATAATAGTATAAAGTTTCATGAAGTTGTCTACTATCTTGCTTTGTTTGTCAAGGAGAAAGGTAAAAGTTGTACTAACATTAAAACTAGAAATCCCAGGGAAAAGTGAGTTAAGCATGTGTTTCATGTATTTTTCATGTTTCAATCAAGCAGCTTCCCTTAAAAAAAGGCAATCATGTGTACAAAGCATCTCACACGTTAGCGGGGGGGGGGGCTGCATCCTAAGAGGTGTGATGTAAACAACCTACCCTGATGCAAGTATTAGCATTTGCTTTCATGGCTCGTAATTCTTGACATTATGCTTTACTTGATTCCAGAAAATTAGTCTTCTTGTTGTAAAACTTTAGTCAAACTTTCACATAACTAGAACACATGATATGGAACGCAAGGCCAAAAATGAACAATATCACTAGTAAGGTAGTGGGCACAAACTTTTAATCTTATCACACAGTTCACATGATGCCCCAAAATGGGTTACATAAATTTCAGCCCATTGCACCAAAAAGACATGTCCTAAGGACGCAGGGCGAACTGTAAAATCAGTTACCGTTGATGTTATTTTTCTCAGTTTGTAAATTCAATTTAAAAAAAAAATAAAAAAAAATTCAAGGTATTTGCCAGCCTTTGAGGTAACTGAGATCTCATTTCTTTACATAAATGGAAGTTACTGCAAATTGCGTTTGAGTAATATTCGAAAGTGATGAACAAGATATCTTCTATTAGATTCAAAACTATAGAATTAGTAATAGTATAGTCGTGTAAATGACCATAGAAGGTTGCCGTGGTACAGTAAATATTCCTTCATCCTAAACTTAAGGTCTCTCATTTAGGACATGCAAATAAAATCGTCTTTTATAAAAAACGCTTTAGAAAAAAAAATTATATAGAAAATAGTGTTCACCACTAAGAGTTTGCACCATGGAATAGTAATTATTATGAACAATTTGTTGGACATATATGCATTTAACAGTGAGACCTTGTAGTCAACGAAGTGGGTAGAGGGTTATAAGTTCTAAGGTTTAAATTTGAGCAGAGAAAAAAGTACACGTAGGTGACTTTTTCCATCTGCTCTAGTATTGGTGAATATAGTTACTTAATATCTGTTACAATAGAAGATAATAATTAATAAAAATAATCAAATTAACTAAAAGTTGATTCGAACATCACAGTAATTAGAAAACACTTGGTTGGACATAAAGTTGCACAAGTATATGATAGAGATGATGTGAGGGGAGCTAGGGTGAGTTGTATATTAGTGAGTAATGTGTGGTGATTTTTTTTATTAGGACTATCAAGGAAAAACAAAAGTTCATACGTAACTAAGAAAAGGTGAAACGTGGAACAAATTAATACTTTAAACTTATATTCTCTATCAATCAGTATTTATTTTCTTGTTTGGATTTTGTTGATAACAACAAAAAAAAAAATAGTTTTATCCACGATGAATTCCTCGATACAGACTACAAAGAGTTCTTCCAATGAGCATTAACTAGTTTGAAATTAATTAGTTTAAAATTGAGTATGGAGAAAATTTTATTGGAAATCTCACTTTTAAATAATACTTAATTTAAGTTTAATTAAAATTTTAATACAAATTCTACTTTTATCGGAAAATTAATTCAAATAAAACAAAGGAGAATTTTCCATTTGAAGTTGACTTGGTCGTTGCTTGGCCAAACAAAACTATTATTCGTCAATTAGGTGTAGCCATAGCCATCCATGCAAATGGCAACCCTCCAAAAACATCATCCATATACATACATATACATGAAATAATAAAAACATTTCATTTTTTACTATACGAAAATCACATACTTTTCTTTCTTACACTATATAACAGAAACAATTTTAACAGCAATAAATATACGCATTAATAAAAAATATTAAATAATTTTGTGTAACAATAAATATGCACGTTAATAAAAAATATTAAATTCTTTATTAACATTAAAAAATTGTCATTAAATTTAACATTGCTACAAACTTTATTATATTTACAAAGAACGCTAAAATATATCTATCAGTAATAATTGCTTTAAAAGAATATATTTAGCTGACTCTTTTAAGTTATTTGTGATATAAAAATCCTATACGTGCATTCTATTTTGTAGTTTCTTTTCCTGTTTACTGTTGATGTTCTAGACAATTTAAAAAAAAATAAAAATATATATATATATATATATATATATATATATATATATATATATATATATAGTTTTGGAAATACTAGCAATTAGCCAGTCATATAGTCCCTGGAAGTACTGTTTTTATTATGTTTTTAATTAAAAAAGATAATTAATTATAGATATATTAATTATAAAAATCCATGTAATTTAAGTGGAAATTATAAAGTTTGACACTCATAGACTAAATCAATACATCATTCGAGAAAATAAAATTAATCTTATCAAACAAATTAAAGACACCTAAAATATTGTAAATATTAAAAGTCAAACAATCTGAATTGATATTTACAAACTTGCACAACATCAATTAAATATTTCTCCTCAATGAATACATGGATAGTGACCATTATCTATTATTTAAGGAGTACTATAAAACAAACAATTTCTGTATATAATAATAAGATAAGATAAATAAGATAAAAGACATTTGCCTGCATATGAAGGTGTCTCAATTTTCAAAAATAGCTGCTAATTAATCAATATTTTGTTCGTTTACATATGAGAAATTTTGTCGATTCAACGTATAATTAGTCAATGACTAATATTAATAATTGACGGATTAATCAAAGATTCATTCTAGCATATTCTAGATATAAATTAGTCAGATTTTCTAGAATATATATATATAGAATGTGACTCCCATGTCCTGTATCAATATTTCTACACCCTGCAATAATAAAAGGAACAGTTCATATTCATCAGTTTCATAATATAAAAATTTCTTTTATTTTCTTTTTTGAACTATATATATCAAGATATTTAAGAAATAATTATAGACAATTATCCATACTTATTGAAATTAGTAACATGCAACAACAAAAATTAACATTCTTTGTCAGGGTAGTGTAAGATTTTCATTAATTTGTAGTCGATATATAAGTTAAATACATTTAATTTATAAGAATGAACGTGAATTTAGCAAAAAGGAAAATCTTGAAGCAACGATATACGTTACACACAGACTCACAGGTTTAAATTTAAGAATCAACCACTAATGCTTGTCATTATATATATTTTACAAAAATATAGCAACAAACTAGTTTTTATCGTCATATCGAGTTTTACTGTAGCATATATATCAGGATAAGGTAATAGATTGTCCACATTACACCCCTTATCAGGTGCGGTCTTTCTACATGCGTATCAAAATGCACTACATCAAAAGTAATTCTTAACAATAATCAATTAATTATAATAGCTAAATCATCGCTATAATAAGCAAACTTTGTAAATGTCCCTAGAGTCTATATCAACATTGAATCCACTGACAATTAAGTAATATCGATAAATTTTTTAACACTCTTTATTAATTAATATGCATGCATGCTGCTAAAAGTTGTTTTTTTTTTGTATTGATGGTGAATTTAGCATATAAATTGGATCTAGGAAATTAAAAAAGTTTGAATATTAAATATTACTACTTACTGTCTGTAATCAATATTGAGTGAAGGTGTATTTGGAAGAGCAATTGCAGCTAAAGCAGCATTAGAAAGAACCATGGTGGTTCCTTCTTTAGTTGGCCTTGATTGTGATGTTTTTGCTCTATCAACTATCTTTATCTGAATTGTTTCTCCAGCTTTACATGCTTTTGGCAACACTGAGTTGATACAACTGATCAAATATTGTCTTCCACATGCTGCTCCATTGTCCCATATTCCTTCCCCTGCTGCTGCAAAGAAGTTGCTTGATGGGAATTGTGTTGGATCATTCCCAAAACACTCCGTTGCTGCGCGAACAATATATTAGTTGTCATGTTTCATTTCTCCCGATAGAAAAAAAAAGAGTCAAATTAGTACATGGATATACTTATTGGTACCATTTATTGTTTGGGTGGTAATAGTTGTAAAATAGACAAATACAAGGGGTGATTTGATAATTTAGGTTTAAGAAAATCTGAATTAAACGATAAAAAGTTAAAGTAGATTATGTGAATTCTCACTTATATCAGACACTATAATAATTGTAAGACTATTATAGAGAAACGTGATATGTTGTATATGTTACGCTCAGTGGCGGAGCTATCATAGCTTTAGGGGGTTCATCCCCTTCAACAGAAAATTATATTATTTTTAGATGATTATAATAACTCTTTTATATATATATATAGCAGATATCGAATATCCTTATCGAAAATTCTGACTCCGCCTCTACACTCCCCTGAGGTAGCCTGAAATGTAGGTAGGTTTTCTACATTACATTACAGTATTCCTTTAGAGTATCTACCACCTTCTATGATTATGTGAGAACGTAATCAAAATACTTAATGTACTGAACTATCTTTATTTTACGAGCGAAAAATTAAATTTAAATGTAACTTACGTGTATATGGTGGCTTATACTGGCTGGCAGTTCCAATATCAGCTTGTGAAGCATGAAATAGTTGAGCAAATAAAAAGAATATAGGCAGCCATATTGATGAAGCCTTTGACATCCTAAAAAAAGCAAGGAATTTTGATATAAATATATACAGTATTTAGGATTTGTTATAGTTTGCAGTATTTTCGACTATATATATACAAGAAACAATGATTGTGATATGATTAAATTTTTTTAAAATGAATTTTTGGTCAAACTCTTTTTATAATATACAAATTCTCAGAGTTCACTAAATTAATATCATGATTGAAATTTGCACCTAATAACTTTTAAATTTTGAATTTATCTCTTGCTCTCACCTCTAAATTTAATATGTTAATTCATAAAATTTATAACGTCTAAATTTTGAATTTTGTCATGGTAATCATATCTAATAGTCAATTAACTTCAAAGGAATTAGAAGGTATGATATATATTCTTCTTTTTTGCAGTTTAAAAATTCATGGAGCATTCTAGATTCCAGTTTATAAGATATCACACATATTAATAGGACATATATTCAAAGTCAATTATATATATTAATAGTATTGGGTTTAACTCTTTGGAATTTTATAACTTTTATGAATCTCTCACATCTAGAAATTAAATTTTAAAAAAAAACCTACTTTGAACATACAATTAATATGTAGGGAAAAAAATAGGGGAAATGTACCTTTCAGTATTATTACATATGAAAAGAGAACATTTATGTGCCATGTAACACAACTCTACACATAGAGAATGGAGAATCATTTATAATTTTATTCAATAAGAACTAACAAACCAACTACATAATTGCAATTTTAAAATTTAAGCTATTAAAACTAATTCGATTTAATTCTAAAGTTTAGTCAAATAATTGTAATGTGTAAACATTAATTACCAAAGCTTTGAAATTGACATTGTGTTAGCAATATTTGACTTTCTTTTAATACTACTAGTTTTTGAGTTTGAGTTTGAGTTTTTTCCATTGGCATCTAAAAGTTTTATGTACATATATTCAGTTATTAATAGAATAGATTTATGTACGTAAATTGAATCAGTAATAGAATAAAATAAGCGAATTAAAAAATTAAAATTTTTATTAGATTGCAATATGTTCGTGCATTCTAGAATTATAGGAAATGAATATTCGAAGAGTTATAGGGTAATAAGCAGGCCATTTTTTAGTGCATGTGAATATAGGTGGATTAATAAATATACAAAGAGAATAAGTCGTGTGAACCAAAATGAAGAAATGTATAAAAGCAATTTTTGGGTCAATAAACGGCTGCCGATTTCTTAGAAAGTATTTAATTTGGCTATAATTAATTAATCCATACTCTATACTCTATAGAAGATCTATGATTTGTTTTCGATCTCAATGATTGCTCGATTAAATTTAAATTATATATTGTCATTTTTAATATAATTTTTTATATGTGAAGGGCTCGAATTTATTGTTATCATCTGTATAAAAGTTAGTCAAATAATACAGAAACATAAATAAGATGAATAGACAGAAAATTTTAATTTGAGCCTACAGGAATCAGTGTATTTCGTTAAGAAATTTAATTCCCTTACTTTATCCGAAATTGCAGATTAATTTCTCTCAAGATAAAACGGATTAATCTGTTAAAGAAGTAGCGGTACCTCAAACTTCAATAACTTCAGCGAACATAAAAACAATAACAATAGCACACACAGACTCAGTCAATCGAATTTTGTTTTATACAGAGAGGGAAAGATTTTCAGTGTTTAAAAAAAACGGAAACAAAAACCTCCTTTTTATAGTCATTTTTAGCAAGAAACGTGTCTGTTCAAACCCGTTTTTCGAGAAAGTTCTGTCTTTTGAAAAAAAATAACGACTTTTCGAAAGAAATGGGTCCCTTTAGATCGCTATTACCATTGCACACGAATTTCAAATAAATTCTATTGCACCAAAATTGATTATGTTATTTAACTAATATTTTGAATTAATTTATAAAAAAAAATGATCAAGATTTATTCGATTAACGAAATTGATTAAATAAATTTTGATTCTCTCACTTTTTCATTTTCGTCTTCTCTTTTTTCATTCACATTTTACTAAAACCTAAAACCTTTGATTAAGGATGAAATAGTCTCACCTAACACAATATTTGACGTTTGTTAACCTTATGTGACTTAATATCCACAATTATCAAGTACATTGTTGGAATTATAATAATTCCTTAGATTTGTCATTTAATTTGTGATATCCTTCTATATAATACTATTTTAATTATGTGTATTACATCTTAATTATCTGTCAAATCATTTTTCAATATTATTGAGTCAAGATATCTCAATTATCAACATTTAAGCACCATAATCCCATCTAATCTCACTTTAATTTCATTCTACTTATTGTTCTTCATCTTGTATTTCAAACATACTTAGAATAAAACTTTGAACATCTTTGTAAGACAACAAAGTTTAAGAACATTTTCATAACTAGAAAATTAAAACTAGTAGCAATCAAAATCAGAAACAGATTCAAAAAAAAAATATACGAAATATTTTTCTTAAAGAAGAATTGTTATTAATATGTGTCTAAAGAATCTTACTGATTCCAACAAACTTTGCAATAACACAAAGTTATCAAGTTTAATGAACCAGTGAAGAACAAAAGAATAGAAGAACTTAAATTAATTCACAAATCTAAAATTTGTAAAACACGTACCAGAATCTGGAAAATTTTTAATAGGAATTAGATCAAGTCCACTGAACTCACAGTGTCCCCTTAAGGAAATTATTCCCCTCTAATATCCGAGGTTTGATTTGGAATATGACCTTACAAGGTAAAATGATCTCAATCATCAGAGTATAGATACCAAAAATTCCGGTGTCAGCGAACCACTCAACGGCAGTAAAGTACACTTAGAATACTAGATTTAGTAGTTGAAGAAGAAGTCCATGAGAGAAAATCCCTCAATTATCGTCACGTTTCATAAAAGTCACAACTTTTTATAAAAGTCGCAACTTTTCATAAAAATCACAACTTTTTATAAAAATCATCACATTTCATAAAAGTCGCAACTCTTCATTTTTCATTTACACCTTTTTAAAACCCAACACTTGTACTAACAAAACTTATCAATATGTATACTGTATATTTTTTCTGTTTATCTTAAGATCTTATTCAATAAAAAATATTGACTCTTTGAAGACTTGATCAATACAGAATCCAATTAATTCATAAAATTGTAAATAATTCATATACATACTAAAAGTAAGTTGTAAGTAACTTTTTGCATTTAATTAAAAAGTTTGGTTTAGCACACACTAAAACAAATTAGTAGTCTACTAATCCACCAAAAATTAATTATTCACATGCACATGTTGTATTATAGACAACATCAAAGCACAAATTTTAATCAATTATCAATTTAATTATTGAATCCCTAAAATCATTCAAAAATGTGAAGGATTTATCGGAGTGATGGACGGTCACCCAACATGGATGGCTAAAGAAATTACAATTTTTCTAAAAGACATTTATATAACTCAATCCAAAAGTTTAGACGGGTCATAGATTTACGCATTTATCAGCTCAACTCTTTTTTACTAATTTAATTCAGTTTGTCTAAAAATTATGTTGATATATATAGCGGATTAATTCATGAAAAATCTTATAAAAAACTATATTAGGTACAAAAATAAATTATGAAAAAAATTAAAAAAAGAAAGAGAATTGAACGGGTAGTTATGCCCCATTTGTTAGGTGCCGATTTATCTCATGTAATAATAATTGATACGCTTAATTATTAACTCGTTCTTTTGACATCCCTAATTTTCGTTCGAGAAGATTTGCTAAAGATTTGTTATTAGCCTACAATTTTGTGGGACCAATCAGATGAAATTCACGACAAAAAAAGGAATTGGAAAGAATATTGGGGTAAAAACTTAAAAAAAAGTAAAAAGTCAAAAATTAAGAGAAAGGCATACCTTGATAAACTTTTGATGTAGAGATGTAGATGAATAATTTCTGCAAAATAAGAAGAATTAAGATTAGATAGGTGATTAAAGAGTGGGTACTAAAGGACTTAAAAGGAAATAAAATAATTGAAGAATTAAGATTAGATAGGGCAATAAAGATTGGGAATTAAAGGACTTAAAAGGAAATAAAATCTAGAAATTTAATTGGATTAATAATTACGAGATTTTTAGATATCTTATTTACCCCAAAAAAGAAGCTTAGAAGCAAAGAATTTAGATACTTGATTGACGGATGCTTTCACAACATTAAAAACGTAGCCTTATAAGCAAAAGTTAACAAAAAAATGGTATACGTCGATGGTAAAATTAGTTCAGAAAATATTATTCGTGCAATTATTTATGTTTGAGTAATAATTATTTATTTATCAGTTTAATTTTTTTAAATCATTAAAAATATAGTTTAAACTAACTATCCAGTAAAATTGTTAATATTTTTATTTGAGTGTTATATTAATTGTTCTTATTGGACACTTTGCTTCTTTCATTCAACCGTCTAATCGAATAATCATATTAAAATCATTGCGTAGTGAAGGAATAATGAGAAGGTAATTATTATTTTTTTGCAATTGCTTAATCTGTAAAAAAAAAATACTATATCTATAATTAATCAAATCATATAAATAAGTAATTATTGATCCAAACGTAATACTTACTACTTTAATACTTCTTTCATCCCGTCCCGGTAACACTTTTTCTATTTTAGTCAATTTTAAAAGTATAACATATTTTCTATATTTAGAATTAATAATTTAAATGTAAAATATTTATTTTAAATTTAATAAGATGATTTATATACACATATACAAAATATTCATTGATTACATTTCAAAAAAAATAATCTTTATATCTTAAATTTTATTCCTAGTCAAATACTTTCACATAAATTAAGACGAATTGAAAAATAATTTTGTTACGAATTGATACATATTGTCACACTCCTATAATCCATACCCGCTCTTAAAAAGAACGACTGTTTTGAAAAAAAAAAAGTTTTTTCAATTAAAGTGACAATTTTTATAAAGAATTATTTTTTCAATTCAAAACCGCCACTTGTTTGACTTGATATGAATTTTAAGAATTAATGAAGATGTTACAATCTTGTGATACTAAACATGTCACATGTCATGTTGAAAGCTGAAACTAGAGTATTGTCGAAAAAGAAAAATACATCATATTTTTAAAAATCGACTAAACAAGAAAATAGCTTTTTGAAACATAGTGAATAGGACTTTAATGAATAATCTTATATTACGAGTTAATTACGTGCACTCCGGGGGAAATTAAAATCAAAGAAAAATACATTTTTACAATATTTTCTTCTTTTCTTTATTAATTGTTTTTTTAAAACTAATACAATGCTCACGTTAATAAACAAACTAGCGAAAAGATAAATTGATAATACTTTAAGAACGTAACTTATATAATAAAATGGGTTGCAATCTATTTATAGGATATGAGTGTTGTTTGTGAAGGAATTGTGGGATATGAGGTTTATGGGATTGATTATTGGAAAGATTAGGATATATGATAAAAAAAAATAAGATAAAAAATATCTCATTTAGATCTACAAAAAATATTTAAAGAATGGGATCGTTTAGTGTGAGGGATTAAAAATACTAGTGATGGGATAAGAAAATAGTGATGGAATAAAAAAAATTATCTTGGTTGGTTGCCACGTTTTGGATAGCTTATTCCGCAATTTATATCATATAGTGATCCGATAAGAAAATAGTGATGGAATAAAACTTTGGGAAAATTGTATATAATAGCACATTAATAACCTAAATTAAATGGAATAGCTAGGGTTTGATTTAATTGTGCTCCATAGCAAACATTAGCTAAAATTTGCCAGCGTCTCTCTCCCAAAAATCTCGCTCGCCACTCTCCATTCTCGCTCGCCTCTCTCGCTTTATACACAGAAGTGTATAATTTTGTTTCTGTTTTGTATAAAGCGAGAGAAAATTGTATATACACATGCAAAAATGTATATCTTCGTGTTATACACTTAATTATACAATTTACAAACATTTTATTTCAAATATTGCAGAGAAAAAGGCCAACGAATTATACAATTGCGAATTATACAATTGCAGTGAAATACAATTTTCTCTAGCTTTATACAACATAAGTGTATAAACTGTGTTTCTGTTTTTGTATAAAGCGAGAAAAACATATATCTTCTTGCTATACACTTATAATTATGTAATATACATACATTTTAATTCGATTCAACTGTATGCAAAACAAATTATACAATTGCAGCAAAATAGGCCAACGAATTATACAATTGTATATGTATAGCAAATTATACAATTTTATGTTTGCTATGGAGCGTAATTATGCGAACTTTGCTATAGCATACAAATATGAATTTTTTGTTTGCTATATGTGAAAGTTGCCCTACAAATAAACATGGAATTATTCCCTCAAAGTATTTTAGCCCAAGAAAACCAAAATAGAACTGGAGGTTTGGCCCAAACTTATCCACCTATTATTTACCAAGTTGGGCCAAATGGGCCAGTTTGTTAGCCCAAACATACCCACAAAACAAGTCAGATACGTATTAATTTGGGAAAACTAACTTATTAGGCATACATTCATAACACATATACTAATTTCACCTATACTTTTAAATAATTACATATTTTACCATTTATTAAAAATTTTCTACCATATATCGAGGAAGATACACCTATATATATATACCTTTGCTACCATTTATATTAAAATAGGGTGAGACGCGAGCGAGATTAGGAAGGAGATGCGCGAGATCGTCATATATATCAAATACATAAGAGAGTGAAGAACAATATGGGAGGGAGACGAGTAAGATTTGTCACCATATATATGTGAATTCACTTGGAGAAAATGTATATAGAACAAATTACATATAATTTTGACCTTATATATCTCGAGATACGTGTATTTGAACGTACCTGAAAGTACCAAAATCTAATAAATTAGAATTATTGAGAACTAAATATATCTAAGTAATTAGCTCATAAACGAGAGAGACTTTCCAAGTTTCCATATCAATTTGCCTATGAATAAGTTTGAATTCAGGTCAATAGGCAGCAAAGAACAACAAACCCTCAAGTTGACCCCAAAGGCCCAAATTAATTTTGTTGCAATAACATCTTCCTTTTTTTGAATGAAAAAAATAATATTACATTTATGTTGAATTAAAAAAAGAATCTCATAAAATAATGCTAATAGTCGTGAATCGTGATAGGGTGATTCAAGAACTTTATAATCTTAGATAGTTGATATATGGTGACAACGACAAGTTAACAAAATAAAAAATAAAAATTGGTCTGAATAAATTTATAAACATTAAAATTTTATTAAAAATATTAATACTCTTTATTATTGTGTCTATTTATTGCCGCTAAAAATTAATTTTATTACAGTTCCGAGTATACGTCGAATTATGACCTTCTGATTCCAACAGAGAAAAAAAAAAAGAAATAAACGAATTGTATTTGCACACAAAAATATTCCTCTTTAAAATTAATATTTCCATTATATTTTTTTTGTTGCAATCAATTTCTATCACTTTAAAAAATTTAATGTAAATAACATTTATAATATCTTCAAAATGATTTTGTTTGTAGCACGCAATTACATTTTTGAAACAGTAGGTTCACATCATCTCTTTTTATTTTTTTTAATAAATAAATAAATAGAACAAAACCATAGATGTAGATATGAGAGAAATAAAAAAATAAATCTTGAATAATTCTTCTTATGCAAATTGATTCCTGTCATATTTATTTTAATTATTTAATGTCGTAGACTTTAGGACATTTGACTATCTCAAGATCAATTAACGTTTACGTTTGGCAACAAATCTACAATATATACTACACCCTCCGTCTATAATTATTTGTCATGTTGTCTTATCGAAAGTCATTTTAATTAATTTTAAAAGTAAATTAGATCACATTAGTTTAATATTTTAAATAAAAAAAATAGATATTCTAAAACTACATGAAAAATACTATAAATTACAATTTTTCACATATTAATATGATGAAAAAATATATCTTAAAATGTTAGTCAAAATATTTATAATTTGATTCTAAAAATAAAAAGTATGAAAAAAATTTCAAAAGGTGGAAATATTTTTTAAAATATCTAAACTTCCTTGTTTGAAAAGTAATTATATACTACTTGAACCCCAATTAAAATATCCAAAGTATTAATCATTACAACAAAAAACAAAATTCTTTTTAAGTATTTGTTCATATTTCCTTTTATATCTGTCCCTATTTACTCGTTCATTTCAACAAATTAAAAAAGGACAATAATTTTTTTCTAATATGTCCTTATTTAATTCTAGAAATTTTCTAGAACTACTAAGTTGTAATGTATGCTTTTTTGAACCAGAAAATACATTTATTATACCTGGAAGTTGCATAATCTTTTAAGTTAAGGATAAAATTGTAACTAACCTATGATAATAATTGATGTCTTAATATGTGTATCACTTCTAAAGTGGACAACTAAATCGGGACAGAGGGAGTATTAATTACTATTAGTGATGGCAAGTTCTTTGTCTATCACTTTATTTTAATTACTCGATTTTCACCGATTATATTATGCTGAAGTCACTAAATTAACAAAAAAATCACTCAGCTATCTATAAATCACGAATGTATATAACTTGTTGTTGGGTTATCCCACATCGGAAGTGGAAGGGGCTGGTGGTCAATTTATAAGTGTGAGGGAAAGCCTCAACCTTTGAGCTAGCTTTTGCGTTGAGAAGGCCCAAGACCACCCAACATTGGTATCAGAGCCCAGGTTGTCTACAAGTCTCAGCCCACCGGGAGAAACTGGGTTGTCGCTCTCCAGCCCAAGGCCCGATGTGTGAAGGGGGAGATTGTTGGGTTATCCCACATCGGAAGTGGAAGGGGCTGGTGGTCAATTTATAAGTGTGAGGGAAAGCCTCAACCTTTGAGCTAGCTTTTGGGTTGAGAAGGCCCAAGACCACCCAACACTTGTCGACCTCATTTTGGATTGAGGCATCGTAACACTGCCCGTTTGGCCATAAATTTTCCAAATAATATTTGGGAAAAATTTGGCAAATAATGTTTGTTCATACAATTCGTCATTATTTGGCAAATATTTTTAGCAAATATCCCAAATTTCCAAATACTAGTTTTTTCTAGTATTTGGGTCAAATCTCATTATTTGGGATATTTTAAAAATTAAAATTTTACCCCAATCTTTTATCTTTTACAAAAACACCCTTTCTAGTAGTTGCTTGCGTTGTATTACATCATTTTTTACGTGAACACCAAAATAGTGATGAAATATTTAGTGAATATTAAATAATGATATGATTGTTGATGAAAATTATTAAAAATTGGCTTTAGGTAACAAAGTCATGTACTTTATCTACTTCACGATGTATGGAATAATTCTTGTTACACTCACTCCAAATTACCACATTGCTTTAGTGTCATGGACATTATTTGTTATTGTTGTAACGAACATTCAATTGACTTGTAATACAAACTTTTAGTTAGTTTTGATAGTTTTTAAAACTTGTGTGTATAAATCATATTTTTCTAAAAAGGTGAAATATATTTTCCAAATTTTATGGCCAAACACATGGTGAAATTTCACCCAAATTTTCACTCAAATATTATTTGCCAAGAATATTTGGAAATTTATGGCCAAACGCTAGCTAAAAAATTGAAGTATATATCTCAAAGAGTCATTTTGTATGATATTCATAGACAAATTAAGTTGAATAATCTATTTTAAAAAATAAAATAATTTAATGACCTGTTATACTACTTGATCAAAGTTAGAAAAATTTTATGGTTACAAACAATTAATATAATTATATGTATTTATTATATGTATATATATGTTAGACGTCATATCAGTGCTTTTGACCTTCGCAAATTCTTGAGTGTTCAGTTTACATTATAAAAATATCTCATCTGATAGTTTGAAAAATTATGCGATAATTTTAGCAAACCCAATTGGATGTTTCTGCTAAATCTTTATATTTTAATTAAAAAAAAGCCAATGGGCCTTAATATTTAATTTGATTTAACTTTAAAGTCCCAATTGAAAAGTATTATTGGTTCAGATCTTATTATATATATTATTATTATAAAGGATAATTCACAAGTATCTCTCAATCTATGTCTGAAATTTCAGAAACACATTTATACTATATTAAGGTCCTATTAACCTTTTAATTTATTTTATTAATAATTTTCTATCTATTTTCGGCTTACGTGACATTATCTTATGGGTCCAATGCTAGTTGAATTTTTTTTTATAAAATAGTGTCACATAGATCGAAAAAGAGTAAAAAATTACTTATAAAATAAGCTCAAGGATAATAGAATCTTAGTATAATATAAATGTTTCTCAAAAATTTCGGACATAAATTGAAAATGTTCTTTTACATTTCACTTATTACAATAAATAAAATGAATTTGATGATTTATTGCTTGAAAATGCCTGGACAATATGATGGCCCCAAAAAGTTTGATATTAAAATAGTTTGCAGGTAGATACAATTTGGTAGGCCAACAAATTAGTAATGAGACATGTCCTAGTTTCGATAGTAATTGACAAGTTGTCTATCGATCGTAATATATATACATATTTTAGTCTTAGGCCTTTTTATTATGTCCTTATTTGAATTATATGATGCGCGATATAAATATTAGTTAACAAATATTGACGTATTCATTTACTATTAGTTATGTAAGAGGAAATCGAATTAATATGTAATTGCAACAACATAAAGTGAAAATGAAAAGAAAAAAAAAAGTAATGGACTTCAAAGTATATTGACAAAGGAAAAATGACAGTTGAAAAAGGGAGAATTGATCGGTAAAGCAAGAATAAGATAATAAAATATGCCAAATCAAAGAAATAAAACAAGACGAATGAAAGGAACAACTCAAATATTATGAAGGATATATAAGTGGCCAGGTATTAGACGGTTCGATTTGATTTTACAGTTTATCAATTATCGGTATGATTTATTACTTATCGAATTGTAGATTGTCAAATTATTATAAAACCATTAAGATATCGCCTAGTCGACTTATCCATTGGTTAGTGATCATTATCGATTTGGTTATCGGTTTAACCATTAAGATTTGACATAACAAAGAATCATTGAAAATCATTCAGAAACAAGGTAACAAATCAAATGAACCATGCACATGATTTCACAAATTGCATCTTACTTTAAAATATTGGTGCAATATAACCACAAATATAATAAATTATAGTTGAAAATAAAATAAATAAATAAAAGTATATTCAGGCGAGGCACGAATATTTCGCTCTCTTGGCATAATTTACATTGATCCAACAATATCACCTGTCCCTATTCAGGATACAATAGCCTAACAACGTAACGTTATACAATACAGTCAATTCTGCATTTAGTTGAAGAGTCAAAAGCTCAAAAAAAAAATACACGTTCATTCAACATATAATTACTCTCATTTGTATAGTGAATTAGTTGAAGATTTAGAATATTTTTTTATCTCAGCTCTATCTTTCACTACTCTAACTCAATATATACACAATATAATACTTCTAATCATTTCTTACCCTCTTTCTCATATACATTTCTTGTGTACCCAACACAATGTAAGACTACACTAATTATAGGTAAAACATTTCTCCTGGCAGTGAGGAGGGAGATAAAATTTAGTAAATTGGGTAAATAATTAGCTCAAAAGTTATATGAGTTACAGGAATAATGACCATTTTCTACTAAATCTGATGAGAGTAATGGGGCATTAATGTAATGTTTAAACCACTAATGGACATAACATGATATATATATATATATATGTGACATATCATATATTTTTATTAATATTAAAATATCACACTAACAAAAAAACAAATACGTTTATATAATAACCAAGAATTTGAGACAACAAAAAATAAAAATAAAAATAAAAAAATTAAACTCTGAATTAAGAACTTTACATACAAAATGATATAAATATAATTATTTAATTTATTATCGATAAATCCATTTAAAAAATCTTAAACCATCAAAAATCGAAAACAAAATAAAACTTGAAATTGTTATCAAAATCGCTAAATCAATAACTCATTACCGATAATATCTTTTTTTTATTTGAATTATTAATTACAATTTAATTCTAAATAATTCTATTAACAACGAAAGATACATTCGATACTCTTTTTCAGGGTTTGGTTTACCACCCCTTAGGTTAGAAAGGAGAGGAGCTCTTCGATTCTAGCTTCTTCTAGTTGTCATCATATCAAGTTAAACGATATCACATGAATAATAAAAAAGAAAATAATTAAACAATATCACCTAAAATAAGTTAGAGTCAGTTTGCGGCTGATCCGAGGACAGGGTGTAATAATGAACAAACACCCCACCGCTACTTGCCCCACCTCAACACCACATATTGCATTTTAGACTCAATTACTAGTTTTAAATATTCTCAAAAAAAAAATTAAGAAAAATAAATAAAAAAAATTTGGTGTTAACCATGAAAACTAAACTTTTGAGTATTATTTGTTTTATTTGAAATCTATTTTCAAAATTGAATTATAGTTGGAATTGTGTTTATATATATATATATATATATATATGCATGAAAAAAGCAATATCTCAAAATGAATAGTCATATAATAACATGGATTGAATTTCATATATCAGATAGTACATACGATTTGAAAGTTGAAAATGAAATTGTATTTAATTATAATTTTTGAAATTCTTTTCATATTAACATGAAATTGACATAAACGTGAATATTTTTATTTAAAAAAAAAGGGTAATAATTGAAGAAAAAAAAACACATGATTAAAGTGAAAAAGTCAAAATAAGATAATTGATGTTCTTTAAATTCTAAACACAATTTGAAATTATATTTAGAATCATAACTGAACACTTAATTTCAAATAAAATAAAATATTTTCAGTAAAAAATTTAATGGTCAAAGGCGTCTATAGTATAAATGATATTTACGTATTAGGGGTAAGTATTCTTCCTACTTTACTTTTTGTAAAAAGTTAACTCTAAGACCTCGTAAAAGTTAACTAATCAATTAATAGTTATTATTTCATAAATTTATTTTTCTAATTAAAAACAAAAATGACTTATTAAGATAATAATTATTAATTGAATTACCATACATGAAATGATCAACTTCATAATAAATTTTATTCAATGAAAATAGAAAAAATAATGTACATGTTAATATTCGTTTGTTTGATAAATTTAACTTACGACGTGTAATGATCCGAACTGTCGTTATTTGAGAAGGACAAAAAATTCGCAAAAAACTTGGATGTTGTCCCGCTATAGTAAGATAGATGTCGCTACAACGGGATCAGCGAGGCAGAATAATTACGAGAAATCATATTTTTCCCATCTTCCTAAAGTACCCAGAAAAGTCATGAAATACCCTAGAAACCTCAGAATAACTATCCTAAGTTTGGGAAAGAAAAAGAAGGAGCTTTCTAGCATGGAGGTCGCTGAATGATGCGAAATCTTGGCCAAATTCACCATATATAGCGAATCCGGAAAAGCTGGAAAATAAATCAAAGGCAAGGTAGGTTAGATTTTATGCATTGAGTAGTTATAAATCTGTGCTTACCATTCAGTATACAAAATCAATGGTAGGAGATATGCATAGACCTTCATACACCGAGTAAATTCTGTGATTTCTATGATGCAACGTATTTGAGTTAGTTCTTGATGTAGAGAATTGCTGACTGTTCGAGTGTTCTTAGTTATTTTCTTGAGTGGAATCCCTCCATTAAACAAGGTATTCAGTAGGAAAGAAATAATTTCGGTCTATGTTAGGTTCGACCTATCGAAGTACAAGTTGTTGAATGATAGTAATTTAGGTTTAAAATCCTAATGACGATCCTTACCGAAAAACTAGGGCTGAACCCGGTCTCTTGCACAATAAGAATTGATGGAAATTCTTAGATGATAGTTGTGTTTCTATGATGTGTGTGATATATGCTCGTTCGCGCTTCATTATGATACGTGTGTATGCATGTTACAATGTTGTTCTCACTTGTAAAAAAGGAGATGTATGAATTTTTAATACCATGAAATCATGACTTAAATGTATGATCTTGATGATGTGTTGTGATTGTGATTATGGTGTGTGATTGGGGATCGGATTGCCACCTTCCGGCAAACTAATTATTGGATATGGTTGCCATGTTCTGGCACAACATTTGGATCGGGTTGCCACGTTCCGGCACAACATTTGGATCAGATTGCCACGTTCTGACAAACTAATTATTGGATCAGGTTGTCACATTTCGACACAATATTTGGATCGGGTTACCTTTTTCGACACAACTTGAGATTGGATTCCCACGTTCCGACAAGCTAACCGTTTGAGTTTGAGTTTGAGTTCCGTTAGAGGACCAACTACTTGTGACAAGGGTGTATGGTAAATTATGTTATATTTTGATATTATGATGTGTACATACTTGCGATGATTACGTTCATATTTAATGATGACAGGGTGTAGGTGAAACTATGTATCTGCAAGTAAGTATGGGGTGATGTGTAGAATATTTTATAAGGTTTACTTGTCGGAAATGAGTGAATCGTCGAGATATTTGTCTAGGTAGGCACCCAAGGAGGATAGAGTGGAGCTAGAGATTGGGGTAAGGAGAAACTATATGGCTTGGGGTAGATAAGGTGACAATAATTTAAAAGTGTAACATGATCTATTAATAGGAAGGGATGTTAGGAGAGTTGGGATTATCCAATGAGGTTGACATATTTAGGCTATGACTTGATAGAAACAAAAGTGTTAGCGGTTAGGAAAGAAAATGGTTAGTAGTCAGAGCATTGGTGTGAGTTGAAGGTGTTCTAAGAAAGGGCAATCGTGGAGAAGCGTGTGGTTGTATTGATACTACTCTTGCTATGTCTTTTGACATAGCCTGAATGTAGGATTGGTGATGTTTCATTAATTGAAGACGAAGAAATCCTCCAGCAGCTTCGACTCTTCTTCCACATGGTGAGAGTTGTGTTCTTTTATTATTTATTGTCCAGTCGTTACTCTTTGTAGCTTTTGTACCCGAGAGACTAGATCCTTGAGATTGTTAAACTATTTTACAAGTTTAACGAGGAGTGTACTTAAAAAAAAGTGTTATTAAATTTACTTAACTTTATTTTCCGTCTTAATTTCCACATGTTTTCTCTATTAGCATATGAGGGTTCTCCTAGTTAGATGTTAGAATAGGCGACCGCGCGACACGATTGATTGGATCGTGACAGGATGTGTCTAGTATGAAGAAAAAATAACAATCACAAACTCACAGTATATGATCATGTTCAGTGTATAACTATACACGTGCAAATTGAAAAGAATAATGTATATACAAATTTACTTATTTATGTAATTCCAGCTCAACTAAAACATATTTCAAAATTATATAAAAAAAAAGCAAATATAAAGTAGGAAGAGAAAATAATTTTCCGAAAATATTGTCATTCCTTAGGCAAAATTTAAAATATATATATGGAAAAAGAACTTTCTTCGTATAATATTTTCAAAACTATTTTTCTAATTGAATAATTGGTGAAACTTAAGCAATTTATTTGATTATAGAAAAATATAATAGTATAATAATGTTTGATATTTATCTCAATTTTGTGGAGTAGTTGGGACCTAAATAACACGTCTTTGTGTCAATTGGCTGAAATTAGTTTGTGTAGGTGCTCATGAGCTGTATATCATCCAAATGGTCCATTTAATAAAGATCTACTTTAATTTGCTTTTATGATATATATTCTCTCACATTTATTTTTTAAGAATAAGAAAAAAATATCTAGAAAATGATTTTGACCAAAACTTGAGGTTGATCTTTTTTTTTTAATTTCTTAAATTGTATAATCAAAATTATAAAGTGGAGAATCATATATATATATATATATATATATATAGAAGTATTAATGTACAATTTCAGAGAATTTACACGAACTATTTAAAAATTATAAGTGAAATAATGAATCTTGTTTGATATAAATATTGAGTATATGTAAGAAAAGAAAATTTATAATTATTTTTGGTAAAAAAATTAAGGTGAGATTAATAAATAAATAAGTCATGAAGTCCTTGTAAAACAATCCATTAATTTAAAATATATATTTGATTCCATTAGTTGAGCAGAAAAAAAGCCGTCTAATAAGGATAATTTATTTAATATTATTAATTATAGGAAAAACATATATTCTCTCTTTATCCGAATAAGTTTAGCGTGTCTTTTGGATATTTTTAATTATTTAATTCACTGTCTCCTATCCTAATTATTATTTAATAATTGTTCTACACTTTCTAGTGTTTTACTACTCTTTAGGGAACATTGTGAGCCTTTTTTTATTAAAAAAAAATAATTGTCTTTTCTAAATGAATTAAATTAGTAGTTTTCCTTAAACCTACTTGGTTATTAACACCAAATATTAAGAGATGCATTAACTCTTAAAAATGGGTAATCGGTTATTTTTTTTGCAGTTTACAAAATTTAACCTATGCAATGTTTAGCACTTCAAAAATAATTCTCTTAGATCACCTTCTTTCTCTCAATTTCGAGTTTATCAATTTGCGATCAATTTCATATTTTATAAATATAATAAATTATAGCTGAAAATAAATGAATAAATCATTATTCAGACTGAGACACAAATATTTCATCTCTTTAAGGTGATTCAAACTCATTGTGACATAATCTATAATGATCGAGTAGTAGATCTCTTTCTAGAATATAATAGTTTAACAATGTCATACAACTCAAACAACTCTGGATTAGTTGAAGAGTTCAAAGCTCCACAAAAAGAACACCTTCCTTAAACATAAAATTACTCGTATGTATTGTGAGTTAGTTGAAGATTTAGAATATTTTTCTTCAACTCAACTCTCTCTTTCACTATACTAATCTCACTACTCAATACAATATTTTTTGAGGAAATTTTATAAATAACAAAGAGATTAAGCTTCGTAAGCCTACTTGGCTACAAGTTACCTAATTACATTTCATAACTATATTTTTGTTTGCTATGGATATTTTTTTTTGATAATTCGCTTGTCAATATACAAACATAGCAAGTATTTATTATATATCTATACATGAATGATTTTTTCAGAACTTAAACTAATTAAATGTATCAACATGATAATTATATACAAGTTAGGCTAAGGATATACAAATTCTAGATATATACAATTATAAAAACTTTGAATTTATACAATCAGGAATCGAATTATACAATTCTAGACGTGAACCACATAATTATAATTGTAAGTTAGAGACAAATAATAATTTAATAAAACTATAACTATGTTAACTAATTAATTAATTAATACATTTTTACTTATTTGCGTAATTTTCTCATTTTCCCATACTTCATCATTTTTTACATGGAAAAGGATCAATATCTCCTTGTATTATTGAAAAAAATAGCTCAAATATACCATTCGTTATATTTTCTATCTAAATATACTCATGTCATTATACTTTGATGCTAATTTGCCCTTATATTTATAAATCGAGGACACACGACATGCTCTAAATAAAAAACTAAATCTTATCTTCAAATTAAGATATCATTTCTACTTAAGTCCATCTTAGCCTAATTTATTTAACCATCTAATCTTTTTACATTTAAACAATTAAATAAAATAAGTGAGCTCACGTTGACAGCTCTAATTACAATTAGATGAGATGGGTGACCTCTTAACTTTCGTTGAGGCATTTGTTTCATTGTTATACTTGTTTGGTAGTTCAGGTTTCAATGTTATAAAATAAAATATTTTTTATCCTAAAAATTTTATGTATAACATGTGTTTGAATGTAAGTAATTATCACTTAATGCCAATAATTTGCAAAATCTCCAAAACCAATCAAATCTAAAATACCAATGTGAAAAGAAAATATCTTTTTTTTTTCGGCAGTATTTACGCAAATACAGTTGTATACACTATATTGTGTCTGTATATACATTTTGTCTTATCATTTTCGAAAATTTGAATGTTTTGGTACAGTAATTCTGACCTTTTCCTTTCTTTTTCTATAATTAATAATTGTGAATTTTCTTGACCCTATATTAATAATATAATATATATATATATATCATATTGGTGAAGCATGAAACTGAGTGGCCCTACTTATGAACAAAAAGTCTTCTTCTTTCTCCTACTTCATTCTTCTCTTCTTCAATTCCCTCTTTTTTCTCTCTCTTTTAAATTCAACTTTTTTCCAAGATTTCAAGTTTTTTGATACCCCTTTGGAGAATAGTTTCTGGGTTTCAAGTTCTTTTTGGTGAATTTGATTGAATTCGAGATCATCATATACGTGTTAAATGGGTTGCTTTAAGTGTAAGTCATAAAAGAAGAATCTTTGTCGCTTTATATTTCTTATTGTTTATCTACTTTGCTTATTGTATTGAAGAAAAAACTGGATGGTTCATCTTTATTGATATGGGGTTTGTTAGTTATACTAGTACTATCTTCAAATTCAGTGATTTCTTTGGAAAAAAATAATCCGTATAGCTTCATATTTAACATGGTGTTTATTGGTCATGTAATTTGAGTGATTTCTTGGAAAGATTTGATCTTTGTAACTTTAATTCCAATGATATATATGTGACAAGTGAGAATTGCACCTCCATCATCAATAGTGGTTTGAGGGTTCGAGTCACGCTTGAGGATAGGTGAGAACACTATTAGTCCTCCTGATGGAATGGGGTGGAAATAATATGATAATTGTGTTGCAGATTGATTTTGAAGCCAATAATGGCTAATTCCTTAGTGAGAGTCATCATCTTGTAGTCTTCTTATTGCTTTTGATTTAATTATACTCGTTAAATCGTTAAATCGAGTCAATTCTGCTGCCCTGGTAATAAACAGATAGACCTGTTTTTTTCTGTATTTTTTTTTCTTTGGTATCAAAAGTTGTTGACTTGTTCAGTGATTATTTTACAGTTTCATAATTATAGCTATATGACTGATTCTCTTAATTATTGAGTTAAGTAGAAAAGTATTACTTTCTGATTTGAATAGTTTAAGTTGTTCAGAAAATTTTGTGGAGAGATAATCTTCTCTGGGTCATTGAAAATTAAGAAGTATGTTACTTTGTAAACTCAGCCTAAACATTCAGGACTATAAAACTAATTACCTTTGGTAGATTATTCTTAAAGAGGAACATGTTGATACTTGTTGATTTAGATAGTTTGGGATCTTTTATCTGAATGATTATTTATTCAGTCATTTATGGGGATGCTTCAATTTATATCTACAAGATGAAAGCGTCATGGGTTAAGAGCAAAGTATATCTGCATTGCGTTTGACTAACTACTAAGCTACTGTTATGAACAGCCACCTCCTGCTGCTGCCATTTTTGAACAACCTTGTTTTCTGAAAGGTTTTTCCTTTTGTGCATTATTTTCATTAGATATTAATTTGTTATGAAGAAATTCCATTCTTTGTTAGTACTATTTGATAAACCATTTCTTCATTAAAAGGAGCTATGACATGAAATGCAAATTAGTATAGCCCAAACATTATTACATAGGGTTGTTTTAGACAATTACAATTTTGTAGAAGGCGGAATGAGTGATCCAGAAATGACATATCTTGATTATCCAATCTATATTGCAATATTAGTCCTTCAATTGTATTATGTACATCGTTAAACCTGACTTTTTGATGCAAATGCTTAAAGATGATTCCTCTTTCTTGAGGGAAACAAGTATATTGCCTATAATGAATATGATAAGTTCTATCTTCATTCTTGTTTCATAAACATGGTACTCTTTTCACTTTATGATTTAGTTCGAAAGATTAGTATCACTGCATTACTCTGTTGTTTGAAGGAACCTTCTATTTTGTTTGTTACAGGACACTTTTTAATCAATTGAGTGGGTCAAATCTGCAGGTTAAAACATTCCTGGATCATATGTAATACATGTCACTACTCTGGTATTCTGACAAGATTGAGCGGAAACATGAGGAAACTAGAAAATGAGAATTCTATGCAAATAGATGATAGAAGTTCTGGTACGTTATGCAAGTTTTGTGGCAAAAAGCAAGATACAACGACTTGTTTGATCAGTCCGACTGCTTCATTGCATAGCAGTAACAGCTCTATGTCATGTTACAGTATGCTCTCCTTTATTAATCACATAGTTTTGACTGTCATTTTCATTCTCTTCATCATCACCTCATGTTGGTTCCTTATTCTTTTATCATTCAGGTGACTTTTCATGTGATGCAAGCTCAGATCGGAGGTTAGTTGTAATTTAGTTATGTTAAAATTTATTTATGTTGTTAAAATACCTGTCTTCTTTTACTTGGGAAATGAGGTAAGTCTGACACATGTCAATTTGGTTTTTATTTGGTTTTAATTTGTTCAGGGTTAATATTGATGAATGTAGCACAGAGAGCAGTCAAGAGGACTCCTGTAGCAAAGTTGACGAGGATGACTATGATGAATCTGGAGTCTCTTGTAGTTATGAACTGGATCAGTTCTGGGTGCCCCCAGAACCAGAATGTAGTGATGATGATATGGAAGACAGTGTGGCTAATTGTGATGATGATGAGTGCGGCGATGGCTGGGGCAAGCCAACTTCTTTAATCAGCCTCGGAGATGAAGGTTCTGGGAGCTACAAGTTTAAAGAGGAAAAGAGGAAGGCATTGGAAGAAGTGATGAATGGGAAGCTTAAGGCCCTTGTTTATGACCTTATTAAGTCTTTTGGTGTTGCCTCATCTGGGGGTGACGATTGGGTTGATATAGTTACCTCCTTGTCTTGGGAGGCTGCTTCATTTGTTAAGCCTGATTCTGCTGAAGGAAAGGCCATGGATCCTAATAAATATGTGAAGATAAAATGTATACGATCTGGTTCTCCCAACCAAAGGTATAGAATGACGACATGTCTCATCTCTTAATTTGTTTTCCTTTCTAGTTCAGTTTAAATCTTGGATTGTCAAAGTGGAAAACTATCTGTTTCCTAGTGTTTGATAGTTGTCCTCTATTTGTGAAGTTGGGGGTAGCAGTTGCCATTACATATGCGCACTTGTCAATCCTCCTTATTCTTTGGTTTCCTCTGCCATACTTCCACTAATGTCTATGTTTGAAGATCTGCTTAACTTAGTTACTCATATCCTAAATATTACCTTTTTGGTTGTCCCAAAATTTAGTCATTCATTTAAAAAAAAATGAATAACAATTTTCATTCACTATTCTGTACTTCCTGAATGTTTTTTTAGGTTACATGTAACCATCCTTTTTCTTTTAAAATCTCAAGTTTCCTAGAAAGTAACCTTACCTCTAATTGTGGACTTAACTTTTAAATACAGTACAATTTACATTCTACTTCTTATCTGCATATTTGTTATCTAAGACTAAATTTAAGACAAAGGGGGAACCCAGGCTTACATTGTAATTTTTCATTCTTTTTTAGTCAATTTATCAAAGGCATGGTCTTCAAAAAGCATGCTGCCCATAAACATATGCCAACTAAGTTTGAAAAACCTAGGCTGCTGCTGATTGAGGGTGCACTAGGTCTCTCAAGTGAGTTGTCATCATTTGAGTCAATGCGACAGGTAAACAAGAAACTCTCTTTATATGTGAGATATACAAAAAGGTAATATATTAGAGTATGTAATCATCTGTTCTTATCAATTCATAATGACAGGAGAAAGACAGTGTGGTGAAGTCTATCACTGACATTCTAGAGAGGTACCAGCCAAATGTGATATTGGTTGAAAAAACAGTTTCGCGTGACATACAAGAGTCTATTCTCAAGAAAGGATGGACACTGGTCTTTGATATGAAAGAACATCGCCTGGAGAGAGTTGCTCGTTGCACTGTTTCACCAAACTTTTCTTCTGAAATCTTGTCTGGCCATAAGCTTAGACAGTGTGATTCCTTTCATTTTCAAAGGTTTGTAGAGGAACATGACACTTTTGATGATGGTGGAAAAAGGCCTAGTAAAACACTGTTGTTCATTGAGGGTTGTCCTACTCATCTGGGATGTACGGTGAGTCATCTTCTCTATGTTAGTTTTTAATAACACAGAATATCTAACTAGGGATTACTGATAGTTGGGACATAATTTCACTGTTGAGTCATTGCTCAAGAGATAACAAATAAGGTCACGAGCACTACACTAGAGTACTTCTGGAGACTTTCATAGCATTTCCCAGATCATATAATAAGAGTTAGTTTTGCTTTCATTTAGCCCCCTCACGTTTGAATCAATGCTGACTTTTCATAGCATTTCCCAGATCATATTATAAGAGTATGTTTTGCTTTCATTTGGCTCCCTCGCGTTTGAATCGATGCTGTTTTTTTTTTTCTTTTGTGACTGCAACTGTTTTAACAGGAAGGAATACCATATTCTTAGGGATCTTTGTGAAAAAAGCAAATATAGTCGTGCACGTATCTTGTATACCAACAAACAAACAAGCTAATTGCTATTGGAACTTCCGAGACCCTCCTAGCTAGTGGCTTTTGACTTCAATAGAGAATTGATACCTGCTGTTTTAACATTTGCTCCCTTTCATTTTTTATAAAGAACATTTACTTCTATACCTCTGACCCTGGCCTTTTGTGCAGATTTTGTTAATGGGAGCTAATAGTGATGAACTGAAAAAGATCAAATGTGTGGTACGATGTGCAGTGATCATGGCATATAATTTAATCCTCGAGACTTCTTTCCTTCTAGATCAAAAAGCAATGTTCTCGACTATTTCTCTTAGTCAGGTGGTGAATTCAACAGCTACTGATGACCCTCCAGCTGTTAGTGGTGAACAAGGTGATTCTCTGTTATTTGAGCCATATAATCCAGTTCTTTCTGGGTTGTCATCTCTCTCAGCCTCTCTGAAAAAGGTTATGGGGGACAACTTTCCTCTCTGCCCCACCTCTGGTCAATCCATGCCCTCATGTTTCATTGATAATCAATCCAATGAAGATGATCAGGAACAAACTGATACTGTGGTCAATCAAAGTGATACAGCTCAGAAAGTCACTACCTGTGATGACGAGGTGGCATCCGAAAAAGAACGGTTGCATACTCCAATAGTGAGCCAGGGAGAATCTTTAGAATCACAGGTATCTGGTAATATGGGTAATGGCGTTAAATCTATGGATACTGAGAGTATATTGGTTCTGATATCAAGCCGGAATGCTTCAAAAGGGACTATGTGTGCCCATGGTCATTTTTCTCGCATAAAGTTCTACCAAAATTTCGATATTCCGCTTGGAAGCTTTTTGCAGCAAAATTTGCTAAGTCAGGTGCGTAGAACTCAATAGTCTCCAGTTCAGCTCTTCTTGTTCTGTCTCTGTAGTTGCAATTTGATGAACAATTTTCTTTGGAATGATTGGTGGTGATTTTGCTGATTTCATCATTAATAGTTGCTATAATGATCTATTTGAAATAAAATTGTGGCCTTATCATTATCAGTTACGCTGGATTTTGTTTTAAATGTTAACCTTAAAACCCTGTCATACAGAAACTCCCATGCAAGAGCTGTGATGGACCTCCTGAAGCTCATATTTTCTATTATGCACATTACAATAAGTTACTTGCAATTCAAGTTCGTTCTCTTCCAAAAGACAAGGGGCTTCCAGGTGAAAGGGAAGGGAAGATTTGGATGTGGAGTCGTTGTGGTAGATGCAAGTTCCAGAGTGGCTGCTCAAAATCTACGAAAAGAGTTTTAGTATCCACTGGTTCACGTGGTTTCTCATTTGGAAAATTTTTGGAGCTCAGGTTCTCAAATTCCTCTTTGTTCAATAGGCTACCTGTCTGTGGCCATTCTTTGCACAGGGATTTCCTCTACTTCTTTGGGTATGGTCACTTGTGGCTATCTTTAGTTATTCCGAAGTCTATTTATTTTCATGTATACAGATCTAATAGCAAAGCCTACTGATAGCTTTTGCTATCTATTATAAAAATTTCCATTTGACATTACTCGAGATTTAAGTTGTATCGTTTGCTATTAGTGACTCTGCATGGATTTGGAATTGGTGTTTTCTCATATTTCACTTTTCCTTCTTAAAGATATTCACGTCATTTTCTGCATGTACAGGTTAGGGCATATGGTTGCGGTGTTTAAGTACTCAACAGTTACTACTTACTCCGTGGCTCTTCCTCCAGAAAAGCTGGAATTTAGCAGTTCTGTCAATGAAGAATTTCTTAAGAAGGATTTTGAAGATGTATGTCTTTTTACAAGTGCAACTGCTTTCCCAATTGATGCTTTTAAATACTTGGCTGAACATGGAAGTTACATGCCCTGTTGCAAGTTTCTATATTTACAGAGATTTTATTTTTCTTTCTCAACTAGGTGAACATGAAAGGGATTAAGATGTTTCGTGATGTAGAAAAAGCTTTGAAGGCAATAGAGTCTCGATTTGTTGGAACTACTCTAAATCTTCAAGGATCAATTAGGAAATTTTCTGAAATTGAGAAAATGTTGAAGGAAGAGAGAACTCAATTTGAGGTTAGCTCCTTTTGCTTCCAGTTTCAGACTGATTGTTCCCGTTACATTCTATTTGATCAAAGTCGATGTGGTGGACTGTCATTCTAGTTCTAAGTTCCCTTTGAATTAATCAGTATCAGTTGGTTCATTTTTTTCTACGGTATAATAATATTAACAGATATCAAATACATACTACGTGCTTTAAAGAGTTGATAGCTTTCTGATTTTCTGGTTAATGAGAATCAACGTTCAGGTATAAGTCAATAAATGCATTTATGTGCATGTGTGGATGGTGAAGCTATATCCAAACCTATTGCCTTTTTTCATTGAACTCATTTACTATTTATTTGGTCCAGACATTTATTAAAGCATAATGTACATCTTATTTTACTATTACTAATCTATGTGGATTCAATGTCAGATTGGTATTCAAAATGTCATTATGGATGGCAATCGGGATGTCGTCATGTATAAACTTCTAATGTTGAATAGAATACGGTTGGAGCTTTTGCTGGAGTCCTGTGTGTGGGATCGCCGTCTTCATTCATTACTATCATCTGATTGTACCGCTACCAATCCAAAAACTATTGACAAGAGTATCATTGCTATTAACCACATGGAACAACAAGAGGGAAGCAATGTTAATGGACACACTAAAGTTTATCCGGAAAGAGATGATAGAGCATTGGAAGATTGTCCGGATCTGAAAATCAAGCTAGTTGAAGACTCTTGTGGAGATGATAACAGTAGGACAGAAACTACTGTAGGCAGTCGTGGTGATGTTTTGGATGCTGACTGTGATCTGAAACCGAATGTTGAATCATCTGCTAAATTTCCCATTAAAGAAACTCCCGTTGATACACATGATTGTGGACAAGATGAACCATCAAATTTATCTGCTTTCAATGATGGTGCCGAGGTGACAACTGCAGCCAAAGTAAATGGAAACGACTTTTCCCTTCAGGATATTACAGTGAAATCTGATCTCTCTGATCACTACCTTTTTGATAATGAAAGTAACTTACAGCTCAATCTTCCTTCATCCATTCAATTGGAGACAGATAAACCAATTGCCATTGGTGCTGGAGGTACGCATGATCCTATTCATTCTCAAAGGAGTAGATCCCTCTCCTCAATATTTTCCAACATAGAGAATGATGAGGGGTGGTGGACTCCATTCCCTGAAATTTGGTGTCAATACATGGAGGATCTCCAGAGAGGTCACTTACCGAAATTAGGATCTATCACAAACCATGATGTAGAATCTACTGCTTATAAACTTATTACTGACATGAGTGCGAAGCTTCACATTCCCCTTGGAAGTGATAAATACATTGTTTCTGATTATGAAGATGAATTTTCCAGCATAATTGCCTGTGCTTTGGCCTTGCTGAAGGATTTGCCTATTATATGTGAAGATCTTGGGGATGATGGCAGAAAAGATAGAGGAATTGATCCTAAGTCGTATGAGAGTTCACAAGGCTTAATGCAGATGTTCTCTCTAGCTTCTCCACATTTGTCTTCAACTGGTTCATTGGATTTAACAGCGTATCACTCTTCGAACATGTCGGAGGTAGCACGCTCATCAAGTTTAGATGGGGTAGATTTGCTAGATTCATCGGTTTCTTTCACGGCTGTTCAGGCGGAAGTCTCCATGGGTTTGGGTAAATTGACTGGGAAGTATAAATACTCAGTCCTCTGTCTCTATGCCAGCCAATTTCGTCAATTGCGAGATCGATGGTGCACTTCAGAAGTTGATTTTATTGCTTCCTTGAGTAGGTGTAGGAGATGGGATGCAAAAGGTGGCAAAAGTAACTCTTTGTTTGCCAAAACAGTTGATGATCGGTTTATCATCAAGGAAATTAAGAGAGCGGAATTTGACTCGTTCTTGAAGTTTGCTCCTAGTTATTTTGCATACATGGATCAGTGCCATGCTAAGAGGAATCAAACGTGCCTTGCAAAAATTCTTGGCATTTATCAGGTTGATTAATCGACTTTAGTCACTCCACTTTTCTGGCTGTTGTAACAATATTTTTTTTTCCTGCCAGCACACTCTGGACATCTTTTTGAGTGTTCCAACTGTTTTATGTTTTTCAGGTCAATGTAAGGCCAAGAGGTGGAAAAGAGACTAGGCACGATCTCATGGTGATGGAGAACCTTTCATTTGGTAGAATTACTACTCGGCAGTATGATCTGAAAGGAGCTTTGCATGCTCGATTTAGTGCAGCTGGCAATGGTGCAGGAGACGTTCTTTTAGACCAAAACTTTGTGAATGACATGAATGTTTCTCCTTTATATGTCGGGACAAGATCAAAGAGGGCTTTGCAACGGGCTGTATGGAATGACTGTACTTTCCTCAAGGTAAGTCAGGGGTCAAACTGCTCTAACTCTGATTACCAGTAACTCTATCCACCAAAACTTAAAAGCATCCAAAAAAAAGTCACTACTGCTTCTTATAATTATTACTCCCTCCCTTTCAATTTGGTCATCTTATTTTCCTTTTTTAGTCGGTTTCAAAAAGAATGCATTCCTTTTTTTGGCAACTCTTTAATTCTAACTTTCCATGGAATGTTTGTTCAAAATCACAAGATGAAAGGGCATTTTGGTACATTTTACGTATCATTAGTTTGAGACCACAAAATGCAAAAGTCTTCTCTACTTTTTAAACTTCCAGCCAAATCAAAATCAGGCAACCTAATTGAAATGCATTATCCGAAGCTAATGGATTATCCTCTAAAACTGGTAGTATTTGTTGATTTTTGCAGTCAATCAATGTGATGGACTATTCTCTACTTGTGGGAGTGGATAGCCAACGCCATGAACTTGTTTGTGGCATCATTGACTATCTCAGACAATATACATGGGACAAACAACTCGAGAATTGGGTCAAATCTTCACTTGTGGTTCCAAAGAATCAGCTTCCTACTATCGTGTCTCCGAAAGAGTATTATAAGAGATTTAGGAAGTTCATTGACACACATTTCTTAAGTGTTCCAGATAATTGGTGCTCCCAAAATTCTTCAAATCCTTGTCAACTTCTTCGCACGGTAAGCAGTATAACCCCACAGTCAGAGTCTGATGATGGTGATTCTGATCAACCAAAGTGCACTGGGGAAGGGGAACATAAAGATACGTACTCTGATGCTTAATGGTTCGCGTCCCCTGTGTTCTGTTCCCTTTTAAGTAGTTCTCATCCCCGGTGGAGTCATTAGTTTGTGTACATAGTTGTTTGTCGCCCGAGCATCTAGATATATACCCCCTCTTATTTCTGCGATTATTTTTAGCAAAGTTATGAGGATGGCTTTATTCTTTAGGTTCATTTCTAGCTTACAGTATATACCAAAGTTCTTGTGAAGTCTTATGATTTATTGTAAAAAGCCCCTTTAGTAAGCTTGAGTATTATTTAAGCTGTAAAGGGAAAAAAGATAGCAGTTGAATCTGCTGATGGTTGAAATTTTTGGCTGTAACAATATATTCCTATAAATCCATTGTTGAGTTTTTGGTTATTTGGTATATGTGACTCTTTTTTATGGCATAGTAGAATCACCAATGATCCACAACTGCATACTTTATGTGTAGTTTCAAGAAGTGGAGTCAGAAGAAGGTAAAACAAAACGTACACAGATTTTACCCCTACAAGTATAGATGTTGATTCTTATGTATCTCGGCTGGCTCGATAGACAAGAAAAGAAATCGAAGCATGGTTGTAAGATAATATGACAACAAATAGCAAGATCAATACACACAGAGTGAAACTACAAAAAAATAAAACATGGGGCAAAGAAATATACCTGTTTTTTGTTGTGCTAGCTTTCATCCACAAAATGAACTAATGTAACAACGGTCAATTTCAGATTTTAGAATTCCTCGATCTTTAATCAGAGATATCGTGGAGAGACTGCTTTCCCATTCCCTTAGCGGCGCAAGAAGTCGAATTATTTAGGCCAATAACCAACTAATATTGAACAAAGAAAATACCATATCCTTCAAATCAGTCTCTTAGGGCTTCCAAGTTGTTTAATTTTAGTGTTTACAAATACAATTACAATGTGAAAAGAACATGCATGTCATATTTTCAATTTCACGAGTCTCTCATTATTTGGATATCTTCAAGAATACCGTGAATGGATCACATTTAATAACCATTTGTCAAGTGTGTTTGTGTCGTGATATATATACACTATTAATCATGTGATTAAGAAATAATAGGGATAAAATGATAAAGTTAATATGTCAATATTTATTTTTATAATAAATATGTAATGTGTCAATTTAAAAGTAGACAAATAATTAAGAACGGATGGAGTAGTAGCGACTCAAACAACTCTTAGAAGTAGGCAAATAAAGAGCCAAAACTACTCTGCTGTCCTTTTTCATTGTTTTGTATATTTTCTCTTTAAAATGCCTTCACTTAATTGTATCTACAATAAATATCAGACTGGAGCTTAAAATATATAAAATATTAATAAAAATTTTAAAACGGTATATAAAATTTTATATTAATCAAAACGGTAAAATTGCTAGAATAACAACGATTTCCTCCACCGATAAAAGCAGAATCACATTTTGCAAAATCGCTGCAGTAATAGCGATTTTGCTTTTTTCGACGGAGAAAATCATTATTATTCCAGCGATTTTTACTATTTTGATTAATATAAAATTTTATATATCGTTTTAAAATTCTTATTAATATTTTATACCCTTTAAGCTCCGGACTCTAATAAATATGAAGCCTTTTCTTGGTAAAGTTATACGTTGATATTAATGTTCTGACCAGTCCCAATGGACCAAAATATCAAAGTAGTATTATATTATATATTACTCCCTTTGTTTATTTTTACCTCTTAAAGAAATAGTAATTCAAATGAATATTTTTTTTATTAATTGATGTTTATTATTAAGTTTTAAAAATAATTTGTGAAATAAGTATAATTAATATAAAAGATAAATATGAAGAAAATAATAATTAATTCTTTCTTGATTTATTAAAATAACTAATAAAAATAAAGATTAAAATAAAATTTTGTTCTAAAAATAATAAACGATAAAGAGAAACGAAATTGATTCTAATTTAATTATTTTTTAGTTAAAGACCATAGTGATGGGGTCGGTTTCAATTGTTACATTAAAGTTTTGGATCGAAACTCAAAATTTTTGGGGTTTTTTTTCCAGAAAAAGATGATTCTAAGAGAAAGAACAGGGAGAACAAAATAAATTCAATACACTAAAAAAGATATTATACGCAATTTTATGCTACACTATAAAATTAATTTACTATGAAATTTGTTCAACAAAAAATTATGTGGCATATAACATTATTTTTTCCATATTAACGTAGTCCACACAAATTAATCATTAAAATAAATTGACTGGTCCGAATAGAATAACCCCTCTTAACTCTGTTTATTTAAATCTTAAATTTTACTCCTTTCGTTCGATATTATTTGTCATGATTTTTATTTTTAGAGTCAAACTATAAAAACTTTGACTAACATTTTAAGATGTATTTTTTCATCATATCAATATGCAAAAATATTGTAATTTATAGTACTTTTCATATAGTTTTTGAATATCTAATTTTTTTATTTAAAAAATCAAATTAATATGATCTAATTTACCTTTTAAAATTAGTGAAATTAACTTTCGATAAGCGCAACATGACAAACAATTCCAAATGAAGGGACTATTTTTTTATATTAAATTGTCTCAAATCGTATTAATTATTATGAGTTGACATTTTCCCTTTGTGCCCTTTTTTTCCATCTTACTCCTTTTGTCCCTACTTAATTGTCCAATATAGAACAGACGCATATATTAAGATAATAATAATTAATATAGTAAAGTTACAATTCTATTAAATATGATTTCAAAAATGATGAATTAAAACTTAAAATTTTTTAATATATTTAAATAAGGATATAATAGACTTTTTTTTCTTTCTTGAATCAAAATGAACAAATAAATAAAAATATCTAAAAAAAGTATGAATAAATAAATAGAAACTGAGAAAGTATATCTGTTAAATATTTCGAGGAGATGACCATAGACACATTTCTTAATTTTGTTGCAATAAATGTTATTGAGACATTGGTTTAATATAGCCCATTTCTTAAATTTCCTTTTTCTTTTTCTAGAAAGAGCTGCAAAAGTTTTTATATATTGGTCAATTTCGCAGCACAAATAATTTAATATTTCCTTTCTGTCAATTGATATTCATTTTCAATACAGTTTGTTTTTAAATTAAATTGATATTAAATTTTTTTTATTAAAATATAAAATTTTCTTTATAGTCTATACTCAAAGGCCTTAATCTAAAATGTGGTATTAAAAATAAAAAAAAATATTTACCACTCAATTCAAATTTGTTGATCATTCTCAATACATTATGTCCTTTGTAGTAGTTTATTTCATTCAAGAGATTTTCTTGTTTAGATTTGATTGAACAAATATTGAAGAAAAAAAAAACCTTTTAAGCAGCCCTACTCTTACTATTATTTTAATATATGCATAATCTAGAAAAAAAATCAAATAAATTCCATCTAACAACTTCTCAACAATATATCCACCATTCGAGAATAAGTCAAAATATTATTTTTTTAGAAACAAAATTATCGATGACGAGAAAACCAAGAAAATATATTCCAAGAAACCTGAACTCGTTCCCATATTTTATAATAATAATTGGACTAGTTAAAAAAAAAAATTGTTCTAAAAGAATTTCTTGAAGATTAAAAAAATCTTGATATTTAAGAAAAAATAATCAATCCACTTTTATTAAGGGTAATTTTGTAATTTAAATTATATTTTATATTCGATATTTTCATTAGAATAAGCTAAATCATAATTCGAATAATGAAAATACTTTTATAAAGTGGTGGATCGACTTATCCCAAACAAGATACATATTCGATTAATGAATGAACATTGTTTTGACTCAAAATAGTCCCTTAAATATATTGCAAGGCATTTTTTGCACTTCAAATTTAACCTAAAATATTGATTTCAAAGAGAGAAGAGTAGTTGTTTTTTCTCAAAGCAACATTAAGCAAGACTGGTCGTTAGCTTATTAATATCAATCTTAAAATAATTTCACGATTTCGTATTTAATTTAATTTTTTTTTTTTAATATAAGTAGTAACATGCATGGGGCCCATCAAAAATTTTAAAACATTTGCCATCGTTTTAGTACAGTTATAGCAAGTAATAATTTCGTGCTGAAGATATGGGGCTTTGAATTTATTAATTTTTTTCTATTGAAAGTAATGAGGGTGATTTATAGGCAAAGGTAGACTAGTTTAACATGCTTCCGTAATATAATCAACTGAAAAATAAAAAATGTATATACATTTTAAATATCCCAACGTAAAATATCTAATTAATTTAATGCCTTCTGATAAACCTTAATAAATAATTTGTAACATGGATTACAGGGAGATTGACGTTGCATATCATATTGAAACCTGACGAATGAAATGGATGCTCGCATTTAAGATAATGCGCTATAAAAACATGCCGTCAAGGCCTAAAGATAAGTTTCATAGAATGATGGTTAAATTAATATTATATTGTCGTGTGAAATAGAGTGTTGACTTATAAAAAACACACACGATTAAAAGATGAAGGTAGTGAAAATTAAATGAGAATACTTTAATTAGATGGATGTGTAAGTATACTAGGAGGTTGTGGGAGTCCGAAACTCAAAGGGTACAAATTTTTTACAAAAATTCCAAAACGGTATATAAAATTTTATATTAACCAAAACGGTAAAATCGCTGCAGGAGCAGCGATTTACAAAGTAAAATCGCTGCTGAGGCAGCGATTTAGCAAAATTTATTTTTTTTTAATAAAAAAATGAAATCGCTGCCCAAGCAGCGATTAAAAAAAATAAAAATTACATAAATCGCTGCTACGGGCAGCGATTTATTTTAAAAAAAATTTTTTCTTTATTAAATCGCTGCTAGGGGCACGATTTATTTAAAGAAAAAAAAAATTCCTTATTAAATCGCTGCACGAAGCTTTTTTTTAAAAAAAAAATTAAAGTTTTTTAATACAGCGATTTTATATTAAAAAAAAATTATAATATTTTTTAAAATTTAAATATATAACTTATAAGAAAAATTTTATTAAATCGCAAAAATGTTAATACCGTTTTGATTAATATAAAATTAAAAAAAAAATTATTAAATCGCAAAAATGTTAATACAGCGATTTTATATATATAAAAAAATTATAATATTTTTAAAATTTAAATATATAACTTATAAGAAAAATTATTGAATTTTTAAATTTTTTAAGTTATATATTTAAATTTTAAAAAATATTATAATTTTTTTATATATATAAAATCGCTGTATTAACATTTTTGCGATTTAATCAAAAAAAAATTTTAATTTTATATTAACCAAACGGTATTAACATTTTTGCGATTTAATAAAATTTTTCTTATAAGTTATATATTTAAATTTTAAAAGAATATTATAATTTTTTTTTAATATAAAATCGCTGTATTAAAAAATTTTAAATTATTTTTTTTAAAAAAAGCTTCGTGCACGATTTAATAAGGAAATTTTTTTTTTCTTTAAATAAATCGTGCCCCTAGCAGCGATTTAATAAAAAAAAAAAAAAAAAAATTTAAATCGCTGCTTGGGCAGCGATTTCATTTTTTTATTAAAAAAAAAATAAATTTTGCTAAATCGCTGCCTCAGCAGCGATTTTACCGTTTTGGTTAATATAAAATTTTATATACCGTTTTGGAATTTTTGTAAAAAATTTGTACCCTTTGAATTTCGGACTCGAGGTTGTGGCATACACAAAAAATTTTATAAGGAGTGTCGAAAAATAATAGATAAAATAATGTGATGTCATATTTTATTTTATTTAAAAAAAGAACAAAATATGAATAAAATACAATTCGCGCTCACTATACCTTTTCTATAAAGAAATTTTTAAACACACACACATATATATATATATATAAACCATGAGTTTTTTTAATTTGAATATAATCAAAATGACTTTTTAAAATTAATAATATTAAAATTTTCAAAAATTGTCCTTCATTAATTTTATTGGTGAAAAAAGGTGGAAGCAAAAAAAACATTTTAAAAAATAAGCCAATAAGAAGGATGAATGAAGGAACTTCAAATGTATAATAGGAATGACAAACTCTAGATTTGAAATATATATATATATTAAATTTTTTGGATAATAACACCTTTTTAACTTGCGTAAATTTATCTATACTAAAAAAGATATAATTAAAAACGAAGTTATATAAAGCAAAATAAAAGCAATACTATTTAAATAAGATGAAAAAATAGATATTAAATTAAAACGATTCATACATATAAAAACGAGATGCGCTAGTAAGGAGGTATTCATCGAGAAATTAGTGGTATCAAGTGTTGAGCTTCGTAGAGGCCAAGTTGGTAGAAAAAATAAAGGGGTAATAAATAAACATTGGTGCTTGGACGAGCTTACATGCACCTGGTTAATTTTATAAAATATTATATAACTTCGTCTATCAAAATTTAGATCAGTATAAAAAAAAAGTATAATACATAAATATATCTTTTAACTTAACTTAAAATTATATTTATGTCTTTCAACTTTGGATGTGCACAAATAGACACTCAAACTTGTATAAAGTTGAACAAATAAAAAATATTCTACATGTCATTTTTTGTCCTACGTGTATTGTGTCATGAAGGACTCATGTGTTTATTTATTTAAAAGTTGGATAGTTATAATAGCTATTTGTGCATTATGAAAGTTAGAGTTCAAAGTTAAAACTTGAAGCTAAGTTTAGAGTCAAATATATGTATTATAAAAAAAAATACTAAACTTTTACTTCTCATTTATTTTTTTATCTCATCTTTTCATTAATTCTTTGTTGACCTTCAATAGCATTAAATAACTCGTATATAAAGTGGACATTTTCTACATCTACCCTAACATATCCCAACTCCAACCCCAACTATACTCCAACCAAAATAAAAATGTCTCTAAAGACAAAAATAAATAGACACTTAAATTTGTATAAAATTGAACGAATAGACACGCATATTCTACATGTTATTTAAAAAGTAACACGATTTAAATAAAATGAAAAAAATAGATATTAAATTAAAACGGTTCATACATATAAAAAAGAGATGCGCTAGTAAGGAGGTTCATACCAAGTTGGTAGAAAAAATAAAGGGGTAATAAATAAACATTAGTGCTTGGATAAGCTTACATGTACCTGGTCAATTTTATAAAATATTATATAACTTCGTCTATCAAAATTTAGATTAGTATAAAAAAAAAAAGTATAATATATAAATATATCTTTTAACTTAACTTAAAATTATATTTATGTCCTTCAATTTTAATTGTACACAAATAGACACTCAAACTTGTATAAAGTTGAATAAATAAAAAGTGTCCTACATGTCATTTTTTGTCTAACGTGTTGTCCTACGTGTATTGTGTCATGTAAGACTCATGTGTTTATTTATTTAAAAGTTGGATAGTTAAAGTATCTGTTTGTGCATTATGAAAGTTGAAGTTCAAAGTTAAAACTTGAAGCTAAGTTTATGATCAAATATATGTATTACAAAAAATAAAAAAAACTAAACTTTTCCCTCTCATTTCTTTTTTTATCTCATCTTTTCATTAATTCTTTGTTGACCTTCAATAGCATTAAATAACTTGTATATAAAGAGGACATTTTCTTCATCTACCCTAACATATCCCAAACTCCAACCCCAATTATACTCAAACCAAAATAAAAATGTCTCTAAAGACAAAAAGTGCTCCATTTTTTCTTCTTATGATACTAACCTTTGTTTTTCTTTCACCAATATGTAATGGTGAAAATTGCAAATTTGCAAGAAAAAATGATAAGTGCAACAAAGTGCAAGGAATGTTTGTGTTTGGAAGTTCATTAGTTGATAATGGAAACAACAATTTTCTTGTGAAGTCATTGGCTAAGGCAAATTACTTACCATATGGAGTAGATTTTCCTTTATTAGAACCTACTGGAAGATTCACTAATGGCAAAAATGTAATTGACCTTCTTGGTAACTTTCTAAAAATTCCAACTTATATTCCATCTTTCAATGATCCTTCAACTAAAGGAAGCAAAATTATTCATGGTGTCAACTTTGCTTCTGGTGGTTCTGGTATTCTTGATGACACTGGTGTTGTGGCTGTAAGTTCTTTTCTCCTTTTTTTTCGATATCAAATATTACTTCTTTCGTCTCAAAATAAGTATTTAAAAAAAAAAATTGTTACAAAATTCATGATAAAACGAATATTCCATTTTCAAAAAATATTCATTTGATAGAGATAGTTTAATAAACTACATTATGTTTGCTGCTTTCATAAAGATTATGTTTTTTTCATATGACACTTATTTTGAAACGAAAAAAATATTTATTTTGGTAGATCAAAAATAAATATTTGATGTTTTAGACTTTAGAGAATAGAAAAGTACTTCTATTTATTATCCCTCTCTGTCTGTATTAAATAGTTTATTTTCCTCCGTAAATATCTCTTAAGAAATTATAAATATAAAGAAATCGCTAATTTATAATTTTATAAAGAATTTATTTAAAGAAAAAAATAATAATCCTATCTTAATTTTATAAATTTAACTAATAATTTAAGACGTATATTTATAGTAATATAGATAAATAATATAACAGTTGAATAAAATGAGACATTTTTTTAAAAGATGGACTTAAAAGGCCTAATATGGTCGACTGGGAATAGTATTGTAGAACATATGAAATCAATTTTATTATTCCATTTCGTTTAGATTTTATGATATATTTTGAATTTTGTGAATTAAATAAATAATATTTTTTTTTATAAATTAAAATGAAAGAATTATTAATAATATCAATCTATCTTCCCTATATTCTTACGCAACTAGCTACTAGCCGCCCTTTTTTTATATTTATGTTTATATTGAAAAACTTATAGTAGTAACAAACAATGGTTGACAAAAAAAAGCAAACAACTTGTTTAGAGTCTAGCTTTAGCTTTCTCTTTTGTCACTGCTAATAGACACTAACATAACAAAATTAGAGCATTTAATTGATATAACCCCTAATTACTATTCTCTTTCGTTTTATATTACTTGACTCTCATTGATCTGACATATTGTTTAAAAAAAGTTTTAATCATCGGAAGATAAATGTATTTTACTAAATTGACATTAAATTTGACCACTTCTAGGTTATGGCATATGAGGATGGATGATATGATTATCTTTTGTTTCTTGAAACATTTATAACTTTGATCTAGTACAACCTTATATGTGGAATAAAAATGTCATTTTTTTTCCTTAAATGTTGCCAAATTCAGCGGCTATTATAGTTGGCAAAATGTGAGTGTGAGAGGTTTGCCTCACCAAAAATGAATATTCCTTGCTTTTGACTTCAATGAACACACAAGAAAAGGCAGCAAATTGATACAACTCCTCAGGACCAATAAATTAAAGGATAACAAGAAAAAACAGCTTTACGAAAATGTGTTCGATAGTCAAACAGTTATCATATAGTATATAATATATCATCACCAAAAAGTTGTAATAGAGTGGTAAAATAATCTTTTATTCCTAATAATCAGATGTCTTGAGTTTGAGTTTTAGGTATGAATCGTCTTTGATACCCCAAAGTGGGACTTACTAGCTCAATCCTAAACTTGTTGACTCTACAGCGGATACCAGACACCAAATGATGAGAAAATAAAATAATAAATCATAGTATATCATGTAAATAAAATGAGAGAAAAGGAATATAAAGTAATAATATTTTGTTGCTAATATTTTCAGGGTGAAGTGATTAGTTTAAATCAACAAATCAGAAATTTTGAGAATGTGACATTGCCAGAGTTGGAGGAGCAGACAAAGTGTAAAAGCAAAAAATCATTGAAAAATTTCTTGTTTGTTGTGGGAAGTGGTGGAAATGACTACTCACTCAACTACTTCTTGGGCTTAGCTACCAAAAATATTACTCTTCAAGACTTTACTGCTAATTTGACCATTACACTTTCTCACCAACTCAAGGTATGCATTTATACTATGCTTTCTATTTTATTTTTTATACTATGATTGTTCGCTACATTACAACAAAAATAACTTTTAGCGATAATAAATAAACATATTAATAAAGAGTGCTAAAGTATTTAGTGATATTAGTTAAGTGTCATTAGATTCAATGTCACTAAAGCTTTTAGGAACACATAAAAAAAGTGTTAATTACCGCTAACAATATATATTTTACCGCAATTGTTAATTAATTATCGCTAAAGCTCATTTTTGATGTAGTGAGCTATTTAAAATTCAGACAGAAATAAAAAAGATTTACAAATATTTTGGTTGTATATCGTATATGTGAGTTGATTTCTAGATGATCACTCAACTAGTAGTATTACTATCTCTCTGAAAGTTGTGTTGACATTAATTCCAACTTTCTTTAACAAAAAAAGATTCAACATATGCTCTAACAAGTCAATTTTTTAGCGAAGGGGATTCAGATGACCTAATTAGTTATGTCAATTAAATTAATACTTTGGTCACATTTTAAGAATTATCACACATATGAAATGTGGTGCTGCTTGTATCAAAGTACATAAATGTTTTGTTCATATTATTTCAGAGGTTGTATGATATGGGAGCTAGAAAATTTGTGTTGATGGCATTATATCCCAATGGGTGCAGCCCAATGGCTAGAGCTAGAAATCCAAATGCCACTGGCTGTATACAAATTTTGAATGATGCTGCACAACTCTTCAACACTAACTTGAGGACTTTGGTTGATTCCCCAACTCTTCAAATGCCTGATTCCACACTAGTCATTGTTAATGCCTACAAAATCATTATGGATATCTTACAAAATCCTACTCCTTATGGTCAGTCCTTTACACCCTTTCTCTCTATTTATTTATACGATACACTTTAACAGGATACACAGTTTAAGAATGAACGAACGAAATTCTTTTTTGAAACACCAAATAAGTCAAAATTTGTGACATGGTTTTTTTTTTATTATTATAAAGGTTTTAGTGATACCAAGAATCCATGTTGTGATGTTGCAAGTATAGAAGAAGGTGGAACAGGAACTTTATGCAAAAAAGGAGGGATTGTTTGTTCAGATAGGAATGTGAATGTGTATTTTGATGGGTTGCATCCAACAGAAGCAGTGAACATTGTGCTTGCTAATAAGGCTTTTTCTTCAAATATCATAGATGAAGTCTACCCTACAAATGTTCGTCTCTTATCAATACTTTAACACACGAATTTATCAAAACAACAATGTATTTCGAGTTATGAAGTACAGAACAAAAGAGTATCCATATTATGTTATTCAAACAAATATATGAGGTGAACAATTATATATGAGAAAATAAACTATAAGTTTCATATGAATGGCTTATATCTATAAAATATCAGAGTAAAATGCAAGGCATATTACGTTTGATTATGCTTTATTGTAAAATTTGAGAAACGTAATTTTTATTTTTAAATAATATTTTAAAATTTATTCAGTCATTATTATAAATTGAAAATATTTATATTTTAAAGTAATTTGGAATGAAACAATAAAAATATATTTTGATCATCTTCAAGTTCTAAAAAAAATTAATTTAATTTCAGATTGAAATCTCAAATTTTAAAGTAAATGTATTTTTTTGGAATTCATTTCTCCCCAAAAGAGTAAAAACAATTCCATGGCCACCCCCTAACATCTAGTTGGTATTTGGTACCTTACTTGATATATAGTACTGTATTGTTAGTTTAAATACAAAAATTGTTTGATTATTATTTAAATTTTATAGTATTAAATCATTTAATTTCATTATTAGGTAAAAATAAAAAGATTCATTTTATGTAATTACTAATTTGGTGTGATCATGTGGTTACTTTAAAATTTATTTATCTTGTTTTGTCTTTACTTAATATTTGTTTATCTCTATTTATTTGTTCATTTTTCACTTGCCACACCTATTTAAAACTTAATACTAATTGAGCTAGAGAGTTTATCATTTTTAACTCCATTAACTAATAGAATTTTGAATTTAATTTATTCATTAAAGATATTCTACCTTTTTTACAAACAACAACCCTTTAAATAAATTGAGGGCACAATATGTAAAAAATATTTTTTTTTTCTTAATTTTACAAAAATAATAAATAAAAAGTAAAAAATGAACAAGTAAAAAGAGACAAAGGGATTACATCTACCTTCGTCATTTACTTTTTTTTTTTTTAAGTTTAGTATTCAAGGTATGAATGTGTGACATTATATGAAGATGGAGAGCGCAACACAATTTATTCAAACACAATATTCTCTCTGGTTCAAAATAATTGAATTGTTGAGATATTTTTATATTTCAATTAGCTTAATTATTCAATTTTTTTAGATTACTTTTAGAATAGTGTTCTATTTTTATCCTTCATTTGATTTTGGAAAGAAAGTCAAAAATACCTTGAACTATAGAAAAAGTTCAAAAATATCCTTCATTCATCTTTGTCTAAAAATATCCTTCCATTTACCTTTTTGACTCACATATACCCTTGTAACTAATAATTCTCTCTTTATTATTTATTTTTAAAAAATATTTATTACGTGTCATTCTCCCATTAGATAATATAAAAAGCCCATCTAAATTATATTTATCATTATTTATCCAAACCAAAGCAATACACTTCTTCAAGATCCCAATTTTTTAATAAAAATTATTGTAACTTTTTATTATTTATTTATTTTTGGATCCAACTCCTCTCTATTTCCACAATTTTTTTATTTAAATTGAAGACTGATAAAAAAAGAAAAAATTAACGGCTAATATTAATTAATTAAATCAAAACTCTAAACATGATATAATGATTAATATTTTATAAAAAAATTATTATGTCATACTCATAACAATATATTATTTTATCGAAATACATTATGCACATTTTTCTCAATTTTTCCACTTAAATTTTCCCTACGGCTATGATCATCCATTTGCTTTTTTTTTTTCTTTCATTTTTAAAACAAATTAATCCTTTTAAGATTTTTTTTGTAAAACTTTTTCTTTAAAAAAGTAGTTATCACATACTATAAAAAAATTAAGTTAACAATCTTTTTTTAAAAAAAAAGGAAGATAGATATTGTGGCACTAGTAATATTTTTATAATATAATATTTATTTAAAACAATTTTTTAAAATAAAGAGAATACAAAAAATATTTGTTTTTTTAGTAAAAAAATTGGGATCTTGAAGAGGTATTGATTTAAATAGATTATTGGAAATAATTAATAGAGATGAGATTTTTATTTTATCTAATAAGAAAATGAGAAAAAATAAATATTTTTTCTTTTAGAAAAAATTGGTTTTTAGTTATAAATATATAAGTTAGTCAAAAAGGTGAATGAAATGATATAAGTGAGCTAAAAAGGTGAATGAAAATGTATATGTGAACCAAAAATGTGAATGAAAAGGTATTATTAGACCAAAACATGGATGGAGAGTAATCTTAGACTTTTTTCTATAGTTCAAGGATAATTTTGATCCTTTTTCGTTTGATTTTTCTATGTGACGAGTTCAAAAAACTTTAATTGGTTTGAAATATTCTAAAGATTAATTTGATGATAATTAATAGGTCTAAAAATGAAAAGTAATTTCTAATTTATATCCTTTTTTTTCTTTTCTTAAAGAGGGTAAAACAACGCGATAATTCAATTATTTTAAAATGGAGAAAGTACTGATGATCAATATAATACAAATAAAATATGATAGAAAACAACATTTATATAAGAAAGCGTAAAATTATTTGAGAAAACAGATAGAAACCTTGAAATGACAAAATTATCCTCTATTTGACATTTTAATACCAAGAAGCACAAAAAGGTTCTTGATTATTCTTTTTTTTTTATTAGACAGTAAAGTAAAAGTATAATATAGCTAAACCTAAGGAGCAAAGGAAAAACCCTAGAATAGAAGCTCACTTTCTCCTCAAGATCGAAGTCGGATCAAATCGCCTCCAACAATGTCTGCCATGATGGTAAGCCTGCAATTATATAGTTGAAAATGAGAAGCAAATCTCAGTAGAGCTGTTTAAATTTCTTAAAATGTGTGAAAAAGTGGAAGTTGTGGAGTATGACTCTCTGCACTATTTGTCATGGAAATTGCTGCTAGTTTAGTGTATGTAAATAAACATACATACATGTATCCAAGGTACTGGATGTGGATGCGGAGCTTGCCAACCCTGTAAATCCACCCATGGTTGTGAACTTCAGCAAAAAGCTTGCTTTTTTAACTGAGACAACTGAAATTGCAATCGTGCCTATAGTTTGTTCCTAGTAAATTCAGATTAATGTGGTAAATTTGACACTGTTGAGAGTATGAAAGATGTTATGGTGAAGATTTTGTGTTACATGTTTAAGATCACACTTAAAGGCTACACATTTTCTGTTGCCAGGTTTTTATACTCTCGCTAATTTGTATTAGAAGACAATTTTGTTACTGCTGGAATGAAATGGGTCCAAATAGAACAGCATGAATATAGAGAATTCTATAGCCAACTCCAACTAATTTGGAAATGAGGCACAGTTAGTTTATTTATTTGCTATATACCTATGTGGCAATGATGTATTTTTCTGGACTTCTTTTTTCTGGTCAATCAATTTCTGATCTGGTGTTGTGGCTTTTTATGTAACAGCAACCTCAGATCATATTGCTTAAGGAAGGGACAGACACGTCTCAGGGGAAGGCACAGTTGGTGAGCAACATAAATGCATGTATGGCTGTGGCTGATGTGGTGCGTACCACCCTTGGTCCTAGGGGTATGGACAAGTTGATCCACGACGATAAAGGAAACACCACTATTTCAAATGATGGTGCCACTATAATGAAGCTTCTAGATATAATTCATCCTGCAGCAAAAATACTTGTTGACATCGCCAAGTCTCAAGACTCTGAGGTATGCTGTACTTTTACTGCCTCAGTGTTTATGCTATTTGTTGCTATAACATCAGTTGAATAGTGTAATACTGCTAAGTCATTTCCTGTGCTTTTACTTCTAAGGTACATGAGATGCGGCTCATAAGTTGACTGTATATGCAGTCGAGACTCATGAGCTTGGAAAGTTTTTTGCTTGTCCCTTCAACCCCTTTTTTACTACTAGTGCCTTGTTGTCCCTCTCTGCAGGTTGGTGATGGAACCACTACAGTTGTTCTGCTTGCAGGAGAATTTTTAAAGGAAGCCAAGCCTTTTGTCGAAGAGGGTGTCCACCCTCAAAATCTTATTCGTAGTTATCGAACCGCTTCTAATATGGTAGATTTTTCCTCCTCCTGGTTGCTTGTTCCTTTTTGTCTTACCCCTTTTGGCTATATTCACTGTCCCAGTAGGGTGCAAATGGTTTGTCATCGCAGTTTATTGAGTAATTTGGTATTGATTATGTAGGCAATCGAGAAGGTAAAAGAATTGGCTGTTAGCATAGAGGGAAAAAGTTTGGAAGAAAAGAAAAGTCTGCTTGCAAAGTGTGCTGCTACAACTCTGTCATCAAAGCTCATTGGAGGGGAAAAGGAATTCTTTGCATCCATGGTTGTAGATGCTGTTCTTGCAATCGGAACTGATGATAGGCTGAACATGATCGGAATTAAGAAGGTATACAATCTTGCAACTGGATTTTTTGTTTGTCTTTTATGAGTTCGTGGTTGCTTAATGTTGGACTTTATTGTGTCGGCCTTTAGGTTCGTTTGTTGTGTCAGAAGAACCTAAAAATAGATGCTTACAAAATTTGTATTTCTGTTGTATTCTTTGTACCATCTTGGTGCCTGTCAAAATAGAATCTTTACCTTATCAAATTTTGGTAGCATCTATTTTTAGGTCTATAAATATGATTTCTTTCCCTTCACGAAAAAGACATAAACTTAGGTGGTGTAACCATTTGAGTAAGCTCTTATGAGAATCTTTACCTTATCAAAAGAAGAAAGCTCATCTTATTCAGTCAACAAGGGTTGATTTATGTGGTCTTTTCCTTATAAAAAACTATTGGTTGATTTGAGTTTTAGTTAAGCCCATACAAGTGGATCCTTTGATATGTGTTAGGGTATGGAAGAAGAGAGTATAATATATTCATCTGTGGAAATTAAAGATAGATTTGTGAGAAATGAAGATCATATATGCTGTTGGATTACAGCTTGATTAGAGACTACAGAAAATTTTACTATTGGTTCTACGAGCTTATCTAGTATTTTTTTACCTTTTTTTTTTGCTCCCTTTTGTATGTGTAGGTCCCTGGAGGTACTATGCGGGATTCTTTCCTTGTAAATGGTGTTGCCTTTAAGAAGACATTTTCCTATGCTGGTTTTGAACAGCAGCCGAAGAAGTTTGTAAACCCCAAGATACTTTTACTGAACATAGAGTTGGAGCTAAAATCAGAAAAAGAAAATGCAGAGATAAGGTAGTATGTTTTTGGCATACATTTGAGAATAGTTCTGTAATCTCTCCAATTCAATATTTTCTTTCATAAGTTGCACAGTTCTGAAGGTGCTTACTCCACCTAATCATCTTTTGTGTAGGCTCTCAGATCCAGCGCAATATCAGTCAATTGTTGATGCAGAGTGGAATATCATTTATGACAAGTTGGATAAATGTGTAAAGAGTGGTGCCAAAGTTGTTTTGTCTAGACTCGCTATTGGTGATCTGGCCACACAGGTTAGTAACAAACTTGCTTTATGGTCCATTGCTTTGGTTCATGATCATATCTTCACATGGATTTTTTGGAGAACTAGAATTTAGATAGATAGTAAGTAGGAACTAAAACTTGTAGCCTTATCTTTGGGGAGATCTTCATGCCGATTTTTCTTGTGTTATGGTAGTGTACTAGTGTATCCCTACATATCTAATATGTTTTAAAGTGTCATAATATGCATAATGAACTAAAAATAGCATGTGCCTCCTTCATCATCCTTATTTGGAACTCATTGTGCCTCCTTCACCCTCTTAATTTTGGTTTTAGAGGGAGGTGTCAGTAATTTTACAACAAACCAGATCATCTATCCTAGTTTTAGAAATTGACAGAATTTCTGCGAGGGAAAGAAGTAGAAACTATATCTCCCATCTGGTTTCCTAATATTATCAAAAAGAAACTATAGTCTCTCCATCCTGTGCAATGAAGTACACTGGTGAACTTTTGATGAGGAAAAGGTTTTATCTTGCTGTGTAATTACTGAACCCTATTAAATTTTGTAACTTGCTTGTTATTCTGCTGGTTGCTGCAAAGATATGTGGAAGTACAGTTATAGAGCTGTTGTTTTTTACTGCCATCATCTTAAGTCTACATTTCTGCCAGAGTTTTCTCGCCAGAATTTTCTCACTGACACTCTTCTGGGCTTTAGGAGATTATTGTGAAGATTATGACTGATATTCTTTTGTCTTTTATCTGCACAGTATTTTGCAGACCGAGATATATTCTGTGCTGGTCGTGTCTCTGAAGAGGATCTGCAGCGGGTAGCTGCTGCTGCTGGTGGAACAGTGCAGACAACTGTGAACAATGTTATTGATGAGGTCTGGTCCTTGTCCCTGTTACCCATAGTCTTACCGGGACAACTGTACACCTTCCATAACATGGTTAGATTATAGTATTAGGTTTTGGTCGATAACTTTTACTTTAACCAACTGGATTATTATCTAGGTTCTTGGCTCTTGTGAGATTTTTGAGGAGAAGCAAGTTGGAAATGAGAGATTCAATATATTTAGTGGATGTCCCTCTGGCAAGACCGCCACTATTGTCCTTCGTGGTGGAGCAGATCAGGTTTTTGATCACTTCAGTTATGCATATAATTATTATTCGATTCTTTGATCCTAATTTTCTTTTTCAATGGTCTATATAGTTCATTGAGGAAGCTGAGAGAAGCTTGCATGATGCTATTATGATTGTTAGAAGGGCTGTGAAAAACTCTACGGTTGTTCCTGGAGGTGGTGCGATAGATGTAAGCACACTCTACAACTTCCTGAGAAGATTTCTTTATGATAACAGTTGTACCTTTTGATTGATAAAACACTTGGATGCAGATGGAAATAAGCCGTTTCTTGAGGCACCATGCTCGAACAATTCAAGGGAAATCTCAGCTCTTCATAAACTCATATGCAAAAGCTCTTGAGGTAGCGATTCTTCTTTCATTTTGCTTTAACAGAGAAATGCAAGGTTAAGACTGGTATATGCTAGAAACCCTGATGATAAGAATTAGATGCTAGTCGTCCTCTGTCTGAAATAAATTATAGGATTGATTTTCAAACTGACAATGTGGTGTTGTAGAAGTTACTTATTTTCTGTCCAAGAGTAGTTGTGAGGCAGTGCACAATGGATGTAGAGGAGCAGCTGAGGGCTGTGCTTAGCATTGTCTTATTGTATTATCCAACCTTACCACTTCTATTTTCTCTTGAAGATTTTTTATTTCTTAAAGAATGGTATCAGCACAAAGGGTGTGCTGAAAGCCCCTTTCTTTTGGAGGGCTTATGATTGGCGCTTTCCATTTTATCAACAATTACTTTGGTTTATGTGGCCACTCTAAACTAATTTTATCAGTGGTTGAGTGTTAGACCTTCTTGAACTGTCTAATTTTATAGTTGGGTTTGTAACTTTATAGATCTGCTTTTGATGAAGTTATCTTTGTTGGTTAAATGTTTTGTTTACCTAGGAGTTGACTTGTTTAATTCCAAAAGAAACATATTGTTTGTTGTAAAACCTCTTTTTAAGCTATTGCTATTGCTCCTTTTATGTGGTAATGGATTTTTCTGAGTTTATCATTCTTAGTTGGCTAGGGCTGCCAGTGCTAGTAGGTCTTTGAGATAGGCCTCAGTATTCTGTATTCCTTTTGTAGACGATCTCTTGATATTGCAGGTTTTATGGAACTTAGTCATTGTGAGATGTCTCTTATTCCTTATAGAACATATGTTCAATTCTGTGATACCTTACTGTTTCAACTTTGGCATAATGCAGATTATCCCCCGTCAGCTATGTGACAATGCTGGTTTTGATGCAACTGATGTGCTGAACAAGCTCAGACAAAAACACGCTCTTCCATCTGGTATGCCTACCATTTCCCTTTGGAGGATGTATAATGATTTCAGTAACTTTTTCTTTCTTAAAACAATGATAATAAGAACAGTATTAACTTTTTAGACTTTCAAGTTTTCTAGCTACTTAGAGGGTAGTTAGTTTTTCTTGGGATGGCTCTCTGCAAAAGTTTTGGGGTTCTTTTCTTATTGTATTCCCTTAATAATGGTACTCCTTCTGGTCCCTATTTCTGAAGGGTTCGGAGTACGAGGGTCATAGAACTTAATTTTGACTATTGGTATATGATTCTTCAAATATTTAAAGCAAAATTTGCATATTCGAAAAGCTCAGGGAAAGTACTAGTAGTCATCCTAGTTAATGATTCAGAATATTTTTTTTTATTGAGAAAATTATTTTCAAAGAAAAAACTGTTTTGACTCTCTAAATAGTAACACAACACTTAAAATAGGAAAGGACGTAGTACCAAAAGAAAAAGGAAAGATAAAGAAAGAAATTTCATGTTCCTTAATGGTAAACACTATCCTGGGCAGGTGAGGGTGCACCTTATGGAGTTGACATTAATACTGGTGGCATAGCTGATTCATTTGCCAACTTTGTTTGGGAGCCAGCAGTCGTGAAGGTATATTTACATCCACTGTTCTTTTTTTTATTTGATAAATTTTGTTTAGCTTGTTATTAATCAATCACTCATCTTTTCTCATTTGTTTGATACCAAAGCGTCAGTTTTTCACAAGTTATTCTTGGTTCCTAAAAGTATTACAAATTCTACTTTGTCCAGATAAATGCCATCAATGCAGCCACTGAAGCAGCATGCCTCATTCTGAGTGTAGATGAGACAGTGAAGAATCCTAAGGTAATTTCGTCTTTGTGAAACGCTAACTTCTCCCCAATTTTTCTACCATTATGGACATAATAGACAGTGCAGATTGGGTTTTGTTAGTCGCCCTTTGTTTTGCTTTTCGAATCTTCAAGATACTATAAGTTACTTAAATATTTAACGAAAAACAATCTAATGAAATAGGTGGAATGTGAAATAAAGGGGATATTGAGCTTAACTGATCTATCCTTGTGAAGCTTGCATCTTCTTGATGCCTTGAAATGAATCTACTTACTTCATCAAAATTAAAATAAATAAATAAATTAATAAAGGGGCTGTGGAGAAATCACTGATATTAGCTAGTTGTGTACACGCAGAAAACTAGAGTTGTGATTTTCACCTCTCTGGGTGTGCCTTGTGCTGGCTGTTACCACTAGAATGTTGAAGAGTAAGTTTTAGAATGTTAGTCGTATGAAGTTAGTCCATGTCTCCATGATAGGTGATATATGAAATATGGATTAGCTTGCTGGTTTTCCCATCACCCAATCCACAACAAATCGAATGAAACCTAGCGAAAAAGAAGTGAACACTTCGCTGAGGAACCAAGTAGCTCGCCTAAAAGGAGACGAACGAAGCTTCGTGTTTTGTTTTCTTCAAATCCCAATCCGCTCTCGCTCGCTGCTACTAACGGGGTCTCGGTTGATTTCCTTTCCTTTAGCTACTAAGATGTTTCGGTTCGCTAAGTTTGAAAAGTCCAAAGAGTGCAGACTAGCCACGGAACTTGGATATGGTTTCCCGATCGGAGATGATCATGGATCACAAACGGTATCTCCCCATGGCCTCTTTTTTGGGGAGAAATCCTTTGATTGTGTATTGAATATAGATCCATGTCTTTCTTGTTCCACTAGCTAAGACCAAATTCTCACATGTCCATTCCAACCTTCTTTTTTGATGTCAAAGACCCGAAGCTACACACAAATTCTCATTGGATCTGGGTTGTTCTTAACAGCGATTGCTATTTATAGGTTTCATGTATTTTTATCATCAATTTTCACATGCTCCCTTTCATTTTCTCATATTTCCTTTTGAAAATTTTCTGCGAAGACAGTTTGTCAGAACTAAAAAAGAGATTCTGGTTAAGAAAGATAATTGTTATTATTGGAAATTTAAGAAATATAATTCTTTTTGTCAGAAGAGAAGAACAATGAGAATGGAGGTGAATGTGAAGAGGAAGCCTTGAAACTCCTATTGTACTCACTACACAAACTAGTAGGCAGAACAAGAACATGGAGAGGCCAACCTAAACATTATAGTCTGTTTAAGTTTTTGAAGTCTTGGAAAATATTGGTTTGAAGAAAGGTTTTAGGAAGTGTCTTGGAAAGTACAAAAGTTTTCAGATCTCAATTTGTGTTATCAAGTGCTTTTAGCAAAGGAAAGACTTAAGTTTATGAAACAGTGGGGCAGGTAAATGTAGTTGTAAGAGGCGGGAGGGAGGGTGACAACTTCATAGTGATTGTTAATTGAAAAATGAAATCTAAGAGAGATCATATGTACTCTTAAAATTTGGAGATTTTTTTTGCTTAGTGCATCTTTCGGCTGTATGGTTAGTTGGTTACATAGGATCATTGCGCCACAATATGAATGATTTCATTGGTTCAGCAAATCATGTCATTTTGCTGCTGTTGTTATCTTTTAAATCCTGCCTTGATTTCGCTTCTTTTTAGCCGAGGGTTTGTTGGAAATAGCCTTTCTACCTCACAAAGATTCGGTTAAGGTCTGTGTATATCCTACCCTCTCCACACCTCACTTATGGGATTACATTGGGTATGTTGTTGCTGTTATTAGCAAATCAACGTCACAACTGTCAATGCATTGCAGGAATTTTACTGCCTCCCACTGTCGTACTCTTAAGTTGATAGTTGCTTAGCAAGAATTGCTGGAAAAAAATAACCCAATAATGATGCGGTAGCTCTTCTGAATTTTGTTGATTTAACATCATAACTTAAGATCGTTGTGGCCAGACCTTAGTGGTAAGGTTTGTTGCTACTATGATTTTTAGGCTGTATAGGGGTCAAGAATTTATCCCATTCCTCGATCTTCTAACAAAGCAAAGTGGGGAAGGAAAAAATAATAGAGATGTGTATGGAGGGAAACTCTATATGGTGCCATTTAGCCTAAGCTTACAAAGTTATAGTAGTCTGGTCGCTCAATGTTGCAGTCTGAGCTGGATGAGAAGAGACCGTAATGTGCAAAGTTTTGGCAAGTTCTCCTATATGTCTCACCTTTCTTTTGATAACTGAGAAATCCCTGAGGGCAAGTTGGCTCACTGTCCAAAACTCAGTGAATAATGTGCCCGTTTCTCTACGGTTCTTCAATGCGCGGATTTTGTTTGTTGCAGGGTTTCAAAACGTGAATTGCACATAAGCCCCACACATCACACACTTATCTTATGACTAGATCATAGCCTTGTGGTCTTCATATGTCTCGCAATTCTCTTCCTTTTAGAACAGTAGCTAAGGTCCTAGAGAAGGCTGGTTTCTTTGAGGATACCATTGCCTACTGTGGAGCGGAAAGGTATATACTTGCACTCTACCTCTGCTGTGGTCTAAGAATTTCTGAATCTAGAAAAGTCTGATTAGTTTAAGCTAGTCTTCTTCAAGCTGACCATGTGTATCTGCAGTTTAGATGAAGTTTTGTGGATTCTCTAGGTTTGCTTATCTGGTTTTCTTTTTGCTTCTGTTGGATGTGTCCATTGAACTTGTAAGCATCCTTGCTATGCGTGAAATAATTTCTATTTCCTTTCGAATTGCAGTCTGAGAGTGCACAAGGAGATGCTGCTGCAAGTGCCATGGGTGGTGGTAGAGGGCGTGGACGTGGACGTGGAATGAGACGGCGATAGATTTCACAAGTTCTTTTGCAGATTTTGCTATGATTTTTATGTAGTGTTTGCTTTTTTCCCCATGTTTGCTCCTCCCTTCTGTAGTTGTAGTTGTTTCCCTCGATCAAAATGTTCAAATTTGGACATCGACTCATATAGCAACCGAGAAACAATCAAAACAGAGCTGTGTTAAGTTCAGGCAACATCCAGTAAACTAAATCATTTTTGCTGCTGTCAGTTTTGCAATGTACGAAGCCTGCCGCTGGATATATAATATTCTGTGTATTAAACTTCATCTTGTGTTGAAAAGTTCACAAATCTACTACATAAATTTTTTTAATTGGTCTGTTTAAGGCCGTTGGTATATATAAGAAACCAATGGAAAAGGAGGTCTTTGGAAAAATAATTGATAAGTATAATAACATAGTGGTTTAGAGATATTTTCAGATCCAGCTTAAATATTTACCACTTAAATCTTTTTAAGTAAGCTGTTGGCCTGTTGCAGCCTACTTTGAGCTTGAAGCTTTCTATTACTCCTTTATCTTCCACAGATCTGTACACATACTTCTTTCGATCCATTTCAATTGTTTTCGAACATCAGTATGACTTGTATGAAAAGTTAAATTAGATTAAGTTAATTTGATATTTTAAACTTAAATTTTAGTTATTAAAAACTATGAAAAGTATTATAAATTGTATTTTTTTGCATATTAATACGATTAAAAATTATATCATAAAATGTTAATAAAAGTTTTTGTTGGTTGACTTTAAAAAAGGCAACCATGAGTACTAAAAAGGAAGGGAGAGAGTATTGGATGGACTATCTGAGAATGGCACAAACATAGTGATACAAAATCCAACATATATTCATTGCTTTCTGAACTTTATAAAACCTACAGAAATCAATTCTTGTGACAAGAAAGAATTCTATTGATACAAAAGCACAACTGAGCATTTGTGCTGGATTTATGTACACGAACAAAACTTTTGAATCTGCTACAGAATGATCATACAACATCATATAGATTAAACCTATTCCACTCGTTCACTAATATTTTCTATAAGCTGGTTTGCACTCAGCACTGCATTTTCAGGCGGAGTTCTACGTTTGATTAGCTGTCTTGGACTTCTACACGTCTGTAGTATATTTGACATTTCTTCAGCTTTTGCAATGATGGATTTTCTCCTTGAATGCGATGTGTCTCCATCTCTAATATATGTGTTGGGCAACTTCTCAGAGTAGGGTGTAGATACCATCATGTTTCTAAGTTTCTCTGCATTATCATTCATGCCTTGTTTTGCGAGATCATTACAGAGTCTCTGATATGTGAGATACTGAGGAACTACTCCTCTCCGAATCATGTCATGAAACCACTCGACAGCTTCATCAAATTGATGCATCTTGCAGAACAGATGTATAAGCATGGTACTTGTTGCCAAATCCAAATCAAAACCCTTTGTCCTCATTTCTTGGATGATTTGCAATGCCAGATCCAATCTATCCTGCTCACATAGCATCTTAACCAGCAAATGGTATGTTAGTCGATCTGCTACGTATCCAGATTCAATTAACTTGGTATAGAGGTTTAAGCCTTCTTCAATCTTCCCAAACTTGGAGAAGTACCGAAAGAAGTAATTATAAGTTGTTGGTGTAGGCATAAAACCTCTATCTATCATCATCTTAAGAATCTTACTTGCCCCAGCAATATCTCCTGCCTTGCAAAAGCCCTTCACCAACGAATTGTAAGTTGATAGAGTTGGACCAGATTCCAACACTAACAGTCTCTCCATCATTCCTGATGCTTCCTTGAACCGTCCTGCTTCTCCTAAAGCATCAATTACTGGATTGTAGACAACAACATTGGGATGAATTCCTTCCTCTTTCATTTCATCAATTAGTTCAATTGCCATCTCAACTCTACGCATCCGGCACAATCCTTCAACAAGGGTACCATAAGTTACAACGCTAGGTTTTATGCCCTCCTTTTTCATCTCAGTCCACAACCGCTCAGCTTTCTTCAGCTTTCTTGATCGAAACCATCCATTTAGCAATATATTATAGACCCGAATAGATGGCGACCAATTTAAGTCTTTTCCTTTTCGCCTATAAAAATAATCTGAAGCTTCCCTAATATGCCCCTCTTTGCATAAAGAATCTAATAGCATCTCAAATAAGTTGTCTTCCAAGCCCAAACCATGCATCTCTAAATTAGTCGAAAATTCATATGTTCGAATGGCTGGTAAGAGCATACCTGCAAAAAAAAAAAAAGAAAAAACATGGGATACATGTACTCTTCAGATAATTAGAACTTTCATGGATTGAATATAAATGGAGGGAACAAAAGATAAGAAAAAGGTAAATTTTTTGCCTAAGTACTGAATTCAGTAAAAGACATATTTAAATAAGACAGTTCCCCTCATGTTTTTACCTTATAACAGAAACAAATTACCATGTCGATATTAGGATGTAATCACATTATAGAACAAATTAATGCCTTTTACGGGTGATCCTGATAGGTATTCCAAATATTCATTTTTAACAAGCAAAATACAACACATTAGACATCTTTGAATAACCAATAACTAATTAATTGTATAAATTCAACGTAAAAATAGACCAACATTTAGCATAATGTACAAAAACAACAACTCCGAATCCAGTTCTAACACAGCGCTTGTAGATCGTATTATCAAATCTAATATAAGGTTCTGAAGTTTTCAGCTTACTGACATGAGAACGTAATGAACTAGAGCAAACTACTTGCTACGGATAAAAATAAAGTTCAAAAACTCTATAACTTCATCTATAGCAAGAATGACATAGCTGGTCTTATCGAGTGGTTCAGTTGAACCGTAGAAGAGGTCTTGCCCCCATGAACTTGGTCTAGTGGTAAGATGCAAAACATGATGTGTGGGTTACACACACGTCATGGGTTTGACCAAGACAAAACATGGTAATTAAGTGGAGAAGGGTTGAGGGGCAGGGCGGTACGCCACAACCGTTGGGCATTTCTTGGTCATAAATGAAACAAATGTAGCTGGTATCAACAATAGATAAAGGAGGCGGCTTTTCTAACTAGTTGAACTATATAAATCCCTTGAATACTGAATTCGTTGAGATGGATTAACCTGAATAGAGCTAAATGGATAGTGGTGTCTAGGGAGGACAGAGTGACCTTATCCCCTACCTCAAAAAGTTGTTTTCGATAGACCGTTAATAGTACAAAACAGAACAGTGACTACAATAAAATAACACGGAAGTCGAAGTACAACAAACAATAGATAGTAACAAAAATCGATTAAAGGTATTCATTCTGGAAAAAAACAAGCAGTACCTGCCCTTGCATATCGTCTAACCATTATGGCAAATGTATCAAGATTGGGTCTTTCAGTAGAATTGAATCTATCAAGTATCAAATTCCAAGCAGAATCAAATTCCCTTTCCTTGCCAAGGGCATTAACCACAGCATTAAGCACGGGCAAAGAGAACTTAAACCACTCTTTCTTCTCAGCCCATAGATAAAGAGTAAACAAAGGCTTAGGAGAAGAATCAAAATGGTTAAAAAGTTGAAGAAACATACACTCATTTACTTCGATCCCAGCTCTATCCAAGGCATTTTCAAGAACAGGGCCAGGTGGGATGGTGGGGTCACGTAGAATCTCAGATAGGGTGGTGAAATCAGTTGGGCAGTAATTAGGGGTTTCGGGTTGGTGGGTTGAAGGAGGGGGTGAAAAGAGGGGTGTTGGTTGTTTGGGTGGGTAATTCAGCTTAGGCAATTTCATTAGGGGTTTTCCTCGCGTTGATTTCAGCCATGATTGAGTTGAGAAGAGCTTAAAAGTAGGGTTTTTGGTAGTGAGATGTGAGACAAGAGAGGTTAGAGAGATAATGGAGCGGCGGATGTGGGCGGAGTTTAGAGTTTTCATTGCATTTGCTCCACAGAGTGATAATGGCGGATTGAGGTTTTTATGGGGTTTATGCCCATGAATTGTCCAAGTACAAAACTCTTCTTGTATTGTTAAAGAGAAAAAGGGTCAAAAATACATTTCAAACTTTATTTTATTGGTTGATTATATTTTTATCGTTAAAATAAAATTATTTTTTCTTAGCGCAACTCACCATTTATGCCTCTTAATTATTTACGACTTTCTGCATCACTACTATTTCTTGGAAGTGAAATCCTCTTTCTCTGTGCGGCAGCGAAATTCTGCCATCTCTTATAGCTATCTTGATGAGTTTCTCAACACTAAGCATTAGTTCTTTTAGAGAAGACTGGAAAGAAGAAAACAAACTAGAAATTTAGAGACCTTTAATAGCTAAACTGATAATGCAGCTTGTTCTAGATGATGAAAAGGCTCGAGTCATTTATACAAGAGGTTGGAGTTAAATTCTTTGTCGCTAACCATCAAAGGCAAAACCATGTGTTCATGTCTGTTGTTCGTCGTGCTGATGATGGACCTTATATTTGTGATAGATGCTAATGTAGTAGAATAAAGATGTCTAGTTTCTTCCTTCAATTTGCTCGATAACAGAATGTACACATCAGTTATCATATCAGGACTTCTCATTAATGCCTAGTAGTTTGAAATCTTCAATGAAGAAATGATAACTAGGTAAAGAGCAAAATCATGTTATGCTCGTCATTTGGCAAAGAGAATGAAGCACTTCTTCCATTTGCTGTCCTCAATAACAGCTAACAGGGCTAAGCTATGATCAAAGCGAGTAAATCTAAATTGCGAAGTAAATTTATCTACTAAAATATCACTCCCTCTACCCCTTGAGCCAGAGATCTCTTGGTTAAAAATGAAGAAATACTTATTACTTTACCACTATCTTGTTGATACGTTATCGTGTACATATCATCATAAGAATTTTTCATTGTCGAATGATATATTTTCTGCAAACTAGAACACATCACTCTTTCTTCTATTGAGAACAGACATATAGAGAAATTCTTAAAAAAATTATAATAACATGGACAACTAAGAAACGTAAACCTACTTGCTTGGTACATAATAGTTCCTCTGTTTCGTCTAAGTGTCCACCAGTTGCAACTGTTTCTTTTTTATATCGACTTCTTCTCCGCTTCCATACCACCGATGTAAAAGGCCAATCCCCATTAAAGCACAGTCATGCTCGTTCGTCGTATGGGTTATTTTTCACCTTCTCTTTCTATAAAAACCTCACCTTTCTTCTCTATTCTCACAAAGAACCCTTTTCCATTTCATCATCTTCATCCTATCCAATTCTTCAAACCAATTCACACCAAATCCCCACAAACCCATCTCTTTTCCATGAACCAAAAACCCCATTTCACCACTTCCGCTGCTTTTCTCCAAGAACCCACAAACACAAAAACCTTGTCTAACAGGTCGGCCAAGAAAGCTCGCCGTGACGCCCCTGAGAGTGTGCTGCGTCATCAGTTAGACCAGTGTTCTAAACGGGGTGATTTACAGGAAGCAATTCGACTTTATGAAGAAGCTAAGTTAAAAAACGTTACCCTTAATGTTCATCATTATAATGTGTTGCTTTATCTTTGTTCTTCTGGTTCGGGTACTGCGGGATGTGGGATTGAGAAAGGATTTCAGATTTTTAAACAGATGGGGGTTAATGGTGTTGCTCCGAATGAGGCGACGTTTACTAGTGCTGCTAGATTGGCAGTTGCTAAGCAAGACCCAGAAATGGCTTTTGATTTAGTGAAGAAAATGAAGAGTTTTGGTGTTCCTCCTAAGTTAAGATCATATGGCCCAGCGTTGTTTGGGTTTTGTGAAAAGGGAATGGCTGATAAGGCTTATGAGGTTGATGTACATATGGGGGAATCAGGGGTTGTGGCTGAGGAAGCAGAGCTTTCTGCTCTGTTGAAAGTTAGTTCTTTTTCTAAAAAGGCTGATAAAGTATATGAAATGATGCATAGATTAAGGGCAAGTGTAAGGCAGGTGAGTGAAGAGACTGTTGGTGTAGTAGAGGATTGGTTTAATTCTGAATATGCTGCTGAGGTTGGGCTGCAGGATTGGGATGCTCGGAAAGTGAAGGAAGGTGTTGTGAAAGGAGGAGGTGGTTGGCATGGACAAGGGTGGTTGGGAAAGGGGAATTGGACTGTAGTGAGGGCGGAGATGGATAGTTCCGGAGTTTGCCGTTCATGTGGGGAAAAGCTTGTATGCATTGACATTGATCCTAAGGAGACAGAGAACTTTGCTAATTCCTTGGCTGAATTGGCTTCTGAAAGAGAAGTCAAGGCTAATTTTGTGCAATTTCAGGTCTGTTGATTTTCTTCTGGTGCATTTTATAAATTACTTGTTACATAAAGTGTTACCCTTCTTCTTGGGCTAAATGGTAGAATTATATGTATTTCTCCTGTTGGTTTTAAGATTTTTGCGTCCAGTTAACTGAAGTACTGATTAATTGTTTGAATACTTGCCAGGATATCCTACATGGTTCATTGTATTAGTGTTTTTAGAAGTCTGTTTTTGTTTTGATGAAGTAATTGACTTAATTAATGACATTAACAAGATGCAAAATGATTACAAAATATAGAAGCAATGCTCATGATAGTGACTGAGGGCTCACATGATATATGCTTTGATGAACTCCACGGATTCTTGGTAGAAAGCCATTGTGTATTCATCAGGACCAGGTGCCTTGTCTAGTGTACATGACTGTATAGCTGTTAACACTTTTAGAAGTTTCAAGTAAGTCTAACACTTAATTGCATTAAGCACCTTAGACTCATGGATGGCTTTGCCATAAAGTTTAGATATGCATTCCTGCTGCTGCCATCCCAAAGAGCAAAGCATTGAAGTTAAATCAACCCCATCAAATAAATATAAAAGAAATAAAAGGGTACTTTGTCTAGATATATTATACTTGGAGATTATAGGTTGGAATACCCTTATAGGATTTTGATGAAGGCCTCTATGATTTCTTTTTGATGACTAATAAGATTTTATAGCACGTATGGGCAAAAAACCATGTACAAGTAGTATACCAAGATAAGTAGAAAATCTATAACAAAGTATGATTTTCTATGAACTCACCCACTCATCTATACATAAAGGAAATTCGTGAATGCACTAAAACGAAATTAGGGCTAAGAGGCTATTCATCAACTGTGCAAAATCACTACCCTCAAAAGCTCTCCTATTTCCTTCTCTCCAGACAATCCACTAAGTGCGAGTGGAGCAATCTTCCAGGCCCTACTTCCTCTCCTCCACTTTGCACAGTTCTAGGCAACTTCAGTTCTTACGTGATGCCTGGCATAACCCACTGAAGGCCTCTATGATATGTCAGATATAGTGATAGGTTGGGAATAAAGCTGTCTGCTTTTGTCTTTATTATGTAGTGTTGGATGCAAACAATAAAATAGGATCATGATGTTGTAACACAAATAAATAGCTCATATGATTGTTTATGTCAACCTCTACGATTAGCATTTATGATTTAACACTCTTATGTGTGGTGATTCTTTAAAGCATGAATCTTCTGAAAGATCGTTACCACAGATATAGTCATTTAAAGTAGGTAAAATGCTTCTGTGTATTTCCAATATTTGTTGTCTCCATGCTTCAGGCATTCAGTGCTTGAAAGAATATTGAACTGATATAGAGTTGCACTCACTCAGGACTGGCTTCAGAAGCATGGTCCATTCGATGCCGTGGTGGATGGTGCAAATGTCGGCCTTATCACTCAACGAAATTTTAATTTCTCTCAGGTAGAACTACATTTTTTCCTGTCTTTTCTTGTGTTTTTTCTTTGGGTGTGTGGATGGGAGGGTAGAATTAGGGATGCAGTTTGATATGTGTATAGAAGTTTAATCATATATATTTCAGCGGTAGAGAGGGTGACTCTTGGACTTACTTACCATCCTTATATTCGTTTTATTTAGCATGACCAAGAAATATAACTTACTTCGCGTCCCTCTTCTTGTGTTATTTAGTATGACTAAGAAAGAGAGAGAGACACAGAATAACTGCCCCTTTCTGTTTAACTTCATAGAAATTGATGATGCTAATGTGGAATAGGTTGCAAAGTCTTCCAGTTTTAATTTATCAAAATGACCCTTATGCCCAGTTCCTTCCCACCCACCCACCTAGGCACCCACTGTCTAGTATGGATTCTTTATCTCTTAAGTAGTGATGGGAAGCGTACCAACTTCTCAAGATGATGTTCTAGCTAGATAGTGTATAAGAAAGAGTTCATATAGATTTCTTTCTATTGCAGCTCAGGTCTGTTGTCAATAAATTAAGGCAGATGAGTGAATCGAAGAAACTTCCATTGGTTATTTTGCACAAAAGCCGTACAACTGGTGGTCCTGCTCAACATCCTAATAACAAGAAGCTGTTAGAAAGCTGGAAGAAAGCAGGTGCACTTTATGCCACTCCACATGGTTCAAATGATGATTGGTAATACTCTTTACTTTGAGCTCTTATATGCAAATAGGAATTGGTGGCTAGTAGGTAGGTGAGCTTATTTGTTTCCAAGAGGGTACAACTCATATATAATTAAATTTTATGGGAGAAAAAGTAATCTATTTAAACAGATGCCATCAACATAATAGTGATTTTGCTCAGCAAATTACTGAACATACCAAGAAACCCGTCCCTATAAATGGATCTGATGGTATATCCGTATCTCTTTTCTTGACTAGTCTTGCTTTCTTGCAGTTACTGCTAGTGTTGCCCAGCTGTTTGAGTCCACATTTCTGCTGTCTTTTTCTGCAACTGTTAGCCTGTTCTTTTTCTGTGTCATTCCATTCAATTCTTTATTCTTTGTTGGGACCAAAGTCGCTCTTGCACACTTTTCTTCTTCTCTCTTTGAGTGTCTGGTTGTCATCAACATTTTTCCTCCATTCAAGAGCAAATTGTTCTTCTCCACATTGCTCAACGCGCACAACTTTTTTTGTTGGGATCAACACACATAACTTCAACTCATCATGACATGAAGATCTGACATTGAACATGAAACAATTGCTTCACCTTTCCCTTCTCTGCATGAAATTCTGACTGGCACCAGATGCAAATTCTAGGTTGTACCAGACACCCTTAATATAACCAGTGTAGCTCTTGTTGGTTGGCTTTTGTTTTGTGAGTGCTTTCATATTATGGCTTTTCTGAGGCGTAAGCTTATTCACCAGGTACTGGTTATATGCTGCTGTCAGTTCCAAAGGCTTGCTTTTGACAAATGATGAGATGAGAGACCATTTGTTCCAACTATTAGGCACTAGCTTTTTTCCCAGATGGAAGGAAAAACATCAGGTCTAATCTCTCTCTCTCACTATTCTGTAACATGTTAAACAATGAAAAGTTGGAATCCTTATTACAGTGCTATAGAGTCCTCTATTACAGTTCCTACTAAAGATGGAGTAAAAAAAAGGGTACTCTTTTTAGTGTATAGTAGCTTAATATCTGTATAAGTAGGTTATGCCAAAATAAAAAAGAAGAAGAAAGACAGTTATGCTGAGAAAAAGGTGAAGTCCTGTTACACTGTTCCTATTAAATTACCAAAATTCTTCATTATAGCTGGTTGTCAAAGAATGCAGAGATAGGTGCAGGGTTGTGAGAATTGAAGTTCTCCTAAAGAACTCGTCTGATGGAGCTGAGAGAGTTTATGTTATTGGGGTTAATGGTGATGCTTTTAAATAAGGCAATCAGCAGTTAGATTCCATAACGGTCTTCTATTTACAAATTGCAGATCCGGATGACAGCTTCAAGAGATGACGGACTTAAGCTCCATATGCCACCACCCTATTCAATTGTTATTCAGGTGAGCCATCTCATGACTAATCCATATAATTTAAGCTCACCTTAGCTGTTATTCTAATGTCCAACTCTACTTTGTACGTGTGAAATTGAAATGTAGGAGTCAGAGCAGGGTTGTTGGCATGTACCAACTCTTACTGGAGATGACCTTGAGATACCAAGACAGTGGGTATGTGCTACCAGGAAAAAAGCACTGCACTCTGTCTTTCAATGAACTGGGAATCAAATCATTAACATATAAATGTGATTTCTGGGACAGCATCAGTGAAGCAACCATGCATGAGTGCTTTTTTTCTTTGAAGAAGCTTATAATTTGAACTTCTCATAGGTTGTTGTAGATGGAGATCAGGAAGATCGCTAAATGCAAAAGTTTCTGGATACAGTCAACGTCTCTATAACAGTCTAGTTTTATTATCTTGTATACTAGTTTTTGCTTGTGTGTTCTGGAGTATTTGGTCAATTTTTTTGTAACAATTTTGCCAGTTACAAGTGTTAGAAGGAAAAAGTTCCGCCACAATAGAAGAATCGTGCTTTTGAAACTCAAAGAGGATATTGCTGCATTTTTAATATTTAATTTGCTGGTCCCTGAGTACAAGAAGAAAAACAGCTTATGAAGTTCAAATTATTTTTCTTTGAATAGAAACATCTATTTGATCAGTTGAACAATCTTGCTAGAGTTTGATTATTAGTATTATCTCCTCAGAGAATTTCTGTGTATAGTTATTTATTGCAGGAATCATATTCTTCAAAGAACACCAGGAATATGGTTTCAATTGATTTAATGACAATGGTATTGAAAGCTATGCATACACTATTGGTTCCAAGAACTTGGATGACTGTTGGGGTATCTTTCCCATCTTGCAAGCCGAGCTGCAGTTTGATATTTCACTTTTATTCTTTAACACTCAACCACCCCGCAGATCCAAACTCCTCTATGACTAAATATTGCCCCTCTTTGGTGCTCCTAGTTTTAGTATCTTAATAGTCAGATAAACTCATCTAATTTTGCGAATAGTCAATTTTCTTATTAGACTTTGTATTACTTTAGTTTGGTGGTTTCCTGCCAAAAGCACAATCTGGAGATTGATAGGCAGAGGCAGATCAGATCTGGAGGTCGAAAGGAGCAAATGCCAACTGCACCCCACTCTCTTGAAGAAGTATGTTTTCTGTTAATATATTCCAATTCTAATAGATATCTTATCAATATACAATGTTGGAGCTGAAAGCAGTCCAAATCCCTAGTACATATAAACTGTGTTCGCCCCTATTGACATATATCCTTGTTTTGTACATGCATTTCTTATTGTTCTCTAGAACTTTATCCTTTTTTTCTTCAATATGCATGGCTAACAATGACAAGGGGAAGTATTGAAAATAATGCATTAAGTTCTCATGGCTAGCAATATCCAGAGGATATCGAAAGGGAGGGAGATCCATCTTCTACATTTAGCCAACTTTAGGAAAATCAGTAGGCATATGATATGTTATTATTGAAAGTAGTTTGCATACTCCCTCTTCGAATAAGACAAAAGCAATAGAGACAGGTCTCATGTAGCTGCAATAATTTTTTTTTTTTGTGCACATGACATATTTCAACTTATGACATCTTCATCAGCCAAAACTAGGATCATCAGGATATGTAAGACTTTAGCTTTGACTAGTTAGGTCTGAATCTCACTAGTCAAAAACTAATTTCAAGGGGTTAAGATACTAACAAATGCTGAAGATTATATATAAACCTGCAATATAAAATGTGATTTTGCGGAGTTACATCCAAGTCCTAGATAGATTCGTAGTTTATGTTGTAACACGGGTACTTAACATAATAGCAACAAAAATCCACTTTCAGTAAGTTAGGATTCGGAAAAAAGAAGTCAGGATTCTTAACAAAAATTTCAGGGTTCTTGGAAAATATTACATTTTCAAAAAGCCACTTTTGATCAAGGGTTCTTTCTTGTTGAGATGCTTACATATGCTTGAGGGTCTTTATTAGTGACTATGAATGGAGCCATTCATGGTAGCTATAACTGAATATTCCTGGTTTGATAATGTTGCAGTTGATCAAATCAGTGTCTTCTGAAAATCAATAAGCAATAACCATTAAGCAGCATGTTCGGAGGAGCCCTTTTTTATGCTTTCTTTCAGTCAAGTTTTGGTCCCTTTAGAACTCTATTCTTTACATTGAGTCCTCTTTAGCTTCTGCTTCTTCAATAAGAAAGATCAATATCTGATCTTCATGCTATGATCAATGAAGACCCAAAAATTGACTTTATGATCTTCAATGTCAGATCTTCACACCATTATCAATTTGTTTCTCACTCTACTTTTCAGGTTATCATATCATGCTTGATATGAGTTACACTTTGTTACAAGTAAGTTTAACCTGATAGTCTCAGAACATAAAACTCAATTTTTTTCTCCCCATCTTTTACAAGTACGTGGTGACTCTGTTTCTTACTGAAACATGGAGGATGTATGCAGACTAAGTTAGACATGCTCATTAATTTCCATTGAGGAAACTTCAAGATCTTCTAGGCTGGAGAACAATTTAAACAAATAAATACTCTAATGGAACTTCTTAAAATAGCTTTAAGGCATACTGATTTGCATTATCCAAGTCCATTTCAGCAGGATCACAGGTGTGAGAAGTTAAGATAGGATGTTGCCAATTCTCGAAAAAGAAGTTAAGATGGGGTTAAATAGATAGCAAAGAGCAGAGATGCTGATTGATTATAGTAGAGAGGAGCAATGTTGATTTTAGAGCAATCTGGTTCACAGTAGCTACCAGGTTACAAGTCACTTCCTTGCTTTTGGTGGTGGTCTCTTTTGCAATGGCTTAGTCCAGACAAGGCAATAACCCATATAAAGCTGTATGAGCAGTGGGGTTTTGACTCCATTGCTACACAAGTGTATGTAGTCTTGCTGAAATGCACGGATAATTAAGAACAATAGAGATGTTTCACATACTGGATATGATAAAAACATAGATCAAAAGTAAGAATATTAGAGGTACCTTGAAAGTAAGTCTATATTGGGTTATGTTGTTGGAAGTAAGAATATACAACAACATACCTAGTGTAATTACACAGGTCAGGTCTCTCGACCATAGTCCTTATCCCTAGCTCATGGGGTAAGTCTATATTGGGTTATGTTGTTGGAAGTAAGAATATACAACAACATACCTAGTGTAATTCCACAGGTCAGGTCTCTCGACCATAGTCCTTATCCCTAGCTCATGGGGGGTAGAGATGTTATTTCCGATAGACCCTCATCTTAAATAACTTGAAAGTAAGACTATGAATGTCACATTTGTTGTGATACCCCAAAGTTACTTTGAGAAACAAGTTGTGCATGACTTTTTCCCCTATTTATGGTGTAGTTGTAGAATATTTAACTTCTTTTGTATCCAACATCATGTTAAAAGTTCTAACTCCATTTTATCCTGCTTTAGGAGAAGCTGTATCCATAGAAGAGTTGATTGCCTAGTGCGAGAAGAGATCTCAACAACACAATGAAACAGCATCATCATCAGTGAAATACTTGCGAGAGCAGCTTACTTGCAGTTGTGGTGAACAAGAAATATGCCATACAAGTATAATGCCCCAGTGATGAGAATCCACCAAAAAATCTAACTTGATTATTACCCACCAGTGAAATTTGGCAAGCAAGAGTAGCTCATAAAAATGAATCATCCTAGATTTACTTCACAGATCATACAGCTCTGAAAAAGTAGCTAACTGTAACTTATTTGATCACACAATAACAAAAGTTTTAGTTCATATCTTAAATCATGAGAAACTTTCTATAACATTCCCGCCGGTCTATTTTTCTTGTCGTCCTTATTAAAAATAGATGATTCAAAATACTCTGTGACACAAAATAAATTGCCTTCAAATGTCACCTTAGAAATTCAAAGTAAAGATTAGTATGCATTTTCAACTAGAGAATTACTTCCTCCATTAAAAAATATTACTCGTTACAATTTCTTTTTTGAGAATCAAACTATATGAATATTGACTAATATTTTAGTCAGGAAAAAAAATACAATGTTGTAGTGTTTTTCATATGATTTTTGAATATTTTAATTTTCAATTTCAAAAAATTAAATAAATCTAATCTAATCAGTTTGTGAATCGTAAAATAAAAATATTATTCACACGGTTCTCAAAGCAGAGAAGGAAGGGTGGGCAATAGGTACCACGAGCTCTCTATCCCACACAAGCAAGCGTAGTTCATTGGTTTCACCAAATGCTCTTATCTCTTGGCAACGATTGTGTGCAGTTATACTTCGTGATGCCGTAGATCAATCTAGTCTCCGTTGGGTTCCCATCAGGGGTTCTATTCTTTTAAAGATTATCTTTTCCATTAGCCGAAACTTGTGGGAAGGATAACCGATATCGGGAATCAAATATTTATATGGATAACTTAGTAATATATCTCTTGCTACTATTTATTATTAAGTGACCTGGCAGAAGGCAGACCTCATCCCAAACGGATATAATATCCACTCCCCCACAAGGAAGGCACTGATTGGCGTTTCTTCACACAACACCCAGAGAAGAAGAAAAAAACAAACAGAAATGGCGCTGAAGCCATTGTCTTCCATATTTCCAAATTCAACAAATCCACCATTAACATCTGCAAAACCCCATCATCAAAACATAGGGCTATCGAGAAGAGATTTCATCAATGTTGGTCTTTCTGTAATGCCACTGCTCGTATCTCCTCCTCCGCTTTCCATTGCTCGAGAAGTTGAAGTTGGTTCTTTCTTGCCTCAATCACCTATTGATCCTAATTTTGTTCTCTTTAAAGCAACTCCAAAAGACACTCCTGCTCTTCGTGCCGGTATAATGTCGACCACTCTTCATTCTTATTATCTTTTTGTGTAAACTGTTTTATTCATTTGATTTTTGGGTAATTGTGTAGTTTTAGTTTGTACCCATTTTCATTTTGAATTTGAGCAAGATTTTTCCACTGCAGAGTTGGGAAAAGAATCATAGTTTCTGTAGTTTGCTAGAAGCTTCTGCAAAGCAATATCCTGATAAACAAAGCTCATTAACCTGGAAGAATATTGATTGTATTAGAATAACAAGCTTAGTGGATCCAGAAAATTGGATAGAAGACAAGTCTCTAATTCTTTACCTCTTAGGCAGTGAAAAGTCCAGTATTTTGGCTTACGGGGTTCGGAAAGTGAATTTGGAAGCTCAAGGTAAATTTTGAATCCCTGAACCACTGGGCGAACCTCTTGTCTTGTGTTTAGGAGATACAAAATTTATATATAATTGTCAAGAGGGTTCTGATGAACACCTCATCCCCTAGATCCACCTCTGCTCTTAGGTGCCTAGGTACTGGAATTTGTTTATTTTAAATCCCAAGCCTAAAATGAGTTAGTACTTGTATTCTCATTACTTTAGGAGTTTATCATCTCAAAACCAAGTTCCAAGCTCCTTTGAGAAAATAGAAAGAAATCTACTTGGTTTATGAATCAGATCTAAAATAGGCAAGCAGCACAAAATGTCTGTGTGGAACTTGTGTAGAACCTAAGATATGACAACAGCTTGACAGGTTTGTTGCTGCTCAATTTTTTGTAACCTTGCTTTTGTTGCTGCTCAATTTTTTGTTTGAGTAAAATCTTCTGCCATTTAATGCTTCTGTAGTTAATAAATGGTGTTGGCATTAATGTTGGATCAATTCGTAAGTATCTCTTTGTGTTACGGACCACATCCTTGCTGAGCGATGAGCTATTTCAGATATGAGAGTGCAGTCAGAGTGTTCTCTTAATTGGCAATACATTTTATATCAGCCTGTGGCCTATTATGGTTGTTTGTCCAATCAAGTAATGCCAATTTCTTAGTTGTAACATAATTTCGAGTAGTACTTTTTTTTCTTCTTCTTCTTTTTAGTGTAGTTCATATCTTCTTGATATGCTTGTGAAGGTTACCATTTACATAAATTGGTGTTTCCGTTTTCAACATTTGTTTCTCCTGTAGATTGCTTATGATGCTTTATATTTAGTTTCTTGCAGGAAATGTGCAGCCTTACACATTTATTCTTCCTCCAACCTGGAAACAACTCCGTATAGCTAATATACTATCTGGAAACTATTGCCAACCCAAATGTGCAGAGCCGTGGGTGGAGGTGAAGTTTGAAAATGAAAAACAGGGTAAGGTTCAAGTGGTGGCTTCTCCTTTGATCCGTCTCACTAACAAACCTAATGCAACTATTGAAGACATTGGGACCCCTGAGAAAGTCATTGCTTCTCTTGGCCCTTTTGTCACAGGAAACACTCTCGATCCAGATGAACTCCTCGAGACTTCTATAGAGAAACGTGGTGATCTAACGGTGAGAGTCTTCTCATTTTCTCATCCATTTATCATATTGAAAAAATAATATTTTCCCCCTTATTTCCAACACATAAGAGGACTGGCATGGCTGGTAATCTTGTCTATGATGGTTTACTCGAAAGCTAATGGAGTCATGACTAAGTTGCTTAGACAGTATTTAATATCTCAGCGGGATAAATGGCACGAAGAAAGTATCCATGGATTTTATCTGGCCCCAGCAATATGTAACAGCCTGATTTAGCAAAGGATAGGTGCATCATCATAGTTATGTTTTTCCTGGAAAAAAATTAATCTGCTTCTAAGAAACTGGTTTCACTGTTGGTGCTCCATACAACAATGTGTTTCTATGCATTTGGTCTTCCTGTTATATGCAACTGTTGCTCTTTAAATCTCCTGATGAAGAGAATGCTTCTATCTTTGTGTTTGCAGTATTACAAGTACGTTCTTGAAACTCCATACGCTCTTACTGGATCTCACAACCTCGCCAAGGCAACGGCTAAGGGAAATACAGTTGTCCTCTGTGTGGTCAGTGCCAATGACAAACAGTGGGCATCATCACAGAAAACTCTACAGGCTATTCTTGATTCCTTTGAAGTGTAGTTCCTTCCCCTCGTCTTAATTTAGATGAACCATCTTCATTTTCTCTGTCTGTTCCCTTACATAGAGTTCAAAAATGATTTTTGTAACGCAATAAACAAGAATTGCTTCTATCGAACTCAGATTATATTGTTGTTTTTACTGTATCCCCCTTTCAATTGTATCATATCAATACAAAAAATGCACGAATGAGTGCTGTACTGTAAACTACTTGCGTGTTCTCGTAACTTTAGAAAAGCCTGCTGTATTTGCACACAAGCTAAGTTTTTTTGAAAAATGAATATTTTTCGAAGTAATAATTTGGAGGTTAATAGAGAATTCTTATTTCTTTTGTCATTTCTTGATTTCTTAAAATAAACAAATAGTTAAGAACAACTAAAAAATTAAAAGTGGACGAATAATTTGAAATGTAGAAATATAATATTCAAAAAGTATATATAAATATATCTATCCAGACAAGAAGACAAAAGTCAAAAATAAATCTTACAAATAAAGATATGAAATTTAAAATAAAATTTTAAATTTACATCTTGATATTTTAATTTATAGCAATGATAAATAAAGTCAACAATGACTCAGCGATGAAAAAGATCCTCCTCCTCGCTGTCTATCAATAAAAAAATTAAGATTACAATTTTTTGAATAAATTTATTTAATATCAAAATAGAAGTAAAATTATATCACGTTGATTGAAACGAACTTAATATGTCATATTTTAACAAATAGTTTCAGTAATTCAAAGTGCGTACAAAGAAAGCAGTGAAGTGAACATCCTACCACGGGGTGCGGACTGTCCATTCGGAATCGGAGGCAGATATCAGCGATGGCCACCGCCGGTAAACTCGTGTCGTCGTCGTCGGCACCCAAGCCTTTCGATTTCTCCGACGATTCAGTTCCTAAGAGAGTCGTTCTGTCGAGTGATCAGCAGCGTTATTGCTTGGAAGCACTCAAAGTCTTCAAGGACAAGAGGTTTTCTGCTCCCGAAAAAATCCGACAAGAGTTCATGACGTTGCAGGTCCGTTTGCATTATACTCTCTTTCTTTCTCAATTTTATTGTTATTTAATGTTGTGCATTTTCATAAAAGAGGAGGGTATTTATTCAATTGGTCAATTTTTTTGAAGAATATTTTCTCAAGTTACTCGAAGAATGATGAAAATAACTTCCAAAACAGGTTCTACAAGTAGCATTTCATTTCATATTGATTGTATCCTCGGACACACCTCATCTTTACCTCCACCTTATTTGTCTATATTATATTCAAATGCTTTTAGTATAGTATATTTTGCTAAGTACTATACACAAGAAAATAAGTTACAAATCCACTTATTTCCTGGAAAACTATTTTCTTCATACAGAATACACCCGAAATGTTGAATTTGGGATATATGAGATGGATCCAAACAGAGTGAGATGGATATAAAGTATTCTTAGTCCATGTTCAACTAGTTAGGGAATATGGTGGAGTTGATTGAAGTGTGATGATTATTTGATTTTTAGTTGGATATTCACAGTCATATTATCATTTATCAATTAGAAAAACCAAGTCTTTCTATGCTAAGAATGAATTGCTGTCGTTATTGGACTTTTCGACGTTTCTTCTTCACATAGGTGGTTCCATTCTTGGAAAAATTGTGGTAGTTTGAATGCTTCAAACAGCAAATTCATTGGAACGTATTAAATGGTTCATATTAATCGATATGTATATAGAGGATTTATGCTATGGACTCCAGGTAATTTAGAATTAAGATGTAGTTGATAAATTGACTGATTGAAGTGTTGGGAAATTGTTTGAGTTCTAGTTGGATTTTTACTGTCATACTGTTTTGAAAAGGGAAATCACTTACTCCTTGTAGGATGACTGCCAACCTTAACTAGGTGATAACATCATGAAGGCTCTAGGCATTTAATTCATTATGTCATATGAAATAGGCTTAAGTTAATTGATCTTGAGCCAACTACTAGTAGTTAGGGATCGAGAAGTAGTTAACCGGTTGATTGATTGATTCAAAGTTTTGGGTGATATTGATGACTTGATAAATACCAGACACATCAATTTATTCGATTCAAACACAATACACATGAACTTTTTTTCAAAGTGGGAATATATTTAAGTTAAAGACTTAGCGCTTCTAATATTCTGACATGTGCTATTTTGAAACATCTCCTACTGTGTTCAATCACAATTTTAACTCTCAGCATTAGCATGTGTTGTAGTATGTTTTACAGGATTCTACAATCTATACCGTATTGCTAGCCTTTCCTCTCTGAATTTGTACATCTTTTCACTACAATTAGTGTCTCCTTGAGATATAGCATCTTTTTTTTTTCGATTGGTAAAAGTAATTTGATTCAGCAAAATGCTCTTTCTGGTATAGAATTTCTGCAGCATCTTCCCCTCATTTCACTTATCCTATGCTAATATGATAATCTAAAACTTGTTGCTTCTCATTTAACATTCTTTATGTTTTCTTGTAGGTAATCATTCTTAGAAGATTAGAGTTAGAATTTGTTTCCACGTGAAAAATGGACTAGTTTTTTTTCCTTTCAAAGAGTAATTATTTATTGATCCCGCTTTGGGATTACACTGGGTATGTTGTTGTATGGGAAAGCTCATACTAGGGTATAGGAGAAGTAAAGAAGTTCTGCATAAATACAGTTCTCTATGAACAACATCTAGTTAGTATAACTCTATACTACCAGAAGTTTTATGTTCTCTCTTAAATTTACTAGAAACAACATATTTTCCTTAATTTGCATGAGAATACTTTTTATTGGTAATTTGTATAACAGTATTATTCTCCCCTCAGAAACTCCATTCCTTTCTCTCCTATTACCACATTTGGACAGACCAGGCTACATTCCTGCTCTCTATTTCCGTTTCTTTCTTTCTTCTAAAGCTCCAACTGAACATGAGATCTTCCCTTGTATATGGTATTGCCTACTGAACGCCAAAGGGATTCAATACTACCCACCTTAATCAACTTTCTAATGGGCAATGCGTGATCAAGTGATCCACATCTGCGCAGGATTGTTTACACATATAGCACCAGCTATTTTTTCCTAACTTCCGTTTGCTCAAGTTCTCTGCAGTAAGGATGACTACCCTTGCTGTTGCTGGAAAACATACCTTCATCAGAGCTCTAGGAATCCAGATTGAGATCTGTGGGAGAATTATGTGTTTTCTTTTTAGTAGTCTGTCGTTGGACTACTTAAGTCCAAAATTCCTCATGCTTGCCCATTTTATAACTAAGAATTCTGACCTGTTGGTGTGATGTTTTGCTTTAAAAGTAGTTCAAATAGGTTGTGGAACTCACCTATCTCCCACAGCTCTAATGATCAAGTTGCTTAGTTTTGTCGTTACATTTCAGAGAGTAATATTGTTACTTTCTTGAGATCCGGAATGTATTAGGAAGGCCTTGCTCAAAGTATCAACTCCGAAAAGCAAAAATGGAGTCATATTTGGAGTTAGGTGGTCTTAACTCCTAAGTGTCTATATGAAGCAAAATAACACCTTTCGATAGTTTTAGGAAAATATTGAGAAGCTTATTTGATGGTTGAGTTCATTTATGTATTGTTTCCCGCTCTCATTTAAATCTAGTTTCCAAAAAAAAAATAAAAAATCCAAGCATCAATTTTATGATGTTTTGGGTGGATGCTGGTGGTGGTGACTCCACTTAAAATAAGCTAAATTTATGTCAAAGGACAGCTCTCTTATGTCTTGAGAAAGTTGTTGTTGCATGATGTTGTTTGTTTTGCTTCTTTGTTATTTATTTGTTGAGATCTCGGCTTTCTGTAAGTAGCATGATATTATTATGAATTCCAAGAACACCTCTTATGACTCAGGCAACTAGGATGAGAGCTTCAGAAATGAAAAGTAGATGCTCAATGGCTTTGAACAGCGCAAACATTAGCAAAAATCGATACACTGATGTTCTTCCATGTATGCAGATCAGTTTCTATTAATTCTTCGATTGATGTTGAAGTTGTGTATTATAACCTGTGAATAATTATATCAAGCTTCATTCTTCTCAGTTGACAATAACAGGGTTGTTTTGGACCCACCAGCTAGAGGATATATAAATGCAAGCTTCATTAAGGTAGACTTCTACATCCATTACTTGAAATTAGTTAAGCATGCTACTTGCTCTCGATACTATCTTGGAAAATGTCAAGCTCTCTTCCACCAATCTGCTTCATGAGCATTATAATGCTCCTTTTTGCTGTAGATATCTGAAGACGTGTCTCAGTTTATTGCAACACAAGGTCCTCTACAACACACTTTTGAAGACTTCTGGGAAATGATAATCCAGCATCGCTGTCCTGTGATTGTGATGCTTACACAATTGTTTGACAACTACAAGGTATTCAACTGTTTAAATTACCAGGTAAGCATTGTAATGTTAACAAGACAAGATATCTTGTTCTGTCATCTGACAGAAAGAAAAAAATTGAGATTTTTTGTGACAAGGTTTCTGATCCAAAATTTGCTACCTAGGTAAAATTCTAACTTTTCTGCCTTTTTCATCTCTTGATTTTCATCCTCCGTTGTAATTAGATCTAGCGTTTTTATACTTTCAGAAAGGTGCAACTGAACCTTTGATTCTGTTTTTGCTTTTTTGCTTGAGATACTTTGCCCTTTTACTATGTACTCTTCTATATTTTGAGTGGTGAGATAGGGTGGGGAAAAGAAAAAGTAGAGAAAAAAATATCTTAACCATCTCTTCTTGCTTGTCAATCTTTATTTCACGCCTCTGTGTATAATTTCTTACACAGAAAGGAACAAACAGGTTGGTGTTTTCAATATATATGCTACTACATCTTCTCGAAAAATAGAAAAAAGAAAAGTTTGGTAGTAAATGAATGCTCATTTTCTATCAGCATTCTTTTACATTAGGGGTGTCAAATGGGCGGGTTGGGTTGAAATTGAAAATATTACAATGGGCTGAACAGAAATCGGGTTGGGTCTTGATCCACCCAAGTTTACTTTGGGCTCAAATGGGCTAGAAAAACAGGCTGGGTCTTGACCCGCCCAATTTGACCCGATTAATCTCAATAATTTAACATATTATTATTTAACTTTTATAATCACAATTTGAATTCCTGCTCAAGAATTTTTTGTTAAAAAAGTAACAAATGGATAGATAAATCCTAAAAGATGTTGAATAGATAATAATTCATACCTTCAATATAGGAACATATCTTGATAAAAAAAATTAAACGGGTTGAAATTGGAGATTGAATTGGGCTCAATTGAGAATTCTCTTCAAATGGGTTAAGCTTGAATGGGTTGGGATTGAACCCAATTCAAATTATCTTGAGCCCAACTTTTAAAATTTTGGGCGGGTTGGCTGGGTTACCTATGTTTGGGTTCATTTTTGACACCTATTTTACATCATCATTTCTGGCCCTAATTCAAGCCAGAGGTTGTGGCTTTAAGGTCTGTTGGAATTTGATATAGTCATTACTGTCAATCTTTCTACTAGTCATCACTCATAACTGGCAATCTTTCTGAGTAGGGAATGTTTCTCCTATAGACTATTTCAGAGCTTGGGCATATTTTGATGGAGTTGGTATAAGTAGACTTCTAGTGTGGTGCTTAAAGATATTATATGATCACTAGCTTGTGACTTCGTGAGGAATATAAAGCTTGTAGGTGAATAACTTTTGCAGAAAATCAGCTTCTGTTGGGGAAGGTTCCAATTGCAGTTCATATTCCATCACGGGAAAAAGCCCTAGTTTTCCCTTCATATAAGCTTGGTAGATCATTTATTTATTTTTGTGGTCTTTCTCTAGTTTCAAAACTGTTATACTTGGATTTTGTTGGTTATTTGAACTGCAGAAGGATTAGCAAAGTCTAACATGCAAAGGCTTGGCGGCTATTCTAGGATTGAAATTTGGGCTTAATAAGTTCTTCTTTCCCTTCTATCTTCCTAAAACCCGAGTAGCTGAGAAACAATTTCCTGGGCCAAATGGAAAAAAGGAAATAAGAGACCTTGTTTCATGACCTTTATTCTGGATTATATTCAACTCTTCACACAAAGAGAGAGACTACTAGTTTCCTTTCAATCACCCTGTATCACCTATTAACCTCTGAATGAATTTAAGCATTTATCTTAGTTGGTTTTTACTTCATTTGTAAGTGATTAAGCTGGTGATTGCGTCATTTTGACTATTTCATCTATTCCTCTTTATGAAAAATGCAATGCAGATTGTCAAGTGTGGGGATTATTTTCAGGCAGATGGTGGTCCCGGAAGATTTGGCAATATATGTATTGTTACGAAGTGGATAAAGACGACTCAGACTTCATTGATTTTGCGATGTCTGGAGGTGAACTATATTGAGGTTAGTAAATTATTCTCTGTCCGTGTTATACACAAGGAGAAGAGCATGAAGAATCTTATTATATTGGACATGTATATGGAACCGCTGGAAACTATTTACCTGTTTCATTTGATGGAGAGTGAGAGTTGCTGATGTACATATTTTGATTTCTGCAGCATTTTACATATCCAGACTGATACACTTCTTCTCCAGTAAATATGAGTCCTTGGCTTTAGAATACCCTTCTTTAAAGCTCTATGATCACGAATTGCTCTTTTGCATAAGTTCTCCCAAGATTTGGGTTCTTTTTTTATGAGAGCAAGAATAAAAAGGAATTGCAACATATGGGGAAAATTTTGCAATATTATATGATGATTTCCATCAGTATTGCCTTCAACAATCAATTGGATAGTATGGTGTCATTTTTGCTCGTTGTCTCTTCTTGTATATAATCGATGCAATTCCATCTCTAGCTTCAATCAGTGGTTTTAAAACCAAACATTTTGTGGATATAGGTTTGATTTTAAACCAAACAGGAAGACTGATTGGCTTGTAAACCATCCAGATATGGCTTTGGAAACCTGCCTTTTGTCTATTTCACGGCCTGTCTTAGTTGCAGCAAGACTTTTTAAGTAAGCATAGATAATGATTATGAATGCTAATTAAGTGGAAAAGATTCTTTGGTGGTTCCTCACCCCTCCTTCACTATTTTCAAAGTCCCATTTTGAAGCACTCTATTCTACTGTGGAATCGTTTCTGCCTGCATTCTTTTTCCTTCTTTTACAATCTTTGATGCTCGGATAGACTGTTTGAGATAGATGACAACACCTTTTCCCCTCTTCCGTACACGAGGACAACTTGAATGCTAGTTCTATTTGTTTTATCTTGTGTTTAAATTGCTTTTATAGCTGCGTACACACCACCCTCGCCAGAGCTCACTTGTGGGATTACATTGGGTATGTTGTTGTTATAGCAGATCTAGTTTTTCCCATGTAGTAGGTGGCAATAGACGACTTGTTTGCGTGAGAAGGCTCACAATTGGTACTACAGTCATTGCGGCAATCTCTTAGCGATCTCTTTCAAGTAATTCTGGCATTTTATTGTTGGGAGTACAGAAAACTTTAAGTCTTTCACTTTGCAGTACAAATGCTTTATTTCGTATTATGATATCAGAAATGTGGTTTTTTTAACCTTGTACTTTTAGTGGAATTACCTTTTGGCAATCTTGTAAGTAGTTCATACAATGGTATGTAATTGTGGCCCAATTCTCCCACTCACTTGTCATCCTTACATATAGTTAACATTAATTTCTTGCCCATATTATGAGGGAAATGGCAATAAATGTGTGATCTTTTCTCCTTGCTAATTGCCAGTCAAAAGAACCACCTTTGTGTGTTTTACACATTCAATATCCCGACTGGCCTGACCATGGAGTTCCAAAGGACACTCTTGCTGTTCGTGAAATACTGAAACAAACATTTAGTGTCCCAGCTGGTCTTGGACCAATTGTGGTGCACTGCAGGTTTCTGTCATCATATTCCCTGTAGATGTGCCTTTTTTAATGATTCTGTAATTTATCCTTTCTAAAGCCTGACATCACATTCTCTTACACAGTGCAGGTATTGGTAGGACTGGAACATACTGTGCAATCCATAATACCATCCAAAGAATATTGGTTGGAGATAAGTCTGCTCTAGATCTCGTTAACACAATAACCATTTTTAGGTCTCAGCGAATTGGGATGGTTCAGACCATGGTACAACAGCTTCTCTTCGTTATTGAAATTGTGTAATACAACTAAAGCAGATAACTGTTGGAGTAGTCGAGGTTTGCAAAAGCTGGCCCGGATACTACTGTCATAAAAAAATTTATATATAGTTGCCCCAGATGTCTTGCATTTTATTCGCTATACTCTCTTTTTCTCTTTTGGTATTTGTTACACTTACCCTAAGAATCTATACTACTGTGTTTCAACATTCTTAACTAATCTTTGCTCTTAGGTTCTTAAGTACTTATTGCATGGAATGTATGTACTAAACTATTATTTTATATTACAGGAGCAATACCTCTTTTGCTATGATGCCATTATCGATGAGCTTGAAGACCTCATTCAGATAGCCAATGAAGAAGAGAGTTCATAATGGTAATTTTCAATTTTTCAGTGTCAGCCTCCTCATTTTTTCGTAAATTAGTTTTAACCATTTCATGTCTTGTATTCCAGCAACTGGTTCTTCCTTGCTGCAATCATCCTTCTGTACTTGCTTACAAATGAGAAGAAATAGAACAATAATTTGTTCTGAAGAAGCAAATCAGTTGGGTCCACTTGAGTTTCTTACTGTTCTTACCATGTAGGGAATAAGCATAAAACATGCAAAATATCGTATGTTGTATTTCTGTTTGGAAGTGTATATGTTTTTAGAGAGGGAAAAAGAACTTATTTAACACACTCTTAAACGTACCCTGCTTATTGTTGATGATGTTCTTCAAGGTACCAGAATTTAGTAGCTTTTACACCAACTTCCTTGCAATGGTTTATGTGAAAGACCTTATATAAAATAGAGCTTTGTCGTGCTTTGGTGCTTGACGTGACTGGGGAGGGGGGAGGCTTCAAATAAAGTGCGTAAAATGAACCTATCCTTCTCAGACTTCATTTGCGGAACTTTTTATACTGATATGGTATTCTTTGGTGTATTTAGTTGTGAACAAAAACAACCCATTAATATCTTCTGGTAAATAAGAAGTATAATAAGTGGCTTAGTGTAGTTAAATTGTGGTTTCACATTCATACACCATGACAAAATTGTCAAGAGTACACATACCTACTATAACAATACAATATCATACAAAAGCTTACATATTTGTTTTCTCTAACTTTTAACATTATGTAGTTCAATTAGATAGTATTCTTGCAACTTCAAGGTGAATTTCAAACTCTATTATGTCAAGTTGTAATCTTAGGAGGTTCAAAAAATGTATATCTATACATAGAAAGATTTAAAAATATATGATCTGCGGACGAACCTCTCTGTTTGTTTCTGATTGTACTTCGAAATATATTAATTTAACTAGCTTATGTTCACACCATGTGAGACTATTACGATGGAAATGCAGCCAGTAGAGTTTCTTATTTATATTCTACACTTAAAATTAATAAATGAAAGAATCTTATTAATTCCACCACATTCCTTGATTATAATTTCATTTATTGTGGATTCATTTTGATATTTTTGTTTGACTAGTATATTTGAGAGTCTCAAATCAAATGATTTGGTATTATGAAGTTATGGTAAATATTTTGTGTAAACTACATTAATTCCATAGTTTTGATTTGAAATTACAATCTATTCCTAAAAAGTTTCTAATTACATTAATACCTTAAAAGTTAAAAAACTCGAATACAATAATTGAAGCTCGGATATATTACATACGATCTCGAATACATTAATATGTGGCTCGCATACATTAAAAACTAACTCGGATACATAATGTTTAGTTCATATACATTAAAAACTGGATTGGATACATTAATGTGTAACTCAGATACATTAAAAAATAAGAAATTTTAGAGATTTTTGAAAGTAATAAGGATAATACAAATGAGTGAAACAAAAGGGGTGTATTTCGATTAGACTAATATTTTCTTATTAATTTCAATAAACTATATTTCTGACCCGACCCGACCACAAAAAGATTTAGGAAGATCACATGGCCCAAAACCCTTGTGTGCCAGTATAATACCCTAGCATTTTGCCTGGACACAGCTTCAACAAAAATACTTTATTAGTACTAATAAATATATTCAGTTGAAACAAGCGAATCAAAACCCCAGATTCTCTCTTTTAGCTGCAGCGGCGAAAATGGCGAACCCGGAGGAGGCTGTGGATTTCGAGCCAGAGGAAGACGATCTGATGGACGAAGACGTTGACGCTTCATCACCTAGGGCACCTATGCCAAAGCTGAAATCAGCCATTACAGGCGGCGGCGGAGGTTCTTCTGCTTCTAAGAAAATCAAAGGACGGGGTTTCCGTGAAGAGACTGCTGAGGCTGAAAGGAATGCTCGCCTTTCTGCTCGATTTGATTCACTTGACTCCGAAGGTGGCCCTGGACCTGAACGATGTTAGTTTCTACTCTTAACTCATCTTTTATATAGCCAAACGAACTTTCTACTTCCTTTTTTTAGAATTTTGCTCGAATTAGGGGAAAATGTTGCAGTAGGTTAACAATTCATCTAAACAAGCGAACTCAAAACCCCAGATTCTCTCTTTGTGCCTGGTGTTAAAGAATTGCTACCTATAATTGTTTTCTCTATGATTTTGTGACGGGAGGTTGATAGTTGAGGTAATGGGTAAAGTGTCTCTAAGGAAATGTTTTAGTCTGGTTAGAGACTTCTATTTAGAGAATATCTAGGTTTAGGATGTCGTAATTTTAACAGGTTAAAAATTGCTTGTTCTTATAATTGTTTTTCTTTTGGTATTTGTGTTATGAATAAAGAGAACTGCTACAGGTTGGTAATCCGCGTAATGTAATGACCCTCGAAGGAGTATGTTTAGTTTGGTTTACAGTCTTGAATCTAGAGAACATCTAACTTTAGAAGACTAACATTGAACACTCAAGTGTTGACCCTGTTATCTTTAGAGTTTTTTCACGAGGTGCTTTTATGGTTTTATTGAGTGTATTTCGTATACTTTCTAGTTTTGGTTTAATTTGTTATCTGTTATTGATTAGTTGAACGATATTAAATTGCTTTTGTGAGTGAGACCATGTTAAGGTTTCACCTACATTGTATAAGCAAGCAGAATTAGAGAAGCGAATAAAGAAGTTAGGACCTACTGCTAGTAGAAGTTGATTTTGTTCATCTGTGTGAAGAAAGCAACTAGAGAAAGGAACACTCAAATATTGCTTATACTCATCTTCAAGTTGTTAGGACCCTGTAACGGTATCTAGAAAGTGGAATAACTTGAAGATTTTTAAGTTGAGGTCTTCTTTTGTCAAAAAAATTAATTAAGTTGAGGTCTTCATTTTCAGAAAGAGTGGAAAGATCGCGAAATAGGGTAAAATGTTTGTACTTAATGTATATCTGTGCTGTTTGGTCCCCTCCTCTGGCCATTGTGCTTATAAGCCTCCGCCCTCCAGCTTCGTGTTCTTTACATTGTAAATGTGCTAACAGTTGGATTGGGTTCCAGCTATTACTTTATTTACATCTAAGAAGCACGTAATGGTAGGCTGTATATTTGTCACTTTATCATTGTTGCTTAGCTTTTAGAGAGAGCTAGCTTTGTATAGCTAATGCAACTTATCCTCAACGGCTCAGCTTGGTCTTCAGCACTTGCTGTCGGAGAAATTGGCCAACAGAATCTAATATGCTGATTTCAGTCGTAGATATTAGTTGTTTGACTGCTGGGTCACCAGCACTTCAAGTAATATGTAATTTGTGCTGGGTATCTCAGATATTTTTCAAGTTATGCAATTCTAATGTAATAAAAATCCCAAAATGTCTGATAGGTGCTGATTCAGACATGCATGGTGCCCCCCCCCCCCTCCCTTTTCTTTTCTTCAATATATATATATATATATATATATATTTGAGGTTACCGGTAAGGTTAATAAAGGTTTAGTTTAATAAGTAGTAGAGAGCTAATGAGGGGAACATCTGCAGCCATTGAAGGATGGATTATTTTAGTCACTGGAGTTAATGAGGAGGCACAAGAAGATGATCTTCATAATACATTTGGTGAGTTCGGGGAGATCAAGAATTTGCATTTGAATCTGGATCGTCGTTCTGGATTTGTCAAGGTGAACTGACTCTTTCTTTCTCGGAATGTTTTTAGCTGCTTGCCTGCTTCTTTGGGTTTTGGGTGTTGTACATATGACTATATGAATTGCATCCCCATTGTCTGCTTTAATCTAATAAACTTTCCTATCAAAAGATTTTGGATGATGACAAAATTCTTTGATCAAGAAAATTTTGTTGAAGTTTATAAGTGACAGACATTCCTTGTTCCATATAACTATGTAAGAGCATTTCCTTGAATGAATCTGTAATGGAGTAAAATGGAATAAAATAGGATCAATGCTATGTTAATTATGAGGGATTCTAGATAGATACTTTTCTTTGTTTTAAGTTTCAGCTTTTGTCGTAGTTTGGAGTGGTTATACAGTTTTCCATTTTGACAGGGTTATGCACTTATTGAATATGAAAACTTTGAAGAAGCAGAGAGAGCTATTAGTGAAATGGATGGGAATGAGCTGCTAACTCAGACTATACATGTTGATTGGGCATTCAGCAAAGGTCCTTTTAGAAGGAGGAATGTTAGGAGGAGGTATCTTCTTGGTTAATCCAATTAACATAATTTTGTGTAGAATAGCTGTGAAAAAATGTTGCCTGAATCAACGATACACTTTTTAACTTTTAATCAATGTTGGCAAATGTTCCTTCAGAAGCATAGATTTACCCTCTTGACAAAAAGTCGGGGCCTTGAAATTATTTTCAGAGATTGGAATAACCACTTCTTAAACATTTGCAACTGGCCTCCCTCATGCTTTTGTTGATAAAAGTTACCAGCCCATTTGCTGTAACCCATGATTCAGCTGTCAGTTATGTATGTGTGGAATCAATAATAACCACCTATTACTAAGACTCCCTTTTATTTAAACGGCTGGCAGCTGAATAGCCTGTGGATCAATATTATTTTAAATTTCTGACTCATCTTTTGTTCTTTGACGTTATAGTAGTTTTTTAATTCTACCAAAGCATTTCTCTGTGGAGGTGATGGACAGTGTATCCATCAGTTCGCTTAAATTCTCTTTTTTGCTCCCTGTTTTCTGAGGGTATGCATAATTGTTTGATTTATCTCCTTTTGCTGTTAATCTAGTTTCGGCCAAATCCCAGCTGAGATCATTGAAATAGGTTTCCTATTGATCATATTGTAGGCAAAAATTGAGAACTTATCCCTCAATACGTAACTAGAAAAGTTTCAAATTGCTTAGCAGAAGTTTGAGTAGGATTAACTCAATGATAAATACCAGTTCTCTGCAGCCTTATTTAGTAGACTAACCGCAAATTCTTATCAGACTTCTCTTCAGGTTTATTTGTCAAGTTTGCCAGCAATTAGAGAGCTATTTGTTTTGCAATATACATATGATTGCTATGGTTGTATGAAAATGTGTAGTGGTGGATTAGGTTTTCCTTATATCATTATGGTCACAAAATGATTGTCTGAAGATTTATGCATTTCTCACTCTCCCATGGATAGGTGTCCCCAGAGCAGTTTGGGCTTTTATTTAGCTTTTGGAGAGGGGTGCAAAGGTGGTGGAATTGGTGCAAAAGACACTAGGAATGTGTCTGTGTGGGGTATGGGTTGCCATTTATAGTCAAATATATGATAGGCTCTTCACATTTACCATTCGAAACTAACACGTGTCTTGTCGGAGATTTTCCTTTTTGGCAAAAAGGGAGTTGGATGCCATATGATGAGCTCACACATAACCTATAAATCGGACTCTATTAGAGCAATGATGTAAGTCTGCGCATCTGTTTCCTGGAAATTTGTTAACCCTTGTTTAGTTATTGCAAATTACAGTGTCTCTGTGGTGCCATGAGTTGTGAAGGTGTTTCTAGTGTATCCATTAAAAAAAGAACAGAGGATGCTTATTATGCGCACAATGTCATGACTCTGCTAGTAATTGTTGAAGCTACAGACTAATAACTGGGTTGCTCAGACATATCAGTTTGAAAATACCAACTTTAGTTGTTGGTGCCCCATTCATAATGTTAGAAAAATAGGAAGAGTTAGCGATAAACAATATATTAAGCGAATTTTCTAGTCTGTTAGTGCCATTTTGAGCTGGTAGGAAGACTACTAATTATTTATTTTATGTTTGAAAAATGAAAGGTGAGAAAACTCTGACTTATGAGAGAGTTGTTGCTCTATTGAGTCAATTTGGATGAAAGTTTATCCTTGTCCTTTTAGATACTTCCCTTTATATGATAAATAGAAAATGAAATTCCTATGCGACTACATTACTGCACAATCTGTGTTTGAATGGTTGGAACATCACCTATATGATTTTTGCATTGAAGAACTATCGACTAACATGTAGCTGTCCTCATTCTTGCAGGTCACCTCGTAGTCATCGTTCTCGAAGTCCCAGGAGGAGATTCTAGTTCTATGCACACCTATTTGCAAGGATTATGTCACTGACTTCTAGAGATCAGGCTCTATGAATTCCTGGTCTATGCTGTACGATTGTTCCTTTGCCAGTTTTTCTTTAATTTTCTGTTCCCTTAACTCTGCTCTAAGTGAATGCATCTCGAGCTTGTTTGGCCTTTGTGAAAATTTAGATTCCCTTTATGAATATTCGGAACTTGCCTGTTATCATTTGAATTGGATATGGTTAATGGTTATGTTGGAGGCGGCATTGTGAGTTGATTGTCATGTAACATTTGTGGGTAATTTGATGTGTTTCAGTAGTGTGTACTAGCCAAAAATGTCTGCAACTTACCTTTTGAGATAAAGCGTCATTTCTTTAGCAGAAAGATTGAATATGTTTTGTACTCATGAAAGTTAATTTGGAATTCATGACTTGAGAATAGCGAGTGGCACTGAAATTATAAAAACGTACAGTGGTAATTGAGAAGTTATGGTAAAAGGTGCTGACGATATATAATATTATAAATGATGAGCATATGGTAATAATGACTTTTTTACTCTCTTTGAGGTAATTCATAATTACCTTTGGGAAAAATAAATTTATATCACGTTGGGGTTTGACCATTGAAAAGACAAAAAAGCAAAGCAAGTGCACGATGACGTCTGGCATGCTAATACCGTTTGGGTTTGGTGTGGACGTGGTGGTTGAGGCAATTATTTCACTCTTTATCACTTTAACTATAGCCAAATTTTCCCCGTTAATCACATTTTAAAATTAAATAGTATACCTTATTTAACTAATTATATTAAATGTTTTTCAAATATATTTTAATAATAGTATTAAATGACTATATATAATAGAATATTCTTGATTTTTAAAATTGAAGATCTATATTTAACATAGGGGTTAAGCAATACAAACATAGGAAGGGTAAGAAAATCGCTATATGGTGTTTCTTGAATAATAGATATGGAAATGTTCAAAGTCATATAAGGATTTATTATTGGTAAAACAAAATTGAAATATTCACTATTTTTTCACTTTGGTGTACTTTGATATAAATTTATTATAACTATAATCATTTACAATAAATAAATTAATATAAAAACCATTTTTTTTTTAATAGAAACATTGTAAGAAAAAGTTAAACTCAATTCAATTTGTTGTTAAATATGATTAAAAACATTTGAACGCCGAGAGCGAAGTTTTGTTTTTTCAAGAACATAGATAACTCAACTCTGTGTGTGTGAGAGAGAGTTTTCCTACTCTATCGTGTCTGACTTGGGGGGTCTCTTTGCTTACTTCTTTGCCATTATTCTTGACCCAGCTTCCCCTTCCCTACTTTCTAACTCTCATAAAATCCAACATCCATTAAGCAAAAAAAGCTACTAATCGCTTGTATTACCCTTTTTTCTCCCTTAATCAAGTGTATGTTGTTCTTCTTGAAAAAGGGGTCACTAGAATCTGTTGTGTCTTTGTTCAGATCCAAGTTATCATCTTTTTTGTTACCACTCTTTGTATCTTACTTGGTAAGCTTGCTTTGCCTCTTCATTATACAGCTGTTTTATGTGTTTTTATTCAGTATGTGACTGTGTCGGTCTCTTTTTCTTGTTTTCTTGCTGACTGATGAGGTAAAGTTGTGATCTTTTAGACCCTTCTAGCGTGTTTTGACTTACTTCTTTATAGTTCATGTTATAGAGGTGGATCTTGGATTTTTGTAGTAGTAGCTCTCCTGCTTATTTGTGGAAGTGAGTGCAAACTTAGTATAGATTCTTGAAATTATTTTACATTATATGTAGTTCAAGTTGAGAACAGTGGATTCCCTGTAGTGTTCTATGAGCTTTAGTGTTTCTTGTGGAAACATGCTGGTGGTATTTGATACCTTTTGCTAATAATATTGTACATTCTCCCATCTGGATGCCATTAAGTATTATGTATATCCTGCAAATTGGGTTTTTGCATTGCTTGTTTGTTGTTAATTTATTGAGATATAGAGGCACGCTTTTTTGATATTCTGTTCTTTGTGTTTGTGTCAGTTGAATTAGGTCGTACTTATGCTCAGAGTTGATTGTTAATTTAATCATGCAGCTGAGTTCGAGGATCTGCTTGGTTTAGCTTAGACACATTTGAGCGGAGATTGTCAATCGGCTCTGTTGATATCGGTCCTCTGCTGCAGAAGTTTCTCAAGGCATTTATAGACTTTTGACTCAAATGTTGATGGAAGTTCGAGATTGAAGTAGGTTGAAGCATCATACGATAATGGGTGGCCTTTGCTCTAGAAGAGCCACCAGTGAGAATACAACAGGTCGTTCCATACCACATGTCAATGGTCACTTCAACTATGGTGCTGGAACAGTTTATCAGTCGCATAGATTGCCCCCACAGGCAAATAATGATTCTATGCAATCTCCACTGGGGGAAAGCACGGAGAATCAACCAAGTGAACCAGTGTTCTCTTTTCCAGAGTTGAATGCAGCTTCCCATGGGGTTGAAATGGATGCTATCAATGATGGAATTCCTCGATTGTCTAGGGCTTTATCAAATAAAACCAGACCAACAAGGTCAAAGCAAGTTGCCATGGCAAAGGTGAATAGTCTCCTATTCATTGTTCTTTCCTTTGTCCTATGGCTGATGCTTCTGTCTTTTTCCTATTGCATATGTGATTATGTAAAGTATTTCCATTTCACTGTCTTGACAATGGCCAAATGTAAGATAGGTTGTAAAAAATGAAGATACATCGACGAGTGAATAATTTATAATAAAAAAAAAATCAGATGAAGAATTAAAAGGCAAACAAAGAGAAAAAAAACAAGTGAGAATAATAGAGATGATACTATAACTGTCTGGGAAATCCAATATAATGTTAAAGGAGCACATGATGTTCTATAACTGTGAAGTTGTGGTGCGTCCCAACTCCTATGTGAGTATAATATAGAGGGTAGACTTCAATAGTGTTACTTTCTTTCTCTCAGACAAATACTCTCTTCCCTCCACCACCCTCCTCTAGAATTTCTTCATTGTAGGTTGTCACAAATCTTTATTTTTGAATTTTCTCTTCTAAGGAACTCATAGAAGCAAAGACGATATTGGCAATTTAGTCACTTTTTGCAAGTTTCACTTACAAGTCCATGCCAAGCTGTGGATGTCTTGTAACTTATCCAATAGCACTAACTCTGACTTGTGTATACTGATACAAAGTCATGATATAGGTTCAGACTATATTAAGGTTTATCTAAGTATTGTCTGGTCTATGTCGAAGCCCACAAAAGATTAATATATCAGTGATGAACAATAAATGAAATATGTCCTTCCTTCCTCCGCTTCCATTACTACCTAGAGTCTCTTTATGAATCCAACAAACCACCATACGCTCCATGAGTCTATTGAGGGAGAACAAAAAAGAAGCAGAGGTAATGGCCCCCCTTGCCTATTCCCTCTTAAGCTCCCCAAGAATCCAGTGTGTACCACTTGGAAGAATGAAAAGAAATACAGTGTCTTATCATGATGAAACTCTCTCTTGAATCTATCGTTTATTTTCTTTATCAGTTCCTGTAAAGTTTTATCACATGTTTGACCACTTACTATTCCCCTCAACTAAAGTCCCTTTGGCTGTCTTTATACTTTTTCACCAAAGATGCTGCAATGCTGCGTTGTTCTTAATTCATTTTTGAGCCTGTAGATTCCCAACGTTGAATTTAAAAGTCAGGATGAAATGTTCAGTTGAATGATTGATGGATCTATGGTTTACTGTCTCTCTCTCTCTCTCTATCAGTTTCATTCATGTTCTACCATATATTTGACTATTTCTATCCCCTTTAAATACAATCCTACTGGTCATCTTTCCCTAAAGTTGTTAACAAAAGATGCTGCAATGCTGCTTTAATCTTACTTGGTATTGATGTTGCACGTAGAGAGAAGATTATCTTGAAGATCTTTTGGCAATAATTCTTGTTGTATAAGGTATTAACTACTATAAGTACCCATGCTCGCACGAGCAATATTGAAGATATTAGGCACAGAAAATATTATGTGCTGAAACAAGTAAAGACAAAAGTGATTCCTCTTTCAATTAAGTTTTTCTTACACATCATGAAGCTTTTTCTTCTTCTTTGAATCGAAATTTTGTCAACTCTCAGTCATAAGTTTTCAGTTCAACAAAATATCTAACATAAACTTCTGATATAGTGTAAAGCTTTTTCTGTGAAGATATAATCTTACAAATGGAAAAATACAGAGATTTATCAAATTAATTTTTTTTTGAAAACTAGATTTATCAAACTAATTTATTCCAACATTGATCGATCATGTGAACAAAACACAAGATTTGGTCGAATTACTCTCTAATGTGATAGCATAGTAAATGACAGATAGTTCTAAGGTCATTCTTGGGGAAGCTTTCCTAGCAATAAGTCCCTCTTAGGCTTGGTCTTGGTGTGTTGACTCCAATTGTCGGACTTCAGAAGTTTCATCAGTTATACACGCTCATGTATCATGAAAATCATAACTAAATGACTATCTGATGGCAAAGGAAAAAGACTATCGTAATTGCAAGCTGATGTAAAAAGGGGAAAAATGATCCAGTAGTAATGAGGCAAACAAAGAAGAAAATTGGACAATTAATTCAATTTAATGTGTTGATAAATACAATATTTCCGGATGGGTGCAGAATATTGGAAGGCTACATACAAACTGTGATTCAACCAACTGAACAAAAAATTAATGATTAACTCACGGATAGTGTAATATCAGACTATTTAAAGTAATTGTATTCAGTATTAATTAATTTCCTAAAGATAAAGATAAATGGTTATATTTCTTAATATTACTCTCCTTTCCAATTTGTGTGATGGTGTTTGAGTGGGCATGGAGATTAAGAAATAATAGCGGAAGACTTTTGAAACTTGTGTTCTATAATAATCCATAGATATTTGTGTCCTCGCTTCTATGAGCCAAATCACTCTCCTCGGGAGTTCTCTCCTTGACTACACCCTCCTCGGCTTTGTTACCCAAACACTCATCCTGAGCAATCTCTTCCGGTTCAGCAGTGTCCAGATCTGGCATCTTTGCCTCTTCTTGTTCAGGGTCCTCTAGAACCGCAAAACGGTTCGGGCTGACTAGGAATAAGGGTAAAATAAGTATTTTTTACTTGTCATTCGGTATTTTGAAGTTAAATTGTTTAAGGTGTCATTCTTTCTGGAATTGACTAAAAAGGGAAGAGTGTCGCATCAATTAGGGACAGGGGGGGTAAAGTTTAATAATTTAATATTTGCTTGACAGGTTTCAGAAGTGAGTTCACTTTTGGGCAGAGCTGGTACAGCGGGGCTTGGCAAGGCAGTAGATGTGTTGGATACTCTAGGTAGCAGTATGACAAATTTAAACCTAAGTGGTGGCTTTGCATCCAGCATGGCAACCAAGGGAAATAAAATTTCCATTTTGTCATTTGAAGTTGCAAATACAATTGTCAAGGGTGCCAATCTTATGTATTCCCTTTCAAATGAGAACATTAAGCATTTGAAGGAAGTGGTTCTCCCTTCTGAAGGTGTGCAGCTGTTGATATCAAAAGATATGGATGAGCTCTTCAGAATTGCTGCAGCAGACAAAAGGTGTCAAAGAGTCCGAAATAACTTTTGCGTCAACACTCATATATCACATGCTACTTTCATTTTCTTTTGGCGCAAGAGTGAGATTGTTGTTGTAATTTGACAGGGATGAACTGAAAATATTCTCTTGTGAAGTGATTCGCTTTGGAAATAGTTGCAAAGATCCTCAATGGCACAACTTAGACCGTTACTTTGAGAAGTATTTAAAACTAACTTTAGTCCAGTTTTCTGCTTTGTTGTTACCACTTCAAAAATGAATATTCACATTATCTGTAGTTCATTCCATTACGTTTAGGTTGGAATCAGAATTGACACCTCATAAACAACTAAAAGAAGAAGCTGAGACTGTGATGCTGCACTTAATGACCTTGGTACAGTATACAGCAGTAAGTTCCATCTCAGCATCTACACTTCTTGACCTATTCTTTCCCTATTTATTTCATTTTTTCGGTTAAGTAATGCTCCCTCAATCCCAATTTATCTGAAATGTTTGACTGAGCTCGTAGTTTAAGAGGAAAAGGAATACATTTGAAACTTGTATTCTAGAATAAGTCATGAAATTTTTTATGGCTATGAATCATGTCATTAAGGTTCAAATGGAAAGATTGAAGTTAAATTGTTACTAAATATGGAAATAAGTCATTCTTTTTTGGATTGACTAAAAATGAAAGAGTGTCACATATTTGGGATGGAGGGTTCTTTCGATAATGAAGTATTCTGTTATGCAATTTATATATATACATAAGTAGAGTATTTCACAAAAAAACATAGTTCTTTATGAAGAGCAATAATTCATTATTTCATAGGGTGTTCCAATTTTTTTTTAAAAAAATCCTCGACTTGTACAAGGAGTATTTCAACTCTTCTAATGCTATTTGGTTTGTTCTTTCCATATGGTCCATATAATCATTCGAGGATCCCTCCTGAAATTCCACCCTAGCATATAACCCTATCCGGCATCATTCATTTATTCCCTTCATGTTACAAGTTCTACACTATAATTGGTCTACCACTTGAAAGTTTAGTATGGATGCATCAGTTCCTGCTTAGTGCTTAATGCCCACCCATGTTATGATACTTGGATTAGCTTAAAGATTTGTGGATATTTCTCTGCAATTCCATTAGTTGGAGTAGATTATATGAATCATCTTTATGAATTCCTCTTTATTATGATCCAATTCATTCTAATTAAATAATTTCTCTTTTGATACATATTATGTATTTTACACGGATATACACGTTTTTAACCAGAAAACAAGAATTCCTAGTAAAGGTCAGATCTACTATTGTGTTAGAAAAGTAAGCTTAGTCCCAACTTGTTGTTTTTGTCTATATGAGTATGTTGTTCAATTGGTTCTATTTTTAGCTGACACCACGTTGATTCTGAGTAGGTATTTTTCGGACAACTTCTACCTAGTGGTATCTGTGGTTCTCTTTTTGTTATTGTCAAATTATTATATTGTAAGTTGTAATTATTATGCTCTTTGCAGGAACTGTACCATGAATTGCATGCATTGGACAGAATTGAACAAGATTGTCGACGTAAAGCCCAAGAAGAGGATACTTCAAATGCTACTCAGAAAGGTCATCTATCCACATATATTCATATTATCCTCTATCTTTTTTACCTAACTATTTTAAATCAGCAGATCTGCATTAGCTCTAAGTTTATATAAACTATTTCTATACAATGAACTTCCTCCAGTTTCTCATATCATTAGGAACTTAATCACCAGCATGTTAGGTATTGTGGGCCTAGATAGAACACTCCTGCTTGGGGTTTCCAAAGGGTGCTACAAATAGTTTAATGAAGAAATCTTGAACGGGTAGATTCTAGCTACTACTGTTGTTTTCTAGATATGTATTCTGAACATGGTTTTAGACCTGGTTGGCTAAGTCCACTTTTAATTCTGATGCTACCATTGAAGTCCTCCTACACCTTCATTTGCAAAAGAGAAGCAAGCTCTATTGATGGAAGTCATAGCTGGAGAATATTAGGATCAATTAGATTTAGAGAACATCATATATCGAATCTGATAACTAATTAAAAAATATAGAGATATAGACATCTTACTGATTCTAAACAGCATTGAGGACATTTTTTCCTTGTGGTTACTGTTTGTTAAGACTATTTTGTACTTCTGGTTGGTGTGAAGTTTGTTTGTGTAACGTCATGTGATTCTGTGGAGGACGTGAGACTCTTCTTACTTAATCTAGTAACCTTTGCTTACTCTTGCAGCTTCTTTTTTTACTTTTGTCATTTGTATCTGTTTTCTTCCTACTGATTTCTTATATTCTTGTCTAATATTCCTCTTAACATATAAATATGCAGGAGACAGCCTTGCAATTTTGAGAGCAGAGTTGAAAAGTCAAAAGAAACATGTCAAAAGTTTGAAAAAGAAGTCTCTCTGGTCGAAGATATTGGAAGAGGTAGCAATTCAGTCCTGCTTTATCTTTTACCTTGATCTTAAATTTGATACTGGTAATGTGGTATCTAGTTTCTACATACTGCACAAGATGGGTGGTCTGTTTAAGATAAGCTGGCGAGGCTCCTTTCAAATTTGAATTGACTATCTAACATCTGCTTTGCCATAATTGAAGGTGATGGAAAATCTTGTGGACATTGTCCACTTCCTCCATTTGGAGATCCATGCTGCATTTGGCAACTCTGGTAATGTTTTTGGAACTTCAAGTTCACTTTTTATCATGATTCTTGGATCGTTGTTGTCTGCCTATATCGTGATTGACATTCAGATTACATTTTGCTCATGTGTCAACTGCTCGTTTAGTTTTAAGTGTAAACAACAATTTGTTTCTACATTATAGACTAGAAAATTAGCACGTCTTGCTATTCACTAGGTCAGTAAAGATAGGGTACAACGGCTACCTATCAATTTTATCTGTTATGTGTACAAACAGTTACTGTTGCTGATGCACATGTGGTGATCAAGGGAAATTATAATCTAGGTTGAATTATGAGTTATCGGAGTTTATTATGTAACTAATAGAGTCAGAAGTCATTGTCATGGCAGAACAATCGTGCTTGTTTGTTATTGCCTATGCTTATATTACAGCTCATGATGCTGATTCATTTGTTCCTATAAGGAAAGGTGTATTTTGTTTTATAAGGCAGGAATAGACAAAATCAATCGAAACAGTTATATATTTTTTTAACTCGTATTCTATAGGTGCTGAGCATTTAGAATTAAATCATTCCTTTTATGCCTTCAATTTGTTTTTGAGTGACTGAATTTTACAATTTTTTACCTGACTGCTATAATTTTGCCAAACCTTGCAGATGGAGACCGTCCAATAAAAAACAACCATCAGAGATTAGGATCTGCTGGTCTTGCATTACATTATGCAAATATCATTACTCAGATTGATACGCTTGTAAGCATTTCATGCACATACAATTATTAGAGAATCAGCACTTTTGACGCTATCATTTAATCTTTTGATTTCATTCATATCCTTGGTGGAAATGTGGAATGAAGGTGATATCTTTTCCACCATTAAGCTAAAATACTTTTTTTGTTTCTCGTCATAAATATGTCAAGCATTTATCTTCCTTGTAAATTATCATCTTATCCCAATAGATATGCTTTCATTCTTTGTATGTTTCATAAAGCTGTATGCTCTAATATCTATCAGTAATCACAATAAAAATTGGAGGTCTATCAATTGGACCAAAAACAAATGCTGCAAGAACTGCCACAATGAAAATACTCAAATTGCCATTGTCTTTGTGAATTTCATATCATAATTAGAATTTTAAATCGATAGCTGGAACTCCAAGATCAGGTGTGAATTGTTCATGTGAGATAGCAGTACTTTAAGTTTGTGATTTACTATAGAAGGCATTTGAAATCTTACTCTAAGTGCTTTCATGGTTTTCATCATCTCACTTACTGTTTAATATTGTATTTTTTTGAAGAACTCGAATCATAAGTAGGAGGGTTTATTATATTAACTTAGGCGTTTTTTTCTTTTTGACTTGAATTTGATGTTTGACTTTGTTTTTTTTTTTTTTGAAAAAAAAAAAACATGTAATATGTTACCCAAACTTTATGGTCCTTTTGTATAGCTTGTAATCTTTTCTTTGTTACCCAAACTTTATGGTCCTCATGTATAGCTGGCTTATATGCCTCATGTTTGGGTCTTGGGGACCTGTAAATATTTGGAAGTCTATTGTTACTAACTTAGCCGGAATGTAGATTAGTTCAAATGAAATTTTTGGGTAAAACCCAGCCATAGTTGTGGTGCCAGAGCTATTTTTTTTATTAGTTATATTTCTTCTAATAAATATTCTCGTAGACAAGCTAGATACAATGTATGAGAATTTTTATGAGAAATGCCTACTCTCTATGTTAGGCGGACTCTTCAAAATCCCTGCCACACTCGTGCTGAGACGACATGGGTGTGGGATCCATAACTGATTTGGTCAGCTTATCTTGGGTACTTTGACCATCTAGACCAAGAAGTAAATATTGATTGGGTATTTAGTTTGATTTTTGGGTTTATGTATTCATACCCTAATCCTAAAATTTATGTGATGAAGAATCCGACCCTCAGATCCGCATTCATGTCCGAGCACCATAGCAGTTGCTCTAGTATCCTAAATTCGGGCGTTTCTCCATTTTAGCTCTCTTTCTTCAGACTGTAGAGGTGCCTAAGTAATGGGATCATACTTCTTACAGTCTCACAATCGTGCTGAAATTGTAACAAGTTTGTTTTCTGGATTAGTTATGTTGTCGAATTGTATAACAATTATTTGTATAATTATGTTCTTTGTTGACATTTCTAATCAGAAACAAAAAATGAGTATCATATTTTATATGATCAGGTCACGCGATCAGGTTCGGTGCCCCCAAATACAAGAGATGCTTTATACCAAGGGTTGCCACCAAGCATTAAGTCAGCTTTGCGATTCAAATTACAATCCTTCCAGCTCAAGGAAGAGGTACTCTTTATTTTGTCTTTCAAGAGTTTTTTTTTTTGTGGGGTGTTCTCAAGTTTCTGCCTTCTAGGCCGTTGAATGTTAGTAATACTCCAGATGCTCTTATTCTGCAGTTAACTGTGCAACAAATCAAGGCTGAAATGGAGAAAACGCTGCAGTGGCTTGTTCCCATTGCAACCAACACAACCAAGTAAAACATCAATTTCCTAGCAATATATTCTTCAATTATAGCTTTCCAGTGATTCTTCATATGTTCCTTAGTCCAAAGAGGCTTTTCTGGTCAGCTATATTATATCAGTGGGTACTCTAAAGTAATTCTAATTTGAGTTTTCTTGTGACTGTGGTGTTCTGATAGGCGAGCAATGTGAATCCAACTCGTACTAAAAACAATGATTTTTTTAAGAAAATGATAGATTTCATTATTCATTGGGTTGTTCGCTTGGAGGTTATCTTTCTTTTTCTCTTGTAGATTTAAATGAGCTAAATAGAGCAATACTAAATAAGGGCAATTGCATGAAAAGTGCTATATTGTTTGTCCCAATAGTATATTTGGATTAGGAAAAAATAAAATCATGTAGAAGAAAGGAAAGCAGAAGAAGAGTGTCTTGTTTCTGTGTTTTGGATTTGAAGGCGAAAGAATGTAAAAAATAGTTTCTTCATATTAGATTCCTTGATGTGCTTATGTTTCAGTTCCTTGGCTAAGATCAAGTGTAGTATCTCATCTTATCAGTATAGCATCCTTATTTTTCTCCTTAATAACTCAGGCCTTTGGCCTACTAAAAGGAGTTGCATTGGATTTTTCTTCCCTCAACTTTTGTGTGAAAAGGTATATGTGTTATATCCTCCCCGTCTCCTTTTTCCTGATGAAGATCCACTGCCTTTACTCTTATTTTACAGGGCCCACCATGGCTTTGGATGGGTTGGAGAATGGGCAAATACAGGGTGAGCTTAATTATAAGAAACTTGTTCTTTACCGATTGAACCAATTTTATGGCAAGTATATATATTCATTTGGTCTGAAATGAACAGGAAACCTGCTGGCCAGACTGATCTACTTCGAATTGAGACACTATATCATGCTGATAAGGAGAAAACCGAAGCTTATATTCTTGAACTGGTGGTGTGGCTTCACTATCTTGTCATTCAGTCGAGAAATTCTACAAATGGCGGAATCAGATCTCCTGTAAAATCTCCATCTTGTTACCCTAATCAAAAGATGAATCAGTTAACACACAAGCCAAGTTCTCCATCTTCCACATTAACAGTTGAAGACCAAGAGATGCTTCGGGATGTAAGCAAGAGAAAACTGACACCCGGAATTAGCAAGTCCCAAGAATTCGCTACTGCAAGAACTAGGCTGAGCAAGTTCCACAGGCTGAGTAAGAGTAGTAACCATTCCCCTATACGTGAAACCAGGAAAGATCCCTTTCCCGTCAGGAGACTGTCTTCTGTTCCAGTAATCGATTTTAACATGGATCGACTCAAAGCTTTGGATGTCATTGATCGAGTGGACACAATTCGGGGTACATAATGGTACACTGATGCTCTACTGACGTCGTACTATGTTCTAGTTTGTGATGGGGAACAACAAGATATCAGAAAAGCGTTCAAAATCTGCTATCTGTTCTGCTGCAAATTTTCCGGTAAAGTTAGGGTACTATAATGGGTGAAAGTATTCTGGCCTGGTTTGGTATTGTCTGGTCTCTGTGCTTGCAAGAGCTGGTGGATTAGGTTTGATAGAGATTTGAGCTTTTTAGGAATGAATGTGACTGCTACAATTCCATCATCATATGTACATAATCTTCTATTTATTTTAACCTTAATAATCAAAAGCTTCTTCTTTATTTCTCCTCTATTGGTCCTTTGTTCCTTATGAATAGTGTGTTTTGAGAGTCCATTTCTTTGCTTACCTCACTTTACCTGTCTTTTCTTCTTCTTGTTTTCTTTTTCTCATAAATAAATCGCTTGTCTACCTCAACATCCATAGAATATCTTTGGTATGTCTCAATTTATATAATTTATTTTCTTTTTCAGTTAGTCCTGAGATATTTTTATATTTAGTACCAACAATATTAACTTTAAAGTATTAATTTTATCTTTAATAAAATGATTTACATTAATTGCATAAATATCTATTATTTATTTATATAAACCATAAGTTCTAAAAGTTAGTTTTTCTTTTTTAAATATCAACTCAAGTTAGACTATTGATGAATATCGCGTAAATTAGGATGAATGGAGTAATAATTATATGATTATTTAAAATTTATGGGGTTGTACATTTTGTTTGCACATACCAAGTAAAATAGGTGCGTAGACGGGTGGATCTGGAGAGTCGGTGAATATCTACAAAGGTTAGATTAGCTGTTAAGAAGGTTTAAAAGATTTTGTGTGCACATACCAAGTAAAATAGGTGTATAGATGGGTGAATCCGAGAGTCGGTGAATATCTACAAAGATTATATCAGTTGTTAAGGAGGTTCAAAAGATTTTGTGTGCACATATCAAGAAAAATAGGTGGGTAGAGTGATGGATGTGGAGAGTCGGTGAATATCTCCCATGGTTAGATAAGTTATTAACGAGGTTCAAAATTCACGAATTTTAAGTTTCAATTTCAAGCATTATATTTTTCGAACCCCTTCGCCCTTTAATTAGAAGTCTTGAGCCCCTCTATGTAAAAAAATCAACCCTAAGAAAACAAAAACAAAGGAACTCTATATAAAGCTAACGGTCACTTTTTCAAGATTTCATTTCAAAAAAACACAACCCCCTTCCCCCTCTCTGTGTTCGTAACAAATCCTCTCTGTCTCTTTCTCTTTTCTCTCGCATGGCAGAAAAGCAAGAATCTTTGGGAAAACCCAATTCGCAGAGTGAGGAAGAGAAGAAGATTCCAGTGTTTACGGTGCTAAAGAATGGTGCCATCCTCAAGAATATCTTTCTTCTTGACAATCCCCCTGTCACACCTGTAGCAATCACAGCAAATCAAGAATTTGAAGAGATTTTGGTAGTTGGAAGACACCCAGATTGTAACATTGTACTGGAACACCCAAGCATTAGCAGATTTCACCTCCGAATTCACTCTAATCCCTCTTCTCATTCCCTCTCTGTTATTGATCTGTCTTCGGGTAATTCCTAATTCAAATTCTGCCTTTGTGAAGTTTTTCTTTCTGTTTCAGTATTAAGTATGTAGATTTCTTGATTTTGTACGAGGTCAGCATACCAGAAAGATAATACTCTTTTTGTACAATTTGCATGACACTTTCCTTTTTAGTCCGTCCTAAAAAATGTTATTTTTCTACCATCAGGACGATTTTTAAAGTCAAAAAGTGAAATTTTACAAGAGCTTTTACGAAGTCTTGCATATTTAGGGATTTTTATGAATGTGATTGTTCCTATGAAAATCTTTTTCTCTTGACTAGACAAGAAATCCATGAATTCACATTTCTTTTTATTGTTTCACTGTGATTTGTTGCTGCTTCAGTCCATGGGTCATGGATTTCTGGTAGCAAGATTGAACCAGGGGTTCGAGTTGAGTTGAAAGAGGGTGATAAGATGAAGCTAGGAGGTTCAAGCAGGGAATACATGCTTCACTGGATTCCAATAAGTCGCGCATATGATTTAGAGAATCCGTTTGTTGCTCCACTAGGTGAGGCAGAACCATTCGAAGAAACGGAGGAGAAAGAACATCAGGTGAGCTGTAGTAGTTTACATCAGGTCGCGCATATACCGTTTTGGAATTTTTGTAAAAAATTTGTACCCTTTGAGTTTCGGACTCAGTTTACATGTATGTTTTCAATGATTTTGTCCCCTTAGTGTCTAATTTATCATTTTCTTTTTCTAGGATGAGAATGGCTTTGCTCTTCAGAATGAGGGTGATGATTCGGTGAATAAGCAAGAGTCATCATGTTCTTATTCGAGTTTGCTGCCATATGTTAAATGTTTGACTCTGTCGGCTCCTCCAATGCCTGAGGAGATGAAGTCCTCATTTCCCTTGGGTTATGAGGAAGTAAACAAAAATCCATCTGAGGAAGTCCATGGTGAGAGTGAAATCAGTTTGCTGCAGCCTGCTTACGAACCTGACAAAGAAAATGACAGTCCGAGAGCCCTTCTTGTCTCAGGAGGGTTCCGAACAGAAAATGAAGATAGTACTCCAGTAAGATCTCAGCAAAGATGTTTGAACATTTGGTCTAGACGGGGAAACTGTTCTACTGTTCAGATTCAAACTGGCCGAGATAGAGCTGTTATTGAAAAAGTTGACATTGATACTGAAGTTCACCCAGGTGATCATGAGAAGGTTGCAATGGAATCAGTTTTCAATGATCCTTTTTCTGTTGGAAACAAGGATGAAGAAGACGCCTTCACTCCAGACAAAGAGAACCATGTTCCTAGTTCTCTCTTACTTGGGTCCGAGAAGAACTCATGTCTTGCTGATGGACAAGCTACAAAACCTATGCTTTCTTGTTGTATGGATGAGAATGGTGAAGAGAATTTTACTCTGGAAAAAGTGGATTTTTCCGCAAACACTCATTCACCAAGGTCAATGAAGAAGATGAGCTGTTCAGAGCAGCAAATTAAGAATTCCCCAATGAAAGAGGCTTTTGATTCCATACTCACACAAGCTGAAGGTCTTGAATATTACACAGAGAATGTTGGATCATCTACAATGCTCTCAAATATGAGTAAGAATAGTGAACAAATTTTCACTCCAGATAAAGAGAATATGACACCTGATAGTTATTCAATGAGATCGATAAAGAAGGGAAACATGGAGGAAGTAAAGCAACGAAAACCATTTGATAAAGAAAATTTGAATGACAAAGTTCTTGAAGAGCAAATATCAGAAAGTCTTGCTTGTAGAAATAAGTCTAGAATGGAGGTAACCTTACTGAAGAACAGAACAGATAGAGTACCATTCCAACCTCTGCTTGTGAACAACTCCCCCAACAAGACCAAATCAGAATCTCCAGAATGGAAGGTCAAGTTGAATGCTAAACCAGTCAAGTGTCAAGAAATTATGGAGGCATGCCCCTTTGCTGTAAGTTCATTGACATGCTTCGTATGTGAAAGAACTTCTTTAAGATTCCTAATCTATCTTTTAAACAATATCCACAGAATAACAATGCCAGGGAAGAGAAAAGAAGGTGGATCATGGTAGTGGATATCACCTCTTTGTTAAACAAAGAGTCTAGAAAAGCTTTGCAGCTTTTGCAAGGTCTCAAAGGGACTTGCCTGATAATTCCCAGAATTGGTAATGAACTTACTTTAGCACTCCCTCAGAAAAGTTCCTAACATCCTCAAATATTTCAGTAGTTTTTCTTTCCAAAACTGCTTTATGTGATCTTTATCTATTCCTTGATGTTAGTCTTAAGAGAATTGGATTGCATGAAGAGGCGTGCCAGCTTTTTCAGAAGAGCAACAGAAGTATTTGCAGCATTAGACTGGATAGATGATTGCATGGTAAATGCAAAATCATGGGTTCATGTGCAGAGTTGTTTAGAGGAAACAAGGCCAGTGGCACCAACTCCTCCTGCAACTGCACCACCGCGTTTTTTCAATGAGGAGAATGGCATATTTCCAGTAGGCTCAGTTCTATCCTCTCCACATTGTGGTCTAGCGGAAATTGTTTCACCCACAGCAGAGGATCATATTCTTGAATATGCCCTACTCCTTAAAATAACTAACAGAGATGGACAACTTGTTCTCCTTAGCAATGATCTTACTATGAAGATCAAGGCCATGGCAGAAGTAAGACCACAACAACATGTCAACATATTATCCCTTCCGCATTCCACCACACCCTTGAGAAAACAAGACTGACATTTATTTTTGTTTATTGATTGGCAGGGTATAATCTGTGAGACAGCAGAAGATTTCCAAGAGAGTCTTGTGAACCCATTCTCTGAGAGGTTTCTCTGGAAAGACAGCTCTCCCAGGGGAAGCACTTGGTCTTGTGCGGATGACTTTGTTCTTGGACCTCTGAGGAAAACATCAAAGTCAGGACAAGCAGCAAAAGGCTTGAAGCTGATATTGCTTCATAATTCTCATTATAGGCAAATCTGTTCAGGCAGCACAGTTAGCTAGGTAAAGACACTCACCCTTAGGGAAGCTGCTTGCTTCATATTTCTATCATAGGAAAATATGTTCATCCAGCTGAACCATCTAACTGAGCCCAGTACCCCTTCTTATCAAAGATGTCAAAAATGAATTCAGATCTTACGACCACATCTAGACTTGTAAATGGTCATTTGTTTCAGTCTTTTGAAACTTCTGGCTTTTCATTGCAATGTAATTGATTCTAGATGATTCATAGATTTTCTCAATGAAATTAGGGAATGTTGCGAAGCTTTTGTACATGTATTCCAATATCTTCAAAAACAAATTCAATGTTAGTTTTAGTTCAGCACTTTGATATATAGTTATTATCAGCATCTATCCAGATTCCCTTGTGAAACTAATTAAGAAGTTCTTTCTGTTAATGGAGTCTGTTTGTAACTAAAAGCAGATTAATAAAAAAATATTCTGATATGTATCAACAATTATCTAAGAAATGTCTTCCTCTCAACTTCTATAGCACGGCTTTAGACGAATAATGCATTTATTGTTGACTTGGGATTAGAGTCTTGCCAAGTACCTAGTCGAGCCTGGTATAACATTTTTAAGCAGTCAAAAAGAGCAATGCACACTAATGAAAGACGTCAATTATTCATAAAGAACTGACATAATAAGAAAACTAGACACCATTAAACCAAAGACAAATTTACTTGAACTATTCCAGTTCAGTAGAACCTATGTTTTTCTAGCCTTCCGGGGGTAATAACATGAACCTGACAGTAGAAAAGAGAATGAGTTTTCTTGGTCCTCAAATGATGGTTGAGGGAACTCTTGCAGTTCGTTAAGCTTGCTAGTTTCAAAGTTCAAAGATGAGAAATAACTGTCAGGGTTATCTGTACTCCCTTTAACATTCATTGTAGTTTGAAGTCCACTGTCATTCTGAACATTTACCTCAAAATCTATATTTCCAGCCTTTGTAGTTGCATCATTGGTTTGGCCTTGATTGGATGTCTGAGCAAAACCTTTGGTTTCATCTAGAGGAATTGCAGGTTTGTGTCCTTGGAAAAGGGAAATGTGCCCGAAAAGCTTGTCTTTCCTGGAAAAGGTTGTTCCACAAGAACAAAGCCATTTATCTTTACCACAATGTTTCTCATGTGTTCTAAGATCTGCAATAACTGAAAATTTCTTCAAATTGCACCTACTACAAGCATATCTTTTCTCACAGTGAGTTCTTCTGTAATGGTTTTTCACACATAAGATAGTCTTTAGTGGCTGAAACTTTTTGTGCTCTTTATTGCGCTTGCAACCAATACAAGGACATGAATACCTTTTAATAAGCGTCGTCCCAGAGCTGGAATCCTTCTGAGGCTTTATAAGAGCAGCTGAAGTTTTGTATTCATCCCCATGACCCCTCATGTGCATCCGCAAATTGGCATCTCTCTTAAATCCCTTCCCACAAATTGTGCAAAAGTGAGTATGAGGTGCAAGAATTTCCTCTTTCTCCAGCTGCAGAATCTCATAGGAACCAGGAGGTAGGTTCTCTTCCTCATGGGGTTCATCTTCATCTTTCGCCTCATGTTCATCAACAAAACAATCTCCCATTTGATCAACATGGCTGAGCTGATCTTTTGCCTTGGGCACATTACCATTACATGTCAGAGCACCAACATTAGTACCTGTTTCAAAAGGAATGGAAGCACCACCAAACTGCTCGAGTTGCTTGGTAGGTGGATTCGCTTGATGCTTCACGGTTGGAAGAAGACTCCCTGCAGTTGATATCAATTGAATGATAATAGAGGTAAGATCAGTTGTTATAAGCTGCTGTTGCTGAATTGAAAGGTCACTTCCCTGAATCCCAGCTAGACTTCTATGGTCAACAATTATACGCACCAGCTCCCGGAGTTGATGAATCTTTTGTTCAAGAAAAGACATACTTTTAAGCATAGCTCTTGGATCCCATTCTTGAAGACCAGTAAAATCATGATTTTCATTGCTTTGATTAGCCTGTTGTTCCATGCTAGATGCGTTTTAGATTTCGGAATTTGTTGCTCAATCCTAGTCTGATAAACCAGAAATGAGTGTAGTTAGTTAGTTATTTGAGAAAATTAGTTAAACTATCTATTCATAATCCCAAATGAGGATATTAATACACTTTTAAGTCTTTGAAATTTAAAAGAAACTAAGATAGAGAGATGTGCCTAAGACGGCACGTAGACAAACTGAGCACACTAAGAGAAGAGGAGAGATGTTCGCAATTACTACCACAAGAAAGCCGTCTCCTATCGTCTAACGGAAGTTCCTATCCAAGTTCATTGAAACCTACATTTAATATCCAAACACTGAATAACAGCATCCCCATCTAACATCCTACCCCCAACCCTCAGACCAACCTCCAACAGAAAAAAGTAAATTACATAGAAACAAAGATTTCAAAACAAAAGAAAAAACATTTAACAATCCTGAAACCCCCCAAACCCCCCTCCTATGTACATATCTAACTCACTTAAAAATTCAATCTTTCCCTAAAATGATGCTCTGTTACAAGTTACAACACTGTTTACATAGAGAGAAATAATCATCAAATTAAAGCAAACATTTCTTTTTCACCAAGATCCAAGTATTACAACAACATACCAACTGTAGTTCCGCAAAAATAGTGTCCAAAGAGAGATAGAGTATACGCAACAACAACATAAATGGGGTCTGAAGAGAATATGATATTCGAAAATCAGACAGTAGCAATAGTAGGACAACTAATTAATATGAGTGGACAACAAGACTAAGCCCTAATTAGTCCACCAATAGATGAAATCCAATCATAATAAGCAAAAGTAATGAAAACAAACCAGATTAAAGATGCTCTGAGTGGGATTACACACAACAACAACAAAAGAGGAAACTAAGCAAAAGGGTCAGTTTTACATGTATGAGGTTAGCAACAACAACAACCACTAACTTTATTGCTAGTAAAAGCTAGCCATCACCAACTTTGGCTTTTTATGAAGAAAAATAGTAAAATCAACTGTCAAATCAAGAATTATTGTTAGCTGCCCACCACCACTACATGCAATGCATACTGCACAGTTGCTTAAACAGATATGAAATCATAATTTGAATTTGAATTTTTCAAGTTTGTAATTTTTTTTTTAATAAATTGTGACAAACATCAAATTTTATCAAATGAGCGACTGTAATTGAGTTCGATTTTAAAACGGACACTTTTCTGGATATTATATATCAAAGGGATCTTTCATTTAGTAAAGTTAATCTCTTTGCACCGAACATGATTTCTTTATAAAACTTAAAATGATGAGTGTTTTTGATAAATTATTCTAAAGTTTTATATTTTTTAAAAAAGAATCTAATTCCAAATAATGCCGTTATGGCATTAATTTCATATTGCACAATTTGAAATCATGATTTTGCCTACCATTAAAAAAAGATATCATGATTTTAATTATTGTCTTGTGAGAAGATTCAAAAAGTCTTTCTTTTCATGACGTAAAATGAAACCAATTTTTACGTGGTCGATTCGAAACATATTTAAATAATCAATATTGATATTATTAAGATAAAGTAATTAATTTAAAGGTAAAAAAAGTCTTGCTAGGAAGCACTATTAATCTAATGGTGTGAAATTGAATAATCGATTAGCTTGTGTTATTTATTAAAAAAGAAAACATGTTTATGTATCTATTAAATGATTTATGCAATGGAACACGATTGATTTGGAGAAGTTTAGTCAACAATGACATACGCACGATGACACGAACAACGAAACAATATGCTACAGAGTAAGTGTTTATTCCAAAAATATCATTATCTTGGATATCCATTTGAATTCATTTGGAAGCAATTCCCAATACATTTATATTTTGTAATGACGAAAAAAAAAATTTAAACTTAAGGTCAATGGATTATATTTGCTGCAACATGTTTTCTCGCATGGCCAACTATACGTAACACTTTAAAGGAAACGATGAAAGTATTGGTTATGACTAAACAACCAGATAGAAAGGACATGAGCATACACAAGAAATATCGTATACAAGGAAGTATTAGGTGAGATACGATTGATAACATTTGAAAAGTGCCATGCAATAGGGGACAAAAATAACATTGTAGGAAGCTAATGAAAATCTCATTGACAATCACCATATATATTTACATATTGTTGAGACAAATGATGATTCAAGCTAAATTATTTTCCATGGGGTTGAATCCTAACAGGGAGACCATTGAGAGGTACAGGTGATGATTTATAAATAATTTTTTCATGTGGAACCAATTTCTCTAACTTGAAATTGGTAACAATATTATACATAAAAACAAGAATTTCCAATCTTGCATATTCTTTTCCTGGACACATTCTTGGTCCTCCACCAAATGGTACAAAAGTGTATGGTTCTGGTCCACTTCCTTCAAATCTACAAGGGTCAAATTTTTCTGGCTCTGGAAAATATTTTGGATTTTTGTGTGTTGAATACACACTCCAAAATGTCTGTCCAATATAAAAAAAACATTATTCGTTAATTAGAAAATAAAATTTAACTGATTCACTTTAGTAACCATATGAGATATTATTTCGAAACGTACCTTCCATCCTTTTGGTATAGTAAATCCTCCAAATGTGAAGTCAGTAATTGCTTCTCTAAAAGCACCTTGAGCTGGTGGCATTAGCCTTATTGCTTCACATGCAACATTCCATGAATACTTCATTTTCTGGATATCATCCCAATTTAGCAACTCACCTTCACCTTTTGACTTTGCAATTTCCATTTGTTCTTATTCCAAACATGCATACAAAATAAAAGGATATATAAGTCCTTAGTATGCACTATTAAAAAAAAAGGTTTTCATACATAAAAGTGATTTTTCACTCGACGTCAGCTGGCAATTTCGACCTTTGATTTTGGGTGCACACAAACTTGTATAAAATTGAACAAATAGACATATATTCGTTCTATATGACAACCCTACAAGGCAACTTCATGTTCTACATGGCATCCTATGTGTATTATATCACGTAGGAGAAATATGTGTAATTTTTCAATTAGATACAAGTTTAACTGTCTACTTATGCACATTCAAAATTGGGGGCATAATTATCGGGGGGTTTTCACAACAAATTAGGGAGAAATATAAAACATTGAATTATCACTCATTTCTCACTGAATCAACTCACTAGAAAGATGCATAGTGAAAAAAAGATTTTCATTAAAATAAATATCTGATTATGTAAATAATTTTTATCGCGAGTGCATGAAACTAATTAAATTCATAACTAAAAGCATTAAGAATAGTAATACCTTTATAAACCTCATTAAAGATATTTGGAAGCTCAGCAAGATATTTCAAGACAAAAGTGATAGCAGCAGTTGTAGTATCATAGCTTGCAACAAGTAACCCTATAATATTATTGTAAATCTCTGCATCATTCATAAATTGACCATTTTCATCACTAAAACTTATAAGTTGAGACAATAAATCATTACTATGATTATTTTTCTCATTGATCTTCCTCTCCTTAATAATCTTCATAAGCTCCTCATGCACCATTTTCCCCCCTTTTATCGCGCGATTATAAGGCGTACCGGGCAAATTAATTGGCACCGTAAACATCCCTGACGTTACAAGAACGAAAGGGTCCGATAACTTTTTAACGTGTCGAAAATCATCTATTGATAGGAACAATTTGCAAGCTAAGCTGAAAGTATATTTTTTTACTAGAGGGTAAATTTTGACTTGTTTGAAAGGGATCCATTCTTGTTTTAAGTGATCACGAGCCATGGAATCCATAAAAGGGATGTATTGTTTGAGATTTTCGGGTTTCAGGATCTCATGTAGGAATCCGCGATTTAAAAGAGCGATTTTTTTGACAGAATTTTGAGATTGAGATTGAGTTGGGCACATGAGTGGTTTGGTTAGAGACGGTGGCCACCATGTGGTAAGAAGTTTGTTTTCATTCGAAAACAAGAACTTGTTACCACTAGAGCCACAAAAAATCGCGATTTTTTGGCCTAAGAGGGAGGTTTTAAAGACTTGTGAGGAGTGTTTTTCCATTCTTTCATGAATGAATTTCTCTGGGGATGATGAGTAAGCCATGTCAATGTTTTCTCCAAGAATTGGCCATCCATTTGAGCCTAATGGAAGATTTGTGTGTTTATTGTTGGAGTAGTTGCCTTTGAAAATGAAATAGAGAGAAATGTAAACAAGTGCAAATGCTAGTGAATAAAGAATAAAGGGATCCATTTTTTGAGATAGTGTCTTTACACAAATTCATTTTAAAGGACTATGGATGTGTTATGTGTTCACAATATGAAATAAAATATTTTTAATCTTTAATCTTGTAGGTCCCATTTAATTTAATCAATTTCGAATTCAAGTTTTGTATATAAATTTTTTTTTAATAATAAGTATTGACCCTACACAAAAAAATTATGATCTACAAAAAACTAGTCAAAGATAGTCGGGCGTGGTAACATCAATAAAGTTATCAATTATCATCCATTATGAAAAAAAGGATAATTAATTAAAATAATTTAGAAAAAATATACGTTGGGATCTATATGTTTTATTAAAAAGTAACGCACCACAGGTAAATTATGTTTTTTTTTTAATTTCCTATTTTATAGCAACTACAAAGTCCGTTTTTATCTCCTGATATTTATTTTATTTTTCATATGATTTTACGACTCATTCTTTTTAGAATGTCATAAAAATATCTTCTTATTTAATTGAAAAATAAAAAAACTTAATACTTTATTATTTTTAAGAAGGTTATAATTTACCAACTTTCTCTTAATTTTCGGAGTTTTTCAAATTTTGCCGAAAAATGTTTGACAAGAAGTGCAAGATGCTATTGGTATCAAAAATTAAAAACTTATTCAAAATATTTCTTTCTATTAAATTACTTTACGCGATATTTATATAATATTAAATAAAGAACTATTCGAAAATAAAAATAAACTCTAAATTATTTTTAAAAATATTTGTATATAAAGACAAATTGCAAGTGCGTGAGCAAAGAAATAATAAATAAAATTATAGGAGGTAATGGTGAATCAACTTTTATATTATTAGATCATGAAAATAATTAAATATTGAGTTTTAAATTATTTTTTTCATAAACATAGTGCTTTGTAGTTAACTTTTTGTAGTGTTTGAAAAAAAAATTATTAGACTAACAAAAAAAAGTCAAAAGTTAGAATATTGAATAATTCCACGAAATGTGTCTTTTGAAACACAACTTTAGCCAAATATCACGCTCATGTTTAACAGAAAATAAAAGTGAAGAACTCATAAATATTTGGTCAAAAAAGGGTTACAAATATCTTTAAATCATGTAAAATTGAACAAAAAAATTATTTATGTTATTATTAGTTTTGCTCAAAAATATCTCTATTTTAATATTTTGATTTAAAAATATTTTGCTCAAACATATGGCATTTTTTCAAGCCAAAGAAATAACTAGGATATATTTTTTTTCCACTTAACTAATATAATGAAAACTATTTTTATTTAATTTCACATAATTATTTATGGATAATTTTTATACTTTTCTATTTTCTTATTTTAATCAAATAAAGAAAAGAGAAGAAGAAGATGCATTGTAGGATATGTCCTTGAGAAAATCGATTTGGTCTAAATTATTATTTTTATCTGAGATTTAAAAATCATCTTTAATCTTTTATACCAGGCATTAATGGTCTTCTATATTTCCAATATTGGAGTAGCCAGTAATATTAATGCTCGTTTGATCATGAATCTAAAGTTTGGACAAAGCATAAAAAATGAACCAATTTAAAAATTATGAACATCAAAAAATATTATTTAGTATTTCATGCATGTACAATAATAAGGATCCCTCTAAGTTTAAACCTAAAAATTTAATTTTTGATATACGTATCAATTCATCAAATTACTATTACGAACCCATTTATACTATTGATACCTCAATACTATTATAAAGTAAATTCATACATTATAACATTACTTTCTATTTCTTAATTATTTCTACTCTCTAAACTTAAAATTGTTGATAATAGTAGTAATATTACTTATCAATAAGCTTCAACGTCTCTCAACTAAATAATTTTCACACCACTAAAGACTAAATATTTTTTTTCAGTGACTAAACATTTTTTTCCACAGTGACTAAGCTTTTTTATATGGCAAGGAGAAAGGCATCGGCTCCCATGTAAGGTGCATTGGAGACAACGTCGACTTACAAGGACAAAGTAGAGAATAAATCTTGTCTTTTTATTTATTTATTAATTTAAAAGCACAACAACAAATGCCAAAATTCCATTCAATTATTTCAAGATTTATTATTCTTTCAATTCTCATATTGGCAAATATCCTTCAAGTTGTCCTATTTGTTGTCCTATTAAGCTTAATCCCTTCATCTATATATGTTCACTTCTTCATTCATTTTTTCAATACATAGGCAAAAAAAAAAACACTTTAAATTTTCTTAATCTTAAAAAAAAAAATATATGGAAGTAGTTATGGTTCCTTACCTATTAGCTCTACTATTCCTCCCTCTCTCTTTAATCTTCATCCTCCGTAAACGCGATTCGAGTAGTAAAAGCCTTCCACCAGGAACTTCTGGATGGCCATTGTTAGGAGAAAACATGGAGTTTGCTCTTTTAGGCCCTCAGAAATTCATCAAAGATAGGATGGAGAAGTACTCGCCCCAAGTGTTTCAAACATCAATCATGGGAGAGAAAATGGCATTCTTTTGTGGTGCACAAGGGAACAAGTTCTTGTTCTCAAGTGAGAACAAACTTGTCACCTCATGGTGGCCACAATCGATGAAAAAGGCGTTGCTTTACCCTGAATTCGTAGAGAGTTCATTGAAACAAGTATCGGCTTTAAAACGTAGTTTTCTTCATGACATTCTTAAGCCTGAGGCTCTAAAACAGTACATTCCACTTATGGATGCAATGGCTCGCGAACATTTAGATCAAAATTGGGATTCTAATAGAGTAGTCAAAGTTTTCCCTTTATCGAAGAAGTACACGTTTGATTTAGCATGTCGATTGTTCATGAGTCTCGTTGATCCTGAAGAAATTAAGAGATTGGCTGATCCTTTTACTCTTGTTACTAATGGGATGTTCTCAATGCCTATTGATTTGCCCGGAACAGCTTATAATCGAGCTATCAAAGGGGGGAAAATGGTGAGGGATGAACTTATGAGGATCATAACACAGAGGAGAAAGGAATTAACAGAGAATCAAGAGACATCAGGCAGAGACTTGTTGTCGAAAATGCTACTTGTTACTGATGAAGACGGACAATTCATGAGTGAAATGGAGATTTCAAACAACATAATAGGAATGCTAGTCGCGAGCTTTGAGACTACTAGTAGTGCAGTCACGAGTGTACTGAAGTACCTCGCTGAACTTCCCCACGTTTATGATGAAGTTTACAGAGGTAATCATCATGTTTATAATTCAAATGATAATATATATGTATATTTATAACGATTAAAATCCAAAAATGACAGAGCAAATGGCAATTGCAAAGTCAAAAGGAGCAGAGGATTTGTTAACGTGGGAGGACATTGAGAAGATGAAGTATTCATGGAATGCAGCTCGCGAATCACTGAGACTAACGCCACCAGCTCAAGGATCATTTAGGGAAACAATCACTGATTTTACATATGCTGGTTTCACAATTCCAAAAGGGTGGAAGGTACAACTTTTCATCATATTAACATATACGCGCTTCATTTACACGCCTCATTGTACAAAATTAACATGTGATTGTATTGTCTACAGACGTTTTGGTCAGTTCACTCGACACATAAGAATCCAAAGTACTTTTCTGATCCAGAAAAGTTTGATCCTTCAAGATTCGAAGGAAGTGGTCCTGCACCTTTTACATTTGTACCATTCGGAGGAGGACCGCGTATGTGCCCTGGAAAAGAGTATGCTAGATTGGAAGTACTTGTGTTTATGCACAATGTAGTGAAAAGATTTAAGCTTGAAAAGGACATTCCAGATGAGAAGATTGTGTTCCATGCTTCTCCTGTTCCAGTTTATGGCCTACCTGTTCGCCTTCTGCCTCATCGAAATTAACTTGATCATCATACTGTTGTTGTTTTCATTTGGTTTGGTAAATCATCATCTCTAATATAGACCTGAAAAATAATTGTAATGTAGTATGTCAATAACTTTGTATTATCAATTTATGGAAATGCAGTATATGTTATACTCTACAATTAGTTTGTGTTTACTAGTATTTAGTGGTGAAAGTATATCATAGTGACAGGTAAATAACAAGGGAAAGTTAAGCATAAATCCTTAGTTGAGAAGTTAATTACTTAGATTTCACAATTCTAGTTTGTAATATTATGTATCTTACGAGATTTTGATGTGTCCAGATATGTTCAAATACGTCCAAATACATATATCTCGTAGTACATGGGGTCAAAATTAGGTGTAATTTGCTCTAGATACGTTGTATCCAAATGGATTCGCATGTATCTGAGATACATTTATCAAATCTCGCTCTCTCTTTCCATCTCGCTTGCCACTCTTCTATTAATTTGGTATCCTAGATACATGTAGATCAAACCAAATATATGTATTTATGTGTATGTAGTGTGATTTGCATATATTTGAAATACATAACAACTATTGCTCGCCTTCCTCCCTATTTTATCTTGTAGCAAAAATACATGTATGTAAGTGTATCTTCCTCAATATATAATATGAAACTATTAAATAGTGTTAAGATACATAATATTTTAAAGGTATAAATAAATAATACTGTAGTATATATGATGGTGAAATGATGTGTAATTATGTAGTTCTTTCAAATAACTTATAAGCACATAACATTTAGCTAATAGAAATGTATCCATCAAATAATAATTAAGACCCCAAGTAACATGCTTTTTAGTTGGATTAAGATCACATTTGGGCCTCTTATGTGAGTTCTGGATTGGTGAAAGCAGCCCACACTTTCTCTGTTTAGCCCAAAACATAGTGATATTATTTCTATTTATTGAAGATAGAGCAACTTTCACACTCTATAACAAACTTTGTTATGCTATTTTCTATATATATATATATGTATATATATATATATAAGGACAATGGCTATTTCGCTATGCACATATACAAAAGAAATAATTTTAGACACAAATATCTGACATACACAATGACATATATATGGTATATTTTTAGATGTTGATATCTCTATAAAACATATTCTTTACACATACTTCACATAAAGTTAGCATGCATATACCGTTCGAAAACATATACATAAAGTTAGCATGCATATACCGTTCGAAAACATATACATTGAATCCAGTTGGTACAATGGGTAAATTTTTATAGGGAAAATCGTATATAATGAAAAATTGATAAATCAAATTAATTGCTATGATCATCCTTTGGTTTAATTGTGTCCCGTTGCAAAATTGTTTGCCAGTCACCTCTCTCCCTCAAACTCTCGCTCGCCACTCTCCTCTCTCGCTCGCTTCCTCTCACTTTTATACAAACACAAGTGTATAAAATCTGTTATTATTTGTATAAAGCGAGAGGAAATTGTATAAATACATATATTTTTGTTCCCCTCTCCCAGATCTCGCTCGCCACTCTCCCTAATCTCGCTCACCGCCCTCGCCTCTCTCGCTTATACAAACAGAAACGAATTGTATAAATTGTGTTTTTGTTTGTATACAGCGAGAGAAAATTGTATATACACATGCAAATACATATATTTTTGTCCTATACACTTATAATTAAACAATAAAAATACTCCCCTGCCCAGTTTCTTTTGCGTTTCTTTCTTTCTCATTTTATACAAATTCAAATTGTATATAAGTTCTCTCTTTCTCGTTTTATACAATTCGATTCAATTGTATATTCCCCCAAGTCTCTTTTGACTTTCTCTCTTTCTCATTTTATACAAATTCAAATTGTATATAATTGTTCTATAAACTTATAATTATACAATTCATTTTATACAATTCTCTGCCCAAGTCTCTTTCTCTTTCTCATTTTATACACTTCGTTTTATACAATTCCCTTCAATTGTATATGCATAGCGAATTATACATCTATATGTTTGCTATGGAGTGCAATTATGCAAACTTTGCTATAGCATACAAATATGAATTTTATGTTTACTCTATGTGAAAGTTGTCCATCTTTATATACATACGTAGTTACGTACATATTCGAATATTTATTTGACAAATAGACCCCTAATTGAAAGAACAATATTCAAGAAAAAACATTTTAATTTAACCATAAAAAAAAACTCTCTTTGATCAGTAGATATACATAATAACATCAATTCACAGTTAACATCATAAAACAAGTTAAATGAAAGATGAACAATTGAATTCTAATAATAAGGCCACATATGCCTTGCAGCAGCCTTTTTCTTTCCCACATTTTCTCCTTAAAATTCTTTACTAGAAACCAAAAACAAAAAAAAAAAAAATCTAATATTCATAATAAGATTTTCATAATATATACTTTCTTCTTCTTGGAAACTATAAATCTGGGAAGCACTCAAGCAAATGGCTTATATGAGAAGGTGGTTCAATCAATGTGTCAAAGTTCTTCCAATCACCATTAAATTGGTTATTATTAATCCCATTACTATGCTTCTCTTCGTCGCCACGATCATCTTCATTGTTGTAATTAACTGTGTAACTCTGTTCACCAAGGCTTATATTATCTTTCGTACAAAAACTTGTTGAAATAGTAGGGCTATCAAGTTGTGGGAGCTCATGAACTAGTACTTGATTCTCAAAGAAATTTTGGGTTGATGAATTATTAATCATCATATTTTGATAATCATGATGATTATGAGATGGATTAAATGTGAATTGAGGGAAGTTTGTTGTTTGGTTGAATACATTAATATTATTGAGAGGTTGCATTGGAGTAGTTGTGATTTCTAAATTAGGTCTATAATTAGTGGTGTTTGCTCCTCTAATATAATAAGCATTTTGCCATGCATCCAAATTTGGTTGCTTGTTTGGACTTGGCTTCTTAAATGCCCTACATACCACCCATCCTTCTTCCTGTAAAAAAAGAAATTTTAAAATACACTCATATTGTAAAAGAAATTATGTTATATAAAGTAGTGATAAAGTCAGAATTTGAAGGCCATGAGTTTGCAATCAATCTAATCATTTTAAATTAATAATTTATACGTATTTAGACCAAAATTATTAAATTTAGCTACATATGAACATTAGTCTATAGCTCACTTTTGATATCATGTCGCTTAATTAGAAGTACTATAGTTTTTCATAATAAGGGAATTTAATAACCTGAAAATAGCGAAATTCGATGTGCTATAACATGTAAATTGTACACTAATAGTGTGATTATTTTTTTTTACATTTTACATAAGTAAAAGTCATTTCAATTGTGATTTGCTAGCTAATTAAAGGGGTGGAGTAGTAATGATAATACTAAGCTAGTTTTGTTTGATTTTTCCTAAGTTAAGAACCCATTAGTGAAGTTATCTACTTGTTTAATTCCCACTAAATTTGACTTCTTGATGTCCTTTTTTAATTAATTCGAAAAGTATGGTAAAGTTACATAATTGCAATTTGCATCACTTCTTTCATTGCACTCAAAGACATGAATGAACCTTTAAAGAAAAAGTGGACACTAAGCACTTCATTGTGTAAACAATTAATAGAACTTAAAACTCTTTTATAAACAATATATAAGTATATATATGTGCTAATAGTGTATGTGTATCTATAACTTTTTTGAATACAAAACTAGTGTTGTTTAACCTATTAGCAAGCTATTATTTTTATTAATTAAGTTACCAATTACTATTCTTTGACCATAAAAAAAATTATCAGGTTCTTTTTTTTCTGGTCTATCGTATTTTTGTTGAATAGAGTTATCTGATATCTATAGCTAGTGAGTATTACGTAAAATTAATCGAGATATAACACAAAAACAGACCTGAGGAGGAGCATGTTCAGATGATTGGAGCCTGTATTCATGCATTATCCAATCAGATTTTCTTCCATTAGGAGCTCTTCCTTTATAGAAAACTAAGGTTTTCCTCATCCCTATTATTTTCTCTTTTGATAAAACAGCTTTGTCTCTTCCTGTTGCCTTCCAAAATCCAGCTGCTGTGGCTCTATTTGTCCTTGTTCCTGTTGGATATTTCCTATCCTTATGGCTGAAAAAATACCACTCATTTTGTTCTTCATATCCAAGTTTACATCTATCTGTACAAAGCAACAATGTTAGAAATCATGATAAAGAATATGTTTTGTTAAAATACTATCACACAGTGTGTCAGATATTCCAAAAGTAGTGTAGTGTAACAATATTTTTAAAGAGTCGAGAACGATATAGGTTAATTGTACCTTGGATGTCCCATGGCTCAATTCTATAAAGATCAATATCAGTGATGACATCAAGATCAATCTTGAGGGAATTAATCTTTCTCTTGAGATAATATCCAACAAGTTCTTCTTCTGTTGGATGAAATCTAAAACCTGGAGGTACACATGAGTCCATTTCCATTCTTGATTTTATTGATCAACTTTATATTAATTCTACACACAAATATAAAATAAAAGAGTTAATAACTAGAAGACTGGAGAAAAAATGTGAGTACTTGTCAAGGCTAGTTACTATAAATTATGTTGGATGGTATTTTCTTATGCTAGTTCCTTTATATCATAAAGCAACTTTTATAATAATAACAATAACAATAATAATAATAATAATAAATTGACTTAATCCTCTCATCAATAGTGTGAAGCTGAATATATTGCAATTTGCACAAAAGAGTGAATGTTACACTCTCTTGATTTCTCATCATGCACATCCATTCGTGAGCACAAGTCTCATCATCAAGAGGCATAGTGGGGTTAAGGACATTATGTATATAAAAAAAAAATACTATAATTTCCCAAAGTAAAATCTAATAAGGGTATGATGTACGCAGATCTTACACTATAATTTAAATGGAGAATACTACATAATAATAATATCTACTTATTTCGTTTGAAAAAAAATTGTCTAGTTTAACTTGGAACGAAGTTTAAGAAAAAAAAAACTTTTTAATCTTGTGGTCTTAAATTAAAATTATATCAAATGTACCAAAACATTATTTAATATTATGATCTTAAACATGCCACATAAAAAATAAAATCAAAGTGTTGCTAAAAAATACTCCCTCCATCCGGAAATGTTTGTCATGTTGCGCTTATCGAAAGTCAAACTGAATAATTTTTAAAGGTAAATGAAATCACAGTAATTCAATATTTTAAACAAAAAAATTAGATATTTTAAAATTATATTAAAAGTACTATAAATTATATTTTTTTGTATATCAATATGATGGGAAAATGCATCTTCAAATGTTAGTCAAAGTTTTAATAGTTTGACTCTAAAAATAAAAACCATGACAAATAATACCGAACGAAAAAAGTAAATGATTCTTTTTAAAATAGACTAAAAAGGAAATTGAGCGATTTCTAAAAAAATATTTTTTCTTCCTTTGAATTTTGGTTGGTAATTTCCAATAAGTGCATATATACCAATATATAGTGATATCAATAAAACATGAGAATCCATAAGAAATAATGATCAATAAGACAATAACCTAATTAGTTGCATGCATAGTAGTTTGTATGATTCATTTATTGGCTAGGCAACAGGAAAACAGCCGAAAACGTTGACTTTGTGTTAACTAATTTACATTCCAACATAAATATATGTATAAGAAAAAAAATATGAAATGATTTCTTTGAGTGCATTCCACTCAATAATAACACATGATCCCTTCAGAAAATATAACTTTTTAATTTCACACACACACAACCATATGCATCAAATTCAATTCCACTTTCACTTCATAACCTAATTAGAGTTATAACATTAAAAAAAAAATCAATTAATTGCCTTTTTTCTCAACCCCTAATAAAGAAGAAAAAAATCCAAACTGAATTCAAAATTCAAAATTTATGAATTTTATCGTTTATAATCATACATACATATTCAATAATATTTGAGATTTGTATCAAAATTACTGAGTTATACTAATTCGTACTTTTCATTACTAGCTAAGACATGAAATACACATATTCATGTGCATCAAGAAAAGAACTAAAGATGAAAGATATATACTAACCAGAGATTGAACCTTTGCTATAGCTGATCAGAAAGAGCAAAAGAATAGGAGAAAATTAAATTTAATTGTTGAAAGAGTGAGTGAATAGGGGAATAGGAGAAAATATTAAAGGAGAGGGCTCTATTAGAAATGAGTTGATAAATGAGGTGTTGGTTGAAATGTTGTTGTTGAGAAAGATAAACAAATATATAGAGAGAGACTCTAGCTAACTAGTAGTATGTGATAAGCAGGTTACACACACAAAAAAAAAAATATGGAATTTATGATTGTGACAGAATTTTTTCAACATAATTTGGTCACAAAGGAAAAGTAAAAACTTATTTTAAGTTTTTAAGTGCTATGCATATATTGTGTGAAAAATATTTATTATTCTCGCAATCAATTTACTTTTCATACAAATTATAATTATTTTTTAAATATAACAACAAGAAGGTAACATCGAATATTTAGTTCGTGAAGAATGACGTGTATACAAATTTTATTATTTTTACTTGTGAAGATAGAGAGTTGATTGTTTTTGTGAACCCTAGGCTCAAGTAGAACACAATATAATCATTATGAAAAAAAATATAAAGAAGAAGAAGTTGTGTCGAGTAGAAAATTATAGAAAAAAGATTGAACAATACTAATGACATTTAATATGATAATCGGAGCTAGCAACAGAAGCAACACGTAATACTCTCTCCATTTCAATTTAATTGTCTCGTTTTAACTTGACATGAAATTTAAAAGAATAAAAAAAAAACTTCTGAACATTACAATATTAAATTAAAGATGCATAGAATATAAAATTCATAGTCATGTTGAAAAATCGAACTTAAAAAGTTGCTAAAACGAAAGGAGTAATAAAATTGAAGACTAATTAGATTTAAGCTAGTAGGAGAATTATAATATTAATAAGGGAAACAAGACAACACTCGATTACCTACTAACTTTGTATCCTAATTATTGATTTTCATATCCTCCTATCTAAAATCATATACTCAATAAACTGTAAGTGTGTCAAAGCATGTCTAATCACTTTTTTTTTACACTTTTTTAGCCTATCTCTATCTCTCCTTGTCCCACAATTTCACCGCTCTCTAATTTAGATAAAAAGCGATATAATTAACATATTATAATAAATTAAACAATTTAATTGTGTAAAATAAAAAAACACTAAAAAGGTATATAACTTATATATATTTTTTGAAATATGAGTTTAAATTGTGTGAATTTGTTTGGGTTTGGGGGGGGGGGGTAGTGGGGGGTTATTGTTTGTTGATGATTACGCGTGGGGTTGGCAGATTAGATGAAAGGGTTTATTTGGACGGCGTGACAAAAACAATTCACGCCACCGTTATATTATGCTCTAAGATTTTCCACCATATATATATATATTACTAATATTTCCACTTTATATTTTGAGAATTAATCTTCTTCTTTATTCATAAATAAAATTAGTCCATACTAACACAAATTCAATATATATTATTTTTTTCTCTAATATATGCAATCTGGAGAATCACATATATATTGAAGGGGTCATTAACCATTATGCTACAACAATCTAATTTTATATATATATAGCTCATTTATTTAATAAGATATATTTAACTTTAATTGAAATTAATGTAAAGTATATTATCTCCTTCATAAACGTACTAAAGAAACTAATCAAATGGTGAGCTAATTCTAAAATATTATAAGTAATTAAGTTCTACAAAGTATTCCTTCCATCCAAAATATATATTTTATATCATGTTTAGTTTTTCGAAATTCAGAATTATTTAAATTTAAATTAGTATTTTTTTAAAAAAAATTATCGTATTAATATAAGAGTTATCATTGCTTATAAGAATAATTATAATGTATACTTATATAGTTCGTAGTCTGATTCTCGAAAAATAAAACATTGCGACAGAATATGAAAAAGCTTTTTAGTGTTTGTTCCTCTTCCCACAATCCCAGGTTTTGTGGTCTGTTTGGTGCGCCGCCTTGGACAATTGGCACACCTGGAATCCACGTGGATGTCCATGCTGTCAACTCATGAAATTAAACTCATCACAATTTGTAATTAATGGTTGAAATTAATTTGTATCCCAGAATTTTATTTTAATTTTTAAAAATGACTTTTTTTAATAAAAAAAAAAACAGCTGCTCGTAATGTATAGGAAAATTCCTTAGTAATAATTTATCTTGATAAACATGTCGAAAGATTTAATAATTTTATCTTAAACTTGATACGTTTAGATTTTAGAAAATCTATTAAATAAATATTAACTATACATTCGAATTCAATAAATTAAATAGGTTTTGATGAAATTTAAATAATTTAAATTACAGATCGATTGATGAAATTTTTCGAAGATAAATCTCTTTAACGCCTTTAATTAAGTGTGTAAGCAACAAGTAAGCTCCATCAAATTACACGCTTGCTTGCTAGTTACTATATATAACATTTCTTACCACAAATAGAAAAGGACTCATTCCACAAAATAAATAAATAAAAAGTTTCTATTTTATGTATAAATTATACTCTAATAAAATCATCATCCAAGCCAAAAAATGACATACAAGAGTGAGAAAACGCAGAAACAAGAGTCACTTTTTAGCACTTTTTTTACTTATTTTTTATTTTTCAAGATTTAAGTTTGTGGTTGACACATATTTCTCAATTAAAAAGTCACTTTTTTTCTAATCCTATTTTCACGGGTACCCTTTAGTTCGTAGGCCTTGAGTACAGTAAAAGAGAAGATCTCAAAAAATGGCATTTTTTAAGATCAATTGAATTTTAGGCCATAAATATAAAAAAATCAAGAATAATTAAATAGAAAAAAATTGTAAACCAAGCATAGGAAGCAAAACAAAATCTAAGGAAACATATTAATATATCTTCTAGATGGACTCTTGCCTTCTGTTCAAGGTTATTACTAGTAGTGGAGGAGGATTTATGCTTAGGTTTTATATTTTATTCTATTTTAATTTTAATCCGTAAATTATTTTATATATATCTCGATTAATTTTATATGTAATTGTTATCTTTCATCAATAGAAATACAGAGTTTATGATAACTCTAATCCACCAAGCAAACTAAAGTCGTGTTTGGAATTTCTCGAGAGAATGAAGAGTGCATTATTATAAAAATGTAGCTCTAAAATATAAATTTAATTAATTTCTTATAATTTTATTTATCAAACAGAAGCATATTAGGATTTCAAGAGGAAGATGAGTGCACTATATTACGAAAAAGTAGATCTAAGATATAAACTTGATCAATTTGATATTTAGGTTATTATCATTAAAAACTATGCATAATCTCAAAAGTAAAGCGTAAATCACATAATTCCAAATAATTTTTTTAAATATTTCTTTATTATTAAGGCTTTGGACGGATGAAAATTTCACCTAATACATATTAGGGTAAAATAATAGATAATTGGTTAACTGTATTTTAAGCACTAAGTGAGAAAATGACAAGGTGCCACTTTTTCCAAAACGTCTTAATCAACAATGGATAATATTATATATGGGTCGGTTAGCCACTTCTCCTTAATAATTAGCTTTCACTTCAATTAACTCTAACTTTAATGTGAGGAACTAATAAATGTTAAAATGTCTTTCATTTATTTTTTTTATTTTTTTATAAAATAAAAAAACTAAGATCAATTATAATTTACAAGCTTCACGCATTCATTAAAGGGAAAATTGTATATAATAACAAACTAATAACCTAAAATAAATGGCATAGCTAGGGTTTGATTTAATTGTGCTCCATAGAAGACATTAGCTAAAATTTGCCAGCGTCTCTCTCCCAAAAATCTCGCTCGCCACTCTCCATTCTCGCTCGCCTCTCTCGCTTTATACACAGAAGTGTATAATTCTGTTTCTGTTTTGTATAAAGCGAGAGAAAATTGTATATACACATGCAAAAATGTATATCTTCGTGTTATACACTTAATTATACAATTTACAAACATTTTATTTCAAATATTGCAGAGAAAAAGGCCAACGAATTATACAATTGTGAATTATACAATTGCAGTGAAATACAATTTTCTTTAGCTTTATACAACAGAAGTGTATATATTGTGTTTCTGTTTTTGTATAAAGCGAGAAAAACATATATCTTCTTGCTATACACTTATAATTATGCAATATACATACATTTTAATTCGATTCAAATGTATGCAAAACAAATTATACAATTGCAGCGAAATAGACTAGCGAATTATACAATTGTATATGTATAGTGAATTATACAGTTTTATGTTTACTATGAAGCGCAATTATGCAAACTTTGCTATAGCATACAAATATGAATTTTTCGTTTGCTATATGTGAAAGTTGCCCTTCATTAAAATGGTTGAGCAGAAACTCTACGCCTAGTTATAAAAAAAATTATGATATAGTTATATTTAATTAAATTTTGAATTTGAATCTCTCTGGGTGGATAAGGAGTCACCTTTCTTCGAAAATATTTTTGGACTTTCGAAACAAATTTGCATTTAATTAAATTTTAATATGAGTATTAAATATTAAAAGAAAAAAAATGAATTACACTTAGTTAAAAGGCATGTATTTATCTTGATAGTTATTGTCTAAAAAACAGTAATGTATTTGTAGTATTTCATCCCCTCTAATTATAATATATATACTTCTTTTATTCCACTTCTACTTGTTCAGTATATTATCAATGAATTTTTATTTTATTTGTCATGTTTATTATATTTAAGAATGAAACCTCCATGGAGAATCTGGTAATTTCTAGTAATTACTCTCTTTATTTACTTTATTTGTCATATTTCACTTTTTTAATAAGTTACAAGTTTATTTTATTAATTTAATTTTAAAATATTATCAAAAGTTCATATAATTTAACTTTAAAAATGAAACGAGATACTTACAAATGAACAGAACGGTTAAATCATGACACCATTCACTGAATTTGGTGAAAGATAAAATCTGAATTTTTAATGGATAATTTAATGTAACTACCTTAACAATATAAAAACATAAAAATTAAAAAGAAGGTTCCAATTGTATAGTATATTAATTTATTTATTTTTAAATTAGTATAGCTAAACCGAAAGAGACAAAAAGAATGGACCCAAGTCTCCTACCAATGGATGTTAAGTACTATCTGAGATTATCATTGCAATCTAATATCAATCTACCCACCTCTCCACATCTTATTCTTCTTTTACTTTTTATTTTTTCTTAATTCGACTAATTTAAATTTGAATTGAATAAAATTTCATTTAGAAAAAAACTTTTTATTAAAAAAAATTTCATCATAAATTTTTTATTTGAGACTTTTAATTAAGAGAAATGCAATAATATTTATTGTACGTTTATCTTTTTTTTTTCTTTTTAGCATTTTATTAATATAATTATAGTAATATTTCTTTTCCAACAAACAACAAATCAACTACCTTAATTTTCTCTTAGTTAGATTTGATTAGTTCAAGTATGGTGGATTAATATTTATCATGTCATCTTGAAAAGGACACATAAATTAGTGGCAAAAATATAGAGTCACCATCATGGTTAGTATATATAACGACAGACAAATTGAATCTAATTAACAACTCATAAATTATTTAAATAATTTTTCCTTTTCTTTTCGTTAAAAATTTTTATTCCATATTTATAGTGGAAAAAATTATATGAATTATGATATCTTCACTTTTTACATTGAGGAACTTATGATTCGAACATATTTATGACAAAAATATATATATAGATATGAATTGTACTAATTACCCTTGATATACAGAAGTCAAATTCATCAGCCTGATCATAATGACCAATAATTTTTTCATCTTAAATAATGACTAAATATCAAACCACTAGAAGACCATGGTTTAATTTTTTAATAACGTAGGAAAAAAATTTAATTATTTAAATTTAAAGCCACTTCATCATTGTTAATATCATTTTTAGGCCATTATTTAAATTTTAGCTATTCTTTTAAAATGTCCGTAAATACAACCCTTGGAACCATATGTTATCAATCTAACGGATAAAATTTTAAGATCATAATCTAATATTTTGGCTAAAGATATAAATTTGTCCAAAAATAGTCTTTTAGGCCTCGATTTAAAATATTTCGAGGGTTATATTTAAAACATAATATATAAATATGTTATTTAACTTAACTTTAACTGACATTTTTGTCTTCAAACTTTGAACATGCATAAGTAGATACTTAACTTGTATAAAATTGAACAAGTAGACATACATCTTACGTGACATAAAACACCACGTAAGACATAAAATTATCATGTAGAATGCCATATGGACGAATGTGTCTATTTATTTAATATTATTTAAATTTAAGTATCTATACGTGTAAATCCAAAATTAAAAAACGTAGATTCCAACTACATTTATACCTTATTATATATATAAATGGACTATGCATGGATTTCAACTTTCAAGAATGTAAGGCGAGACATAATAATGTTGTAGAAAAGCTTCTAGAGCAAAGAGAGAAGGTTAAAAATATAATTATTAGTAGAATGATTTCAAAATCAGAAATTAATACAATATGGTTTATATTTTCTACCAAAAATAGGCTAAATTTTAAATGGGAAAAAACACAGACTGGCTAAAAAACATGTCCCACATAATTATGTTTAATTTTCCTGAAATCCATGGTAATGTTCAAACCTTAAAACGTAAATATCTAAATGTTGTCCCACAATAGATACTATTGGTTGAATATCTCCCTCACAATGCGGGCCTTTCTATTTATAGTTAATTTATTTGTTTAATTTCTTAAATAATCTACATTAATTTAATTTTAATGACTCTTTACTTGTTTGAAAGGTTCATAAGAAGGTGACATATTTTTTAGTCAAGTAGATGCTTCTAGTCTTGGCTAATTAACATTGATTACAAATGTAAAACATTATATTATTGTTTAATTTTATCTAATAAATATTTGATTTGAAATGAATCGAGTAAAAATGAGCTAAATAATTGGTTTGAGCTCCAAGCAGTCCAACGCTTACCAATTTTAGTATTGATTTCTTATATGTAACTTGTTCGATTATAAAATAAAGGAAAAATTGTATATAATGGTAAACTAATAAATCAGATTAATTGCTATAACCATCCTTTGATTTAATTGTGCCCCGTAGCAGACTGTTTGTCAGTTACCTCTCTCTCTCAAACTCTCGCTCACCACTCTTCTCTCTCGCTCCATCTCTCGCTCGTTTCCTCTCACTTTTATACAAATACAAGTGTATAAAATTTGTTTCTATTTGTATAAACTGAGAGGAAATTGTATAAATACATATATTTTTGTTCCTCTCTCTCCCTAGATCTCGCTTGCCACTCTCCCTAATCCGCTCTCCACCCTCGCCTCTCTCGCTAATTCGAACAAAAACGAAATGTATAAATTGTGTTTCTGTTTGTATAAAGCGAGAGAGAAATTGTATATACACATGCAAATACATATATTTTCGTCCTATACACACTTATAATTATACAATAAAAATACTCATCTATCAGTTTCTTTTCCTTTCTCTCTTTCTCGTTTTATACAATTCGATTCAATTGTATATTCTCTGCCCAAGTCTCTTTTGCCTTTCTCTCTTTCTCTTTTTATACAAATTCAAATTGTATATAATCGCTCTATACATTTATAGTTATACATTTCGTTTTATACACTCCATTTTATACAATACTCTGTCCAAGTCTCTTTCTCTTTCTCTTTCTCTTTCTCGTTTTATACAATTCGCTTCAATTGTATATGTATAGCGAGTTATACATATATATGTTTGCTATGGGGTGCAATTATGCAAATTTTGCTATATCATATGAATATCAATTTTATATTTGCTATATATGAAAGTTGCCCTAAAATAAATCAGGCATAAAGAAATTTATTTTTCAGTATATCAAAAGATAAAGTAGTTAATATTTAAAAAAGAAATTATAGTCAATTATATATAATCCGCCTTTCAGATCGATCGAATTCGAAAGAGTCAAAATAAACTACATTAATAAAGAATGATTAAACAATTAAACATGATAAAATTGAGTGAATTTTATCAAGTCTTAATTTACAGCATATTCACAAATCACAATATAATGACATGACTTGGTCGTAATTTTGATATTATCTAAAATTTAGAATACAGTATGTGTTTTGTAATTTTTTTATTTTTTTTTTTGCTTAATAAATGGCAAAAATAGGCACAATCATTTATTTGAGCTACTCAAGTTGAAGTGTATTGGTGTGAACTCTTCTCCAGCCGCCAATTTCCAAAATAAAGTGAAAATGCTAATCAAATGCAGATACTATAATTATGGTTAATAATAACAAGATTTTCCAAACATTATTACTTTACTACTACCTTAATTAATTTCGATTCTATTATTACAGAAATATTAGAGTATTTACCTGTCTTTATTTATCGTATCCTTGGTCGTTGCTATTTTTATTTTGAAATGACTTTTGTAATTTTTATATTTTTTATATCGATATATTGTGCGTTAGTTGAAAATCTATTATAAACAATCTTTATATCATCACTAAGATATATTGGAATAAAGTTATATACACGCTACTTTCCTAAAACAAGAAAGTACTATCTTATATAGTCAAATTTTTCACTAACAATATTTATTACAATATTCAAATTTTTTCTAGATCAATTTATATGTTCTTTGTAGTATCTTTTCGCTATAGCAATTAAAAAATATTAAAATAAACAACACCACTATTAGAATATATTTCTTATGATCCTGTTGTCCATACTGATTTTTGCACATCTAAATCCATTTCACAAGATATTTGTCATTTCTATCAACAACAAATATTAGATAACTCTGTCTATAAATATTATTCGAAAACTTGACTGTACCAAACAGGTAACTAACCCCTTTTTTTAACCAATTATAGCTAGTTTTATCTTTCTTGGGGTGGGGGATTGGTTTGGCCAATGATTGTTATACAAGTAATAGTGTAAACTAAGCAAGTGGGGCGGTTGGTGGGCCTGTGGAGTTTTTTGCTGCCTTCCCCAACAAAACTAACCTAAATTTTCAACTCTTTCATCATATATATGATGACATACCAAATTACAAATCTAGCTAGCTATTACTATACATTTAAAATTAAAAATATATATATAAAAAAAAAGACTATATATATACCCTACCTCCACAAAAAGAAATGCACTGGATATTGAAAGGGTTCTAGTTTATATTGAGTAAAAAAATTAATACTTCTTCTGGTCTAATTTATACGATATAATCTAATTTTTTTTATATGTCTATTAAATATTTTGAATTTATTATTATGATTTATAATACTTTTAACGTAGTTTACAAGTGTGGGACAAATGAGTGAGTATTTACAACTTATATATGGAGTCAATTAGAGTGACAAACTTATTAGGTGAAGAGGTTTTGTGTTATGTTAGATAATAGTGAAACTAACTAAAAGTAATTATAAGTTTTTAACTTAACATGAGAAAGCTAACAATGATAAGTAACTTGTTATCCAACCTTTTTGAGAAAAAATGTCCAAATTTACCTCTTAATATTTTATTATTAGTTAAAATTACATTCAGTTTGAAGCTTTATTAGGACATAACACCTTTTTCTTACCGTAGAAATAATTAATTAGTAATATAGATTTTTTTTTAAAAAAAAAACTAATGGTGGATTAAGTTGCTAGTTTCAAATACTCCGAAGTAGACACTTTTCCAATTTATTTTAAAAAAATCTTATCGAAGTTTTCAACCATATTTAAATTTTGACGGATGGAGTTATTCGATATTCATGTTACCTATGAAATTAGATTAAGGCAAACTGAATTGAGTATCAAGATTAATTATTTTTTTTTAAGAAAAAAACAAACTACACAAATTGTTCGTTGACTTGGCTTCAGCTCATATTTATGTTCTCCAACTTTGTGTGTACACAAGTATACACTTAAAGTTATTTAAAATTGAGAAAATAGACAAATGCGTACGTGACGTAATACACGCGGACACAAACTGTCATGTATTACTCCACGTTAGATGAATGTGACTATTTGTTCAACTTTATACAAATTTAAGAGTGTTAGAATACGTAAATATCAGTTAAGACCAAGTTTAAATGCCGGATTATGTATCATTTAACAAAAGTTGGAGCTAGACATGCATAATGTGATTGAAGTGGGGGGTGGGGAGGCAACTAAACTTGAAAAAGACTTAACAAGGTCCTAGAGAAAGGAGGGGACAAGATGGGGGGTTGGGGGGTGGGTTAGGTTATATTTTAAGTAGGGTTGAGATTGACAAGGACATGTCTCCCCACATAAGCCATGTTTTATACTTTTTAACATTTAATTACTAAAATAATATAACTCCTATATACACTTTGATGATTACTTTCCAAGTCTAGTTCCATTTTGTCTCTTTCTTGTTCCATTTATTTTTTATGTATATTTGTTTGAGACAACTCAGGACATTTGTTGTTCTTATGAGGCTGTGAATGTTTGGACCAGCAATAAAATACCATTCCCCATGCCATTTGTATATCATGTATATCCTTTTCCATTTTTTATTGGTACAATTTGCACTTTATATACTTTCTACTTTTTTTTAATTCTTTCTCTTGTATTTCAACTTTCTTTTTTCCTCTCTTTTTGTAATTATATGTTATTAGCTGTTGCTTGTGTTGAAAGCTGGAAGAAGACATGTTATGATCATCTCAGACGAAAAGTACTATTCATATATATATATATATATATATACATATATTTATATGATTGATTAAAATTTGTCATTCAATTAGTTTTGTACTTTTCTATATGGTGTAGTAATATATAAGTTCCTAGATTAGAAGAAGATTTGGTATTCTTTTTAGACTCAACTAACTTACAAGAGCGATATGTGCGATTTGGAGAGGATGGTGTGTATATAACTTTATCTTGTGAAGGCAGGGAGATTGTTTTTGATAGGTCCTCGACTTAAGTAAAACGTATACCTAACAAACTTAAAATCAAAATATATTGACTTAAGTCTGCTATGGTATGTCATAAAGAAACATTAAAATCATCAATACATATAGTCTAGTTATATCAGTGAAAATTTTCTATGCAATATAGTGTTAGTTCAATTCTCATTCCTTATCTAGATGTAATATAAATATTTTTTTTAAGACATAATAGGAACACCATAAGTTGGGGAAAAAATGATTGTTAATTTGTTTGTCTATGAAATAATTAAAAAAAAAAGTAACTTCATTTGTGCTACTAAATAAAAGCTGTCATCCCAATTGACAAATTATCAACTTGGAGCCCAGTCCAACAAAAACTGAAAGCCCAATATTAACAAAATATCATTTGGAGCCCAGTCCACAAAAGCTGAAAGCCCAATGTGAAACATAGCCCATAGGATAGCAACAGGTTCTTTGGATTCTTTTGGAATGAATCTGATTTAATTGTAGGGGAATCCTACAGACCTTTTAGATATACATGAAATATACAATTTCAATACAAATAGTGTATACCTATTGTATATTTGGCTATCAAATATAGTTAGTTAACCAAATATATAACCTGACCTTTGAAATGGCCAGCAAATTTATGCTAATGGGGGAGGGGATAATCAGATTATCATACACAAAATGATTTTCTTGCTTTTTCTGTTCAGAATTATTTTAAGAGTTCTGAGTTTTAAGTTCTACAAAAACATTATTACAGATACATCAAATATGATAAAATTATTTCCGTAATAACATTTTCAACGTATTCAAACATTTGAAATAATACTCACCAAGACATATCATTTGAAAAAAGCTTTAGTTTAAATGGTTTTACATTTGTTATGCAATACTTGTTTAGAGGCATGACTCGCTGATTTAAAATCATACTGAAAAATTCATTTTGAAGTAACATTCTTTCAAAAATCGACTCAATTTTGAAGCTTGAACTTAAAGGGCTCTAAATTTCATCTCATTCAAAGAAAATTTTTGAGACATTTCATAATAGCAAAAAAAAAAAAAAAAAGTGCTAATACTTTTTCCTTTTTCAATTTTAGAAACAAAAGATAAATCCGTTTGAAATAAATTCTGAAATTTCTTTGATTTAATAATCCTTCTAAATATTTAAAAGATCATTTTAGGTTGATGTGATTTGAGTCAACTCATTTTGTTTAAATACTGATATCTTAATCTCAAATTTACGTGACATAAGTTAACTAGACACAAATTTTTATAAGTTTTTTTTCTAAAAAAAATAATTATAATTTAAAACAAATTTTAGGCATTAGTGAACATAATTATTTCATTAATATCAAAATATTTTCTAATATTGAATGATAGCTTCTTTATAAGTTGCACCACAAAACAAAGAGTATTAAATTCCAATTAAGTACGATATGTGTTCTAATTGAAATTTCTTATTTTGAATTTATCTTTTTATCGATTATGACTTTATAATGTGAAATTTATTAAGTACTAGTACCTTTTTACCATCAAATTATCTCCACAAAAATATAATCCAAGTCAATGGTATCATATTCTTTTTTATATCCTTTTGAAACAAAAGAAGAAAGTGTATAGTCCCTTTTGTTCTATAGTTAAACTAATATGATGTTTTATGTTTTTAAGAATTACTCATATACTATAATAATTTCAAAAAGTATTGATATAACAAAAAATATACTAATTAAGATTAATACTTATACAATATAAATTCTAATTTAAATAATATTTAATTTGAAATTTTAATAAAATTAGCCGTATCTAAATAGGACTGTGGAAAAAAGAATCCATCAATTGAATCATTTTAAAAAAAATAAATTTATTGCTATTCGGTCATAAGGTTAACACTTTTTTTTAAATGATTTCTAAAAAGAAGATTTTTGAGTTATCAGTTTGATTTTGTTATTTTAATATTGGCTATTGTGTAATCTAATAATTCATTAAAATTATAGTAATTTAGTACTTTATTTATACATAAATATTAAATATTAATCTTGCCAGATATTGTTTTTGTTCTTTATTCTACCTTTCGCACTTTATCACGACTTTGAATTAGCAACTTCATATTATACAAAACATCAAAATCTCAAGGATAGTTTCATATTCTTCTTAATTTTTCTCGTGTTATACTTGTACTTTATCATATTAGTTATTAATTCTTTCTATTTTATAACCATTTGTAAAGTTATATTTATTGTCTTATCGTGTCAAATTGTCAGAAGTTATATAGCTATTTTATAAGTATTTTTTTTGTTAGTTAAATTAAAAATCGAACCGTTTTAAAGATCAAAAGATACGTATTATGTATAAGATATATATAAATGTCATAAAAATTGAGACGGAGTCCAGAATTTTTCCTTTTTCCCACCGTGTCTCCCTCGAAAAGCGGGTCGAAAGAATCCCAGTAGTCATCTTCTTACTTCCACATCAATCATCATTGACTTTAAATCAATATTGCTTCTTCCCAAAAACCAGTAAAATCAATATTGCTTTGCATTTAAAGCCCCAAAAAATAAAAATAAATGTCAAATTCCTAATTTAAATATTTCATCTTCTCAGTTGAAATCTCAGCTACCTACCTACAGTCTTTTTGCTGCTCATTTTTTATTTTATTTATTTATTTATATTATCTAATTTAATTTCAACCCTTGAATTTTCTGTTTTTTTCGTGGATCTTCTTGTTGGGGTTTCATTGATTCTGATCTATATATTTTTTAAAAAAAATAAGAAATTGGTTGATTATTTTGATTTCAAATATAGATTTTTTCTGTATTTTTTGGTGGATTTTCTGGGATTTGATTTGATTTGAATTTCTATTAATTTGGGGGTGATTATTTTTGGATTTTATTTGTGGGTTTTGATTCCGGTGATAGATAATTCAATATTTTGCTTTGGGGGTTTGTTTTTTTTGGTGGGGTTTGATTGAATTTTGTTATATAAATTCAAATGAATGAAGAATAGGGTGTCACGTTCATCATCGTCACCAGCATCGTTGTTGTTGTCAATGGCTGCGCCAAGGAGTTTGGTAGTGGATACGGGGCGGTTGCTGACAAGGGATGAGGAAATGAACTTAGATTTGGCGCCGGGAGCTGAGGATTCACCGACTGGTAAAAGGTATAAGGAAGGGAAGTTCCCGTTGTCAAGATGGGAATTTGCGGCAGCTTTAGGTGTATTTGTGGTGTTTTCAGTAGGGTTATTTTCTATATACTTGACAATGCCAGCTGCTGAATATGGAAAACTCAAGTTGCCTCGTTCCCTTTCCGACCTCAGGATACTCAAGTAGGCAATTGTTTTGCTTTTGTGTTTCGTTTCCTGCTTTTGATTGGTATAGTGTATGTGACATTGAACTGTAGCATCAATTTGCTTTTGTTGAGTTTAGCTGTATCGTGGTTGCTTGTGCATTTCGTGTGGGGTGTCAAATTTTGAGAGATCTAAGCAGCTTGTGGAGTTATGTTGCTAGTCATTGCTGTGTTTAAGCTCCTGTTGCTTGCCACGTATCGAGTGATACTTGGGGCTTAACCCTACTAAGTGTTTGAGGTGCCTGTGTTGTGTGATTGTAATCTTGCAGTTGTCTTTTTCTGCTGCCCCAGCCGTATATGTGGTCAATCATGTACCTTTTGTGTGAAAACTTTTGGTTGAGGTATAAAACAAAGCTTTTATTACTTTTAGTTTATGGTTGCAACTATTATATATATACTTTTTTGAGAACACTCAGCTTGTGCAGTGAGTGGTTGGGTGAGCTCCATATAGACTGTTTGCACTCCAAATTTCTGCATTTGGGGAATTTTATGATACAATTAGTTTTGATCTGCATGTAGGAGAAATCATTTGTGTATGTCCTTTTTAAAGCAGCTTTCCTCCTAAATGCTTCATTGTGTGTGTGCATTAGTTAGGGCGCGGAGGGGTGTGACTTTCTCATCAATGTACTGTTGTCAGCTTAGTTTCAGAAGTTGGGGCCTTAAATTTGATTGTGAAAAAAGGAAACTATACAAGTTAAACCTTTAACTTCTTATTTCTGGTATAAAAGAAGAAACTTCTCGTCTTTTCCAGTCTAGATTTCTCTTCTATTTGAGTATTTATCTGTGTGCCAGAAGAAATTTGGTGTGATAATTGCAGACTGTTTTTGTCATTTAGTACGTTTTTCTACTATATCCTTTTAGTTTAATCTCCTTAAGACTTACGGTTTCCTTAGATCAATTAATGAGTAGGTGCTCAGATGGAACACAGGGCATGGAAAGACTTGGGTGCTTGGTATCACTTTTCATCTAGGCTTAAGTCATCGATAGCCCCTAAAGTTGTCCGCATAATTCACTTAATCTATCAAAATTGCAGACCTGCTGCCACCAATTATTCATAACAATAAAATCTACCACCTTACATTTTTTTTTTAATAGATTTGCTTCTTCTAACTTATGCTTAAATTTAATAAGAAATGTAGTCAACTGCCCTCATTTCCTTTGTTAGAAAAAATGAAGAACATAATCTAAGTTTTTTGGCCTGAAAAAAAGGAGATCACCATTCATTTTTTTTGCCGGAAAATATGGAGGCCACACACACTGCCTCCGGTTCACACCCCTTCTTTCTTGATTACGAAACAAGAACAGAAAGTAAATTTGAAATCAAAATAAAAAGACAATGAACAGATTCTTTTTTATAAGAAAAAAAATACTATCAATTTTGAAATAGGAACAAAAAAGAAAACGTAAAGAGAAAAAAGAAGAAGATACATTCATACTTAGTATATGTCGAAATCACCATTTAGTAAATAATAGTGTTGGACAAGAGGTGATTTTAGTGAGAGAAGAAAAGGAAAGGTTTGAGGTGGTGTCGGGTGCAGGTGGGTGTGACGGTGGTAACATGAATTTTTCTTTTTCTTTTTTAAGTAGAAATTCTTTCTTTTTTGATTTAGATTCTTTTATTTTCATTCATTTATACAATTATTTTAAATTTAAATGCCACATGTCTTCATTTGATTTGCTATTTTGCCACATCAGCTGCATGTGTATTACACGCACTTCCTCTTTTCACCAGGTCTTGGAAAAATGTTTGATAGGTACTTATTTTTTAAGGTTTGAGTGTCTAATAGAAAAATGGGCATGTTAAGGTGTTTAAGTGAATTTTGCGGACAACTTTAAGGGGCTGCTAAGTCTTTCATCTGATTCCAAATACATGAAGTAGCTGGAAGACGGTAGGTAGAGCAATAGTGTGTGGGAAGCTCTGTCAAACTGATAAATGGGTTATATCACTTGGTACCAATTTCCAGATATTTAAGCAGAAAAGTACTATTAGCAGTAGAATGCCTATCTCACCAAAGTAATACATATGCAACCATTTGATTGAGCCTATACTGTGTGATCTGTGAGTTAAGAACATAATAAGCTGATACACATTATGATGAGAAAAAAAAGTAATATCTCTTCAGAATGGGTTTGGGTGTATTTTTATTATGTATGACCCATGAGTGCGGCCTACCAGTCAATGAAGTGAGTGAAAACCATGGGAGTCTTCGGTTAGAATTTCAACAGAGAAGGCGATTTCTTCTCATCTTAAGCCTTGTCGGTAGACTTACCCAGTGGAATAGTAGAGATGTGTGGAATCTAGCTTGGATACCTCATTATAAAGAAAAAGTGTATTTTATTGTGTACCGGCTGTTGAGATAAATTTTGCAAGATTGTGCAGTACAATGCTCCAATGTCTAGTAAAAGCATCAGGATCCTGTAACATTTCTGTATAATAACAAACCAGTTTGAGTTAACAGGAATGACTCAACGGCATATTTTCTGTAAAACGGAGTGAAAAGCCTTACAGAAGTCTTGTATTCTCTTTTCTTTCACCAAAAATTTGTTCTTTGAATGTGAAAATCTGATGCAATCAACAATATACCTAGTGTAGTCCCACAACAATACATCTCTTAAAACGCGATTAAAGCTTGAAAATCAGGAACGATGTGGAATTTGTTAAGTATGAGGCACGAGTGGATTGATCATGAATTCATGACCAATTGGTCAATGGGGACAATTGCAATTTCAGGAGGAGAAAGTGAGGTGAGGGGAGGAAAATCTTTTTTTCTGTTGATGACATTGACAGTACCAGCTCATTAATTAGTAATGCTTTCTGCTGTTGTTGGTTTACATAAATAAAATAAAAGAGGCATAGTTTCCCTTTTGAAGAATTGGATTTGTCAGAAATTGATTTGGAGGAAGATAAATATCAGGTCACTTTTATACTCAAAAATTTCTAAGGAAATGAAAGAGGAAGTCCAATTATGACAAGAGAGAGCTGGTTGCTCGATACTCCTCAAACCTAATGTGGTATGAAGCTCGAAGAACAAGGGTCACTTTCAATCGTTTAGATTGAAAACCACTAGCTGTCTTCTTACCATTGTTCAGCATCATGAATGTCTGTTTGTAATGTTGCTTCTTAATTAAAATCTTTTCATGCAAAGGTTCTGTGACCAAATGTTATTTGTAGATATTTTTTGGCATGATGTTTTAATATGATATTTGACCACTTTTTTCTAGTTATTATCTAGTATGGTACTGTTATAACTTATTAATTTGGTTGTTCCTTCAGGGATAATATTGGAACATATGCCAAAGTTTATCCTGCGAAGTTCATTCTGGGTTACTGCTCAACATACATATTCATGCAGACATTTATGATTCCTGGGACAATATTCATGTCCCTGCTTGCTGGAGCACTTTTTGGTGTTCTTAAAGGGCTTATCTTGGTTGTCTTTAATGCTACAGCTGGTGCATCATCCTGCTTTTTTCTGTCTAAATTAATTGGCAGACCTTTGGTTAGCTGGTTGTGGCCTGAAAAATTGAGATTCTTCCAGGCAGAGGTTTGTGATGTTCTGAAACTGTTTACTGTTAATGTGCTGCTGATCTTCTAATGTCATGCTTCCTTCATTTTCTGGCACATACTAATGTGTAACATGTGGTTTCAGATAGCCAAACGTCGGGATAAGTTGCTCAACTATATGTTGTTTCTGAGAATAACTCCAACATTGCCAAATCTTTTCATCAACTTGGCATCTCCAATAGTGGATATACCATTCCATATTTTCTTCTCGGCCACATTGGTTGGTCTCATTCCAGCCGCATATATTACAGTCAAGGTAAACTTCTTCAGCTGGTGGTGGTTTTTCCCGTCATGCTTGTCCGTATTTGATGTTCTTTCAACTGTATTACTCAATTTTGCTCTGAAATGATTGGTATAATGCATCTAGAGGACATGCTTTCTTAAAAAAGTAACTAGCTTCCTTTGTGTGGTGACTCTCTTACAACAACATACCCTGTGAAATCTCACAGGTGGGTGTGGGAGGTTTGAGTAGGAAGTGTATGCAGCCCCTACCTCGTGGAGGTAAAGAGGCTATTTCCCAACTCTCAAACCATCCAAATACTCTTTTAAAAAACGCAAGAAGCTGAAGCCATATTCTCTTTATAAATGGGTAAATCAGTTCCAGGATGTCATGCTTGGCACTAGCATAGATGTTGCAATAAATGGTAGAAGTACACCAATACAATCTAACGTTGGTAGCATTTAGAGTCAGCCTCTTCAGGTGATGTGGAGTCCCATAATGTGATAGTAATGGTGAAGGTTCTCTATGTGTTACTTCCATAAAAAGACGAAAGCTATACTTGGTGCGTACATTAAATAAAAAAACCAAGCGCATTTTCTGAAATTGAGTTAAAATCATGTGAGCTGTTGACCGGCAGCATATCATCTAAAACTGTCCAAGTGAATAATTTGGCAATGCATATCTCTCTTGTCTTGTCTATGAACTAAGATGATACATCTTTTGTTGAAGTTCGCAGTGCCAAAATATCACTTGTGAGACCTGAGTAATCACTCCATTATATTTTTGTAATCTCATATGTGATGTTTTATTTTAACTTGTCAGGCTGGCCTAGCTCTTGGTGAGCTGAAGTCTGTGAAAGATCTATACGATCTGAAGACCTTGTCCGTGCTCTTCCTCATTGGTTTTATCTCGATATTACCTACCATCTTGAAGAGGAAGAAAATATACGAATAAAGCTCCCCCCAGAAGTCCAATTCGGACCCTCTTGGAAAGTAACTTATAGAAGATATAGTTTAATTTTATTTTCGGAGCAAATTGGAGAGGCAGAGGCAAGACATAGTGGAAAACGTTGTGTTCTTTACCAACTCCTTATGTTTTACCCTGTGTTAGTCTGTTTCTGACCCGAAGTTACCTGTAGTATTGTTTAAGGTAATGTCAAATGTAGCAGACAGATTTTGATATGAATTCTGATTTAAGATTGATCTTATAGTCATTTCACTGTTCAGTATTTTCTTCTTTGATGTTATGGTCATGACCCAACTGACATGTTATAGATAGCTGCAACTTTGTTTAGAGCTTGTCTTTACTCTTTACTTTCTGAAAATTAAATCTCTCAAGTCTATGATAACGTGTTAGGTTTAACAATCTCTCAACCCTCAATTTACACATAAATGCTATGACATGAACAGACATGTCTGGTACTTGAGAAGAAGATAAAGAGGTCATAATAATCACTTGCAATTTAAGAAGATGATGAATGAGAGACATGTTTGGCCTAGTAAGTGCAAAGAATAACTGGTGTTCAGTCAAAAAGAGGTTTCTTAAATATTCAAAACTCAAGTACATTGCTCAACCAAATAATACATGCAAAGAAACAAAATGGATGGAAATTAAACATGAGGTTAAATGCGCCTTCCAAAACTCATTTCTGTCATTGCTTTCTCGGTCTATACAAAACTACATAATCCTGAAAGGCACTATTAAGCAGATGTTGAGAAAACAGCAATTTCGACGTAATTTTGAGCCTAAAAGTCACTTGGCTGCTTCTAGGTCTGCAAGGGTGACTGCTGGTGAATCTTGATAACCAGTAATGCCCATTATTCTTATCCGAGTAATTGGCTGCATGATTACAGAAACCGAATTAGTTTGGCATAAGCAAGGGCAAGTTATGATATTCTGCACAAATATCATTTTAAGGGCATGTCTCATACATGGCTGCAAGCTCACTGATTTAGACAGTTTTCATGTTTGCATGTCTCATATTTGCTTTAAGGGCAAACAGATAGGTTAAAAAAGGTTTAAACTACTTTATAGTTATTCAGATATCACTAAAAACAGTTCTTTTATACCTGTCTGTGACCAATGTTCCTTCTGTAGTTCTTTTTCTTCTTATACTTGAAGACGATAACCTTCTTATCTTTCAACTGCATGGAAATGTAATAATGAGCCAACAGATATGTCAAGTAAACAAGATATACTCGGTGGAAACTACAGCAGAGGAAGAATGATGTCTGACCTGCTCTTCAACAACAGCGTGGACTGTTGCATTTGGCACCACTGGTTTTCCAACCCAAGTACTTGTTTTTGTTCCCACTAGTAACACCTTGTTTAGGATAATCTGCAGAAGCAACAAGTATAGATGCTTCAACAATGATCCTCATTGTGGAAATTTTGAAATAAGAGAATTGCCAATATGGCAAGAAAACCTTGACATACACATATAACCCTTATATCAAGTGTTAGTTTCCGTGGAAAATAACTGGTGAAGACAATGTATTAAAGATAATAGAAATAGGACAAGCAAATGTCACTATTGGTTGAAATTGGTGCCTTTTGACATAATTGAGAAATTGCTGCAAGCAAGTTCTTTTTGATTGGACACCACTATGTTGATATGAGATAGCGAGACAAGGAAAAACAACTCACGCAACTAAAGCCAACGCCACAGAGAAGGTAACCAGATTTTGGGAAATCAATTGTAAATTAAGTAAGACCAAAGAAAATGCTCACTTTGTCATTGACATTTGCACCTTTAAGCCTCTGGGTGTAGATATACCGCCCAGGAAAAACAATATATTGCCGAGATCCAACCTATGAAAGCGAAAGAGCAAAAATGAACAAACAGCTAACGTATTAAAGACAAGCCCAATAGAGTTATATTAGGGTACTGTCACATTCATCTGAAAAAAAAGAAAAAAGAACAAAATAAAGCACAAAATTTGACACCTAGAGGACTTGAAAATTGTAGCAGCAGGAACAATGATCATATTGAAATAGCAGCTATAATCTCCTCGCAAGAGTGAGTATTTTCCACATGGAAAAGAAAAATATTCATCAAATAAGTAGTAAACATGAATGTTTTCTCCGGTTAACTACAATACTTCACAATTCACATTCAACAAAAGATGAAAGTGTAGAATATGGCAACCTCAAAATCAAATTTCAACAATTACTAGACTTTTGCTTAAACGTTCGCATGGACTTGTAGATATGTATTCCCTCTGACAACTGTACAACACCTAAAGTTAGAACTAAATGATAGTTATCAGTTATTTATTAGTTATATTACTTATAATCTGCCATATGAACCCCTTTGCGACTTAACTAGAGGAAACGCCTACCGAAAATAGATGGCCCACTTGGAAAACAAAATTACACTAAAACCAAACAGAACATAGACTGAGATTTTTGAAATTGGATGGTGTCCAGAACACAAGTAAGGGTATACCAAGTACTAAACCTTCGTCATGTCTTCATAATAATTATAGTTTTCTGTTAACATCAGCCAACTCCACTGGAGAATACTAAGCATATAAAAAGTTCAGTTCAGCTTATTTAGCACGGACTATTTTAACATTTCCAATAGCCACCACCACTGCCAAGTCAATATGACACAAACACATAGACATGTGTATTGTTCCTTTAAGACACCCTAAAACAGAATGCTACACCTAAGCATCACAGAATGGCATTGACGTATAAATAACAGAACGAAAGAATTTCATTGTAACACTCCCTATTTTCACCACATACACCATAGGAAGCAGCAATGTATCAACAGTACTAGCAAACACGAAATTTGAACTAAGTGAGTGAGGTGTGGTGGAACATTCTTCATGAAAGCAAATTTTTGGAACTTCTAATCCGTTTGACATAAAGGAAGTTTTCTTTCTAGTGGAAAAGGTAATTCGAGAAATTGCTTCAATAATAGGTCTGAGTAATTTTGAATTCTCCTTATTAAAATTCCGAGTGCTTTTGAGATATCAAAGGTTGAGCACATGACAATCTTGAACCAAAGTTGTGATCTTTATACAACAAAGTAATCAATTTCCTATTTCCTTTGAGAAAACAATTCAAGGTAACAGACAACTGAAACATTTTCCGCTGAATTTTCAAATTTTCATTTGGGACCTCATAGTTTTTACAATAACAATCCAAATTGTACCCTCACATTGATTTCGAAATTGAAAACAAACAGATATGTCTACACAAATTTAAACATGAATAGAAGTGAGTCGTCACCATAACAACAGCAAAGATTTCTTCCCGTTTTGGTTCCAAGCTAGTGGCTTCCACAACAGGCTCTTCTTGTTCAGGTTCAACTTCAGCTACTGGAGCTTCAGATTCTGAGTATTTGGGTACAAAAGAGGATAAAGAATTGGGCTTGGAGAAACGGAGATTGAGAGAGGAAAATGAGTGAGATAGAAAAGTAACATTGGAATTTGCTTTGGGAAGAGAAAGGGTGTTAAGAAAAGTTTGGTTCTTGGAAAGTGCTGTTGAGGGGGAAGATGTAGAACACAGGGAAAGGGTTGCCATTGTTAGAGAGTGAGAGGTTTCTTGGGTATTCTCTGTCTCTCTCTCAATTTTATCTTTGAAAGCCTATCCTATCTGTAGTGGTAGCCAAATGACTATTTTACCCCGAAATCCTTTTTTTTTTTTTTTTAAATAATTGCATTAGAAATGGTATAAATTTACATATTCTAGTAATAGAATATTCTCACCGTTTTAAAAAGAATGTTCCTATTTCCTTTTTAGTTTGTTTCAAAATGAATGATCCGTTTTCTTTTTTGACAATATTTGTCATGTTTAAGACCACAAGATTAAAGGACATTTTGATACATTTGACATAACTTTAATTTAGAAAATAAGATTAAAAAGTCTTTTTTTTTCTTAAATTCTGTTTCAAGTCAAGCTAGACCATCATTTTTGAAACGGAGAGATTAACAAATATTCGAAATTATATAATAGGTCATTTACTCCATCATTGTTTAATTTTGACTCGAGGTTAGTTATGTGAAACCTCCCATCTACTTTTTGCAATTACATATACATTCTATTTAATTTTCATAGTACTAGTACTATTTTGATATGTTTTATTTAATTCGAGGCTTTTAAAAGATAATTATTCTATCTTTAAAACATAGGAGTAAGATTGCATATATGCGGTAAGAAGAGTAAAATAAGAACAAAAGTAATGCCATTTGTTATGGTAAAAATCAAGCCGAAAAAAAATAAAATCAAGAAAGATTACACAAATAAAAAAAGACTGAAATTTATTTTAGTGTTTCACATATGACAAAATGATCTTAAAAGGTACTCAATTTCTAGTAACATCAAATTAATATAGACATAAAGAAGGTTTTTACAACACTTCTCAGGTACAAACAACTGTAATATTTTAGAATTTATGAACTAGAGGAAAAACCCTCAAATTATATAAGATAAAGTAGCAAAGGTAGGAGTAACGTTTGTTTACATCCCACCCTCTCCAGATCTCGCTCGTGGAAAGATACTGGGCATGCTGTTGTTTAGAGTAGCAACAACTGAAATTTTGCTACTATAGCACTAAATCTATCTACCATCACAAAATAATAGAGCACCAATATATGCTGGTAATAGTCCAACATTGTCTTGGCAAATACAGCTCTACTTGACCCCTCTTGTCCGGTTGAAAGCCTCCTTGACCTCCTCCGGTTATCGGTTGGTCCAACGTGTTCTATCAGCTTGTTCTGGTAAACAATCATGCTAGAATTAGAGAGTTAGATACCAAACAATCTAAATATAATGTTGGTATGATATATTTCCTAATAATATGCATTTTTTGATATATTATGTTATCGATGAGTTGAATTGATATTTTCTTAGATAAAAAAATGTATATAGAAGTAGAAACCTTCTATTCTTTTTTCTCACTGTCACTTGCTCCAAGTGCATCAGCCAAGTTAAAATTCAAATTGCCTCTCATTGTTCGAGCAGCAAATCCTGTATTTCCCTTCTTCATCATTGTTGCAAATTCGCCATAATCTATACGTCCATCCTGCCAAACAGAAAAATATATTAGCTTGACTTAACTCAGAAATGTGATGCCCATGACGGAGGGCTGGTTGATGAGGTCAGGTCAAAGAGAAGGACTGACAGATTTTTAGGCTGACAAGCTCTTCAAGAAGGGGTGCATATTAGTAATGAAACTTTAGCGACTCACGTTGGAGTGGGAGAGGAAAGTGAAGGGCTTTATAAGGCATAACACAACTTCACATGATAAACACATTCTTGGACTCAATGAGGGTGAGGTGCAAAGGTCAAATATGTGAGGTATTTTGGGCCAAGGCCACCACAGCATACATTTCTAGAAGCAAGAGAACTGCTTATTGTATTGGATAATACCTTTCAATCTTATGTGATATGTCGTGAGGTATGTGTATGTGACCTATGTTAGGTTCATAAGATACCACAACTTCTAGTGTTCCGAATAACGAGTAGGTAAATTGTTGATAGTTATGAAAAATCTTATAAAAAGGACATGGATGAACTAAACATTGTACAAAGCCTTTTTTTTTTCTTTTAATGCAGAGTAACTATAGCTAAGGAGACTTACATTGTCTATGTCAATCTCTTTAATAATGTCATCCAATTTAACATCACCAAGGCCAAATTCTACGCAAGCCTGTTGAAGCTCATCAGTTGTGATATAACCACTGCCATCTTTGTCAAAGTAGGAGAATGCAGCAAGCAGATTCTCCTCTCTCTCCATCTTATTCAAATGCAATGTTGCAGCAATGAATTCACCGTAGTCAATCGTGCCACTGTTGTCAAAGTCAGCCTGCAAAAACATATCTCACCGCGTCATTTTTGCTACTTATTTTAGAGGGACTAAAATCTTGGGCTGCTGTTCCCACTCGAGCTCTAGAATTACTGTATCCTGTAAGCAGGTAGGATCAATACACAGTACCTAGTGGCTAATGAGTGCAGCCAAATTCTCATGCTTTTATCTGATCATGCACAATCTATGTGCCAAATGGTTTTGTAAAATATAACTGAAAATGCATTTTGACAGATCTATAGAGATTCTAAAACAAACGAAATTAGCAAGTACCGCTTTCATCAGGGCCTTGATGTCGGACTCTCCTAGGTCAGATCCTACTCTTTTCAAGCCATCTTTCAGTTCCTCATATGTGATTGTTCCACTGCTATCTGTGTCGATCATTTTGAATAACTGCTTTAGGCCTCCTATTTCTTCCTCCGAAAGCCTTTCTGCTATGACCTGTTTGTATTAAGTGCTACAATTATCAGAAATCAATCTAGTATGCAAAATCCAAGACTACACAATAAGGGTCTGCACAACAGAAAATAGTCTACTGAAAACCATCACAATCCACATGCTGAAAATTCAGATTCTAGAGTGAGTTTTTTGTTTTGAGACGTTGCTAGAAGCAACATATTTTGGCTGAACTTATAATTGAGATACAAGTAGTTAGATTCTACATTTAACTGAAAGTCCTATTAGTACTTGCGAATTGAGAGCTTTGAACAATATGCCTCTATTACTTTCTACCACAGACAAGTTTTTTTCGAAGAACTTTCAGAATCCAGTAAGTCCTTTAAATACCTAAAAGGATTTCCCTAAGACCCTAACCATCCTAAACGGTATCTAAACATGTAGCTTTATCTAAGTTGCCTTCTTTCGATATCAGCATTTTCCTTAGATACCACACTGAATCATTTGGATTTCATTGTTGGAGACACCGGAAAAGATTAAGAGGTCTTAAATATGTTTCTTGTACAAAACCATAGTTCTAGAGTTCTATCTCTAAGGATGAGATGTACAAGTAGTCATGACTAATGAGATGATTGTGTACGACAATCTTCTCTGAAACTTAGCTCATATCAAATAATTTCCGGTGGATTTGTAACAGATAAGTTTTAGAAGAACCGTTAAAGAAGTATCAAAGTAGTGAATATGTCATAGGATAAACATAATATCACAAGGACAAGTTGGCAAAAGAGCAAAGATGTATAAAAGCAGTACATACTCGTAAAGCCATCTTTTTAAGTTTGTTCATATCATAGAACTGCTTAAGACGATTCAACACTGCAGATCCCAAAGGTTTGTCTGGAGCAGCTGCATCGTCCACAAGCCACGGATGACCTTGGGAAAAAAAAAGACAAACAAGTTTTCATAATGAAACTACAAACTTTTCTAATACCTTATCAGCAAATTAAATAGGTGGTACTCACATAGGACTTCATGAGCAGTTATTCGCGCTTTAGGATCCCTATCGAGCATCTTTTTAACCAAGTCTTTTGCACTATCAGAAATGTGAGGCCAAGGTTCAGATTCAAAATCTATCTTCCCTTTCAAAATCTGCTTGAATATACCATTGTCCGTCTCTGAAAGCGGAAAAAGGAAACAACAAAATAACAGATAGTAAATCCTTGATCCTTTGTTTTCTAGTAAGAAAACAAGATAAATGAAACTACAACATTGTAAATTTACCAGCCCAAAAAGGAGGAACACCAGATAATAAGATGTATAAGATGACTCCAGCACTCCATACATCTATTTCGGGTCCATAGAATTTATGCAACACTTCAGGAGCAACATAATAAGGACTTCCCACAACATCAGATACATATTGCCCTGCCACAAAATGTTAAAAAGAGTATATTTAAGTTCTCCAATTTCACATAGCCAACCAACTGAGCTATTAAGATTCCCGTCCTAATACTTCCATCGATTAAAAGATTTCATTCACAACACAAAATTCATTTGGATCTACCAAAAACATGAAATAAGACAGTATTAAATGATGCAAGAAAACAAACCAGGCTTATAAAAAATCGACAACCCGAAATCTGTAGCCTTGAGAGTAGCATCTTCATCAGAACTATCAAATAAGAAATTTTCAGGCTTAAGATCTCTATGCATGACACCAAGAGAATGACAAGCCTCAACAACCTTAACAATTGTTTTCATCAAATGTGCAGCTTGTCTTTCACTATAATGTCCCTTTTGAACAATCCTATCAAAAAGCTCACCCCCTTTACACAATTCCATAACAAGATGGACAAAAAGATTGTCTTCATAAGTCCCTTTGATTCTAACAACATTTGGATGTTCAGACAAATGATGCATTATCTGAATTTCTCTCCAAACATCCTCATAATCTTCCCTACATAAAAGTTTCCTTTTTGGAATTGATTTACATGCATATTGTAGCCCTGTTGCCTTTTCAGTACATTGATATGTTGTACCAAATTGCCCTTGCCCTAATTTCTTACCAAGTGTGTAATGTTCCCTTAATCTTGGAGTTTGGTAAGGAAGAACATTGGGAGATGGCTTTGAGGATATAGGTGGTCTCTTTTTTGCTACAACTTGTGCCATGTTTTCTTACAACAATTCTTTTGTTTTCTTGAATTTGGAGAAACTGAGGAAAATTTTTCAGTTTATGTTTTTTTTTTGTGTGTGTTTTCCATATGTAAAAGTTTGTTACCAATTTTTTTGATGTATGGTCAGTGTTATCTGGCGGGAAATGTGGTGTTAGTTGTAAAGACAAAGTAGAGTGGGATTTGGAAAATGGAAGGAAGACATGTCCAACATCAATCAATTTTATTATATTTTTCAGATTTATTATATGGCAAATAATTTTTACACGTATGTTGTAACATGTCACTTGTCTTATTTAGATATTTTTCAGTCACTAAGTTCACTTATTATGGAGGGTAAATGTAACTTTCTAGATAACATTACTATCTAATAAATATATTTTAACGTGTTATACGTGACTTATCTTGATTAGTTAAATATATGGAGGGTGAATATTACTTTATTACTTTTTAAGTGACATGACTATATAAAAACATTGTATATTGTTTTTGTGTACAAAAGTCAAACTCTTGTTTCTTCACCTACAACTAGTAATTGCATTTGCAGTGTTCCACTAGTTTACATATTGGTTGGATATGAAAATGTCAACTAAATTGCATAATCCAATTAATAAAAAGCAGTATATTTTTTAAAAATTTAGAAAACCTTTATAATGGGACATGATTGTAAAATCTGTTTATTTTCCTCTTTGGGGGGATTATTAGAAAAAAGAGATGTAGCAAAACATTAACCTATAAAACTGTTCCCAATTACTATTATATCTTGGAAAATTCTCACGCCAAAACAAACATAAACTAAGTTCATGTGATGTTTTATATGAGATGCAAAGTTCATTGCTGCTTTGGTGGCATTTTTTGCCTAAATTATTCACCATCACAAGACAACTATTTGTACAAGTATATTAAGCAGACGACTTTATTTTCATATAGTTAAAACGAGCGTTACAGCGATAAGTACCACAATTACATTAGGGAGTAGGGATAGTCTTTCAATCTAAGTTCAAAACACCATTGAAACAAGCATAGATAGCAAGTTTATACACATCAAGGAAACTTGTTTTTGAGATGAGGTCTCAAGTGTTGTCTTTCAGACGCGTCCAGTGTGCAACTGAACTGTTTGGCTTGGAACAACTTGCAGCACTCCAGGTAACTCTGCAAAAGTGATATCTTAGTTAGGCTAGTCTTAGAGCATAAAACCCCCGAATAGAACGATGCAAAATTATCGTATGAACATATTTTCCAGGAAGGTACATGCAAAAACTGATGCATTATTGAATTACAAAACTCAGGTTTAAGCGGAAACCGAAATAGACACAATGACCATATAATAGAAGGGATTTGACTTAATGTTGGAACATCGCTCAACTTCAAGAATTGTCAGTCTTTCGTCCAGCGCAGTGTTGTGGACGGCGAGAGGCGACAAAAGGCGACAAGGGCCTGCCTCGCCACGCGGCGAGGCGAGCGTCGAGGCGCTTGCCTTTTTGAATAAAGGCGCCAATTAATACCAAAAATTAAAAATATTTAATTGCATATTTTATCCAAAGTCTTAATAGCAATAACACATATTAGCAAATATTCAATTCAAAAACCAATAGAATGTCTAAAACTTTAGCATCCGCCATTGATTATTAAATTCAATTAATTCGCTGTTTAGAAATATTGGAATAAATAATTAGGAAAAGAATTTTAAAAAAAAATTAACACTTGTTACACTTACACAAAGCAGTAAGCACTGCCTGACTGCTGCTTACCAAAATTAAAAAAAAAAATGAAGAAGAAGAACAGAAAAAATAAGAACAGAAGAAGAAGAAGAACAGAAAAAATAAGAACAGAAGAAGAAGAGAGAAATCAGAAATAAGAAAAGAAAACATTACCTGAAAACCTGAAAACAGAGAGTGAGAGTCGCGAGGGTCGTCGGCGAGGGAGAAGAGACGCCACAGCGAGGGAGCAGAGACGCGACAGCGAGGGAGCAGAGACGCGACACGGCGACAGCGAGGGAGCAGCGACGCGATGGAGGAGAAGAGAAGGGTGAATCGATCGAGAGAGAGAGAGAGAGAGTCGCGATGTGGAGGATTTCAGAAATTTTCAAAAGTAAAAAAAAAACAACCTAATTTTGACTAATTTTATTAAGTCAAAAATTTTTAATCAAAAAGGCGGCGCCTTTCGCTCGCCATTTCAGCGCCATCGATCGCCAGGGGCTCGCCTTTTTCTCCTCGCCTCGCCTCGCCAGAGAATGGCGAGCCACCCTCGCCTCGCCTCGCCTCTCGCCTTTGGCGACGAGGCGAGCGCCTTTCATAACACTGGTCCAGCGTAAAGAACATATAAACATTAAGGCATCTGTTGCATTTTAGACATCCTGGAAAACAGACTCCAGAACTACAATGCTGACTTTTTGATAGACATCAAGGATGTAAATCAACGATGATCCGATATGACGTAGAGATACTCAAGGATGTAAAACAAAGATGAATCGGTATGACGTAGAGATACTTAGGAGAAGACATCAACAGTAAGTATTTTCTTTTTGAAACTGAAAAGAAAAAATATCCAAGCACCAATAAGTTGATCATTGTAGCAAAGGGCAAGCATTCTAAAGGAAGGAAGGCTATAAATTCAGCAATTTTAGTAAGGGTTACTGAATATCAAAGCACCAGTTGCATCACTGCAACATGAAGGTATTGGACCACTAGGAGTAACATTTCTATGTCTGGGAATTTATTTTTCCAAATAAAGGAACTTACACATATTTTGATAAGTAACCTATTGTCTCAGGGCATTTCCTTCCCAAAATTATTCCCAAAAAATGTACACCTAACATCATTCCTCTTGTCCTTTTATCATGTAAAGTTGAAAATTGATCAATAACGAATGATTCCTCTCATACTTTTCATGAAAGTTGGAAGTCCTACATTAATATTGCCATTCCTATTGTGCTTCTTCACATAGTCTTTTTTAAAAGTGGTAAGTATTATTGTTATCAAATCCAGCACTAAGAAAGTATTGATTGCATTAAAAAAAAAGAACAAAAGAAAAGGAAACCATGCCTATCAATAGTGGACCATCTTGGTCAAGAATATGCTCCATATAAAACCATTAAACCTGTCCTAAAATAACCCCTGCCCCTTTCTTAAGCTAAAAAAAATCAAATCCAAACGATTCTTACATAATTCATGACAAACATCCTCACTCTATTTTCTGATGGTTAAACTATTAATAAAAAATTAAAAACATATTTTGAATTTGAGATTTAGCAAGAAACTAGAAATGTGCTTAATTGTCAACAATCCCTTGAACATGAAAAACTATGTTCAACTTTTCAACATGAATGCCAAGTACTTCAACAGACAAGCGTTATGGCTGTCATATTAAAATTCACCATACTAATTACTGATCTCACAAGAAGATACAGACCAACCATATACCAAGATAATTTAATCAATAATACTGAAAGAGTAGTAAGTCAATTCTTACTTGAGAGCTCAGAAACCTGCTCAGCAGTCAGCTTTGCTGAGAATCCACTAGCTGCGTGCTTGTAACTGTATAACAATGCCTCTTTTGCAGCCTCCTCACTTTTTGATTACCACAAGTATACACAAAATATCAGGATTTTTACTCCAAAAATTTGTAGTATACAATACATTACCGTACAATAATCATGACAATTACATAAAATTGATAATTGATAGCAAGCATTTTCTATTCCATCTTTCCTCACCAAAGAATACAACAAATGATCTTGAAACCATTATTCATTCATTACTACAATATGTGATTGAATGAATATTGGAAAGTTTGCTTTGAAAAGTTCCATACTTTATTCAAATTAAGATCACAAAGGTCAACTAGACTAGATAGTAATTTTGATTGTCCAAATTAACTACTTGCAGAAAATAAACTTGGTACGAACCACTACATGTTCCTAAAGTTCGAGTATACTTTGCATAAATTTTTGCAGTAACAGAGCTATAATTTTAAACAATAAACTAACAAAATCCTTTAAATCAGATTACTCCTCCTATAACTTTTGAATTGGTTGATCTAATCACTTTGTCCCTCACCATTCCCTTAAGAAATGTCCAAGCATGCAATCATTACCTAGCATTCATAAAATGCAATTATCGAAGCAAAGAACAACAGGTATTAAGAGAAATCGAAGGGCAAGAAACCACAAGATTAGTGCTAATGCTATTGTAATGCAGAGACAACACTCGACTACCAAACCCCCAAAACCTCCTACCTATGGTGCGTCATGTCCTCAATAAACTGAAGTTACGCTATGTACATTCTAATCACCTCACCCAGTATTCTTTGGCCAACCTCTACATCTCCTTAGCCCCATCATTGACAACCTCTCACATTCTTAATAATCAAACACATAGAAAATGAATTCAGAAAGAAAAAAGTCTAACCCCCTAAAATTGAATTCAGCATGAGAACAAAGACAAAGTCCAACCCCATATGGAAAAAAAAGATCAAATTTATTATCTTACAAAAAGATCAAATCTTTGATGAAATTGATTAGAAACAGGGTCAATCCAAACCTACCCACAACCCCATCTTCCTATATTGCAATTCAAAACAGAAAAAAAAGGATAGAATTGGAAAAATAATTCGAACCTGCCAAGAACAGAAGTTAGGGTTTTGATATGATACTCTTCAGGTTCTTGATCTTTAGGTTGCTCAGTATACACTATATGAACTTTAGATTCATTAGAGGGTTGTGATGAAGCTTGTGAATCTGCCATTGTTGTGATAAAAGCTGTAAACAAGAAGAAAAACAAGAGAATTGAAGAAAGTATTTGATCTTTCTTCATCATTTTAGGCACTATTTATAAAAACAAAAGGATATTTTTGGGCTTTTTCTCCTTAATAACTAAGTTTCAGTGTCTTTACAAATTACAGTACAACAAATTTTTTGATTCCTTTTCGTGTTTATACACAAAATATACTTTTCTGCCTTAGAATTTACGTTACTTATTATTATTATAGATTTGTCTATGTCCAAGTGCTCACAAGGTCAATACTCTTATGCGTATGTATTAGTTTAATTTTATATTTTAAAAATTTGATATTTTAATGAATACATAAAAATTTTGTTACTTATACACGAACTATTTATACAAATTTTAAAGTATAAGTAAAACACTATAATATTATATTTTTGTATATAAATAATTTATTCTTTAATCAGCTTTTAAATATGATATTTACTTGTGCGTAATTTAATGTAAATAAGTTATTTTTTTTTCTCAAAATTTTCCAAACAAACACCATGAAAGAGTAGCTTTCCATTATATTTTATTTTTATGTAAATAAAAAAAAGGAAAAAAGTTTCGGTCTTAATGTTTGGTAAAACAACATTTCCTGCAATAACAGTTGAATTGTTATTATTTTAAATATAAAACAACTTCTTCAAACCATTTTTTTTTTAATTTTGGGTTAGAGATGCTCTGATTTGTCCTTTTTATATTATTTTTTTTGAGAAAGATAAAAAAAATGGGTATTATTTATATGTCTTACACGAGTTGTCTGCATCCATAAACCAAATGTACATATTTCGTTGCCTGTGATTATGAATTAGTAAACAACAAATATAGCAACATCATATAAAAAACAACCAATCACAATTTGAAACTCTCTCAAGCTGTAACACGTTGCTTAGTGTTACGAGTGTTACGAGTGACTCAAGGCTAACCTCATATAGTATGACAGGGCACTAGATATATACAAGTGATAACTAAAGATAATTAACACAACAATGCGGAAGCTAAAACTCAAGTAACCTATTAAAAACACAAATAGATTAATAACTAATATGTCACGAGCTGATCCTAAATTGATTGTCTGGAAAGTCTCTACTAAGATGAGATGCTAGGATAAACCCGTAAGTAATTCTAAATGCCCGAAAACTAAAACAATTTAAATATACTAAAGTATACGAGGCATGAATGATAGTAGCAATTGACTATGTTGAACCGTGAGAGATATTACTAATTGACATATAATCATATGAGCTACTGCACATAGTAGTTTGATAGATAGTCTCCATCAAAAAAGGTTCAATGCACTCTGTCAAGGTATACAAATTAGCTTGGATAAATTTGTATACCTTGACAGAGTGCATTGAACCTTTTTTGATGGAGACTATATATCAAACTACTCTGTGCAGTAGCTCATATGGTTATATGTCAATTAGTAATATCTCTCACAGTTCTCTTGACAAGAGACCCCTTTTACTTCCAACAGTGGCACATAGTTCTAGGACTTGAAAATTGTTAATAAAAATTTTAGTTTCAATTCAAAAATTATTTTTTACTCAAGTAAAAATAGAAGACATTTTCTCAAAAATATGTGTTCATTCATAAGTCAAACACGCAAAAATCTCTTTCAAAAAATATTTTTTAATCACCAACAAAACATGAGAAAATAAGCCAAAATCTACTTGTTTTTTAGGAAAACATTTTCCTTCATACCAAACACACCCTAAATCATTGGTATCACCCAAAACAACCTCATAGTCAAAACACGGTGCTTAGAGCCACAAGTGACCCAAGCTAACCTCATGGCATGACATGATGATAAAAATTCAACGTGCTATGGCAATAGAAAGATAATAGCATGCGGAACTGAACTAAAGTTAGTTTTAAAATATCAATAGTCTTATGAAATATCTTAGAAATCAAGAAACATATGTTTTCTTCAGGAAATTATGGTACGGACAAGCCATTGTTTGGCACTAAATTAGGTCAGGAAGAACAAATTATTCCAGCTCCGAAGAAAAGATTCATCTTACAACTCCCCCTTCCTTCTAATTTATTATTTTGGACTTTACCTTCCACATTCCTTTTATTGAGCATAATGATGTGAATCGAGCCTGTTGTACTTTGTATACAACATCAAGCAATTCCGTTTCTCCTACTGATGATAATGCCGAGAAGTCCATGGTTGGAACTAGATCGATCGACTTCGGATCAAACAAAAGAACTAAAAGATTCCACCTCTAGAAAAACACTCACCTAATGGCTTGAGCCATTATGCTCATTTCATCGCTCACCCATACACAAAGATGAATCTAACTGACTGTCTGAAAAAACTCTACTACTAAGAGTTACTAGGACAAGCCCATAGCTAACTCAAACTGTCTGAAACTGAAAGTAAATGAGCAAAGAGAAAATAGAAACCGCCCTCTCGAGATGAGGACTCACCAACAAGCTACTGTGCTAAACGGGAATATACTAACCGCAGTCTGAATGCTGAATGTCTGAACCTACAATATCAAATAATATAGGCATAAAATATGTTGTCAGTACTTTGAACGTATTGAATGTGTAAGACAATGTATAACAAACATAGTACCAGGACATGATGAATCTATAAAACATGTTGATGTATTGACCAAGTAAAATAACATGAAACTGAGTTGTACTATACTAAATTGCGTAAATGCATGACCATGCAATAAGTGATGCACTAACTGAAATTCTTCATCCCTAAATTCGCTCGAGGTTGAGTACACTCCCAAGGAAACCATGCATTAGTAATACAAAGCTATTGAGATTCGGATCTGCGAATCAATTATGAGTCGTAAAGGCTTTTATATATGTAGAAGTGTCCGTAAAGGCACAGATTTCTGTAGTTCGATTTTTCCTAATTTTCTCAATTTTATATGGACTTGCAAACTTTTGGGATGTTACAATGATAGAACCCTAGTTTTTTTGTTTTTTTTTGGTAGAAATCATAAACTAAAGAATTGGGGTCTCTTTGAGACTCAATGAGTTTTAAAAGATAGCCCATTAATGAAATCCACATACTTAGAATGAAGATATTGTCTTTGAATTTCATTAATGAAAACTTGAAACCACCTAATTTTTGTTTGAGAGAAAACTTGAAAGAAAAGAATTTGATTTTTTGGATCTTTATGTGAAAGGGATGGTCTTGGTCACTAAGTATCCCCGTAGTCCCACTTAGAATAGTTAAGATTAAAAGAGTGAAAAAATATTAAAACCACTCTACTAAAAAATATGAATTCAGAACGATCCGTGGTTCCATCTACGCATAGTAGTTCCCCGCCCATAGAAATCAAAGAGAAACCAGAATTTCTAAAGATTAAACCACGAAAACCAAACTACAATTTGCGGATCCTATTACGACCTGCATTGATCATTTGTACAAACAAACTGATTTTGTGAGTTTCAGTTAACGAACCAGTACCCATAAAGGGCTTTACAACCCACAAACTTGGCTCATAAATTTTTACCAGTTTCTCTGAAATTGAGCTACACATCTCATTCACAGTCCATAGTTCCACCTATAGCCCGTAAATGGTGACCAAAGAACTCAATTCTTTTGCAAACTAACATTTTTTTGAACTTCTTAAAATCTGATCTGGACTTGAAAAAAGGCTAGGTATTTTAAAAGGTCCAACATGCTCCTAGCTATGTGAAATTATTAAAAAAAAAAAATTCTTCCAGTGTGATTCAAAAAACCTTTGTATTTTTCTTTCTTTGTAGAAAACATTCTATTCCTAATTAGAAATATTACTTTTTGAAAAACCCTATTCTTGTTTCTTTCCTTTAAAATCAGTTTTGCTAGAAAATAATGGTATCTTCTTCTTCTTAACATCTCATTTTGTTAATCAAAATAAAATAATTCGACATATCTTTTCAACTGATAATATAGATTAGTTACTCCATCAATAATTTTCATTTAGATGATGATAAAAAAAATCTAATAAAATCGAAAATATTTTAATTCTTAATTTTTCCAAATTGAAGTAGGATGAACATTTGCTAATACAGAAATATACTATTTGGAAGGATTCATTTGAAAAGAAATAACATATTTATTTGAAATTTTCGGAACACACTATTGATGGCAAAAAATATTTTTAGACTAAACTATTAACTATGTCGTTTTTATTCAATTTCGAATAGATTAAGGACATTTCTTACCCTTTGAGGACAAATTATGGTTGCTTGAAAAGAGAATATGACACACAAGAACCAAAATGCTAGTACTGTTTGACTATAAAAATGGAACTACAGAGGCTGTCTTCACAGCCTTGTGACTTGTGAGGTACAGTTAATACATTTGAGGTATTAACCAACCTGTCAACCTGTATATATACAAACCACTAATACCTTCAATAATTTCAGCAATTTCTACACAACTTTATAACTGACTGAATATCAAGTTAATGTGCTAGTTCCCTGATTAAAAAAAAAAAAACACATTTTAGAGAGCATGTACCTTAAGATGTCCACAAATCATGCATTACTTGCAGTTGACTGAAATCTGTATACTTCAGAGACATCTTGTAAAGCTCTCTGAGCTTTCCGGCATCAGCAGACTTACTTGAGGCACTGTGTTGAGAGTTGGCTGAAGATTTTGTTGCACAGAGTGATACAGACAACATCTTCTTCAATAGCTTCTGCAACTGGCTCCAATATTTATCACAAATCTTAGGATTGTCTTTACCAAGTTCATCTACAGGTACATGGCGAGCTTCAAACATACAAGTCAGAGCAGACTCTAAAACCTGTCAACAAGTAATTGATCAATGTCATCCACAGTTAAAGGATGAAATTTGTCAAACTACCATGGGAGAAACAATGAAACTCAAAACAGTATTCCTTTTTTTCGATGCTGAGACAATAATGAAAATATCAAGTCCTTGATTCCTTTTTTGAGGTCAGTACCAGAAAAAAAAAAACATACAAGTTCTGTGTTCTATTCCCGTTAAGAAAATTTCACATAGCATAGGGACATTTCGAAGACAGACATGAATTTTATAGATCCTGGTTGCAAGTTATATTCTAGTTAAGGTCATCATTCAAATCTTACCAACCAATTATTCCTTGCCACTAGAACTAGGAAATACTTTCGACAGCAAATGGATTGACTTGTCATATGAATAAAAAGAAATATGGCATGGAGAATTAAGAACAATTGGACTGTACTTCAGGAAGCTTTGATGGAGCTCCTGGAAAATTCTGTGATTTCAATGCTCCTGGTACATCAGACATTTAGTATATGGCATCACCCATTTACAAACTCAGACCACCACCGAGAATATTCCTGTTCCTAGAACACACAATTAGATGCTTTAAAACACAGGGACGTGATATATTGTTTTGAATATTTTGGCCCCATACCATCCAAACATATACCAAGAACGCAACCTTTAATTTGTAAATAGCTCTACACGAACCTAATCAATGGTGATCTGATACCTTATTCCCTTAGACTAGGTGATTAGATATATGATGAAAACTGCTTATAGGTTTCTCAACAGCAACCTGTAGTCATGCACAAACTTAAGCTAAAGTAGTTGTGTTCTTTACTACCGTTTTATTTATTGCAAGAATATATTCAAGATATTATAAAAAGAATGTTGGAGTTACACATTGCTCACAACAGAAAAGGTTGTACATACAGATCGCTCAGAAAGTTTATGGAAGAGCAATTACATCAAGAATATAGAGAGGACCTCAGTATTGCACTACTACCTCTAGGTTTCTTACTTATAGAATCCAACATTTGATTGCACGAACATTGATGGCTTAGGAGATACGGTAAACAGTATTCAGCAGGAGGAAAATGTGTGGAGTCTAATTTTGAAAAAAGCATAGAAATTTGCAACTGTTAAAACAAATATTGACTAATATCACCATAAGCATGAGGCAGGACAATGAAACAAGTTGCGACTTTATGTTTAAATACACTAAACATGAGGTAATAAGACTTAGTTGTAGATATACCTACGCAGTTACAAATCATACACTTACATAATATACAAAATATTAGTTTGTTCAGTATATCCATTATATAAGCTATTAAGTATTAGTTTTAAAAACAAGGGATGTGATCTAAGTATATAGTGATTAAAGTGAAATAACTAGAAGACAAATTAAAACTAAAAGTAGAAAGTTCCTATACATTAATTTACGGAACTTAAAGAAAGAACAAATATTTATGGCTCTCATTATAAATTGAAATTCACATTTTATTAAGAAAGAGAATAATCATTTCTTCAAATATGTGTACCTTTCAGAAATTTTTAATAGGAAATAAGTAAAAACTTTATATAAGAAAAATAAGTTTTTTCCTGAAACTTGTGGTGTAAAACAAGCCATAGATATTTTTGTAGTAGAAAATCATATCATTGAGTGTAAAATTTGAAATGATTTCTAAGAATATAAGAAGTGGCATTCCTTTTGGACATACTAAAAAGGAAAGTACGCCACATAAATTAGGATAGAAAGAGTAATTACATAATTATAAGTGTATGCGCCCACACCTGCACAAACATGTATTTGAGAAATAAATACAACTTAAGATCAGACTCAAGTTGCACCTGTGCCCAACTCTCTTCTGATCACCCTATTACAACTTTAGGTCAGACTCAATAGGTTTACAGAAATAATGGAAAAAAACTTGTGAAAACAGGAAAATGTCTGTGATCAATAAAATATAAAGTTTTGGCCTAACTCAACCCCAACTGTTAACTCACGAGAAGATTGTCAAAGATCATGTGAGGAAACAACTCATCCCTTCAATTCACGAAGGCACTGCCACACACCTAGGACTGGACATTTTGAGCGTGGAAAATTACATCTTTGGCCAACATTAATATGATAAAGAAATGAAGATTAGATTTAAATCAATAAAAAAAAATGGCTCATGGGGTGAAGATTTTCCAAGACCATATAAAGAAACAATAACCCCCATTCCCTCAATCAATGTGGGGCACTTCAACATTGTACTTCTATGCATTGCATTCTCTAATACTATAACTACATTAACCAGATAAATACAGCAAAATTTTTTTGAGCAACGACAGCAAATGTGTTCCAAGACCCTGTAAAGAAAAAATCACTGAATTCTACACGTTAAGTCACATATATAAGTACAAAGCATCATTAGCCCCATAGTCTTTTGTGAATATCAAAGCAAATAGTATTCATTTAAAATACATAAGACATATAGCTAGATAAATCACGGCAATAGATGAAAATAATGCATGTATTCAGTCAAAAAAATCAAGCATAAGCTAAAAAAGGTAACTAATTCAATCAACACAAGAAACAAAGAGAGACGGACATTGAAAAATTCTACAAAGAAATGATAAATCAATTGAAGAAGAATGCACATATACAGTCAAAGAAAATAAAGCTTAAGATAAAAAATGTAACAGATCAACCACACTAGAAACATAAACAGATGGAGCTTTGAAAAGATTCTGCAAAGTAGAGAGATGTATATCATACCACGTTATAGTGAAGAAGATTTGACAGATCCAATAATAGCCCAGCTCGCTCCACCAAAATAGCCAAGTGCATGAACGAATGTGTCTTTGGTCCATAGAAATCCAAGGATTTCTGCCAGTTCCTCTCAGCCAAAGAAGCATATTGCTTTACTCTATGAAGAAAGCTTTTTTCCCCCTTGGATGAACCGTGTTTCTTCTGATCTTGCTCCAAAAATTTCAAGCAGCAATCCCTTTGGTAGCAAGCCAACTGAAAGTATGCATATGCAGATTCCTGTTTCCGTAACTCACCCAGTGACTCATAGACAGATAAAGCCTCTCTAATGGCATCATTAGCTGAAATCTCATGCTTTCTACGGTCTATCTTCGGTCTACTAACAGAGGAGTTGAAAGAATCCTCAAGGACACAGTTCTCGTAAACCTCAGCAAATGTATCTTCACTGGCCAGTAGCATCCCAAGCCTTAAATATGTATGAGCAAACTGAGTATATACTTCATTTCTCAAGTAGCTTGAATCCACATCTGATTCTTCAGTGACATGGTTTACAACTGTTTTTGCTGATCCATAGAACCTCAACGATTCCCTGTATTCCATCTTGGCACCCTGGAGAACTTGCATATATGCATCGTGGAGGATTGCATGTTCCTTGAGATTTTCAATCTTTGCTACCATCTCTTCTGCTAGAGCTCTCCTTCCATGACCTAAATTACAGTTTATCAATATAATGTTAGTGTGGTCAGCTACTTCTTTAAACGCATTTATTGCATCAGCAAAAGCAACTTCAGCTTCATCCAACTCATTCCTTTTCATCCTCTTACGGCCTAATTCATTACACACCCATCCTTTCTTTCTAATTAAAGATTGCAGGTCTTCTGAATTAGCGAGATGTCCAACCATTGCATTTCTAGCTTCATCATAACAGTTCAAGGCATTCGAGAGATTGTCAGCATCTCCAGCTACAGTACCTCTAAGATATTTAAATATACCCCCACTTTTCCTTTCAGATTCTTCCTTCAAAGTTTCAGAACATTTATAAGCTGAAGTTCCGTCCATTTTTACTGCCATGTTATCTCTATCAGAGTTGGTGGCTCCTGAATTCTTTGCCTCTGAACTATCTTTCAATTTATTAGACATTTCTATCCTGGCAATATTTTTCTTATGCATCAAGAGCTTACTCTCTGATGTGCTGCTTTCAGCCTTCTGATGAATATCCACAAAAGTTCCAGAATGAGTATGGGCGTTTGCTTTGGTATGTGATTTTTTTTTCTGCTTTCTGCCATAACTTTTTGAACGTGAATCTCTATTACTGCTGCTAGCACTGCTTCCACTGCTGGCCCTATCACTCTGACAGCTGCAGTTCAATAAAGAACATGAGCTGCAGTTTTGACTAGACTGTCCAAGCGTCTTCTTGAGCCTTTCAACCTCCCTCAAAACTTCAGATGACATCTTCAACTCTTTAGTTAAGGGCTTTTGCTCTGACTGTACTGGCATCTTATCACCATCTGTCGAATGGAATTCTACATACACGTCCCCAACTAGTGTCCAAGCCTTGGCCCAAAAGAGGTAGCTGTCAGATGATTGATCATACATGAAACAACCATCAGATAGTGAAGACCCAGCCTTTTCACTTTTATCATCACTTTCGACCTCAGGTAATGAACAAACGAACATCGAAGAAACAAATTTTGAGTCTTGTCGATGTTGAGGCATTGATCCATAAACCAGACACGCCAACTCAACAACCTTCAAGGCCTGATTCAATTGCCCATCTTCTCTGTAAGCTTGTCCAAGCGCCAAATATGATTCTCCAAGCAATAGAACTAGTTTCCACAACTTATCATCCAATTTTGAAGTCGGAAGCCATTCTCGAATATCACAAACTTCAATACAGTCGGTATCCCCACATGCACAGACAGAAAAACTCGGAGCTGAAGGCAGCTCATCCTGATTTTTAGCACTATTCTGCAGATCCATTCTGTTGCTTTGCAGTTGACGTTTCCACCTTAGAGACTTAATAGCTTGAGATACATGATGAATGGCAGCCAACTTAGTGGAGATCGGATCAGCAACAGTTTGAACCTTGGGAGACATATTTGACAAATCACACACTGCACAACTTTTCTCTCTGCTATTTGATGCCTCTTGCAGACATACTGTATTTCCCCCCCTGGGAGCTGTCATTGCTCTTGGGGAAGATTTAGCCTCATCAGATGTTACCCTCACAAAATCATCAGATCCGATAGCCGGCAATGTTTCAATATTGTTATCTGGTTCAACTTTAGGAACCAGGGAATCATGGACATCTGATAAAGAAACTGAAATCAAAGATTCTACTAGTTCTTCTTCAGCATCAACACTGGTAACTTCAGACTCCCTAGGAAGTGCTTCAGATGACAGATCTAACATTTCATCATACGTTAGAAGCAGCCTCGCAAATTGTTCATGAGCACATGCACGTACAACCTGTTTGCCACAATTTCAGGTTATCAGTTATCTATTCTATAATATAGGAGAGTGAGTGAGAGAGAGAGATTGTGCTTTAGAAAAAATGCCTTTTACCCCACGGTAGCAAGAAATAGAGTTGTAACCAAACTATGTCTCTTCAAAACCTAGAAATCCACCCTCATCATACGTTATTGCTTACTGCAGCAAGGGAACTAAGATATGCTATTCAAAGCTAATTTTGGGAACTTGTAAGTTGTAAGACTAAAGTAGTGAAGTACTATGGTGGAGCAAGGAAGGAAGCAACTTCGTTCCACCTACCTCTCAACACAGATTATTTATAAAATCAGAAGAAAAACAAAGTAGCCAAATGCATCGTATGCATGGAAAATTTAAGATGCGACAATATAAGCCTGCACATACGTGAACACTTCTAACTTTTGAATACATTACATATATCGATGTTTTATAGGCAGTATCACCTAAATTCATGTAGGAAAAATATTATAAATAAAAAAGGTAATATTTTATATCACAAATGAAGTGCAAGTAATTTTGATGCATAATATATTACAATATATTATTTTCAATTTTCAACCTTTTTGACAATGCCTTCAACCGTCATTCTATTTTATGTTGCTTCCTCAGTTTTGTTTCTTCAACTTCAGTATCTTCCATTGATTGAATCGAGCCTTCTCAACAAATTAAAGAACAGGAAACTTAAGTTCCTATGTGAATATATGCTACATATAAAGTTACACTTGCACCAATATTAGGGGCATTAATGAGATAAAATGGATAGAACTATGAACTTCTCAAAAAGCATTCACCTACAACACAATAAAGAAAATGTATATGGTGGGCCTCTTCCATTGTAACTGGGAGCCCAGCATACATCTTGAATTCCAAACTAAAACTCCTAAAAGGAAAATTAAAAGAATGAAGGAAGACAAGAATAACTAAAGACAGAGGAGAGAGGACATCATGAACCAAATTACTGGATTAGAAAATATCATGGAGCAAGAGAGCACTCACGATTGATGAATTACTCCAGAAAGTTCATTTGTCAATGGAGTTTGAGGAAGCGGTCAAGAATGAGAAGATAATAACATGGAAACAGAGGTCTAGAATCCAATGGTTGAAAAATGGAGATAAGAACACCAAATACTTTCACAGAATGGCCACAGCCCACAAGCCCACAACACATAAGAGACGCAACACTATTGAGTATTGACAAAATTGAAGAGGAGGGGACATATTTCACTGATGCAAAAGTTATAAAGATGAAAAATACAAGACTACTAAGTACTATCAGAATCTCTATAAAGAGACAGAAACATGGAGACCTACTCTAAACTTACAAGAGTTCACAAGCATTAGCTCGGAGAACAGATCTGGATGCAGACATAGTTTGAGGAGTAAGAAGTCTTAAAAGGCATCAATCTTCATGCTAGTGACAAAGGACCTGATGGCTTCCCAATGAGCTTCTTTAAAAAATTTTGGAGTGTCTTGCAAGAAAACATCTTGAACACTATGAAGCATTTCCATGGGTTCCAAGTTAGAAAAATAGTATGAATGCCACTTATGTAGTACTTATCCCAAAATAAAGTGGAGTTACATCACTCAAGGACTTCAGACCAATAAGTATAATTAGTGGGATGTACAAAATCATAGCTAAAATGTTGTCTGAAAGGCTCAAGTATGTGGAAAACAAACTGGTGAACAAGCACCATATGACAGTTATTAAGGGCAAGCGAATCATGGATGTTGCATTAATAGCCAGTGAATGTGTGAACCCAAGATTCAGAGGAGAGGAAGCATATCATGTGCAAACTTGATTTGGAAAAAGTATATAACCATGTAAATTGGGGGTTTCTTCTAAACCTCTTGAGACAGATCGGGTTTGGATATAAAAGGTTAAAATGGATAGGTTTTGTATTAAAACTATCAGGTTCTCTATTCTGGTGAATGGAGAACTGGAGGGGTTTTTTCCATCGGAAAGGGGCTTGAGGCAAGGTAATCCCCTCTCCCCTTTCCTATTCATACTGGTCATGGAGGGGCTGAATAGCATGTTGAGCGTAGCTACTCAAAACAGATGCATAAGGGGATTAGAAGTAAGTAGCAGGGCAGGTGTGAGTACGGAGATTTGCCAATTGTTGTATGTTGATGATACTGTAATCTTCTGTGAGGCAAAAGAAGACCAGATCAAATATATCAGAGTGATACTTGTGATCCTGGAATCTATCAGTGGTCTGAGGGTTAACTGGAGGAAAAACAATCTATACCCTATCAAGGAAGTAGCACAGATGCAAAGATTGGCTAACATCCTAGGGTGCAAGATCGAGCAATTCCAAACAACTTACTTGGGAATTCGGAATTCCTCTGGGAAGCAAACATGAAGAATTACTAATATGGATGGGATAATCCACAGGTCAAAGAAGAAGTTAGCCATATGGAAATCCCAATACTTGTCACTTGGGGGCAGACAAACATTTATAAATGAAGTGCTAGACTCCCTCTCCACTTGTGTCATGTCTCTATTTCCCTTACCTGCTAACGTACGGAGAAATTGGACAAACTCAGAAGAGACTTTCTATTGTTTGGAAACAAAGGAAGGAAGGGGTACTATGTAGTTAACTGGAAACAGTGCAGCTACATAAGCTCTCAGGTGATCTTGGAGTTAGGAATCTCAGAATCCACAATGAGTGACTCATGTGAAATGGTTGTGGAGATATGTGGAAGAAGCACAGGCTCTTTGAAGAGAAGTTATACATCACAAGTATGGCCAGGACTCCCAATGGTGTACCAATGAGGTCACTATATTATATGGAGTTTCAACATGGAACTAACAATAAGATCCTTCTGGACCAAACTAACAGGAAACATCAAACTCAGAATAGGAAATGGAGCTAAAAGTTTAACTCTTCTGCAAATGGAGGATCGAACTGGAGGAAACCCTGTTACAGTACCTGAAGGTAGTAAGGAGCTCCAATCCAGCCTGGATAGATGTGGTTTATCTGAATTACCAAGAATGTGATGCACTTATACATGGAATGATAACCATGGAAATACTAGAATCTTTTTGAAAATAGATTGGATATTTGTGAATGAAGAATAGTTGGATAGTCTGCCTACTTGAAGAATCTATTACCTGCCTGAGGGTATTAGTGACCACAGCACCGCTTATGTGACATTAATGAACCTCACACCAAAGAGGAAGAGAGCTTTTGGGGTGTGAGTTAGGTCCAAGACCTAATTTAACAGAGTGAAATGCCACTGGCATAACACTAATCCCCGAGGTCGCCAATCTGGAGAGTGCAAGTCAATTCAGGCCTATTGCATGCTGTAATGTTGTATACAAATGTATATCTAAGATGCTCTGCCAAAGGTTGAAAATGGATGCTTTTGTGAGTGGTAGATCCTTGGTTCAGAATGTCCTCATTAGTCATGACCTCGCAAGGCATTATTATAGAAAAATTACCCCAAGGTGCTTGATGAAAATTGATTTTAGGAAAGCTTATGACATGGCTAGATGGGATTTCCTAGAGGAGTTGCTGCTTGGATCTGGCTTTCCTGACAAATTAATAAAGCTGGCCATGATATGTCTGACTACAACTATATTCTCCATAAAAGTTAATAGAGATAGTCATGTCTACTTTGAGTGAAAGCGGGGATCGAGACAAGGGGATCCCATATCCCCTCCGCTCTGTGTGTAGGTAATGGAGTATTTAGCAAGAGTACTGAGTAAGATGAGTAAATTTAGAAACTTCAGGTTCCATACTATGTGCAAAAAGCACAGCTGACCCTTCACATTTGCAGATGATCTGATAATATTCTGCAAAAGCGATGAGGCCTTAGTTCAAAGGGTTGTGGAGACTATACAACTTTGCTCTGAAACTACAGACTTAGTTGCTAACATGAAAAAATCCAACATTTTTCTTGCAGCAACGAATGATGAGACGAAAGATGAACTCCTGAATGTAACTGGGATCATTTCCTAGTAGGTATCTGAGGCTACCCTTATCGCCTAAGAAGTGGAACAAGATAAAGTGACACTGGGTGTGTTTTAAGATTACAGACAGAATAAGAGCAGCATCTAATAGACATTTGTCATATGCTGGGAGGCTGCAGATCATCCAATCAGTTCTATTCTCTCCACATAGCTTATGGGGCTCAGACTTCATATTACTCAGAAGTGTTTTAAATGAGGAGGATAAACTGTGTAGGGGGTTCCTACAGAGCACTGAGAAAAAGAAGAAGATATCTCTTGCGGCTTGGGAGAAGATGTCTGGGCCTAAGAGTCAGGATGGCTTAACATTAAAGGTTGCAGAGTATGGAGCATAGCTCTTGTGGGCAAATTAATATGGATGATTATCAAAAAAAATTAATATGGATGATTATGGAAAAGGACATAGTATGGGTGAAATGGATATAGGGTATATATCTGCAACATAGGGAGGACTTTTGGACTTCTCATCCTCCAGCGGACTACAGCTGGTATTGGAGAACATTACTCAAGCTGAAAAATTATGGTTAACTGGCACAACAGAGGGAAATACCATCTTACTGGAAATAGAAAATATTCTGCTATTAAGGAATATTTGGAGCTGATAGGGAGTGCACCTAGAGTACTAACTGCTGAGCTAGTCTGGACTAGAATTTCTCTACCAAAGGTTTGTACTCCTGTTGACGGCACAAGATTAACTGCAAAACCAAGGAGAGATTGTGTGGCATGGGATTGATGTGTGATAGTACTCATCGTTGTATGTGTGCGGATTCCCACCTTTGAGGATGCTAAACATTGTTTTGTGAATGTACCAAAGAACTCAGGGAGAGATTGCAAGAGATTGCAGGAACGGCTGGGAATTAAGCTCAGATAGCAGAGGGTGCAAAATACACTACTCAATATCATAAGCAAGCAGTGTAGTAGATTCAAGGAGGTTATGGCTGCAGTATATGGTATAACCTGCAGTACATGGAGCCACAATCTACTATATTTGGAGAGCGAGAAATCAAATATCTATTGTATTTGTACGGCAAAGAATATAAGATATTAAAAAACAGACTGTACTGTATACTAAGGCAGGTAAAAAGTGTAATTATACTGAAAATGTACAGCAACTCTAAAAGAGATAGGGAAGTTGTTTACCTTAAAGTAACTGGACTTCATGAGGCTCACTAGATCTTGGTAATCTTCCTAGAAGAGGATTGAGACTATTGAGTACTCCTTAGTATATTGTATTATTGTGTTGGTATGGTAATCTCAGTGTTTATTGCCAAAAAGATAAAATTTAAATAACTCCTAGTTCAGAATGATGATAAAGATGGGTTAGTGAGAAAACTTTGGGATGCCGAAATTAGCTCAAAGGAACACAAACCCTGTGAGAAGGGCTTTATTGATAGAGGAGGTCAATCATTCTGAGGATTGTGAAATAGGAGTAATAAATTTAAAGTTAATTTCAAACTCTTAATATTTGTTATGGCCAATTAGTATGAGGATTGTGAAATACGAGTAATAATGTTGACTTCTAACTCTTAATAGTCATTTTATCAAAATTTAAAATATTAACAGATGTGATTTACAAGTTAAGTTTGTCTAACATAGGATGTAATTTAATCCATGTACTAACTAAAAATTCAAATAAAAATATTCACAAAACAAAAATTTGTGGTGAATTTAATTTCCTAAATATTTGGACTTCCTACCTTGTCAAATATGAAAGTATATAATAAACAAAACTTAAGCGGATTTCAAAGTTCTAAATATTATAATTAAATGATTAATTCAAGAAAAATAAATTAAATGACTAGTCCTTGGCAAATTATACCTTAACTAAAATAAATAAAGATCTTCTCCACAAAAATGTTCTTAGGCTCTTTTCGAACATAGCTAACTTAGGCCTCTTTTGGGTGTTACTAACCTCATCTCCGGTGGACATTCTGCTTGGAAGCTTACTCAAATCTTAAGCTCTATAAGTTTCCGTTCATGGATAACAAGATTTATTCATCTGGACAAAAATAGATATCAATCGTCCCACCTCTTAGGCGAAGACATGGAATAAATAGGTGGAAAGCACTAAACATAACATGAAAAGACTAGTTTTGAGCAAAGGAGTACCGCTAAGGATCTGCAAGAGGCATGAGAATGTGTCGGAAAACAACAAAGGAAAGACTTTCAAGTTCGAGCACGGTAGGATTTCTCGACAATTTTTTTTTATATCTCAAAAATCAAATCAATACAGGAAATCTGGTTAAATCAATTTGGTCAATGGCCAAAATAATGTAATAATTATCCTGCTAAGAACACATTTAATGAAAGATAGAGTTAGTTAGTATTAACAATTAAAGACTTCATTAATAGAGGTGCTCCCAAACAAAAAGTCATTAATATTCCAGGATAGCAATACTCTTTTGCTCAAAACTAGTCTTCTCATGTGATGTCTAGCGCTTTCCACCAATTTATACCAAGTTTTCACCTAAGACGTGGAACGAGTGATATCTATTTTTCTCCAGACGAAAAATCTTGTTATCCATGAACGGAAACTTATAGAGCTTAAGATTGAGTAGATCTTCGAAGCAGAAAGTCCATCGGAGACAAGTTTAGTAATGCCAAGAAGAGAAGAGGCCTCAGATAGCTATCTTGGAAAAGAGCCTAAAAGCATTTTGGTAGAAAAGATCTTTGTTTATTTTTGTTAAGATATCATTTGCTAAGGACTAGTCATTTAATTATTTTCCTTGAAATAGTCATTTAATTATAATATTTAGAACTTTGAAATCAACTAAAATTTTGTTTATTATGTTCTTCATTATTATTTGAGCTAGGTAAGAAGTCTAAATATTTAGGAAATTAAATTCAACACAGATTTTCTTTTGTAAATATCTTTATTTGATTTAGATTACATCCTATGTTAGACAAACTTAGTTTGCAATTACATCTATTAATATTTTGAATTTTGATAGAAATAATATTAAGAATTTGAAGTCAATTTTAAATTTGTTACTCCGATTTCACAATCCTCAAAATAATTGGTCAGAACAATTATTAAGAGTTTGAAGTCAACTTTAAATTTATTACTTCTATTTCACAATCCTCAGAATAACTGATCTTCTCTATCAATAAAGCTCTTTTCACAGGGTTTGTGTTCCTTTGACCAAATTTCGACATTCCAAAGTTTATCTCAAAAACTTATCTTTATCATCATTATAAGCTTAGAGTTCTTCGAATTTTTTTTTTTTAGCAATAAACAATGAAATTAATATACCAACACAGTGAAGCAATACACTAAGGAGCACTCATAGTCTCAGCCCCCTTCAAGGAAAATTACCAAGTGAGCTTCAAGAAGTCTAGTTACAAATCGAGTCTATAAGGTAAACAACTATCCTACCCCTTTTAGAGTTCCTATACTTCCAATATCATTAAACATTGTACCTGATGTAGTATAAATTCATTTTGTACAGTCTGATTTTTTAATATCTCGACTCCTTCTTGTCCAAATATAATAGGTTGTGGCTCCATATACTGCAGCCATAACCTCCTCTTTGAATCTACTCCAATGCTTGCGGAGTACAAAACTATGTTCAGGTAGAGAAATTATAGTCCAGACTAGCTCGGCAGTTAGTACTCTAGGTGCACTCCCTATCACCTTCAAATATCCCTTAGTACTTTTGTCATTAACTCCACTTTTAAAGTTGTCAAAAAGGGTCGGCCCAGGCACAGCCCCACCTAGCCCAAGTCTTGCTGGCCAAGGAATTTAAAGGGCTAGGGCGGGTCGGCTTCATTTGGAAGGACCTAAAAATGATCAACCCGACCCAACCCTGAAAGCAGTGGCGTACGTAGGATTTTCAGTAAGCAATGTCACCTTTTAAAATTAGAAATAAATAAATAATGTAACATCATATTAAAAACTTAATAACTTTCGATGATTTTCTTTTCTTAAATGTATTCAAATTATTACCAAGTGAGAAAGAAAGTAAATGAAAAAACATTTTAAAATGTAACAAAATGAGGCCAAAAAGGTTCAAACACGCGACAGCCAAAAACCAGTTAAGCTACGCACAACTTTGATTCAAGGTGTGTCACGTTTATAATATATATCTTCATCTCTGATTTTTCCCATTTCACTCTATACATATTTAGTAAAAATTTTCAGACAAAGTAGTGTCACGTGACACCCAATGATCCCTGCTAAATTTTCCCCTACCTAGAATAGTCGAGGGCAAGGGCGGACTAGCCCATGTTTTTTTCCTTCTTTAAAAAAAAAACTTAAAATTCTATGAACATCAAAAAAATGAGAAGATTTTCAAATCAAATATGACAAATAATGGTGTTGTTTCAATAATATTAGCAAAGAATCTAGTGTAATTAGCATGTGTTTAGGATACTAGATATGTGATATATATGTATCTGGTGTGATCCATCCCATATATGCAAGTGAGATAAGAGAGTGGCAAGCAAGAAGAGAGGGAGGTGAGGGCGGGAGATTTGTCTATGTATCTGAGATACAGACAAATCCACTTGGATAAAGTGTATCTAGAACAAATTAACCTAGTTTTGAGTCCATGTATCCCGAGATACATGTATTTGGACGTACAAAAATCTAGTAAGATTCATAATATTACAACATAGCATGCATCTAAGTAATTAGCTCATATACTAGCGAGATTGTTGTAAGTTACCCTTGAATAAATAGTTTTGGCCCATGGGCCGATCCGGCCCTGATCAAGCCTCAAGGGCCAAAAGCTTATATAGGTTGGGCTTATAAGCCCTAATTTTAAATGGGCTTGAAAAATCGTATCCCAACCCTACCCCAATAACAGGTTGGGCTGGGCCAACCCCATGGGCTAAGCCCATTTTGACGACTCTATCCACTTTGTAGTCAGTATTTGGAAGTTGCCAACATATCCCTTAATGCAAAGGGATAAAATGTTACCAATTTAAAAAAAAATGAAATGACTATTTTTATCTGGTGTGAAATAAATCTTAAAGGATATAGAAGACGAATGCTATCTCGCTAAGGTACTTCATGCTTTTAATATGATATAGATTTAAGTCAGCATTACAGGGCATTATCTTCAGACTACATCGCAAAGATGGAAAACAGAAAGGTAAATCAAATAATAAGAGGTTTTTTCCCAAGGACTGATAAAGTTAAAACTCTAAACAACACCAGCTTTTGACCATTTCTGGTGTAACCAAGGAAATAGTGAGAAGAAACTATATTTTGTTAATATTATAAGACAACATACCAGGTGATCAGGCGCATCCAAAAAATCAAGACATTTTCTGAAGAAACTTGCACATCTAGACTTGTTTTCAGGAGACTGCAGATCAAAAGTTGCAGTATGAGCAACAACTAATCAGAGGAAATCGATAATTAAAATAGTAGAACTACATACCATTGAAAGTGAAAGTCTGTGAGCAATCCGATACAATATCGTCCCCAGTGAAAGTAAGGGATCGCTTCTCCCTCTATTTATTAGAGATGGCACAGAGCAATAACTATCATCAGTGTCATCGGCAGGTCGGTTTTGAGGTATGACAGATAGATCAAAGAGTTGGATAGCATCTTCTCCCGCACTTTTGTAAAGCTACACAAATAAAGGTAATGTCAATTAAAGATGCAAGGAACAATGCAACAAGAGACTAAAATACAGTGCATTGTAAATAAGCCGCAAATACCCAGTATGCACCAGGATCCTGCTTGCAGTTTTCCTCAAGGAATCTCAATACTGAAAGCCCATTTTGTTGTACAACACTTGGATGAAACGCAGGAGTACCATCCTCAGATATGCCCTTTAGGAGAAATATATCATCTGTTTTAAGGAGTTCATAGCCCTGAACAACACCATCTTGATGATAACATATAGCCAACTCAGGTACACTAGCCATGACATTATCAAGCCATGCCTCTAGCCATGTTAAAGGTGTGACCTGTAAAAATTCACGGATAGCAGTTACACATGTTGGCAAGGATATAAGATTGAGGAAGTTGGTTAAGGATTACCTGTCGTGAAACATCCCACAAATGCAAGCTAACTGCAACATACTTTTCATTGCTGAAGATGAGTAAATCACTTCCTAGAAGCATACGGAAATTGTGAAACTGCCAAAATAGTACCCTTAGGAATCCATCATTACTAGGTCTTCTAAACTTTTCGGACTCATGCACCGAGTACCTCGACTTTTCTTTTACTTGCGAGACCTTCTTTCCAGCACCTTGACCCTTATTTTTCCTGTTCTTTTTTCCCCAAAAACAGTTGGTCTGTTTCAGCTCGTTATAAGTGCACTGCTGGTTAGATTGATCTTCCTGAGTAGAAGTTCCACTTTGCTCATAGGAAGTGCTACTCTGTATTGGATGATCAAAAGATTCAGGTGAACTTTCTCTTGATTCACGTTGCCACTCATTCGGTGGTGTATGGGTCGGAGGACAATCACATGCCTCCATGCGAACTGAATGCATAGCGAAATTTAGAAACAAAGACTGATCTGCACATTTTGGTGGGTTATTGTTTCTTCTGATCAATTTCTCCCCCTCTTCAATATCAGGCCTGCATTTGGCATTGCAGTTAAATCTTTGGTAAATTATATTCTTGTAAAACCACAAAAAGTTTCAACAACTAGAGGTAATAAGTTTCAAATTGTACATCAATATCAAGAGAAACTATCACCCTCCATACAAAAGTTACTTAAACAATTCTTAAACGGAAGTCTTAGTCTATCATAAACAAAAATTAACTTGCGAAGGACCTTATAAAATTCCTATAACTTTTAAAAGTTTTCTTCTCTTTTTCTTTTGAAAAGGGTAACTTATCTTTTTCAAGTTTTCTTATGAATACGAAAGCATTTTACTTGTGGCTTTCATCCATTGTTTATTTCACATAGCCTCATCTCTTCCCAATCTGTTTTCATCCATATTCTCAGATATTGCTCACTCCAATCCAATGAAGTGCATTAGTATTGTCTTTAAGAGTTGACACGAACTGTGTCTTTGTTGAAAGAACATGTAGACCATATATCAACTTTGGTGTTAGAAGAATACTATAGTTGAATTAGAATGAGCAAATGTGGTACCCAGACGATGCTATGATTTAACAGTTAGCAAAACAGTTAGCATTTTTGCTAAGTACACATTAGTTGCGCAAGAATTAAAATGTACAGTCAACATGCAAATTGAAATGGAAGGAATACACACAATCAAAAAGATTAACCCAAACATCTAAAAACTAGAAAAAAGAATCCCGGTCATTTGAAACCTTAATAAATTAACTATTTATGCAAACTCAAATAGTTAATTAATGAATTACTTTCAACGCCACATCCTTATAAGTGTATAGGAGCGGAATGCTTGGTCCATAGGGCTCCCTTTTCCTCAGCTCAAGCCTCAATGAGTTGCTGGGCCCCAAGATTCTTCTAGCAATGTGTGCATATATACTCTTTACTGTCCATGTAATTTAAAACCATGTCTCATAAAGCAAGATGCACAGGATTTATATAGGAGAAAACTAGATATTTCTCTTGTCTAATATCAACACTAATATTGAGATTAAGAAATTCTTCCTCCGTTTCCCTTTAATTAGACCCCTGTTGACTAGGCATGCCCCTAGAGAAATCATTTATCAAGAGTTCATTTTAATAAGTTACCCTTGTTAATAGTTATTAAAGCTGCAACTCCAATAAATTTGGGAAGTGTAAATACTTAATAATAAGGATAAATGTTGGAAGAAAATGATAAATCTCTCTTAATTTGCTAAAATGGACAAGTAAAAAGAAATCTATTCTTAGTTTTCAAACAAAAAAAATATCTAAGGGACCACAAAAAGGGAACGGAGGGAGCATATTTCTAAGAATATTTCAAATGGGAAAATAGTAACTTATAGTACTTCTCATGATGATAATTCTAACATGTCTAGTTTCACTCTAAATATCACGAGAGTGAACCTCAAAAAGCAATATGTCAGAATACATCTGGGATAGAGCCATAAAGGAAGAATTAATTCTCAAAACTTTGACTAACAGAGTGACAACTAGATTGAAATTCAGAAAGAGTCTTGCATTCCAGTACTGTAGAGAATATTACCCTGTATTTAAAACTAGTGTCTTGCCAACACGATGTACTGCAATTGATAATCGAGCCTTGGAGTATGGAATCTTAAAGATTTGCTTCAGAATATCAGTTGGGGCAATGACATCGATCTCCTCTCCGTAATCCACCAGACCTGATACAGCAAGAGCTTCACCTTTCCTTGCAAGATTTGAGGTGTTTGTACCACTTTCCCACAATAGATCTGCAATGTCAAGCAGAATTTACTACCCTCTCACATAAAACAACGAAGACATGTTAAAACTTATATATACACAATGAAATGATATTAGGAAAAAGAAAACCATAAGTTGTAAGATCAACATCCATTAGATACTCCATCCTGTAAAACCAGGAAACAAATGAAATTATAAAAAGATGCAAACTACTTGTGTAAAAAAAAAATCAATGTGGCACATCTATCTGAGCATCAAAACAAATGTGACTTTTTCCTGAGTGAAAGCAAAAAAAAAATGCTATTTAGCAGCTACACTTCAATACTTTGAACTACTTCCATCATCTGTACACAGACATATTTCCATAAGCTCCTGATTGAAGAAGGAGAGACAGGGATATCTTATTGGGGGAGTAAAAAAATTTTAAGAGTCCCAGAGATTTTGCGTATTGTAGGTGCATTAAGGCTACAGAGGTTAAGGGGGGCTATTTGAAAGATGAAGAGGGGAAGAGAGACCAGGCCAGACAAGATCCCAGTGAACTTTTGGAAGAACGCAGGCGAGGCAGGTATGAAGTGGTTGACTATGTTGTCAAGTGTCAAATTTAGGACGGCTAAAATGCCAGTGGAATGGAGATGAAGTACAACGATTCCTTTGTACAAGAAAAAGGGTACTATTCAGAACTAAAACAACTATAGGCGTATCAAGCAACTAAGCCACACTATGAAAGTCTGGGAGAGGGTGATCGACATGAGGATGAGGAGGGGGGTGTCAATCTCCAAGAACCAATTTGGATTTATGTCGAGGCAATCGACCACAAAAGTCATCCATCTTGCGAGGAGATTGTTGGAGAAATATAATGACAATGAGAGGCTTGAACATAGTGTTCATTGACCTTGAAAAGGCATATGATAAAGTGCCTAAGATGTTTACAGGGTGTACGGCATACTTTAGGGCTATTAATAACATGTATGATGGAGCCAAGACCTGGGCTATGACAATGAAAGGTGACTCTGAACACTTATTGATGGTAATGGAGTTGCACCAAGGACCAGCCCTTAGCCCGTTCCTATTTTGTCAAGTGATAGTGAATTGACACAACATATTCAGAGGGAGTACTGTGGTGTATGTTATACAGATAACATAGTATTGATTGAAGAGACGTGTGGTGGAGTAAATGATGGGTCGAAAGTTTGGGGAAAGGCCCATCTGAGCATGTCCTTCTGCTGAGAGTTGATGGCAATATGTTGTAAAATGCTATGTTGTTTGGACTCTTCAAAAATGTCAACGGGTGCTTGTCAGAATCTCCAAAAGTAGTGTATTTTTGGAGAATCCAACATGGGTGCAGCATCAAAGGTGAAGAGTTTGTTCAACTTAGCTCAAATGCCTAGGGGGGCTTACAATTCTTAGAACTCCCAATCATTCAAATTTCTTCTCAAGCTTGGACACCAAGTATTTCCCTCCCAGTTCTGTTTTGATTGGAAGCAATGGAGAAATCGTAGGGTAAGCTTCCTGCAGATTTGATTGGCCTAACCATACATCTTCCCAAAAAAGAATATGATTCCCATCACCCACCTGCAAAGATGAATTCATTGAGAACTCGGGCCGCATGTTCCTGATTTCCTTCCAGATACACAACCAAGACGGAGTCTGCTGATGTCGGAGACCCAATGACAATCTTTGCCATAATTGGCTTGAATCACCACATTCCCAAGGCTCATTCCTTCTTGATCGTATCTCTGGTGCCATTTCAGGAGCATGCTTTTTGTTGTGCAGAGCCAGGTCTTTCACCTCTAGCCCCAAAACAGATTTGGGAAGAACCAAGAAGATGCAAGATTTACAAATATGGCATTTGAGCTTACAAAAAAATCTCTGGCTAACTATACAAACTATCTAAGCCAGAACTAATGAGTTAGTAAAATCCTGAAGTTGTTCTGCATTAACAGTAGGATACAAGTTGGACCAAATAAACAAATTTGCAAGCACCTAGTCTTCAAAATGCCTAAGGCAGTTGATTCTCCATTGAAACATCTGTTGTTCCTCTCTAACCAAATACACCAAAAAATACAACCAGGTATCATAATCAAATCTTCTTGATAGCTTTGTCAACTTTCCATGGGCTCCAACTCTCATATGCATCCGTAACTGTGAGGGGTGTGGTCCAACTGATGCCAGAGAGACGAAACAAATACTCCGTAATTCTAAGGCCACATCACAATGAAGAAGAAGGTGTCTGGGGGTTTCAGCCTCTTTTTTGCACATATAGCATCTGTTTGGGAACTGGATTTTTCTTTTCTTTATGTTGTCTTGGGTGAAATATATGGTCCTTGTTGTTTCCCTCCCATAGGAAAGAATGCTTAAGTTTGTCGAGCTGCAGAAGGACTTCTGATGGGATAGCAATAACAGACATAAAATAAGTAGGGGTGTTATCGACAACACTATTAATCAGTGTTATTCTGACACCAAAAAAAAAAAATATTGTTGCCAGGAAGCTAATCTCTTCTCCATTTTCTCAACATTCCCACTCCACATCTCATTTAATTTATACCTAGCACCCAAAGGAAGTCCCAGATAAGTTGTTGCAAAACAACTCGTATTGCAACACATAATATCAGCCAGCTCATCCAACTCAAGAACCAAATTAACAGGATAAATGGAACTTTTAAACATGCCAATGTGAAACCAAGAGTGCCTCAAAGAACATCAAAGTAATGTTTAAGCGTTGGACCTGGGACCTCTTAGCACCACAGAAAATGAGAGTGTCATCAGCCACTAAGAAGTGAGAAACAGAGGTGGCCTATGCATTAGTCTACTTACAATACCGAAACCCTCCAGCCAGTTGACCTTGTGTATGGAATTGGATCTATTGTTGAAACATCTACTGTTCCTTCCCTTCCAAACTGACCACCATATACATGACAGTATTAACCTCCGCCGTCTCTTCTGCCTCTGGGTACCTCCTCTCCTTACCCAGCTCTTCAACACGTTCTGGCATTGTCCAATTCAGATTTGGGATGCTAAGGAACAAGATTTGAGCAGTGTAATTACAGTGCAAGAAGAGTTGGCTGTTGGTTTCACTTGTCAAGTTGCATAAGAAACACCTAGGAACCAGCTGTCTACCCTTCTTCTGAGTTCTGAAGTACTTCTTGTGTTAAACAAGCTCTCTTTATCACTAGCCAAGTGAAGCATTTCACTTTTGTAGGAATATCCCCCATCCAAAGATAGTTCCAGAGGTGTTTTGGTCTCCCTGCCATCACCTGGAGACCTCTTCTGTAAGCACTGTCGAAGGCCATCTTTGCTGAGCTTCCACCACATCCTGCATTGGCGTTGATGGTCACTCACCCTAGCATCCCTAATATCTCAACCACCCTTTCCACCTCCAAATCATTGAGAAGTCTTCTTAAAACTAGATCTCAGCCCTGTTCAGTCCAGCAATCACCAACATTGGCATCAGGATTTCCACAAATTTGAAAAAGATCTGGAAAGAGATCCCTAAAAGGGGATTGATCTATCGAAACATCCTTCCAAATTTTTGTTTTAGTGCCATTACCCACCTTGATATATAAATTTGTCTCCATTTGTGACCACTAGTTTCTAATTGATCTCCATGCACCCACACCATAAGGTTTTGTTGTGATCTCTGTACACCAAGGGTTTAACTCACCATATTTAGCTATGATAAACTTTCCATTTATATTTTGGATAGAGCACTCTTTCCTTTGAAAGATTGGAACTGTTCACCACCTAGGACTTTTACCCACTCTAACAACCTACATGGCCAAACTCCAGCTATCTGCATGCAGATGCTACCTATAACCTACAAAACATATTAAATAACAAAACCACCTCCTCAAGTGCCAAAAAGGATTAAGGTTGACTTTCCACTTCTTTCACAAGTCTTAATAAGTTATTCCCCAGCTTTAAGTACTTCGGTTTCTATGTGTCATGGTCATTGATCACCTCAATATATTAAGGATTTTACAAGCTTTTGCTCCATCAACACAAATACACAAAAACAACATAAAACTTGCTCTGAATGCCCAACTTTATCCTGATTGTAATATGCATCCTTCCCAAGTATTACCATTACCACCAAATATAAAAATGAGCTCCCTTATAGAATATATCATGTTTAGTTCTGTTTAAGCAAAGGGAACATGCTTAAATAACTTTGGCATTATGGTCCAAATCTGTTCGTATTTGGCTAAACACAGTACAAACCTCTCTTTTTTCAAAAAAGTTTGGAAGTCTGTCCACTCTCCAAGAGACCATCCCAGCCATGTAAGAGCAGGGTTGAGAACAATCCTTTATGGCTCCAATACCCAACCAAGGGTCCATAAGGGCTGTTAATCACGCTCTAGTCACTTGGTCATGGTTCATCCACCAGACATGGTTTCCTATCTCCTTAAACTCAAGGATACAGTGCTACAAGCCTATAGAACAGATCATGTTCAAGTAAGGATGTGAGAAGGTACTGGCCATTTTAGTGTGTTAAAAACAATGACTCTAAATAGTCATAGTTAATCCAGTAAGGCAAAAGCAAATCCTAAGGATAGCTTAAAATACACTCCAGCCACTGAAAATGGGTTAACAAAGCAATCAATCACCACCTTCTTTCTGGCTCTCTACCACTTAATAAGCAGCTCCTTCCCTTTCATAATAGAAAATCCTCTACTCAGAATGATGAGGTACTCCTCCAGTCATCTAGTCCATCTTACTTCTTTCTGATCTTTATTTTCAAAATTATTTTTCTTGCTTCTCAAGCAACGCAACAATGTGTAAAGTCAAGGAGTTCAAGCTGCAGCACAAGAAAGGAAAGATGGGAGTACTGCAATTTAGCACGTATATTATTAGTTGAACATAATCTGGAGATCAAACAGATCCTGATTGATACCATATGCAGAGTGATGTAAATATTTTACTGAACTGTCCTCAGCATACATGATTTTCTTTTCAAATACATATTTTTAATCACAGTATATGACGTTCTAAACCCCAAAACATCACCAAGCAAACGGTTCAAAAAGACAACATTTGAGTTACTGATTCTTAAACTTGCAACTTGTTGCAGAACTAGCACTACTCTTCTGTTCGTGAAGTCCACAAAAGTTATGTGAAGCCGGGTCAAGTAATTTGATCAGTCCTACCAATGTAATTTATAAATGATGCGAAGCATATTGACAGTTAATAAAGCAGTACAAGTACAATACAAGCTAAAAAATGTTACATTTAAATTTAAATAGATAACAGAACTAACAGTCATTACCTGCACTCGTCCTTGATTGGGTAGCCACTAATGGGAGTACCTTATCTGGAATACTCGAAAGCAGCGGCAAAGTGTTGAGATCAGTCTCAATGGGAATCATCCGATACCTCGGAGCTCTAACCCTAAAATTATTATCAAAAAAGAGCTGAATAGAACAATTCAAGATCATCCAAACACCCTCCCTCTGACAAAGAGAACACTTGGACTCAAAATTCAAATAACACCTATTCATCACATGCACAAAAGACAAGTGTACTTCTACAAAGACTTGAAGTTTAAGATATCTAATCACTATCATTCACAACAATAGCAATATCTTAAGTTCAATATGAGAAAATTTCTTCAACATTGTGAGTCTCTTTAACAGAAATGATGGTACATAATAAATGCAATACAACAGACCCTGGTGCAACAATAGAGTTGCTCTTTTATAACTTGACGATCATGGGTTCAAGACGTTAGACCCGCCTTGTTGCAGCAAACCCCTTTGCATAAATAAAATAGAGGGATGCGTAGAGCCGTAGACGATACACCCATACTAATCAGGGAACACTTCAAGAACGCTTAAGACCTTTTTAAAGTAATATAACAATTTGACAACGCAAAGAGTTCTAACGTAAAAGGTCCCTTAAGTTAGAAGGTTACTCTATTCTCCTCCTTGGTATACAATGCAAAACATATAATCCTTCAAGTTTTGGTCCAGCTTTAATGGCCAGTCTTCTAAGATTTATAAATGCGGACATATTTGGTAATGTGCAACGAAAAATTGGAAATAAGAGGAAGTGAAAGGTGGGTTTTTTGGAATCAAAGCTATATTTACCAAAAGTAATGGAGTAACAGCTCTTTATCATAAAAAAAATTATTCAACTTTTTCCTGGTCTTATTGACATTGCAAGTCAATAATGTATTTTTTTGTTCCTTAATCTATTTCATATTCTATGATCTGACCAGCATTTTACAAGGCAAAGGAGCAAGGTGTGCCATTTTACCTACCAAAGGACAAGATATATTAGCTCTAAAACACTGAGCTACTCAATGAACTTATTATAAGTATTAAAAGAAAAGATGTATATATCTTGAATAAATTGGGAGCAAACAATTCTATGTCACTGAACCATATTATACAACAAAACATATTAAATAAAATATCGCCAATATTCAAAAGCGTTTTAAGAAAAAAAATCAGGCACATACATTATCATAGCAGACAATCCAAGGCATAAATTATGAAAGGAGTATTATTCAGGCGCTTACGGAAGTATGGTACAAGATGACTACGGCGTACATCTAGCAAATATCCCACCTATTTAGGTGCTAGCCAAATGATCAATCTGCCTCGTGATAGGTCACTGTACAGTCACGAGTTTTCCTTTTAAAACATTGATTACGGTATCTGTTTCTAGTCTTTTTTATGTATCGGTGGTAAATGCAAAGTGATCTTTGTTAAACATTACATAAGCTTTTAACGAAATTCTTCAGAGTTTGAATATGTTGGACCAAGTTTCTCCATCATCTTATTCAAATAACTACATATATTTACTGATTTAGGAGGAAGAGAGTATAGACCAACCCCCAATTTTAGAAGACCATATGTAATTAAAAGCCATGTACTTTCAAGGAAAAGTCTGTCAAGATTCTGTAAGACCATACCACAAGTGCCTCCATTTTGTAAACATATAAGACTGATATTAGTTGTTACCAGTTTCAAATATATATACATAAGAAGATATTAGTTCAGAGATAATAAGAAGGTAAAAAATAGAGCAATCCTTAGTGCCCGTTTGGACAACTTATAAAAAGTAACTTACAAGTTAAAAGTCATAAGTAGGGGATATCCTACTTATGGTTTTAGGCTTATTCTAGACATTTTGGGCCTAAAGTTTGAGTGCTTAAAAGCACTTTTTAACTTCTCCAAAACCAAAAACAACTAGAAATAAGCTAACCCTTGTGCTTTACTCTCTCTGTTTCAATTCACCTTTTTTATACTATTTTAGAAGGTTTCCAAATTTTTACCATTCATTTCTTTAAAAACTCTTCACAAATTTTAACAATTCAAACTCACTAACTATCAAGTACTTCCTCTATCATACTAAGTTACTCAACTAATTGCATATCTATCTCCCACCAACACAGGACCGAGTAACCCTATCCGCTAAGGCTTAGAGTCACTTAATGTTTTTGTACTCCGGGGGGGAGTGAGAGGGGTATTCAAAAAGGGGAGACACGGGTTCTTTCTTTCCTTTTAGGAAAGGTCTTGGTTTGGTATGGCATTGAAGAAAACTTGATATGGTAATGCGGCTATATAGAACAGGCAGGTAGGGCTTTATGCTGCCTTTTTTATAAATAGTTTCAATCAAAATTCCATCAATTGTAGCTACTGATTGCCCTGATCATATCTGATCACCAAAGTTGAAGTAACCCTTCAGATGCTCTCTACGCTCTGTTAGTATTTGAAACTGAAACCTCATAATTCTTAACCTACTTCGTGATCACTTTACCACACCCTAGATCGCCTGTCAAATGAATTTTTCAACTACAACTTAATCCTCAGTTCCTCATTAACATTTGAACCTGAGACCGCTCAATTCTTAAACCTACTTCATTGATCACCAGATACCAACACCCTTGATCGCCTATCAGACTAATTTTTCAACTATTACTTAATCCCCCAAACACCAGTGATTAATTGGTGTGGAATCAGATACCATGGCATAAAACATATAGAGAGAGCACAACATATCTCACCAAAATAAATACATTTTCCAGCTAAAACAGAAGGAAATGCGTACCTTTCGGCTGAGGAGACAAGTTCTGAAGTGCTGAAATCATGGAATGCTTTATCGGTTGGAACAGGAATTGTACCACAAAGAAAACCGACTGGTTTAGGGCGTGCGATTTCGAGTCTTCCTACACACTGTAACTCTCGGGAGCTTGACGGTGGTTTCTCCATAGATAAAACTCCTCTCTCAGAAGCTAGGGCTTCTTCCACCTTCCAGGAAGAAAATTGGTTTTGGGTGTTTTTGCTTTGAGTTTATGTTCCAGAAGCTTCACATTGAAACTTGAAGAAATTGAATTAATTGCAATTGTGAAAAAATTTCTCTGTGGTTCTTATGGAAAAGAGTCAAATCTAACCCCTTCAGACATAAATAATAATTTGACTATTTTTAAATACTAAATTTTCAAAAATAGCAAATGTTAATTAAAGTTTGTTTGAATTAGCTTAAATGTTGGTCAAATATATATTTTCAATTTTGAAATATTTGATAAAGTTTAAAATAAATATAAAATGACTTGAAAAAAAAGTTAAAATTCATAAATACACACCTACTTTTTATTTTTTTAACTTATAAGTTACTTAAGTTTAATTATTAAAAATTACTTTCAAGAAATAATTTTTTTTAAGTTAAGCCAAACGAGTTCTTAGTCTAGTATATATATATATATATATATATATTATATAGTTATACACAAGCACTATTATTTATGTTGATTTTTATTGTTATTGTTTGTACATTTACGTAAAAGATTCATTACAAATAATACTCAACACCTTCATATTAAAGCGGAAAAAGAATCATTAAATTCACTTTTTTGATAACAAGTATATCTATTTTTTTCTATAAAAAGTCATATCTAACATAATTTAATATAATACTCTCTTTTTCTTTTTGTTCAAATAGAAGTTTTATTAATACAAGACCGGTGGCTCGGAATACTACTAGTTTATACTTTGACTACTCATTTGACAAAATTCTATCAAAATGCTTTTTATGAATTGGTTTATGAATTCTTGGACAACGATGATGTTGTCATCGACTTGCCTATTTTTGAAGAAACTAGTTTGACAGGGCTAATGATTTTGTTCAGCAGTGGCTTTAGCTTGTTAGCAATTATCTTAGTTGTTATCTAGTAGGTAGTGTTAAATAAATTTATAAATCTAAAGTTTCTTAGGCTTGAAACATTTTTACATTTTGAAATAAGGCATATATGGATAGTATTTATTTCACAATCTATCCTTTCATCTTTCCAAGTTTTCATGCAAATAGCTTTTATTGATGATCCTACTATTTCTCAATATTTTTGGTTAAAAAAAGGTGAATCCCATTAGGTCCACGCACTTTATATAGCTAAAAAGAATAAACTGCATTGAAAATTTCTTTTTCGGTTAAGTTTTCTCCTAATATATTTCTATCATTATTTGTTTGGCAATTATCCTGTGAATTGTGAATCCTATTAGAGGATTTATAGTTGGTAGAAAATAGGTTACTATTGTTCAAAGGATGTGTTAGTGAAAAAACTTACAAGATAATAAAATTGCAAGATTACAATTGAAAATAAAATGAAGAAAGTAATCTCTTCAGGCTGAGGCGCGGATATCTCGCTCTCTTTAAGGAGATTCAAGCCCACTACTGCAAATGTTTTCACCAGTCCAGCAGTAGTCCTCTTTGACTTGTCCCCTCCAGGATACAACAGCCTTCACAAAGTATAACTCAACAACTCTGGACAAGAGTTGAGTCCAAAGCTCCACAAAAAAGAACACCTCCCTTCAACTAATAAGGACTCTCTTTTAGACTAACTCTTTCACTCTTTTTTTTCTCTTATGAATTGTGTGTATCTAAAACCAAATGAAGACTACCACTATTTATACTAAAAGAAGTCTTTCTAGCAATGAATAGGAAGATAATGGCCTTAGGAGTTTCATAGGTTACAGTGGGAGTTACATAGGTTACATAGGTTACAATGGGAGTTACATAGGTTACAATGGGAGTTACATAGGTTACATAGGTTACAAAGAGTAATGGAGGAAATAAGAATGAAATACATTGATGGATAACCAATGCTAATGGATGATGTAGAAGTCATCCATTCCAATGTTCATTCTTATAACTTCAAAATAAGCAATTTAATATGTTAAATATTAATATTAAAATGCTAATAACCTAACAATCCCCCACTCATTTTAATATTTAGATAAGAAAGTATATTAGTTGAAGGAAGACTACTATGCATAATGAAGGTGTGCTCTGCATTGAACCTCCACTTAGTGAAATAGTAACTTTTACTCTAGAGTCGTAGTGGTCTCAGACTTGAACTATGACTGCTTAAGGGAAATAAAATATCACTGCTCACACATAATAATCAAGGTGTTGACATGAGCTTTAACAGCCATCACGTTATGGCCATGTGCTATCCCGGTTTTATGAGTGCATTTGAGAATAAACTTCATTCTCATAGGAAGCGACCTACTTCCACACATCACATAGGTGAAATCTATCGAGAGTGCTCCTGTAAGATTAACACTCCACCCATACGGGCTACAAATATTCATTAAGAGTTTTATCAACTCAACCTTCACAAACTACAGGAAATAATGCACTCACATCATAGGGAGGGATAAAAAAAATACTGCATTTTTCACAACAAGTCATCATATGATTAGTTTTTCCCTTTGAACCTGGTTATAGGATCTCTAGTCCCCAGGTTGGATTTCCTCATATATGACTCAAGAATTTGTAGGCTTCAATCCCATCCCCCTCGATGTGCTCCAGACCTTTTCTCTTGGATGGAGTTTCATCGTCCATTTTTTTTATTAAAAAAAACTAAAAATTTGAAGAATGGAGAAGGAATTTTGTGAAAATTTAAATAAGACAAATGTAAATCATACACAAACAACAACAAAAAAAAAACAGTTGAAATACATTTAAGCGGTTACCTTAAATTGTGATATTACGATTATGATGGAGAAAGTAATTTCAAGATTCAATAATGATGTGTATGAGTGATTTTAGGAGAGAATTAGAGAATGTGGAGAAGAGAAATAAAATTAGATTTGTATAAATGAACATACAAATCTAGGCCTATACAATTCGATCTCATAATTAATATCAAATTATATTAAACTATAATCACACACCGTAATTAATTGAAATTGTAACCTCCAACTTTTCAGAATTTAACTTTTAGATTTGAGAGCTTCAAACTCAATCATTCATGTGGATTCGAGGTCTTCTTCTGAATTTGATATTTCAATAAATTTTCAATGTTAGAATTTTATGAATTTCTTTTCCGGAAAGCGAGAGGTACTGGACAAGAACCCTGAATGGAGCCCGATAGAGAAAGACATAAAGGAAATTGAGTTCGTTGAGCAAGTAAAACTCGATCTTGCAGCACGCGGGCACGAGTCTCCTTATATAAAGCAAATTTTTGGGTTAGGGTGAAATCTGGAGATCTACGAAGGAACGCTAGCTATATGCTTAACACATGCAAGTCGAACGTCTACGAAAAAGTTATCGTAAAGTTTCGTTCTTCGTTTCTCTCCTCTTGGTCGAGTTACTTCGTTCCTATTTTTTGCTTTTTTTCCGCTTCAATTATCAAAGGTAAGAGTAGAGTGGTTTTGGATTTGATGATAAGAATTTGACATCAAAATCTTCTTTTTTAAAAAAAAGCTAAAATATTTAATTAACATGTAAAAGTAATATTTTTACGAATAAGGTGATACAATCAATATCTAAATTTTGATAATCAAGCATATGGGGAATTATCAAAATTGGTCAAATTTTGATAGATCATCATAACTTGTTTAATGAAATCTCATCAACATATATGTGTTTATTTGCTATCTAAATCTTCTAAAATATATAGCAATCTTCTACTCTCAGTGATCAAATTAAAACCGAATATTTTTAAAATAACAAGACTAAGTTGGTAGATTATTAATTATTATTCAAACTAAATACAAATTTAATGAAACACACTATATATCCACTCAATTTTAACCATAGCTAAATTAAAGTAATGAGTATTTAATTTTCCACCATATATATCTTTTTTTTTCTTCCAATTTTTATAGTGCATGTCCACATTATTTATATTGCAGGAAGAAAAAGGAAAAGAGAAAAAGAAGTTGGTGAAGAATATAATGCTCCTATATATGAGTATATTGTTTGCACTACTTTTATTGATATGTACAATAATTAAAAACAAATCCTTAAAAAGGATATTTTTAAAAAATTGGTGAATTAAGAAAAAGAAAACCTTTTGATTTACTAACAAATTCCTTTTTTTGGAACAACAGTTTATGTAAATGTGTTTTTTCCCTTTAAAATGTTTTCCAACAAAACTTCTAAAAAAGATTTACTAAAAGTGGACGTCACGTTTTCAGATAAATTACTCAAAAGTGTTGATATAATACACCTAATCAATTAGAATTGAAAAAGTTATGTTTCTATTATTATATATAAATATACGATTCATAAAAAGATAAAGATATATAGCAAACGAACAAACGTGTTTGGTGGCAATATTTCACTCCATATATAGCTTCTTCATACCAATTATCAAATGGTATTGTAGACATTGAAATTCTGTAGGATTCTACAAAATGCATTGAATTTGAGTTGAAATTCTATAAATTGTGTTCAACTCAAATTAGGGTTCTTGAAGGATAATCAATCATAAATCCTAGTTTATGTTTATATAATGGGTACTAAAATTCTTTTAATTTTGGAAATTCCATAAAGAGATTAAGATTTTGAATACTCCACAAATTGATGTATTACGAGGTCAAATCTAAATCCTAGTTCGAGAAATACGCCACTAATAATTCTCGAATCATGGATAAATTACGTCACTAACAACCCTCTCGAATCATGGATAAATCTTAGGAGAGTAGAATCAATGGATCAACAGAATTGTACCAGCTATCTTTACTAATATAATTATATTTCTTTATATTTTACTATCATTGTAATTTTTTTCCTATCACTTTAAAATTTGTTACAAACAGATATTTATTTAGACGTAGACTATATAGTATGTTACAAAATGCATCAAACTATAGGCACAAGATGGAAAATCTTGGTTAATGAGTTAAAGTCAGACAACAAAAAAGCAAATAAAACATTGAAAAGGCACAGTGAATCAGCATTGGGAGGAGTAAAGCTAAAGTAAATAACAATAATATGAAAACAGAATTATAGCAAGATTATGATGACAACAAACTAGAGTGGGACAAAAACGCTTGATCACGAGTTCATCATACTATATATGATATACATTAAATATACATATTTAAATTTTATTTGAGAAAATTCAAAGACTTGGATCAACTCCCTTTTGCACGTGAATTATGGTGATTATGAAACTCCCAAAAGCACAAAACATTTGTTTTTTCTTAAAAAGTTTTTTGTAAAACTAGAAAGTGCTACACGAGTAAATGATCAGTTTTCCAAGTAGAGCCAACAAGTATATATGAACATTTTTTTTCATATTCAAGACTTAAAAATTTATTATTTGTATTGGTATTTGGTAATGAATATTCATAGTTGTTATTTTTTGAATGCGTATATGGTAAAAACTTTGTTCTTATACAATCATCCGCCTATAGAATTGAGGACATAACATGTATTAAGTTTGATGCAACGAGTCCGAGCCAAATCTCCTTGTTTTTTGCTCAGAGGCTAAGGGGTGGTCACTCAGTTCACGTGGATCCATGTTCCCCTTCGAGATCATATATAGTAGTGCTATATTTGTTTTAAAAATATTGAAATATAGATGTATGAACCTAATCTTGAAGTATCACATTATGCGATTATGACTGAGTGCACTTCTCTCGAAGAAGTTAGAATTTGAATTTCATATTTATCTTGTTTTATTTTTCTTTCTAAATTAGATAACGCTTCTATAAGTGGTATTTAGTGTGTGTATATATAGGAATTAATTATAGACCTACAAATTTAAAATTTTAACAAGTTTTCGATACTAAAAACCTAAATATCGAACCTATCAAATTTATATCATAGATCAACCCTTTTTATAACTGTGCATTCATCATTTCAAGATTCTGAATACGCCTCTATTTTGCTGATAAGAAGTTTCCAACGTGATACCTTCAAAATGAAAATCTGAAACTCAAATCATAATTAGCCACACCTAAGTGTCCAAACCTTTTCCTACTTTATCAAAGGTATAACCACATAATATATTGTAGATATATAGTTTACTTACGAATGCTTCAATTACGTAACTCATATATCTAATAACTCATCGTCTCAATGTTCATGTCTACTAAAATAATAATTGTTGTATCTTTTTTTGCTAGATTAAAAAATGAAAGTTTTTTTTTGGGAACATAGCAAAGAAAACTTTTATGCTTGTATTTAATATAAGTTTTTTGCTTTAGTTCTCGATGAATAGGACAACTTTGCTGTTTAAACTTGACCAAAACAAATTATTTTATTATTTTAGATATTAAAAAGTATATTCTATATTATTTTTAGTTACTGGATTATTTAATCATATGACGAACCTGAACATGTGGTGTACGCTTTGACTCTTTCTTGTTGATTTAATTGAGCGTAATGCACGTGAAACGCAAAAAGTATAAATACATGAAAAATGAGCTACATAAATTCGATGGAGACGTCTATGTGGAACTTTACAAAGAAGCGTAAAATAACATAAATCTTGTTAATTTAGATTCAATAATGAGATTTTTTATGAGTTTTTAAAATTATTATTTGTGGCAAATTTCATCTCAGATACATATGAATTCAAATTTACCTTATTCAAGTGGATTCACATGTATTTGACTCTCTCGCTCGTTTGTTACTTTTATGTATTTATATTTCAAAATATATCTAGTATCTCAGTAAAATGTATCTAATACTGTAGTCGATTATGTGATTTGGATATATCAGTTGGGTTACATTAACTATTTTGTTCGAATCTTTTCTATCTCGCTAAAATTGAAATCCAATTCAATTCTATTACGTTTACTTATATATAATGAATCTTTTAATACATATATATGTTCTTAATCAAAATTATTACGTTCAGATAAATCCATAATTCGAATAATTTATCAATGGCTTAGGGTCCCATAATCACATGACAAATTCCAAGAAGAAGAGGATCATTTCAGATCACGAGCACCTTGAGTTTTGTTTTTTTGTTTTTTAAGTTTGCATGGTGTTAGCAAATTATATTATGGCCCTTTTAACTTTTTATCCTCATCTTTCTTTGCTATAAGACAATCCCGTGGCCAGGCGTTTCTATCAGAGATTTTTTTTATTATTTTTGTAATTTAGCACAATAGTACTATATGTTTTCTTTTAATATAATGATTAATAGTTTTTTAATTAGTAATTCTAGGACAAAAACTACATTGTGAAAAATAAGCTCATAAAATTTTATTAATTTTCTATCGTAAAACGATAACAAAATGAACCTTGGATTTGATTCAACGTTAAAACAGAAACCATTCATAATTCCTTACACTTTACACATGGTCAAACTATTATAATATGAAGATTTGATATTAGATAAATTTAATTAATTAAAGCATCGATAACATAATATTAAAAATTGAAATGAATTTATTTTTAATTTCCTATATTATAGTTTGATTAATAACAACCAACGTAGAAAATTAAAGTCCCACACTTAAAACATGATAACATTAAGCAAAATGTGGAGCCCTCAACTAATATGTAATAAAATCAGCCTTATGAATATTCATTTTCAAGGTTTTTCTTTTTTTTTTTAAAAAAAGGGAGACGTATATTTATTATATATGGGTTAGATTAATTATGAATAAAGTAGTTCGAGATCCATGCTTGATGAAATTTGAATAATGATTATTTAAAGCCACTCAATAATTCATGAGACAACTATGATACTCTGACTAAAATTTGTTAGGTGAAAAATTAGTCTATGGAAGATGGAGTCCAATAATTCTTTATACATTTATTTCTCTGTCTCCTCCCAAAATTATAATACTAATATTCTTCTTAATTAACAATTATAAGCATCAAAATGAGAAGAAAAAAAAGATATAGTTCATGACTTATATTAATATATACTGGATTCTACTTCATTGCTTCGTTGGATTTAGACAAGAATACTGGAATTATAATTGCAAGTGCTTGTTTATCAACTATTTGTGATTTTCACCTGAATTACGCTTGATATGATGTTATTGAGACAAACATAATTATATATAAAAAAAAATCGATTTAAATGTAGTTGATTAATTACTTTTCTTTTTCTAGGGGTAATTACTTCTGAATTGCAACTTAAACTTTATAATGATTAAGGAGAAGAAATTGGAGAACATCTAGTACACATGTAGGTCCTTGATCTAGAATATAATTATTAATTATGTGGGCGAAGAAAACATTTTAATTCCTCTTTTAGAATTATCATGGTAGGTGAGTAAAATAAGAATAAATTAGCTAGGTAAATACAACTTAAAAAAGCTTAGCTATATATTTTCTAAAATATTTTGATTATCAATCTGAATACGATATAAAAGAATATCAAATATATCATATGAACCACACTGAACCAAATTATCTGTCTTAGGTTTATGCTCCTAATTCTACACAATGTTGGATTATTATTATTTATTTTTTTTTTAAAAAAAGACATGTTATAAATATATTTGTATTATACTGAATGTCGGAGTCCTTTTGGGGAATAGTTAGTAATATTACTTGGGAGACCAAGTTAGGTTTCCTCTATAAAATAATGATTCATTGTAAATCAGATCTGTGAATCTTCAAGAAATTATAAGTCTTTTCCCTAATTTCTTCTTCTTATTTTATATAGTTTCATAACATATCCTTTATTTATTTCCCATTTATTTCTTTGTTTCTACCTTCTTAATTTCTATTCTTGTCATAATGCAATGGGTTGTACCGTTTTATTTGTTAATAATATCTATCTCTTTTTTTATTTTCCATTCACCAAAATCTATTTAGGAATGAAAAATATTGATCATTACGCGAAATATTAAAGAATAAATCACTCAAACACACAGATCAAGAAATTAGATATTTTACAAACATATTCCAAAAGAAGCTAGATGATTTCTTTTTAAAATGTTTTTTTTGGTGGATAGAACTAATGGGCTATTTGTGTTGACGTGCAACAAAACAACTAACTTTTTAAAAAGTGAATGTCGAGCTTAAATCAATTTCCAAAGTTAGTTTTAGAGGTGAGAATTGTTCAAATCATATTTGAAGAGATTAATATGAAACTCTTTTTAACCTCACATCCAAAATTGAATATCTAATATGGACAATTTAATACAAAGAACTCACAATAAAAACGAAAATCATGAGAAATAATCTTGCTCTAATATTTTCCTTTTTAGGTGAAGGGATGAGTTTTAAATTAAGCTCAAACCAATAAAGTGAAGATTCAGATAACCAACTAAATAAATTACTAAAATTCTTTTAAAGAGAGAGTCAATATATGTCAAACTTTTTCACTAACGCACAAACATTATTTAATGAAAGAAAGTAAAAATAGTAAACACAACATGATAAAAGGTTCTAAATATATATATACACTAGTATATACACATAACAAGGAGAGAGTAAAGATACCAAAGAGACAATTACAACATATCTTCCTCTTCCACTTTCCATTTTCTCCCTTCATCAAGAATCAATGGCTTCTACTCTTACTACTCCAACTCCAACAAATGATGTTGATGATCATCATCAAAGTCATGACACCACATTCTCAATCCCACTTTTCCGGTCACCGCCACCGACGACTCGCCGGAGTACTCCACCATCTCTCTCTTCATCTCCATCTCACTCTTCCAACTCTTCCTTTGGATCATCACTCTCATTCCATGATATTCTTGATGATCATAACTCCCCTATTAGCCCTACAACTCCTCTTCAATTCCCAAAAGGTGTACCCTTTTCTTGGGAAAAAATTCCTGGAATTCCAAAACAAATATTTTCCAAGAAAAATAACACTACTACTACTACTACTACTACTTCTCTAGGTCAACTCCTCCCATTAATGCCACCACCTTGTGGAAATGGAAATAATGTTTCATCCAAGAAAATTCCTAGTTTTCTTGATGAGTTTTCTCCAAGAAAAAATGTTGCTAAAAGTTTTAGAAAAGATCCATTTTTTGCTGCATTTGTGGAGTGTTCTAAAGATGATCAACAACAATATGATGATGATATTTGGAAAAATTCTTCAAAGGTACCATCAATAAGAGGTTTAAGTGATAGATTTGGATTCATCAGCATGTATACATCTTGCAAAAGAACTTGTACAGTCTCTGAATCCATTGTTTATCTTCCAAGATCAAGAAATAATTATAGTAGGAAGTACTAGTGATCACAAGTCAATAAAGTCCTAGATCGCCAGAGTCAGAATTTAAAATTTATCAGTTCTAAAGCAAATTTATTGCTTGTTTTAGTTGTGGGGTTTGCAATTATTAATGAATTTTCCAGTAGAGATACAAAGTTTAAGCAAAAGCTATTGAGTTTGTCATGCCAATAACATTGTAGCTATGGCCCTGTCTACATATAGGTTAGGTAAGTGTTACAATTTCGTCTTCATTAATGCATAGTTATTTTCATGAAATTGTAATTTACGCTTTGATTTTTTTTATTTTTTTTCATATTGTAATTTTTCTTTTGTGGATTTTATGTAATGCAACGTGAGGACAAGTCAATGTGTTTGTCCAAAATTAATTAATATTAGTACAATTATGGGTATGTTTATTTATTTCTTTGGTACGTTTATGTGCTTGTAAGGTAGCTGTGCAAGATTCGATTCAGTATCTGATATCAAGTTGAAATATGTTAACAAAATGTACAGTTTTATTATTTTTATTTTATTTATAAAAAAAATTGTACAAAGAAACAAAATCCCTTCCTTCTGTATTTCCATGTGATGTTTAAATGGCATTTGAGTAAAAGCCACAAAAGGCCCATGTGAAATTTATAAAATTTTGAAACATTTTTGCATAACAAAACAATACATAAGAGGACACATAAAACTTACTAAAAGAGTTTTTAGTTACGTATAAGCAAAGTTTGAGATTCCCAAGAAGAAGAGTTTGAAAATACCCGTTTGGCCATAAATTTTCCAAATAATATTTGGGAAAAATTTGGCAAATAATGTTTGTTCATACAATTTGTCATTATTTGGCAAATATTTTTGGCAAATATCCAAATTTCCAAATACTAGTTTTTTCTAGTATTTGGGCAAAATCTCATTATTTGGGATATTTTAAAAATTAAAATTTTACCCCAATCTTTTATCTTTTACAAAAACACCCTCTCTAGTTGTTGCATGCGTTGTATTACATCATTTTTTACGTGAATATCAAAATAGTGATGAAATATTTAATGAATATTAAATAATGATATGATTGTTGATGAAAATTATTAAAAATTGGCTTTAGGTAACAAAGTCATGTACTTTGTCTACTTCATGATATATGGAATAATTCTTGTTGCACTCACTTCAAATTACTACATTGCTTTAGTGTCATGGACATTATTTGTTATTGTTGTTTCGAACATTCAATTGACTTGTAATACAAACTTTTAATTAGTTTTGATAGTATTTAAAACTTGTGTGTATAAATCATATTTTTCTAAAAAGGTGAATATATACCCAAATTTTATGTCCAAACACATGGTGAAATTTCACCAAATTTTCACTCAAATAATATTTGCCAAGAATATTTGGAAATCTATGGCCATAACGCTAGCTAAATGTCTTGTTGTCATCCATATATATGAATGAATTCTCACATTTGTGATCAAGATTTCTTTATGCATGTTAATATTTATATTCGAAATTTACTGATGGATTAATTTAGATTACCATTGAATAAGGTTTGAAAAAAATAAATTGAACTATTTCACTTTTGGAGTGTTATTGTTATCTTCTGTAGGTCAATTTAGAATCATAAATTGGAAACAAAAAGACAACAATGCCCTTTTCTTTTCTTGGATACTTTGAGGTTGTACTAAAGGACATATAAAAAGGTGAAAAAGCTAAAAGTTTCACTAATAACTAATTTTTATTTTACTTTGTCTTGTGTACTAAACTTTTCCATGTCTTTTCCTTCAATTTCCAGTTGTGATGGATAGTAAATTTTCCATAGCATTCAATACAAGGACAAAACACTATGCAACAAAAGCATCCAAAAACAAAGATTAATAGCAATGTGCAAATGAAGCTTTATGTATGATAAAAAACACAACTTGGAAGTTGGAACTACCTATCTTAGATTCCATCATTTTTTTATATTCTCCACCAATATCCAGCATTCGAGCTCTGACTAAATTCTGATTCGTGACAGAAAGTCATAGTATTGAAGATAAAACGTTCCTTAACAAAAAATAATTTTACTAGAAGACTTCAATATGAAACCACTGATTATTATTAAAGATGAAAAAATACATATGGATTCTATCAATATTCCATATCTTTTTAGGAGATTCAAGTTAAAATAGACAACCTTTTTCTTTAAATATTGTCACAATAGTAATGGATGCATGCGCGCCTAATTTCACATTTTTTAATATACTAGGCTATCATTAATTTTTTTAATTTAAAAAACTTTAATGATTTCGAAGAAATAATGACTATATAAAAAAAACAAGAAATATTAGTAGCCATCATTATGTATATGAGCAAACAAAACGAAAATGGAACTATGGCAACATCATGGTAGCTAGGAATAAACAGCTCCACTTCACAAGAAAACAAAGTTCATGTTGTACTATGATACCTTTTTTTATTTTGACCTCTTTTAATATCGTATATATTAAGCAAGTTGTTAATCATATACCATCTTTTAAATATTTACTTTTGAAATCATAAAAAAATTGATGAAAAAAGTTATTATCATATCTGTTCCAGCGTGAGAGATAACAAATATATTTAAGATACACAAAAATTGATTCGAATTAGACTTTTTTTTAAAAAAAATATGATGAAACTCTTGGTGGGGTATTCTTTTTGTCAATTACTAATAACAAAGATTGTTGAAAAGAAGCCAATAATATGATTCATCAATAGGTCCACTTTGGACTTCCTACACAGCAGTTCACACATCAATATCATTTAATTAAAATTAAAGCCATTTATTTAGGAAATAAATAGCATAAAAAAGAACACTAATAATTAAAACATTTGTGTCAAAGGGAAAGTATATTGACTATTTTTTGCATATGTGGTTCAAAGGAGGAATTTTTTAATTACAAAAAAAAAAAAAGTTTTATGGTGGGAATCAAACATATTATAGGATAATTAAAGAGATGGATTTATTATATTTTGTGTAATCTATTAATTATTAAATGGCTTAATTTTGTATCCACTAATAATATAAATAATTTCTATATATTCAGTACAATTTGACTAGCTCCAACAGCTTTCCCAGTAACTCATATTTATTCATTTGCATCTCACTATAATAAAAATATGTAAATATTTTCTCTTTACCGTAACTTCAGTAAAACTTAAACTCTAATTAACAATACAACACTAATCTAGGTAAACTGTAGACTGTAATTAATTGCATGTTTTAAATCTATGAAGGGTCGTTTGGAAATAAAGATACATAATGCAGGAGTTACTAATCTATGGATTAGTAATGCAGGGATTAGTTTTTATCAAGTGTTTAGTTCATTGTTTTCTATCTAGTCTTATGTTTGGTTTAAAACTTTAGAAAAAGTATATTTCCTATTATACTCTTGAGTTATTGTGAGATTTTGTATTTCATTTAACTAGTCAAGTTAAATACAAATATATATATATTATTAATTTTGAGGTGTGATATGTCACACTGTATATTTCTAATTTTTTGTTGGTCAAATATACCTTGAACTTAAACATGGATTTAAGGCTATTTAATTGTTCAAATATACGAAGCTTATTTTTAAAAAAAAATAAAAAATTCAAGTGGTCAATCGACGAACTACATTTATAACAAAAGAACCCAAAAAAATCAATTCAATATAACAACTCAAACATGGAGAAAAAATTAGTTTATGAAATCATCAAATTACATTGAATAAATTTGGAGAATTCAAAATGAATATTTATAAATATTTTCATATAAATAAAAAAGAACATTAATTACAAATAAAATAATAGAAAAAAAGATTTGAGGATATTTTAGTCATTTTGGGATCTTATTCAAGGATTGCTAAACCTTGAATTAGCTATCCCTCCATTTCCTAGGGATAAAATAAGACCTTGTATATAAGAAAACAACCCTTAAATTAATCAAAATACGAAGAAATACGAAGAAATTCTAGGTATATAAGAAAACAACCCTTAAATTAATCCTAGTGTTAAATTTTTGAGGTACACACTAAATTCAAACGCAAATACATAAATAATATTATTTTTTTTAAATACGTTCAGATAACTGTATTATTGCTCCATTCCATCGGAAGTAAAATACAAAACGAGGAGAGGAACATAAACCAAACCTCCTACCAAACAATCGCTATGATGAGTATGTGCAAGTGAGCAAAAGTCCTCCATAACTAACAAATCAACTTATATAAAAAAAAAAAGTCGATTTATCATATCTTTTACCAATAATAGAGATATACATATATATAGCATTTATGATTGAACTATATTACAAATATATATATATGGTGTATATTTCAAGAATTTAGAGGACACGTACCCTTAAAAAACAATAATGCAGATTATACGTATATATATATTAAAATGACCATCCTTTACTTTTCATCTATATTAATTAATTCGTATAGAAGGGTACGATAATCGATTGTCCGTATATATACAGTATATATAGTCATTTTTTGTATTATACCACTTGAAATGTAATTATTAAAGTAATGAAAAAAAATACATGAACTATAGGAAAAAATAATATTGTACGTTGGGCAATAGTTGTATGAGATTCTTTGTGCTTCTGATGAGGGAGCATTTAATTTGATTTTGAGTCATTATAAATCACATGTATGATAGGTTGGACCATGGTGTGTAAGCTTACCTATCACAAAATCTCTTTGGATTTTAAATGTTTCATTTTCTTTCAAATAATAAATATCTCTTTCTACTATTTTTAATCTTGTACTTTTTTAAAGAAAATTAATTATCTTATGTCACATTTAATATAAAAATTAAGAGTAAAGAAAACGACTAGTAAATTTACTATTTAGTATATGTAAGATGGAATTAATTAGGATAAATTCAATGAAATTGAATTCTTAAAGGGGTGTATTTGTGTATATATGACGCTTAAAATTAATTGTGAACTAATAAAAGCGAGTCAAGAAAAGTAGAGATGATATATATAAGTCCCAAAGTTTTGTAAAAAAGGGTTGTATATGTTACTTTAGCTAAATTTTATAGAAATATTTAACTTTCTATTTAAGTTCCAAGTAGAAAACACCTGATCAATTGGGACTAAGATGTTATTGATTTGATTGATTGAATAATCAATAATGTTTTGTATTTCCTTTTACTAATCAATATATTTTTGTTTAATTAAGAAAAAACAATACTTGACTACTGTGTATTTAATATTTTGGGGATCTTGCTGGAGAGCAAAAAATATCCAATATTATTTGGAAATGGGAAGCCAATTGACTTAAAAGGTCTTGTAAATGCATAAAATAGTCATTATTTCATGTCATATGGTGCCTATTTTATTCATATTAAATATTAAACAACACATTTAACCTAAAATTCTCATAATTTCGCAAGTGGATATAGATTCAATAAAACTGAATATAATACATGTCTATTGACTTTTTAATATATATATATATATCTCAAAGACAGGGATAAAGATTAGTAAATAAGTCGTAGATCAACAAAGTCACAATATAACGAATCCCATATTATCATTCTCTATATTTTTATCCAATACGCTTCGAAATTATTGACTTTATTAGTGATTGTTAAATTAAAATAACTTAAAAATACTCTTAAGATGGCGTGATATTCTCGTAGCTCGGAATTTCTTTGGGATTTATATTCAATGTTGTCCATAGGATATCCAGTCCACTAATTGAATTTTCTTTTTTTTGGAAACATGTCTGCAAGTTTGCTAATGAAAGAGGGAACAATGAAGCAAGTAAAATGAAATTTCTTTTGATTTAAGCATATCTTTAGCAGAAAGTTACTATAATATGTTGATTCTAGCAGCAGGGTGGGTACTCATCACTAATTAATTATCTAGCTTAACACTATGTTATAAAATTAAATCTTACAATTAATTACCATTAGATACTTTTCTTAGAATCAGCTATGTGTTTCCTACTCCCTCAGTTTCTCAATAAATCGTATTTTTTGGCTTGGACACGTCTCTTAAGAAATTACTATTTATTTATTTTAAAAAAATAAAAAGTGTTTCTATCGGCGTAGAGTTAATAATTGCATATCTTGAAAAAAGATGTGATCTTTTAATAGTTTTTTTTTAAGTTATGTGAAACTTTCTTATTTAACAAAGCATAGAATTAAAAGATTATCAATATTTTCTTAATTATCTAAAACATCATTTATTTTAGAACAAAACAAAAAATAAATTAAAAAACCACTTGTTTAAAAATGATGGAATATAGTAGGAGTGTAGTCACCAACGACCAACCCTCCTAAAGAAATGTCAAAAAGTGGGTTGAAATTTTCAAAATAATATATTTTAGGAGATCGAATTTATAACTCGATTTAAGATAAGAAATCTTACATCGACAAAAGCATAACAAATGTTGAATATAAGAGTAAGTAAGATTTTACTCATTATTGACGTATTTAATAATTGTACAAATATAGATCGAGAGCAAACAATAGTATTATTGAATTTGAGTTTATTTGTATAGTTAATTGTACTGACGTATCTAAAAATTGTATAAATATAGGTCGAGAGCAATCAATAGCATTACTGAATTTGAGTTTATTTGTGCATTTGATTGTAATCATTTTGTTCTTCCAGAAATTCTGCATTTAGCCAGAGTTCTTGATGCTAAAAAGGTACTTTAAAAAAGTATAAATCATTTATCACAACAAAAAAGGGACATAACATATTAGTAATATGTATACGTCACTCATGGATAATCATGATGTATTGTAAATACATTTAAATTTTTTTGTATGATATTAATTACCGGTAGAATCGTCAATATGGATTAGGTCCGTTGGGCAGACTTGGCCTAACCTGGAATTTAGTAGGGCTAGGTTAATATTTTTGCAGCTCATTTAATAAAAAAACCTTTTAGCCCGGACTGAATAAACATGTTGATTTGAGAGGCTTGAGAAAAACTAGTAGGGCTGGCCTGTGGGCCAATAAAATTTAATTAAAAATATAATATAATATTAAAATTTAAAATTGATGAGAGTCCAAACTCAAAACAATTAGGTTAATATTTCTATTTAGATATTTATACTTAAAAAAACTTAATAGATTTTTATTTTATTTTTTAAAATGGTAACTTAACATAATAAATATTTAATAAAAATAATTTTATTTGTGAATTTGATTAACAAGTAGTAACATCAACCTCATGTAATATTGTTTTGTCGATATTTATGATGATATATTTAAATTATAATTTATAATTTAAATTAAAAAATATTTATAATTTTTAAAAAATGGGCTGGCTCGGCAAGCCACCCACGTACTTGTGGGTTGGGCCGATCATTTTCCAGCCCACACAAAAAATGGGCTAGTTCGGCCTGACCCGTAAAATATCAAAGCTTGTATGGATTAGCCCGAATGAGGTGGATTAACCCATATTGACAGCTCTAATTACTGATTTAATTGAAACCTTTTTTTGATCAATCAATTAGATCATAGATTTTTCTTCTAATATAGGTTTGTCCCTAGTATTAATGCTTAAGCATCAAGATTTTCATAAAGATGATTTTCAAAGTTTTTTTTTTTTCCAGACTATTCATAGTTTTTTTAAAAATTGAAATAAGAATTTTTGACTTTTAGGATATATAACGACTTATTTATTAGATCTTATAAAGTTTTCTAAATCTTGCTTTCCTCTTCTCTTAAATTTTTTAATTACACGTAGTGTTATTCTCTCTAATAATTTCTTAGTCTAGTGATTAGTGTCGTAACTCATAAGTATCCCATCAAATTTCTCCGACTTGAAAAAATTATTATGGTACAAAAATATTGATCACTTAAATTGTTTAAAACATTTAATTAATTAATACAAACTAATATAAATTAAATGGTAAAATGTATTCATGAAATCTTGACAAGATTGGCGTCCAAGCCTCTTTATTAGCTCAATTATTTTTCTAAAAAAAGAAGAAATATCCAATCAGTTTGACTTGCGTTGCTATTATCATATTCTAAAAAAACCCGACTAATTACTAATAATCCTAAAATTAAAGAGAACTTTATGTAGCAGCATATAATCTCCAAACATATAGGGTTTTTTTTTTCCAGCTATACATATAATACATCTTGACAAATCTTTAAATTTGTTAAGTAAATTTTATTTAGACGTTCAAATTATAATTTGTTTCAATTGAATACCTCAACACATGATATAATATTCATATTACTGAAGTGAAACGAGGGAGCATAGTATCATTATATAAATAACTTCTTCAACCACTTTCAATTAATTTACATAAGTGAAACCTTAAACCTCTCAAATGCCTCAATCTTGCCACTTAAAGTTTGAACTAAAACAATCCACCAAAAGATACTTTTAACACAAGATGAATGTATGAACAATTCATATATATTTTTTGCGTCACTTTCCTAATATAGTATTTCATTGTATTACGTAAATTAATCTCCAATAACTACACCTTCATAAAAAAAATAAGTAAGAGATTAAATTAATCAACTTTAATATAATTTTTATCTCTTAGATTTCTTTGTGAGGAAAGGGAAAGAGAGTAATATAATTATTTTTTTCCACGAAAAGTAGTAGGAACCTTTTTTTTCTATATCGGATTTGTATCATGGCCTGCTATTTTGAATTCGTGTCATATAAGACTCCATTTGAGAGAAGTCAGTTCCTTTATCTGTAAAAAAAATTTCAAATCTAAGATTTGACTTTAAAATTTTTAATTAAGTGATGAATAATCTCATCCATTACACTATATACGTTATTCACCGGGGAAAGTTTTAATTGCGATGTGATATAGTTAGATGCACGAAGCGTACGTGTGGTCCTGCTTGCGCCACAAGCAACAATATACTGCTTAATTAATTCTAAATTCTGCACCGACAAGGGAGTGTAGTATTTAAGTGGTGCAACTTTCCATGATTATTAAATTAAATATATTCGTCCGTCGAACAATAGTTATTTAGTATATTAAAAATAATCATCTAATGTAAAAAATTAAAAGATAATTTTTCTTAATAATATTCGTCCGTCCGGAATTATTTGTCATGTTGCGCTTTTCGAAAGTCAATTTGACTAATTTTTCAAGTTAAATTAGATCACATTAATTCAAAATTTTAAACAAAAAAATTAGACATTCTAAAACTGTATGAAAAATATGCAATTTTTTGCATATTAATATTGATGAAAAAATACATTTTAAAATGTTAATTAAAGTTTTTATAGTTTGACTCTAAAAATAGAAACCATGACAAACAATTCTGGACGGATGAAGTATTTAACAGGCTAACACATTTCTCAAAGCACTAAATATAAGAAAATTGAAGGCTAAAATAGTAATATTATCCTACTCCCTTCATCCCATTTTATGTGGCACTTTTCGAATTTCAAAATTCAAACAAGTCTATCTTTGACGGTAAGTTTTCCATAAATCTTTTGAACAGTTAAAATTATCAATTATTATGACTTATAGTACTTTTTACTTAATTTACAAATATATAAATTTTATTTCAAAAAAATTAAAGATTTCGTGCGCAAATTCTTGAAATCGAACAAAAAGTATCACTTTTTTAGGATTGGTTTAACAATAACTGAATTTGGTTTGGTTAAAAAAAAAAAAACGAGCAAGTCATATTTATAATTATATCTAATATATTGACTTTTATGAACTATTTTAAGAATCTTATAATTTTTTCCATAAAAATTAGTCAGTCTTTCTCATTTCATAAGAAAGATGAAGTTTTAGTATTATTAAATAATTAAATATATTTGAATTGTTATGGGTACAGTTTAATGTTATATCATTTTAATAAAATTTATAGCTTTATTTGTTTGTTCAATGTCAAGAAATAATTATAGAAATATATATAGACATTGTTTAAAAACGAATAATCAAACAACTGTACTATTATCAACAACAATCAAACTAATAATATCTATTATATTTGATTTGATTTGATTTTAATAATTTTAATAATCAATTAAATTAATTCTAATAAAAAAAAAGGATACAAACCAAACTGTGAACACTGACAACCTTGTATGCTTCTTGTTGGGCCGTCAAAATTGGGCCCTGCCCAACTTTGCATAGAAGAGGACTCAACGTGACATAGTGTTTTAAGTTTTAGCCTTTCGTTACATAAGTAGCTTCTTTTTGCACATTTGAACAGGGAATTAACTTTGCATCACCATTTCTTCATAATTGCAGTGTCAACTGTCACCTACCAAAATATTAAATAAGAAATACTGACTTGAACAAAATATCACAAGTTTGTCGGTGCACGTGATGATTTTTTATTTGATCTTTATGTGATTTCAAACGCTGGTAATTTTCTTCTTTTTTTCTTTTTTTTCATGATTGATTGAAAATTAAGTAAGTATACATATAATTTATATATCGCCTTACTTCATGAAATAACATAATTGTGAAAGTAACACATCTAAATTAAGCATTTATAATTACTAACCACTATTAGGAAAGATTGCCATGGCTACATTAATAAGAGTACATCAAGCATCAATAATTGAATTACTATATATTTAATGTGTTAGATCAAATTCATAAAATTACTTAAATGGTTGTGTAGGTGATGTCAATGAAAGAAGTGGTCTCCTACCAATATAATCATTGCCAATATTCAATTTAAGTGTTGAAAATGACTAGCAATTTTCTACTTTTAATTTTCCTCCTAAAACAATTAGATATCTTTCATTATAAATGCACCGCTTAGATTTTTTTGTTTTTATTTTGTATATTCGGTTCGAAATTAGCTTAAATGGAGATACAATAAGCAGGAAACTGATGATTTATATGGTCAACTCTGACTTACTTGAAATTAGGGATAACAAATATTTATCATTACATGAATATTGAGTACCTATATGCTAAGTTATCTTTTCACCTTTTAAAAACATTTTTTGTATAATGTGTTATAAAAGTTCGATAGTTATATATGCTGGTAACTCTAATTTAGTTGATTTATGTATATATTGTTAATACCGTGTTAATTTGAAATCTTAAGTTCATCTCAACCTAAATATAAGATTCTAATTAATTTGATTTTTCTTTTGAAATCTTTCAAATTTAGGACCTCCTTTTATTGATTCAAAATATGTTGGTTGGAAACGAGGGACGACGGTGAGTAATTAAAATAAGGCAAACATTACTAATTTATGAGCTAATTACCTATCTTTCGATAAATTTTTGATATAAAAAATGTAAATTATTTTTCGATTACAAAATGAACTTTTTCCTGACTTATTGATAAAGGACTAAGCCATGTTTGATATTGGCCCAATAGTATGAGGTAGCCATGTTTGGCCCAATAATAATGTGTAGTGATAGCCCAATAGATTGAGGTTATACCTTCTTTGTTAATTAGATTTTTGGAATTTTTAGCTACTTTAACGTATGATCCACGAAAAAAGATCCTTTTCTTTTCTTTTTTCTTTTTGGTCGGAGAAATTATGAAATTCGAACAAAATCAACGAGACATAAGAAATATCTCATACTTATACATGAGAATTGAGAAACACAGGTCAGAATATTTCTCTTTATCTTCTAGCTTTACCTTCTTAAGGTGAAATTGTTTTTTTAGATTTTATTATAATAAAAAATATAGAGTAGATACATTAAATTTTTCTTTTGAGTAAAATAAATATGCCATTTGGTTAAATAACAAAGGTTGTTGATAAATTCATGACGTTATGACAAAGTCAATCTTATGATTAATGCATAAGATGTTATTTCAATAGAGCTATAGTGAAGACTAGACGTGATTTTAATGTCTAAATAATGATGATATAAAAAGTCAATCTTTTTTTTTATTTTTATGATTAGGAAAATTGTGGTTGCTATCTTTTAGGTATGCATTATAGTAAAATTGTCGTTTTTATGCAATAGTTCACAAATTTACACAGGTAATGCCCAGTGCGACAATCTCGACCTAATAAACATGAATTGCCTCAAAAAATTGTGAGTTGCCCTCGGGGTTAAGAAAAAATTGACCTTTTGTGATATTAATCATATTCTCATTCTAAGTATGAAAATCAATATTTTTTAATTACATTCTATTTCCATGCATTTCATCCCTTTATGTCATTTTCTTGTATATTTCGATATTTCGAATAATGATTTATAGATAAATCCTATCAATAAAAATAGTTTGAATTTATTTGGATATGTTTGTTACGAAAAAAATTGAGTTGATTATTTTTCCTTGATAATTATTCTCTCCGTTTCAATTGTGTGATATTGTTTAACTTTTGATATAAATTTTAAGAATTTTAAAATTATTTATTTAATCATAAATAATTTTATTAATAACAAAAAGAAAATTTTAGAATTAAATTATTTTCAATTAAAAGAATATGACATTATTTTAGAATAATTTTAAAAGTATAGTTTGTACCTAAATTAACAAAAAAACAAAATAATGTACATTTTAAATGGACCCACAATATGAACTTGTCCCAAACTCATCCTATTTTATCAATTTATTTATACATCTAATCTAATACAACCCTCAACTTGTCCATAAACAATGAATAATTACCAACTACTCCCATTTGTCATGCAAATAAACTAAACACAGTTTATCATGAAAAAAAAAGGATAACTCACTTTCTTTGGTAATTAAAAAATTCGAATTCAAATTAATTCGACTTAAATCGAAAAAACTTATTCAATAATCATCACTACTCACCTTTGATTGCAAATTTTTAGGTTTTCAATAAACGTTAATTATATTTGTGTATGTTATTTATATTAATAACCAATTTATGAAAATTTTTAAATAAAAAATACTTTTTCCAAATAAAAGCAGAGTAAATTCAGAATAATTAAATTTCACAAAAATAAATAAATAAAAAACTAAAATATTTCAGGTAGGTTGATGGTTTTTTTTTTTTTTAAAAAAAATGATTGGAGTAATCCAATATCCCTTTGGCGGTGTAGGATAGTTGTATATCTATATTAGAATATTTTATTATATATAATATTTCATCTACCAAAAAAATATCTCTTCATTTTGATACTAACACCTCACAAATCTGATCTTTAAAATATTAGTCCAATTCTGTCCAAGTGAGTTATCATTGCTATTTAACAAATAAATTATTTAGATTCAAGAAAAAAATATTCCTAATATAAACCTGTAACTCTTTAGTCCAATATACACACGATATATATATTTTTTTAATTAGTCTTACAAAGATCACTCCATTATATAAGGAAAAATAATTTAACTTATATTTCATTTGTTGTTTTTGATAAAATAATCACAAGATTTAAGATTTTATTAAATTAAAAATTTCATAAATCTTTTAATAAAATTTATACGAGATCAAACGATACCACATTAAAATATAAAGAAAATAGTTCATAAATTCATACCTTCCAACAATACTTGTACTCTTTAATTTTTATTATTTACCTAATTTTTACTTTGATACAAATAAAAAATAAAGAATAAAAAATGGCTTTTTAAAATATAACTTACAAAACATGTAAAATGTATTTTGAATATCTTTTTTATGATATGATTTATTTTAAATATGTTGGGTAGAAAGCTGAAATTCAAATAATTATTAAAGAATGAATTTTTTTTCCTCTCGAAATTAATAAATTGAAGTAGATAGTCAATGTATCATTTAAGTCGCTAAAAAAGTAATTTATTTAAAATAAAATATTAGCATTTGTAATTAAACTTTGGGAAAATATTTGACATAATTTTTTGTTATTTCCTTTTGTATGATTTTAATTAAATTATTATCTTTACTGAGTCTTACAAGTTGCAAAAAATATTCCCTTAGTTTTCTTTCTTCTTGTTTTTGGTCCCTTTTAGCTTAAAAACATGCAGCAATATTGATTTTGTTAGAGATTTAGATAAACAAGAAAGAGATATACACATTTATATATACAAAAAAAATGTTGATTTTCTTCCCTTTTAGATATCCGATTCCTTCCAAAAATTTATCATCTTTAACTACATATACAAGGAAAGCCATTTTCTATGGAAGCTGATGTTTCTATTCTCTCAGCATTCTGAGAGTGTCTTTTTTTTGTGAGTTTTCTTGGAATTTGGCAAAAGGGGTTGTGGGTTTTGAGATTTGGGATTTAGGGTAGGTTGGGAATATTGAATTTTGAGTGTCTTTGCGTAGTTTTCTGTTGGATTTTTTAGTTTTGTTTTTGTGGTTTGGGAAATTGTGAAAAGGGTTGCTGGGTTTTTGAGATTTGGGAAGTGGGGATGGTGAATTTCTGGGTGTTTTTGTTGATATGTTTTGTGTCTTTGACGGCTTCTGGAGCTACTGGTAGTGTGATTTTGATTGGAAATAACAGGACTTTGTCTTTTGAAGATATTGAAGCTAATTTTGGTGAGTTGTCTTGCTTCCTCCCAAAACTTCTTTTTGTATTCATTTTTTTTGTGTAATGAAATGTGTGATTAGTGCTTTTGATGAATTTTGGGAATTGGGTTTTGCTTAATTTATTTATTCATAAGCTGTTTGAGGCTTTGAGCTGATCTGCTTTTTTTGGGGCGGGAGGAATTGATCATATTTGTTGTAAAGGGCTTTTTCTGGGAGAATAGAAGTTTTGTACCTGTTATATTTTGCAAGTTCTTGTTTTTCAGTTGAAATCTTCAAGGAATCTTTACTTGGATCATGAGAACATGTATGAATGCTGTATTAAGAACTTGCATTTACAGCTGAAAATATGTTGTTATTTGTCATGGATTTGGTTCATTGTAATTGATTTATGAAGTTTAGTGATGGTGATGTTTCTGTTTTTGCTCAAAATGTTGAGTGTTGTGATATAACAAAGGTTTTCTATACATTTTCTGTTGGCACGACTTTTTTGCGGGCTTTGTTTATGCTAATGTACTAATTCGACCTTGCTTATAATTTCAGCTCCCTCACCAAAGGGTTCAGGAAAATGTGGGAGGTTGTATATTGCGGAGCCTTTGGATGCCTGCTCAACCTTGACTAACAAGATTGAACCAACTAATAACTTCACAAAAGAACCATTTGTGCTGATAATCAGGGGTGGATGTAGCTTTGAAGATAAAGTTAGAAAAGCACAAGCTGCAGGTTTTAAAGCAGCCATTATCTATGATAGTGGATATGGAGATATAATTGCAAGTAATGAACTCTTCCATTTTTCAGTTTCTATATTTATTTCACTTGCTCAAAAAAATTAAGTTTTCTTTCTTTCTTTCAATTATTCATTTAGTTCGTTCTAACTTATATTATGTTTGATGGTAGTTAACGTATCAAGTGGTATAATGGTACCAGAAATCATATCTTGAGGACGCACTAAAGTGCCCATGGTATCATCATGAACTTGCAAACAGAAACTGTAAAAGCCTAGGAATATACATGCCCAATTGAGATGGGATATAATTACATCACAATTGCATAAGGACACTATCTAATAGATCGTTGTGAGTAGTTGAATCATAATCTTTAGCGTAAACATGGCTGCATGTGCAGCATTCTTGAACTCTCTGATTGCATGTTTTAGAATAAGGTTGAATGTATTTCTAATATTAATTATTTAAGTATCAATAGTTCTACTAACTGCTTTTAGATCTTAAAAAATAAGAAAATTAGTCTGCAAAATAGTTTTGACAAAAGCTTTTATTCGTATCTATCTTACTGGCAAAATGACTTCTTGAACTATTGCAAGGGAAATCTCTTGCAGATAGCTGTCACACTCTCTCAGCTGATAATAGTTTTGATTCATTGGGTTAGAAGTAAAATAATTCCTTCAAAATAGATATTTCTGGTACTATTTGTTCCTTTTTATTTTATTAGGTAAAGAAATAAGCGGTCGGATTAACAAGATCTTTTTCTTGTTCTTTTTGTACTGTTAAGGTGATTAGTTAAAATTGACATTGAACTCTTTACTCCTTGCACAAGCCAGCTATCCAACATTCTGCAATTTTGACGCAAACCTGCTGGTTTGCTTTTAATCACCTAATGCTCTGTGTATCCCATATAAAATGTTGATGAAACTTCTGAACTGTCAATTGATCAACCCAACTATGCTTCCTTCTCTAACTAGTTATTCATAAAGACTGATAGGACGACATATAAAAGGGTTAATTGGATGTTCAATCTGGTGAAGAGAGATTGATCCATGTGAAGGAATTTCAGAAGATATCGCAAGCTCCTGTTTGTAACAGAAAATGATTGTCCAGCTCTTTTTTTTTTGATAAAGAAAATTATTGTCCAGCTCTTAAGATCTCTTTTAGTCTTTAATTATGTGATACATTTGAATTTACAGCTTTTTACTTGGTCTATTTTGTCCAATGGCATTATGTATTCTGAACTGTACTATATCCATATTTACGACTTTAAGATGATTCTTAGGAAAACCAGTTGTGGCAAAACTTGTATGTGGCCAATTAAATATGCTTGGATATAAAATTAAATAACCTAAAGTAAAAAGCTCAAAATCCTTGCCAAGCTTTTCTCATGATCGTTACGACATGTTTGTCTTCTTTGTTTGGCTTGAGCCAGCATGTTCCAACAATGGTGCATCTGAAATGTTCATATCAGAAAACTGACAAACTAGCTGAGCAGTTTATTACATAGGAGCGGGGGTTTTACCCTGTGCGCACCCACAAGGTAGCGGCCGTGGGTTTGCCTAGCCATAACAAAGAAAATTAGCAGACCCCCTTCCACTAGGAAAATGAAAGGAATAAGGCACAAGTTCCTCCCTAGACTATGACCGAAATCCTAGAGACACACCTAAACTTAACTAGGGTCCTATTTACCCCCCAAAACTCAGTTGTTCCGTATTTTTGTGCACCTTTTGTGCTGATAACTCATAAAACTTTTGTCAGACTTCAAAAACCATCTTCATCTCTTGCTTTTGAATGATTTATAATTGTTGATTTTTGAGTAAAGTTACCAAGTTCAAAAAATTGTTGATTTTTGAGCAAGTAGCTTCACCTCTTCAAAAATACACCCGTGTGCATGTCGGATCCTCCAAAAGTAATGCATTTTTAGAGGATCCGACATGGGTGCGATAGTATCTTGAAGAGTCTGATCATCATTGTTTTGACAATCAAAGGTTTGACCAGACACATGATACAGTGGCAGGAACCTCTGCTGGTGTGAAGATACTGGCAGTTTTCATTTCAAAAGCTTCTGGAGAAGCACTCACACAGTATGCTGGCCCGGATATGGAAGTATGGTTAATCCCAAGCTTGGAAAACTCAGCTTGGTCAATCATGGCTACATCTTTCATTTCACTACTTTCTATGTCTGCTGTACTTGCAATGTGTTTCTTTGTTCGCCGACATCATATACGAAGAGAACGGCCCCGAGCTTCTCGTGTTCGCGAATTTCATGGGATTAGTAGCCGTTTGGTTAAAGCTATGCCAAGTTTGATATTTACGTCAGTTGTGGAGGATAATTCTACATCAGTGACATGTGCTATATGCCTTGAAGATTATACTGCTGGAGATAAGCTTAGAATTCTTCCATGCCGGCACAGTAAGTTATCCTCATTCCTCTCTTATAGAGGTTATTTACTTTTTAAGCTGTTCATTCATAGTTGGTTCTCGTCGCTCTTTGATCTGCAGAATAAGGCTTAGGAGCTCTCTCGCTTTTATTAATTATACGTTAAAGGTTCTGAATGCACCATTTTGTTAAGATTGTTCTTCCATTAGGAGGATACTCATTCCTTTTGATTTTTGGTACCATTCCAGACTAATCAGTGATCATGGTTGATAAGCACTAATGTATCCCCTTTAAACATGAAACAATTTTAGTGTCTTCACTAAGGAAACTTGGCTTGTCTTCCACCAAAAGCTTATGGTAGTTTGACCTTACTGAAAATGCACCCAGCACCATCACTTCTTGCCACCTCACCTCCGTGGGTTCCTACTGGTGAGTGTGGTATTCTGTTTGTAAGGCGTTTCCATCTGCCTTCGCAATTCATCCATCTCTCAATCTTGTAAATTCCAGACATTAAACTCCCCCCTTTCGCGTCACGCTAATCTGTTGTACCATCGCCTCTTTCTAGCATGAAACTCTGAATAACTTGGGAAAGGTTGTCCTCTATACTTCTATGCACCTATGTTGGTCCCAAAAGTTGACTCTACTTCCATTCCATACCTCATAGGTAACTAAGCCATTGAAATCTAGCTAACCTTTGATAATGCTTTTCTAGACCTCCATTCCCCTTCTACGACTCCATGTTTTCGTGCTATACCCTCCTTCCACAATGCCTGCTCTTCAACCCCAAATCTCCATAACTACTTCCCCAGTAGTGCCTTGTTCAAAACTCTAAGTTCTGTTGTTCCAGGGATATGAGGAAGATTCCAACTACTAATTCTTGGTCTCCGTTTACCGAGACCCACAACCCTGTCATCATAGTTGTTTAGCTCCAACTTTGTATCATGATGTAGAGAAGATCATTCATCGCTGTCTGCATATTCTTCTACCATCTTGACTTTTGCCCTTTCCAAAGTAGCAGAACAGTTATAAATACAGTTCATACCTGATTTTTGAAATTATTTCATTTTCTGAAGTCTCCTAGGGGGTGAACTATGTGAAAACTAGAATTTATGGTTCCAAGTATCATATTATTGGAATATTTCCCTTGTCCCCAGTTGCTCTATAAATGCTGTATTTGTTGATACATTTCATAGATGTATGTGCACATTCAGAATTTATTTCTGCTGGAGCACTTGGCCTTTTTCAGTTATTAACTTGTCTTATGGGAACTTCACAGAATTTCACACTATGTGTGTTGATGCTTGGCTGACATCATGGAGAACCTTTTGTCCTGTCTGCAAACGGGATGCAAGAACTAGCACTGGTGATCCACCAGCATCAGAGTCTACACCATTGCTTTCTTCCAGTCTGCGATCTGTATCTTCAATGTCATCTCTGAGGTCATCATTAGCATCATCAGAAGTGATACATATAGGCACAGGAGCATCTCGATCACCTTCAGTTTCTCGTCCTCAATCAATCTCTAGCTCTCATAACCAGCATTCACTTTGGTCTTACCAGTCACCACATCTTACTATAAGCCGGAGTTCACTGGACCTTCAAAATGCATCTTCGCAAAGATCTCGTGCAGCTTACTTAATTTCATCCAACTCATTGGGTTATCCTTGTTTATCACCTCTTAATTCAAGATATGGGTCTGCATACATTCCTAGTCCTAGCAATCCCTCATCGAGCTATATGGGATCAACAAGTCGGCAGCCTAACCCACTGCATCACAGCGAATCAATTACAAGCTTTTCACCATTTGCTTCAGCTAACTCTCTTCCTGGATGTGAGTCGTGATTCAATTGATCATGGCATACATTAATCAAATTGTTGAAGTCCCTTGCAGGGAACTCAGGTTGGGTTATTCTGACCTCAAATTTCACGGGAAGACAATAGAGCTGATTCGTGTTGGTTGCTGTGACATCTGGACGGAGGAATACAACAACTAGCTTCATTGCTCAACACTTCTGTGATATTGGTTTAGTAGTTGATAGGTTTGATAATTTTGAGGTTTTTACAGAGTGTACATTCTTAAAGATGGGTGTCTTACTGTACGCATTGCGCCTTCTTTTGTTTATTGGTTTTTTTTTTCTTACCCTCGATTTCTCTATAATAGTGATGTTTTTAGCCATGTCCACCTGATAGATGGTTGAGGCCTGTAGTTGCATGTAAATATGAATGTCCTTGAGGTGACTAAATCTAGTCTTTTACTTGTTTTAGTTTTTGAAATATCCACTGATTTCTAAATATTGCAAATCTGTGGTTTGAGGAAGTTTGTCTAATCAGCAACACCTTGTGATATTGCTTTGTGTGTTTCTACATCCAATTCATAGTATGCAGGGTGCTCCCATCTGCATACAAAGTCCTCAATCATTGGTGCCAACTGCCAACTAAGAGCACATGGACTATCACAAGCAGTGATATTAGCTAAAAAAGATTGTTTCAAACACATTTTATACAGTGCTAAAATTAAATTTGCTTCCACATTTGTTAAATTCAATAACACAGATAGAAGCACAAACTCTTCCCTCCACACTTCTGGTTACAGTAATCCTACAGGTATGTTGTTCAAATAACTTTAATAAGAAAACAAGGGCTGTGATCGTTGTGAGGATGAAACTTAACAGCACTCTTAGACCTACGTGTAGTTTGGTTTTCCTGACGAGGATTTCTCAAGCTAACTTCCTGAGGTCTGACTGGTGTAATTCTTAATCTTCCTTGTCTTGTTTCTCTCCAGAACGAAGTGGTTGTCTGGCTTCTGTCTGAGAGGTGGAGCTGCTTGGATGATCTCCCTCGTCCCTTGTACCAACAGTTAAGGGTTCCTCTTTCAAAGACTGGATAATCATCACCACCGCAACCACAAACACTATGATGGTCACTGTTCCCAAACCTATCATTGAGTTTATAAAACCCATGAAAGAACCAGAGCTAATACGTTTCTGTATAATATTTCCGTCTTTGTATCCTTGAATAAAATGTGTAATTTGGGACCCCTGATCTTCATCTTCAACGCTCTCAGAGCCAACAACCTGTTGCACGAGTAAAAAAATTGTAATCATTACGTTAAATTTATAGTGATTTAGTCAAAAGACACTTCACCTAGAAGTAGATTATGTATAAATAATGTCTCTCTCTTCTAATAAACCACTGAAATTACCATAAGTATCTAGCCTGGTAGATATTATTCACAAAAGGCATCTCACAGACTTGAAGAAACAACATAATTAAGTGTCATGCAGTGAAATGATACCAATTAATAAGTATGGTTAAGTACAGTTTATCCCTATTGTTTAGTTTAGTCAGAACAGTAAGCAAAAATGAAAAGTTCATCGTTCACTTTAGTCGATAAGTTGAAAGCACTATATTTTAGCCGTGTTAGTCAAGAAAAAGTCCAAGACTCCAGACAATAAAGTATATTTCCTACACTTGATAAGGGTCGACAAATATGCAATCCCTAGCGCGGAACTGGAAAGGGAGAGAAAAAGAAGTAAATGAACTTACTGAAAAGTACTCCTCATCGCCATCCCAAACAACCATTTTTGGCAGCTTAGTTTTCTTAGAAACGTCAAATGATTCAGCAAACCCTTGCCATTGCTTGAACCCAACAAAAACAAACACGAAGTCGCGGTTTGCAGATGCAGCAGCTTTCAGGAGCTTCAATAATTTCTTAGACCTATCATCAGTTTCATCTTCCAAAATTGTTAAAATAACTTTTCTCTCATCATCTTTCAGCAATCTCAGAGTTTCTTCAGTAATGGGCAAAGTCAGTGGGAGCAAACTCTGCTTGATATAATCCTCAACAAATTTTTCTGTGATCCATAGCAGGAAGAAGGTTCAGATATTCACCATTATTTCACAGAAATCCCCAAGACACAACTTCAGCTCAATTCTTAAATTAGTTTGTTTTTCATGCAGTACAGAAAATACAGCAAATGTTGGCAGGTTGGAAATTAAAGCTATTTAACTTTTTTCATAAATAAGCCTAAAAAAATTTAATCAACTGAAAAATATAATATAAGGTTATAGTCATGCAATCGAATTAATTACTTTATCACCTAATCAAAACCATCTCAGAATTCATCAAAAGAGTCGACTGATGTTTTTGAATGCTTCCTTTTCGAAAGCACAACAACTAGCTCATGATTGATCCCTATTATTTAAGCACATCAGAATCTGGAGTTGCTGACTTCTGCTTTAAAGTGACACCATACAAATAAAGGGCCAATCGTTGAATGAAAGCAAGTGTTTAAATACAGAGCAGGTGGTACTGTTACTTCTTTAAATATAACAAGATTCTGGTTTTCTCAGGAGCTTCGTAGGCGATAAAAAAATAATTAATTCTTATTAGTTTCTAGGAAGGGATGAGTAATTTTTTTGATAAGGTGGGTGAGATTTAAATTACTTCCAAAGCCTAAGATGACAGGCGATGATAAGCTAACCTTCAAAGGGGCCATAGAAGATGCTTTGTTCATCATAGTTTGGATGACGAGCTACCAAAGCAGGTACCTTGTCAAAATCATAGAATTCCATGGTCTTATCCGAGAAATCTTTTGCCACAGAAAACCATGCTCTCTTCTTGTATTTTACTGCAAAATGTGATATGGCAGATTCATTCAAACCAAAGCCTATAAATATAGGGAAACTAGTGCCGGCTGCTTCAACAAATTCACTAATGGCTGAATCAGAATTGAGTATGGCCACATCAGCAGCAACAAACTTCTTCAAGAATCGTACAAGTAAATCTGCTTTTCTTGGTCCATAATATTCTGTTGGAACACCATGCATA